>CM050519.1:36870474-38070474 GCA_027563665.1 Antrozous pallidus | reverse complement strand
CTAACACCTTTTTCATTGTGTGAATGCCTTACACTTAAATCTCTCTGTCCCTCCCCCCCCCCCAAACCCCCACCCAATTCCATTTGAGCATTAATCACTGGAGCTTGCTGTGAAGGCAGAAATTGTCTTTAAAGGCTCTTTGTCATGCTTAGCCTGATTAGGTGTAGTGGTAATTAATTCTTTGATGCCTTACTTCATCTTCTTACTCCTGGGAAAAGGAGTAAACATGAGAAATACGCCTTTACAAATTTACCTGATAATCAGATATCATAGATATTCTTTAGGGAGATATTTAGCTCTAAAATGAATGAAGTAAGAACGTGTCCTATAAGGTTGTTTTACCTAGTAGTTTTGATGTCCATGAAGTTTAGGCTCTGGGCGCTAGGCATTGGCGATATGTTAGCTCTTTTGGTCCAGGGCCTCCTTACAGTGTTTTGACATTTTTACATTAGGTTTGTTCTGAATCTAACGTCGGAAAGAAGACTTCTTTCAGAGTAAAAATGAAACTAAATATTCATATTAGGGAGTGGTGGAGAAAAGAAAAAAAAAAGTCTTCCCCATAGGAGCAGACTGCAGGGGAGTTCTGCCAACTGGCCTGTTTGTGAGAACTAGTGAAGTCATCAGGCTAGAGCTATTTTAATCCACTGACACGGTGCTCTGAGGCAGCTGGAGGTGCTGCACTGAGAGATGTTTTCAGAAGCAGAAAATTTCCCTGCTGACTGACAGCATCCCCATTTCACACCAATGGAGACTGTGACAACTCCAGGAAGTATGAGGGTCTGTGTGATGGCCCAGGCAGGAGGAGGGTGAAGAGCTTTCTCTCCTTTTCAGGTTGTCTGTAGTGATGTCTCAATAAGATGCCAAGACTATCCAACAGCATAGGTCGCCATGAGTAAGGAGAATGGTGATGGTAGGAAGCTAGAAATAAAATCATTTGTTTGTATGGCAAGGCAGATGATTTTCCTTTTTTCTTTTACCCAGGTCAGAAATGCAAAGGCTGTCCTTTTGTCCACACAATCTTGTAGGAGACTATGAGTAAAGTAGAGGAAATGGGACATATACCATATATAATTATCAGCATATTGAAAACAAATGGGAAGTCATATTGAATAGTAAATTATCTAGAACAGCCCCAGTGTGGGACAAAATACTCTTAAATTATATTTATTGAATTCTCAAAAAAAAAGATCTGTCACTTGTAAAACACTTTTTGAAACCTGAAATTAATTTTAGCTTTCTGATTATGAACCCTGCCTGTCATTAAAGATACTTCAGAAGAGCATAAGAGAATATTTGATTAGAGAATCATCTACCGGATGCTGTTTCAACCACTTCCGAAATGACCTAAAAGTGTGCACGGAGCTTGATCCCTTCAGAGACTTAGAAAAAGTCCACACACATCAACTGAATGGTGATAAATTTAGAGATCATGAGATACTAAGTTTTGAGCATAAAAACATACTCTTTTTCAGCTTCACTGGTGCAGTATTTTAAATTTTAAAAATGGGAGGTATTCTCTGATAAGTAGCTTTCTAAAGTAGGGACTGAATCAAAGCAGACACTCTTTAACCTGAGTGCATTCAGGGGTCACGACTAAATGCTGCCATGATTCAACCCTGGTTTGGCAGTGGGAAGCCAGAGGCAGGAAGCTGTCTTGTTTATTAGAAATAGGGTAACCACAGTCTCAGACAACTGAGGAAGAGTCTGCGGTGACTTTCATTCTGAACAGCAAGGTCTAGTGCAAAAGGAAAAAAAAAAAAGACCAGAGTATTTGGTATAGGTGTTTATATAGAACTAAACCTTATACTTCTCTTGTTTATTTCTTAAAATGTGTAGTTAAAAAGGTATAACGCTTAAGGTTTCTTATTTAGCAATAGCTAAATGTTTAACAAAGTTCTCATGTAAAGTCAAGGTATGAAAAAGTAGGTGGCATTGATTTCAGTAGGTGGGTGTGCCACCTACTCCAAAAGAGATGTTCTCATTGGGATTGCTGGGAAAATGTGGAAGAGGCTGCAGGGTAATTTTTGTTTTTATTTTTTTATATAATTTGGGCCATCATTTGTTACATTTTTAATTAAAGATGAAGAAACTGAAACCCTCCCCTCTCCCCTTTCCCCTCAAATGCATTTTCTATCCGAAGTCTCACCATCTGGGAAGTATGAAACTTAGTTGAATGAATCTAAGTGAGAGTTACTATCTATACTAATAAAAGGGTAATATGCTAATTAGACCAGACATCTTCTGGACATCCTTCCAGACATCCAAGGACTCTGTGTGGGTGTGGGTGTGTGAGTGTGTGTCGCTCAGGTCCATGCTCATGCATGCACCCATGTGGAAAAAGCCACAGTGGTGGGGGCCAAGGCAGAGGCAGTTAGGGGCGACCAGGCCAGCTGGAGAGGGCAGTTAGTGGCAACCAGGATGGTAGGGGAGGGCAGTTAGGGGCAATCAGGCAGGCAGTTAGGTGAGTGGTTAGGAGCCAGCGGTCCCAGATTTTGAGAGGGATGTCCGACTGCCAGTTTAGGGATCGTGCCATCCCCAAGAAGGTGCAGGCTGGGCTGAGGGGGAACCCCCTCCAAACCCGTGCACGGGCCTCTAGTATTTTTAATAATTGCCATTTTGTGGGGAAAAAATTCAAAAAAACTGATATAGGCTTATATTAAAGGTTTTCTGGACATTATTTTTCCTCTGATAGTTAGAAGGTACTTAAGAATCATGAAATTTGGTATCATTATTAAAAGCTGAGTTTGAAATCTAACTCCCTGTTTATTGTTGTGGGATCTTGGGCAACTTTCTTATTTGGGCCTAAATTTCTTCATTTGTCAAATGAAGTTAATATAGAACCTGCCTAAAAGGATTATTGTGACATTTTGAAAGAATATATCTGAAATGCCTAGCCTGGTGCCTGGTGTGTAGAGAGAGAGAGAGTAAGATAAATGCAGACTGCTATTATGATGACTAATAATGTTATTTTGTTGTATAGTAACCTCAAGTTCCTCATTGGAAAGATCCATTTTTATTTGTGTCAAAGTATTGGACCACACAAAGTAGCTCAGGGACCAAGATTTAGCCCTCTGACTTCACTCCTGTTTACTAGAAAATAATTTTCCTCTGGTGGGCTGAAATAAATGCACTATCAGGAATAAAGTTTGAGAAGTTAGCCCCTTGACTAGAGTTCAATGAACATTCCACAGAGAATAGGTAATAGGAATAACAATACCCACTTCACAATAGTAGGTTTTATTCGTGGTCTTTTTGTATATTAGATTCATTCTTTCTTCTGTTTCTCACTCTTGGCTGGATCTGTTACTTTTATATGTTACTTTTGCATATTTTATTTAAATGATAAAATTAGCAGATAAATTTCTTTATATCTTTTGCAGATGAGGAAACTAAGACTCTAAGAAACTTATAAAAATTACATAGTTAAAAGTGGTTGAATTAATTCTATTTCAGTTTTTGTTTTTCTTGGCTCCATCTCTCTCTCTTCATCTGACTTTTCTCTTCTTGGTCTCCTTCATTTTCATCCTTATTCATTCTCTTCTCCCTTTGCATGCTTCCATCCCCATTTCCCCCCATCATTTCCCTTATGTGTAACAAAAGTAACTTTTAAGAAATTTCTGTCCCTAATAATTTTTAAATTTTTATACCAATTTTAAAAGCAGATACATTTTCTTTTAACAGCGTTTAATTAGTGCCCTGGCTGGTGTTGCTAAGTGGTTAGAACACTGCCCCTCACACCAAAGGGTTGCCGGTTTGATTCCAGGTCAAGGGCACACACCTGGGTTGCAGATTCTATCCCCAGCCCCAGTTGGGGAGCATGCAGGAGGCTATGTGTCTCTTAGGTCAATGTTTTTCTCTGTTTCTCTTCCTCTTTCCCTTCCCCTCGCTCCCTCTCTTCCACTCTCTCTAAAAATATTATCCTCTGGTGAGGATTTACAACAACAACAAAACTGGTAAATCAAATTGTAATTTGTGGCCAGTGATTCTGTATCCCTCCCCTCCTTGTCCATGTCCAGCTCTAGGAAAATAAATTAGTTATCTTGTTTAGGACATGGAGGTGACTCATTGATACATATCTTGAAAATTAGCTTTTTCATTACTAGACATTTCGACTTATACTTACTGAGTGTTCTGGTTTTAAAAGTTGTCATAGTTGCCACTACTTCGATTGCTTTAAATTTATCTGTTTAAAGTACCAACTGAGCTGTAACCTGTTCATTGGGGATCCAGTGAAATTAATTAAGCCCTTTCAAAAAGTAATGGGTGGAGGCCAGAGTTCCCCCCTGGTCCTGGGAAAAGGAGGAAGAGGTTGTAGGCAGCTGGCGGCTCAGCCCTGCTCTTTCCTGTCAGAACTGGCTGTCCTGTTGCACTTTGTACCTACTCACATATGCACACATACGGCCTTTACCTTGCTATTAAAAAAAAAAGTTTTTATTGATTTCAGAAAGAGGAAGGGAGAAGGAGATATAAAAGCAGCAATAATGAGAATTATTGATGTGCTGCCCCCTGCATGCCTTTTATTAGGAATTAAGCCTGCAACCCAGGAATGGAACTTGGACCTCTTGGTTCATGGGTTCACTGAGCTACACCAGCTGGGCTTGCCTATATATGTATACATGTATATATGTAAACATGTAAACATGTATATATGTAGATATGTAGATATGTGTATATGTAAATATGTATATATGTATATTTGTAAATATGTATATATGTATATATATGTAAATATGTGTATATGTATATATGTATAATATGAAAAAGATCATGTAGAGCCAGCTTTATGAAAATAAACTGAAAAGTTAAAAGTTCAGAAACAAAAAAGGTTGAAATTGAATATTAGATCATGTTTTTAAATTTTCCTCATCAGGATCCAACAACCTGGGCTTGAGACTCATCATGGACTGTAACTCCCTCTCCTTCCTTCCCCTCCCCCTCCCCTCCCTCCCCTCCCCCTCCCCCTCCCCTCCCCCTCCCCTCCCCTCCCCTCCCCTTCCTCCTTTTTTTTTCTTTCCTTAGTGGCTCTCATTAACTTCAAAAAGTAATTCTGGGCCCTCCTGTTATTGAGACACCACTACAGCTTTCTTGGGCTCTTGTGCCCAGATCCAGTTCTGGGATCCCTTTTTTACTTACCTAAGGGCTCATTAATATTTTCCCACTCATTAATATTCTCCTTTCCCCTTCACTACTGGGTCCCAAAGTGGGGACCTGCAGGTTTATTTTTCCACGAAGGAGAATTTCACTCCCCTCCCCTCCCAAAGGCAGGCATGGCTTTCTAAATACTTTCTACTCCTCTTTACATGTAGAAATAAAGCCAAACAAACTATGGTCCTGTTGGCTTTTTGGTGGAGTAGATTTTGGATGAGTTGTAGTTTACTGTAGCTTTAGAATAACAGTTTTTAGTTTGACAGTCAGGTAACACAATTTTTATTTTCACATATTACTTTTCTGAGCCTATTAGTAGACCAAAGCATGGCAAATACTTGAATAAGTTTTACTTCCCTCCTCTGTGTAGGAGAGTATGCGAAATAGGATTCTCATACACTCAAAGGGATCTATTGCATAATTTTACACCTAGTGCCATATAAGCTGGATTTCTTATTCATCACACACCATATGCAGTGTTATAATCTTTACTGTAAGTAGAATGACGAGTGAGCAATAAACGCAGGGCTTTAAGTAACTACCAACAAACATACATGCTTCAGAAACCAGTGGCAGTCAGTGAGATTTGGGTTACATGTATGTTGCATGACTGATGTGCTCAATATGGTCCTAGTTCTTCACTCACGTCACAGTGTGGGCTCCATTCTTTCCTCTTCTCCCTCCACATTCCCTTCCTCCCTCCCACTCCCTCTCCCACCTCCTAAATCCTACCAAAATCATTTTCTCTGGGTGGGAACCGCTTCCCTTGTTCCTCTTGCTTTCCACCTTTCAGGCAGTTTTATTTTTCTGTATCTGTGGTCCGAGGCATGTCCATGTTTACCTGAACTGGGTTGAGAATAGTCTTGGAATTGGGTTGGCACTGCTTGTACTTCTTCTTCCTGTTTCCTTGGCATTTCTTGCCCACCTCAACAGTCCACTGTTGCTCACGGAGTTTTCTCCACTCTTGTTACCTGTGCCTGCTCAGCCAATTGCACCTTGGAGTTGTTCCTGGGCCTTACCATGCATCAATTTATCCTGGCTCTGGGCCTAGTGCTTCATACACATTGTTTACTGCTCACCTGCTGCCTGCAACAACTGTGTTTAGGGTAGACTGATGCTGTTGTTTTCCTTCTGTCACCATTGCTTATCCATACTCTCTGTGTTAAATGGAAAACCTTCTGTGGACACATCTTGGCTATTTCATGAGCTGAGCCACAGTGAGCTCCGCGTGCAGAGAAGGTAAGATCAGCTCCAAAGGCAGAAGAGCCTTGTTATGGCGCCCTGGGAAGTAGGTTCAAGGCAGTGGATTGTGCTTATAATTTGTTTCCATGCTCTGGTGATGAGCATCCCACATGCACAGCAGTGTAAAGACCACACCTACTTGGGACAAGCTTTTTTGTTTTCTGTTGCATCTTGTAAAGAACCAAGAAAATACAGCTTACAAGTCTCTTCAGATATTTTGATTGCAAAGTAAATGCCTGGCATTAATTTATATTTTATGACCCATCAGCACAAGTATCTTTTTTTTTTCTTCTTCTAATAAATTGCTCTGTAACCAGGGTTTTATGTTTTAAAGCTATTTAAGTGAATGGAGTGGATTTGAGAAATAGATGTTAACAGAGTGGGTAGAATATATAGATAGGTACCTTGGTATGCCAGACACCCCGAAAAGTACCTGAACCGAGAGGCAGCAGCACATCATGCGAATGGTCCCGACAAGGATACCTGGATTCTGATCTCGAAGCTGTTGCTCATTAGCTGTGTGCTCCTAGGCAAGGCATGCACTGTTTTCTCATTTGTAAAGTGAGTTGTTTGAACTTGCTAATCCCAAAGTTCATTTGTGTTCCATCATGTTGAGACCTCATGACCATGACTTTGTTCGGAAGGAAGTCAGACATCCAGAAGATGGTAGTTGACCTGGTCTAATTAGCATGTTACTCTTTTAGCAGTATAAATAGATTATATAGGATAGGATTGCTTAAATGGGGAGGGGGGAGTCTTTTTCATCAGGAGGAGATGCTCTTAGCAGACAAAAATACATAATCCCTATATTTGGACTGATAGCCAGACATATGCACTATACTGCCAAACCAGTCAGTAGAAAATTGAACTGCGTTCTTAAACCTTACATCAAACAGCTGTTGCCCTTGAAACCCCTCCTTCAGCCCCCACCTTAGGTTCTACCTTCACAGTTCATCCAGATTAGGTTCTGATTGCTTGGTTTCTATGTCAGTCAGCATCAAAACATCCGCTTCCTAGACAGCCATTGGCTCCTCGCCCTTCACCCATATTTGGTTCTGATTGGTCATTTTCTATGCCAGTCAGTGTCAAAAGTTCCACCTCCTAGGCAGCCATTGGCTCCTCACATTTCACTTAGATTTGGTTCTGATTGGTCAGTTTCTATGCCAGTCAGCATCTCCAGGCCTATCAGTGAGCCTAATCAGCAGCCCCAGCAGAGGCCAGAGAGAAAGAGAGGCACAGCTGCTGGCCAGGGATGGAGCAAAAGAGAGAGGCAAGTGCTGATCAACAGCTGCCAAAGAGGCTACGGGTCAGACCCTGCTTTTCCCCAGGCCTCTCTCTGGGCCTGATCCACAGCCCCCTTGGCAGTCAGGGCTGGGTCTGGGCTCCTGCAGCTGAGGCAGTGAGTGCTAGTTTGCCACGGCAACCCAATACTGACTTCGGGTTGGTTGAGGCTCTAATCATTGTGAATGTTATGGATCCTGGGTTTTTATATATAGGATGTTTTTTTTTTTTTTTTTTTTTTTGCTTTTTAGAAGAACAGAGAAGGAGAGGGAGAGAGAAATATGGATGAGAGAGACATGTCTATTGGCTGTCTCCTGCATGCTCCCTAATGGGGATAAGGCCCATAACCAGGACATGTAACCTGACCAGGAATCCAAACCAGAACCTCTTGCTCCGTGGGATGATGTTCAATCCACTGAACCATGCTGGCCTTAGTTTGAACAGTAAGGTTTAAGAAAAAGTAATGATTCTTTGCTTGTCTTCTTCCTCCTATTTTTTCAGTCTCTGGGGAACTTTTCTTATCTATTTTCCCTGGTTCTTTTGATTTTTAAATTTTGTACCTCTAAATAACTTGTACACATTGTTTTTGTTTTCTTTTCTTTTGTTTTTAGTGTTAGGCCTTACCAATGGATGGCCCAGTAATGTAATATGAGGATTTTATTCTTCAACTCCATGCCCCCACCAAGCACAACTTTCCTGTCTCTCCAGTGTAGTTAATTACCCCACCTTGCTTAGCTTAATATTAAGTGTTTATATAATTACACTTACAGAGATACTGCTCACAGCTGTGCTGTATACAATGATTACTTTGCCATTGTTATAATTTTTATTGTCTGCTTCAATCCTCGATGGTCTAATTCTCTATGCAGTCAGACTCACGAGGTGTTCTCTCATGTTCTTCTTGGAGCCTTCAGTCCTGCTCTGCCTTGTGCACAGCTCTTGTCCTGTGGTCTCCATAGTCGTCCTTTCTTCTCTCTTATGCCCTCTGTCTCATCTCACATTTCTGTCCTTACTTTGCTACACGCATTCTCCTGCTTGAGGAAAGAGGTTGTAGGAGAGGTAACTTAAAAATCTAGCATGTTTAGTATAACTTTACCTTTTACACTTGATTGGTAGTATAATTGAGTCTGGAATTCAGAATGGGAAATACTTTTTCTTTGAAATTTGAAGGCAGTCCTCCCAGTTTCTATTTGGATGCTGCTGCAATTCTCAATACTTGTATTAATACGCTTTTCTCCCCTGCTTCTTATGTAATCTCATAGAAGAGTCTTCTTGCTCTCAGTATCCATTCTCAGTGATGGCCTTTATGTGGTTTGTATTCACCACTTTTTGTAGAGAATTCAGCTGGCCTTATCATTCATAAACTTAAATTCTTGTTTTAGGATTTTTTTCAAATACAGAAATCTCATTTTATCTCAATTCACTTATTGAGTTCAGATAGCAAGCAACTAGATACATATTAGAGGATCTAGGGGTACTTTTCCAAAGATTACTACCTCAAATTCACTTTCATCGTTCATTTATGAGTTCCAAGAATTAAAGTTTGAGGAACAACTATTTTGTTGATGCTGTTCTCACCTCCATTTTCTCTTTAACTCCCATATCCTGAAATCCTGGGCTAGAATTGTGATTTTTAAAATTATTTTTCTCCTCTGTCTTTTGTTCTACTTTCTTAAAGATTGTATCATCATAGTTTTCCCGTCTTCTTATCTAATATTTCACTATTTTAAGTTCTAAAAATACTTTTCATTGCTGTTTTTTTTTCTCTAATAACCCTTTTCTTAGAGTTTTATTTTTTTAAAGAATAGTTTATTGATTTTTAGAGAAAGAGGAAGGGAGAAGGAGAGAAGCATCAATGTAAAAGCATAACTTTGATTGGCTGCCTCTTGCATGCCCCCTACTGAGGATCCAGTCCACAACCTGCCAAGTGTCCTGACCAGGATTTGAAACAACAACCTTTCTGGCAAACTCAATCACCTCACCCACACTGGCCAGGATTGTAAATAATCTTTTTTAATGACATCCTCTTCGTGTGTGTGTGTGTGTGTGTGTGTGTGTGTGTGTGTAATTCGTTAATAATCTCTATAATATCTGGTTGGAGCACCAAATGCCTTTCTAATCCTTTGACTTTGTCTATGGACTTCTTTGCATGGTCGCCTATCTGGGCTACTATTTTTTGAGACCCTAATGGTTAGAAATACCTTTAGGTTTGATTCTAGGGCTAATTGGTTTCTTCATAGAAAGACCTTCAAGATTCTGGCCTACAGGTATGGGGCAAGCATAATGAGAAAAAAATTGTACATTTCATCACTCTCTTCCCTCCTTCACTCTGTTTTCTCCTTCACTCTGTTCCCAGTATGAGTCCTTTACCCACACAGTGTCCCTGATCTCTCAGCAGAGGCTCCATGTTTTATTCTCACTAGGTAATAACCACTGATTGTCTAGGATTGTGGATGGTAGTCATCCATGTTTATTCTGGAGATCTAACTAGTACAGAGTTGGCATTATTTTGTTTTGTTTTTAAGTCATATTGCTTCTAAGTTTTCCTTATAATTGGCTTAGTCTGCTAACTCATTTACCTTTATTCCATCTGCTTATCTGCTTTTTCTTTTCTTTCCTTTTCTGTTAATGACTCATCTCACATTCTATGTCTAAAAAAATCTGTTACCTCTCATTTTATTTGAATTGGGGAAAGACAGTGTGTATGTCAGTGTGTATGATCAGTCTGCTCTCTCTTGATCCAAAAGTCATATTCTTGTTGACTATTTGAATTTCTCTTCTGTCAATCATGTATTCATATTTTTAAAGCTTTATTCTTTTAAAATTTAAATTCTTTATTGTTTAAAATATTACATGTGTCTCCCTTTTCCCCCGTTGACCTCTCCCCAGCCACCCTACCTCCAAGCACAGTCCCTCCCCGTCCACTACTGTCTGTGTCCATTGGTTATCTTATATTCATGCATACAAGTCCTTTGGTTGATCTCATCCCCACTTACCCCTTGACCTGCCTTCATAGGTTGTGCAGTCTGTACAATGCTTCTATGTCTCTGGTTCTATTTTTGTTCATCAGTTTATGTTGTTCATAATATTCTACACAGTGAGATCATGTGACATTTATCTTTCTCTGACTGGCTTATTTTGCTTAGCATAATGCTCTCCAATTCCATCCATGCTATTGCAAATGGTAAGAATTCCTTCTTTTTTCTAATCCACTCATCTTCTGATGGGTACTTAGGCTGTTTCCAAATCTTAGCTGTTGTAAGTTGTGCTGCTATCAACATAAGGGTGTATATATCCTTTCTGATTCATATTTTTATCAGGTTTTTCTTTTGAGTTTTTTGCCCTTTCCAGATTTTCCTTACTTATCGTAGATTTTAAATTTCTTTCTTAATTTACATTCTTATGCTAACTTTGGGTCACATGATAAAGGTTTACTTATGAAACTTCAGCTTTTCTAAAATGTGGGGTTAAATGTTATGTTGCTGGATTCTATATATGTATTGTGTGTGGCAGTCCCCAAATATAAGTACTACAATGATTTAATGCCTTAAATTTTCTAATTCTCTCTCACCTTAAAAGTTTTTCTTACTCTCTTTCAAATTGCCATCCCTAAAAGAATATCTATTATGTAGCATATGATTTGCTACATAGAAAATATAGTATCCCAACTTGGGCTGATTGTTCCACAAGATCTGTTTTTTCCTTCTGTGATCATAGAATTTTTAGTGTGTGCCCACATGACGATGGTATTGTCTAGCCTCTAGATGTGGCCAAGCAAATTCTAGTTAGTGAGATGTTAGTAAATGTATAATGTAGGAGCTTCTATGAATCCCCTTAGAAATCACCTAGTCCATTTCCTTTCCCCATATCTTCACCTCTTCTTTGTTTCTGTTGTGTGGAATGTGGATATAATGGTTTGAGGTCTAGCTGCCAAAGTAAACCATTGGGGTAAAACTCTAGGAAAGGTGGCACTGTGATTTGGAATGTGATGGATTCTATAAGAGCTGGGGAAGCAAAACTTTCATACCAACCCTAACTGCTTGACTTTGTACCTTGAATGCTACAGATATAAACTACAGCCATATCTAAGCCACTGTCTTTTTAAGTTTGCTGACATTCACAGCTTTGATCCACCAACTCAGATTTGCTTAATCAAAAACAGATTTATGGCTTATTGACTTAAGGAATACGTTCATCCAAGAGGTAAGGTTGCCTTTGAGTTACAGCACTATGCACCCATTTAAATTATGCCGTTAATACCCTCTTTCTCTGTTCACTGAGAAAGCTTTATTCTAAGACTATTAAAAAGTAGCAATAGTATTGCTGCCTCTATCATAAAGACATTTTACATTCTTAGAGAAAGAGCAGACACTTATTCTGATACCTTAACAGTTGGGTGCATTTTCCAAACCTCTCAAGGTGACTACATGGGAAATTGGTTAGGTCAAGATCATAGGCCACTCTCAGGCTGGAAAGGATGGGACTAAGCAGTATCTATGTGGGATGAAGAAGTGCTGGTTCTGAGAAGATTCTTGGAAGATAGATCTATGTCCAGTTGCAATATATACAATTCAGCTTCATATTGTAATAATTAAAAAATATATATGTTAATTCCTTGCTTTTTTTCCAAATAAAATAATGAATGAATGTTAAAACGAACAATTTACAGGAGATGCCATGGCAGTAAAGAGATAATAAGTACAATTAATATCTACAATGGTGTACTAAGAAAGTGTAGAGGTGTCCTTGCCTATATAGAACGCAGTAATAAGGTCATTGGATGAAAATATGTGCTAAAAAAACCAACCCATAATGTTTGTAAGTAGAGATCATTCTGTTAATGGTACTTAAACATTTCTTATTAGAGTGGTTACCGTGAATCAGAGCAATCTCCACTATAGTCCAGAAACCAAGAACCTTATATGATTAATTTCTAGTTTATAATCTCTTAAGGCCAACTCTTCTTCTCCTGTGATTCTCTCAAAAGGTCCCACCTGATGTCATTGTGACCTTTTTTTCAGGTGGAAAAACAAACCTCTAAGGACCCCTCAAAATAAATGGAATAGGTTTTTTCTTTTGCAAAACAGATGGAAAGTATAATATTTATTTTTAATACATTTTTAAAAGGTGTAGCCAGTGAACACAGTGCTTCCATAATCTTTTACAGCTTTATTGAAGTATGATATATAAAAATTACACATATTTAATGTATATAATTTGATGAGTTTGAACATATGCATATCCCATGATACCATCACTGTAATCAAGGTATAAGTACACCCATTACCTCTAAGAGTTTCTGTGTCCCTTTGCTTTTTTGGGGGGAGCACTTAAAATGAAATTTACCCTCTTAACACATTTAAGTGCACACTTCCATCGTATTAATTATAGGCACTTTATTGCACAGCAGATCTCTAGAACTTACTCATCTTGTGTAAATGTAACTGTATATCAACAAACAACAGTTTCCTTCCAGAAGCCTATTGAAAAGTTATCTTTGAGATGAGGCAGGTATTTTTAAAAATTAAACTTTATTTTAAAATATTTTAGATATACAGAAATAACGTGAGGGTAGTACAGAGGATTCTTATATACCTACAAAATACCACGGCCTGGGGAAATCTATTTTGAAGAAGTGGCATTAGGAGAAGTATAAGTTTAAAAAATTTGGCTCTCAAGAGAAATTTCAATTGTTGTACTGTTGATATTTGGCTCTGTTGACTAATGAGTTTGCCGACCACTGCCCTATACTGACAGTTTACATTAGTATTGTATCCTATTTAATAAAAGAGAAACATACAAATTGACCATACCTCCACTACACCGACCAGCCAGTCACACCGAGGATGCAAATTAACCCAACCAAGATGGTGGTGGCCAGGAAGCTGGAGTGAGCAGGAGGCTTGGGTTGCCCCCAGCAATGGAGGAAGCCAAGCTTCCTGCCTGGCCTGGTGGCCCCTGGCCTTTGTAGTTTCAATTATAGAAGATAAATAAATCCCAGATACCTGCTTCTAGCCAGCCCTGGCCTCTGCTCAAGGAGGCACTGAAAAAAGAAAAAAAAAAAAAGGAGGGGCTGGGAGCTTAGGTCACTGGGGGCTGTGGCCAGCCTGCAAACAGCCATCAGCCTCTCACTCAGGATGGCTATGCACCCCAGCAAGACCCCAACCCTGATCTGAGACACCCTTCAGGGCAAATCAGCCAGCCCCCATTCATGTACCAGGCCTCTATACTAATAAAAGGGTAATATGCTAATTAGACTGAGACACCTTCCAGGAGACCTTCCAGATGTTTTCCTGGACAAAGCCATGGTGGCAGGGCTGAGGTACAGGTAGGTTAGAGGCCAAGAGGGGAGGGCAGTTGTGGGTGATCAGGCTGATGGGGGGTGGGGCTTTGGGGGTAAGCAGACCAGCAGGGGGGCCAGTAAGGGGCGAGCAGGTTGTCAGTTGGGGTCAGTAGGAGGTGACCAGGACAGTGGGGTGGGGGCACTTTGGAATGAGCAGGCCAGCAAGGGGGCAGTTAGGGGCAAGCAGGCCTGTGGGGAGGGAAGATGGGGGTGACAGCAGCAGTGACAGGGGTGAGCAGGCTGGCAGGGGAGGCAGTTGGGGGTGAGCACACTGGCACAGGGCAGTTGGGGGTGATCAGTCTGGCGGGGGGGGGGCATTTGGGGGCAACCAGGCCAGCAGGTAGAGTGGTTAGGGGCAATCAGGCAGGCAGACAGGCAGGTGAGAGGCTGGAGCCAGTAGTCCCAGATTTTGAGAGGAATATCTGACTGCCAGTTTAGGCCCGATCGCTCTACACCGGCAGTTTGAGTCCCAGATTGGAGAGGGTGCAGGCCGGGCTGAGGAACATCCTCCCCTCCACCCACCCCCGTTTTCGAATTTCATGCACCAGGCCACTAGTTTGTATTATAATTTATGAAACTAAAGCCCATCCTTGGTTCATGTCTCTTCATTTTTACCCACTGTCCTTTGTCTGTTCTAGGATCCCATCCAGCAGCCCTTACTACATTTTGTGGTCCTGTATTTTCGAATCTGTCTTGGCTCTGACAATTGTCAGACTTTCCTTGTATTTGATGACTTTAACAACTTGCAGAATTCTGGTCAAATATTTTGTAGAATGTCTCTCAATTAGTGTTTGTCTGATATTCTTCCTGTGATTGCTCTGGAGTTAGAGGTTTTTGAGAGGAGGATCCCAGAAGTAAAATGCCATTCTCATTACACCGTATCAACAGTATATACCAGTGGTTGGCAAACCGTGGCTCGCAAGCCACATGTGGCTCTTTGGCCCCTTGAGTGTGGCTCTTCCACAAAATACCATGGCCTGGGTGAGTCTATTTTGAAGAAGTGGTGTTAGAAGAAATTTAAGTTTAAAAAAATTGGCTCTCAAAAGAAATTTCGATTGTTGTACTGTTGATATTTTGCTTTGTTGACTAATGAGTTTGCCGACCACTGGTATATGCTATTGAAACGACTTTTCATGGCTGCTGCTGCCCTCTATTACTTGGTTGAGATAGGGTTTTTCCACCATGAAGTTCTTCTATTTCCTTCTTTTCTCACTGGTATTCTGTGGAAGGAAGTCACTTAAGAAATGGGAGCTATGCTCCTCTTTCTTGAAGGTACAGTGTACAGAGAAATTTGGGATTCCTCACTTTATGAGACTTGTGTCTTTTCCCTTACTCATTTGTCTTTTCATCTATTTATCTGCCCACCCCAACCACCCCACCCCATCCCACTCTGCTCTACCCCACCCCACTCTGCTCTACCCCACCCTACCCCATCCCATCCCATCCCATCCCATCCCATCCCATCCCATCCCATCCCATCCCATCCCATCCATCCCATCCCATTCCAAACCATCCCATCCATTTCTGTCCCTTCATTCTTCCCTGTTATATCAGTATAGACTTGTGTATTTTTATTTTATTCTTTGTATTATAATCATTTTGTTGCTCAAATTGTTCTAGTTTGGGTCATTGGGAGCTCTTTTACTTGGTCTTTCTATCTCTTTGACAAACCTCAGTTATTGTGTTTTGTTTTGTGTTTGTTTTTAAATGTCTATCTCTACTTTTCTGGAACTGCAAGAAGCTACACATTCATTTTGTATTTCCTGCCTCAGTCCTAAAATCAGCCATTTCTCCAGGGAGACCTGGCTCCTGTTATTGGTGAGTGGTATTAGAATCCAAGATCTGGTTCTAGGTGTACTTGATGATGCGAGGTTGTTGCGAATCAGGTGTTTTCATCATCCTGTATTACAGATGCAAAATTGGGATCCCCAATAATGGTGCTAGTAAAGGAAGAGGGTGGAAGTAGTGGGGTTCCAGGGTGGGGAGTCTGAGGCCTTGTGTCTGTAGTTTGGGCCTTGACAGGATTTTCCTCCTCACTGTTATTTTTTGTGAGGTGACTTATTTTCTTAGAGGCATTCATCTAAGGGCAAAGTGTAAGAGGATTTTTTATTTCTGTTGACTGCAGAGGTTATTCATTGATTGACCACACTGTGTTGTTGTTTTGCCAAAAAGACATAGAAATGAAACATGATCTGCTAAAGAATATTGTTTATTGTTAGTGACTATACATACAGATGCAAAATTTCTTATCAGCTTGTTGGTAAATATAGGGGTGTTTTATGGATTTAATGCTTTTTTACTTCTTTCAATCTAAATAGCAATTGCTGTGACGATCAGCCTAACTTAACATAACAAATCCATTGACCAATTTTGACAATTTTAGTCTTTATTGAAAACATAAACATTTCCTTAAATATAGAAATGCAAACCTTTGTCAAGGGACTTTCCCTAGGAGAAAACTGAAAACCTGTTATGCGTTTTACCACCTAAACTGCCTTTGTTCCTTTGCATTAAGTTATTAATTGATGCTCTTTATAAATGGAAGCCTGGTAGCTTTTACAGTTACAAGACATTTAAGGATTAGAATTTACTATATTTTAGTAAAATATCAAGAAACACTGAAATCATTGCATTTACTTACTCACTCACTCACTCACTTACACACATTAATTTCCATTTGTCCACTGTGTACTGTTCTGTGTTTGTAGGCAAATTGGAATGAATTTTGTAGTTGTCTCAGTTTCATTGCCCTGTTTTGTCACAGACAGAATGACCCTCAGTCACACTAGTGTGATCTTTTTTTCCTGGTCCTTCTTCCTCACACCTTTAATTAGTCATCACTAAACATAGTCTATACTTTTGAAGCATTTGAGTGTATTAATTTTTGATATTTTAAATGGTTTAATCTGCCAAAGGATGAGGATCTTAATTTTTTTTCATCTGGCCATTAGCAGGATAATTAGAAAAGCTTGAGCAGTGCTAGATCCTTATTTCATCCAATCTTTCAAGTTTACAGACTTAATGAAAAAGTAGTATTTCATGGAGGCAATCTCAGTTTAACCTTGGGGAGAGGTTTTTCAATTAGTCAGACTCTACTTATCATGCATGGAATCTTATTTACTTTTCTTCTTTTTCCTACCCCCCCTCCATCCTTCCACTCCTCCCCCTCATCATCCTCTTCCCCCTCCTCTTCTACTTCCTCCTCCTACTCCTCCTGCTTATCCTTTTTCTTTTCCTTCTTTTCTCTCTCTCTCTCTCTCTCTCTCTCTCTCTCTCTCTCTCTCTCTCTCTCTCTCTCTCTGTGTGTGTGTGTGTGTGTGCGTGTGCGCGTGCGTATCTTTGGATAATCTTGAGGAAGATCCTGACTAATCTTTTGTTGTTTCTTGAATCTCTGATTCCCTTCTTGCTCTGTTTCTTCTTACTTTGCGGTGTCTCCTGGGATATCTAGGTACTAAAAAGTCTTCTTACCATAGAGATCATTGTGCTGTCTCAGTTTTAATTTGTGCCTCAGTTAATGCTTTTCTTATATTCATTTAAATGCTTTATGAGTTTCTGTTCTCTGAAGCAAAGATCTTATCTGTTTGCTTGAATGACACATTGCAAATATTTAATGTTACATATTTATGAGGACCTTCTGAATTATTTTATTATCCTTTTGGACATACTTATCAGGTCTTAATTGATGTTAAGGCTCAGCAATCCATTAAGTCTTTCAGACAATTCAAATTCAGGCTGTAACTAGGTTTCTTATGGCTGTACCTCCAAGTGTTTAACATAGCTGAATCAAAACAGCTCCTATTCTGGGTTTGCTTCTTTAAAGAAGTGTTTGGGACCCCCTAAACTTTTGATATCATTTTATAGTAAAACATGGAATATGCTTGGCAGGGGGAGTTGCTCCCAGGTCATATCCATTTTCAAGTTTGGGTTATCATGCTGCTAATAGCACTTGAGACCTTATCTCTTAAGAATTAGCAGATACCCTCATTCTAAATATTTAATTAAGTCATGCATAAGCCATCTGCATCACAGAAAATAATTATAGCAAACACTTATATAGTACCTATTTGGTATATTCATATTTTATCTGAAGGAGGTAGTATGTCATAATCTTAATTTTGCAGATGATGAAATTAAGGTGCAGAGAATTTATATATCTTAAAATATACAGCAAGTGTGGAGGCACGAGTGGACTAAGGCATTCGGACTCAAAAAATTTCTGTACAAACTTCACTGTCCTGGCCTCCACCCCTTTTTGCTGTGTGTGTGTATGTGTGTGTGTGTGTGTGTGTGTGTGTGTGTGTGTAAATCAGAAAAATCTCGGGGAATTTCGTTGCCATATCTTTGATTTTGGATTTCTTTTTCATGAAATTGAGCTGCAGATGTGATTTTGATGAGTTTTAGTAAATAACAGGTGCCACAATCAATTGAGTTATTAAAGTTCCTGTCCTCTTACTCATCAAAATTTTGGTCCATTTACACAATGCTTGCCTTTGAGATTGTCAGTATCTTAATGATGAAATGGGATGTTCCAGGTCAATTGGATTTGATAAATATTTATTAATCATCTCCTGTATGCAGTCCCATCTGAGGCATGGTACTCATAAAAAGGTACATAAGATACATCTTTGAACTGGGTGGGACAAGGCAAGTGTTATCCTTATGTAAATACACAAACACTTCCATAATAAATACTTACATAAGTACCCCTCAAGGCCTGTGAATGGCATGAGAATTAGGGGTGGTTTGGAGATGGTAGAGAATTAGCACATACTTTCTTTGATGAAGTTGCTTTACAGCTAAGTTGGGAAAATGGAACTTACATCAGAGGTATTTGAGGTGAAAGGAATTATGTGAGCAAAGGTGTAGCTAAAATGTGTACCTGGTGGGGCATGATTTTCAAAGTGTGGTTTGGTTGTGGGGGGCCAAATATGGCAGGGATCTTCCTTTTCTGCATCCAGCACGAAAAGAGAGATGAAACTGGTTCTGAATGGAGGCAGCCAGGGATTAAGAAAAATGAAGAGGGAATATAAGAAAGCTGGGTGCTGGGTGGGAACCTGTCTTCTCTCTCTTGGGGAGACAGGAACAGGAACCTGGAGCCCAAGCAGTTTATTTTATACTCCAAAATACAAAGGGGTTGTACCATGGGTGGGCCCAAGTCTGAGTTCCTCATTCCCAGTGCTAGACTGGATTTACATATCAATAGTCGCTCCCAAGGACACATGGGCAAGGTCAAGAGTCAATACTGAATAACACATCTCCATGTTGATCAGATGTGTTTCCAAAGCATGGCTGTACCTACCTCATTTGATTTCAGCTGACATGATTAAAGAAACCCCCATGTGCCTTTCCCAGGGGGCCCTCAACAGTTTGGGGTTATAGTGTGAATTTTATTTATTCCTAGACAGTTGTGGTACTGCAAATTGAAAAGATCTCAAATTGAGAGTCATCCTCAGGACTCATAGGTCTTGGCAGCTGATAGAATGACAAAGGTCTGGAGGAGGGAGGGGTCAAGGTTGATGTCAAGCTTTTAAGTCAAGGAGACTTTGGAGAGGTTTAAGATAGTGTGGATGGAAATCAAGAGAGTGGTTTTCATTCTAACCTGCTTTTGCTACTGCATTCATAATTGTGAGCTTGGTATAAACACTTTTTAGTACCTCAGCTTTTGAAAATTTGGGTTGTATGATGAAATTGTGTACGGATGTGTGTTTAAGGAGAGAGGACTGCTCCCAGAGGAATTGTGGAGAAAATGCCTATCAGTAACAGCAGCTTTGTTCTGTAGTATAATTTTTTTGTGTCTAAATGAGGTATTCTAAGAATCTCTTATTCAATCTTAAATGGTTTGAAAATAAGGGAGAGAAGTTGTAAGCATGTTGGCACTGAGTTTTTAGTACTAGAAGTCCATTTCATTCCTGAAACTGTTTTTTGGCTTGATGGAGGCCCCCTAGGTCTCTGGATTTCTCTGCCTCGTCCAGGACTGTGGGTGTTGAGTACAACTGCGTGGGGCATCAGTTAATTTTTCAGGAGTAATGGGTGTATATTGCACAGTGCTGTATTCCATATATAGGTGGCATGGAGCACACCTTTGTCTCTTCCTTCTAGATGCTCTCCATGATGGCATGAATCCTGTTTGCTTGGGCTGACTGTTGAATTTTAACACATGGCACTGTGCCTGGTACATGGCAGACACCTTATGGTAATGTGAACCTTATGTTAATATGAGCATTTTGTATTAGTCACACATGGTATATGTGAAGTGATGAGTTGTTCCCAAAGTCTGTGGCAGATTAAGTTTTCTCAGACACGACATTCTGAATGTTATTTATTAGGGAAAATTTAAATTAACGAATCTAAATATCTTGTTTGCCATTTGTATATTTTAATATATGATATCTGTAGTTGAGTTATTTTATCCAGAATGTGTTTAACACCACACCCATTTTTTGACATTCATGTTTTTTTCTTTCTTTTACCCTGTAAGAAGTTTTCCTTGGCCCTTTATACTTACAAATATATTTTAGATAAGCTTATAAAGCTCCACAAAACATCAGATAAATAGTACTTTTAGGATTCTTATTGGGACTGCATTGAATTCATATGCTTCCTTTTTGTAGATAAATGACATTTAAAAAATAAATACTTTTAGTCTCATAACTTGTTATCACTAGTCATTTATCTAGGACTGTTGAATATTTCTTGATAAATTTTTAGGTCAAATTATTATATTTAACAGGAAAACACGAAAATTCCATACCATAGTAAATCATGTTTATTTTGCTTAAACATCCTTTTTTTCTAGTTTTATTGAAATATAATGAACATATAATTACTGTATAAGTTTAAGATGCACATCATAATGGTTTGGCTTATATATACTGTGAAATGATTATTGCTCTAAGTTTAATTAGCACCCTCCTTGATACAGAAACAATAAAAATAGAAAAAGAAAAGAAAAGTATATGTATTTGTTTTTCTCTTGTGATGAGAACTCTTAGGACTTACTCTCATATGTTTGGTTTATGAACAAACCATAGTATATAATTTCTACATTAACAACTGCAAGGCATTATTTTATATTGAATTTTTGGATGACAGGTCATGGGTGAACGGTTTGGGGCATTACAGGGTGTTGCTGTGTGTAAATAAAGTCTTGTGTAGTCAGGGTTGCCATCTTTGCCTCTGCCCTTTTGAGTCCAGTAATCGTCCCTGCTGAGGCTAAAGGTATCTGTAGAATTTCCATCTTTACCTTAATTCTATTAACTTTTGAAATCCAACATGGGTTCTTTATTTTTTATTTTCTCCTATTTCCAAAGTATATTTTTGTAATAAGTCTTTAGTAAGGCCAAAGCACAATACTGGCACTTTCTGGTTTTTTATTATTATTTTTTATTTTTTAATCTTCATTGTACAGTTTATTAATTACATTGTTCCCCCTTTTTCCCCCTATAGCTCCCCTCCACCCAGTACCCATCCCACCCTCCGCCCTCACCTCCCCAACACTGTCCTCTTCCATAGGTGCATGATTTTTGTCCAGTCTCTTGCTGTACCTCCCACACCCTTTTTCTCCCCAAGAATTGTCAGTCCGTTCCCTCTCTATGTCCATGATTTTGTTATATTCACCAGTTTATCCTGTTCATCAGATTATTAATTCAATTGATTTTTAGATTCATTTGTTGATAGATGTGTATTTGTTGTTCATAATTTTTATTTTTATCTTTTTCTTCTTCCTCTTCTTAAAAAATACCTTTCAGCATTTCATATAATATTGGTTTGGTGGTGATGAATTCCTCTAGCTTTTTCTTATCTGCAAAGCACATTATCTGACCTTCAATTCTGAATGATAGCTTTGCCGGGTAGAGTAATCTTGGTTGTAGATTCTTGCTATTCATCACTTTGAATATTTCTTGCCACTCCTGTCTGGCCTGCATAGTTTCTGTTGAGAAATCTGCTGACAATCGTATGGGTGCTCCCTTATAGGTAAATAACTGTTTTTCTCTTGCTGCTTTTAATATTCTCTCTTTATCTTTTGCCCTTGGCATTTTAATTATGATGTGTCTTGGAGTGATCCTCTTTAGATTCCTATATTTTGGGGTTCTGTGCACTTCTTGGGCTTTTAAGTCAATTTCTTTCACCAAGTGGGGGAAGTTTTCGGTTACTATTTCTTCAAGTAGGTTTTCATTATATTGCTCTCTCTTTTTTTCTGGCACTCATATAATTTGGATGTTGGTATGCTTGACGTTGTCCCAGAGGCCCCTTACACTATCTTCAATTTATTGGATTCTTTTGGCTTCTTGCTTTTCCGAATGAGTGGATTTTGCTTCTTTGTATTTCAAATCTTTGACTTGGTTCTTGCGGCCCTCTGGACTGCTTTTGGGACTTTGTATAATATTTTTTTATTTCAGTCAGTGTATGCTTAATTTCTAGTTGGTCCTTTTTCATATCCTCGTAGGTCTTGTTCATTTCCTTGTAGGTCTCATTAAGTTCATCGGCCTTTTCTAGGAGCCTTTTGAAAAACCTTATAACTGTGGTTTTGAACTCTATGTCCAGTCGTTTATTTTCCTCCATTTCTTTCATATCTGTTTTCTTTCCCTGCCTCTGCATAGTGGATGCTTTCCTGGGTTGGTCGATTAGCTTTGTGTGGTAGATGTCCTCTAAGGGACAGTGGCTCAGCCTCCTCAGTTACCTGAGGTGGATACTCTTGCTGTAATTCTTTATGGGTTGCACAGTCTTGTTGAAGTTAAGCCTAGATTATTGTTGTTAGCACTATTAGGGTTTGAACTCCAGACCAATTGGCGGTGAGGGTCAGCTATGCTCAGGTTGGATGGGTAGAGTCTCCGGGCTGAGCAGGCAACATCAGCTCCACCCTATGCGGCACCTGGGTCTCTGTGCCAGGTGGTAATGGTACCATGCACATCTGAGAGAAAGCCGCCGCCGATCTCCACCCTCCACCAGACAACACAGCCTCTCCCCAAATGAGTCTGCATCCCCAAAGTCTCGCCCAGGGTTGTAACACAGTGCAGTCCGGTGGTCTCCTGAACGAGTGAGCAAGTTACCAGTCCTCTCTGCGCGGTCGTTCACTTCTGTTTCCAAGTTTGTGTGCAAACTGTTGATCCCAAGTTTGCACACACACTCCACAAGCTCGCCTTCTCCACAAGCTCGCAGACCTCTGTTGCTCCCGGGCTTCAGTGTGCTTTCCCACTGTCCACTTTCACCTCATATCAGTGTGGGTACCCCGGACCTCGCCTGGAACTGGGGAATCAGTGCAGTGTGATGCCTTTGCCCTCTCCGTTGGAGAAAGCCAGCTGGGTTTGCAGCTGCCCACTCTCTCTGCTGGTGCATGGGCACAGCTCCAAACCTCTGTCTCTGTGCGTATCTTCAATGCTGCGCTCCACCGCTCCTCTGAGTCACAGTGTCCTATCTTTACTTTTATTTGTGGGATTTTCACAGAGCCAGCTTTCCAGTGATTCTGGATGATGTTTATTCTGTTATTAAGTTGTAGTTTTAGAATTGTTGTATGGGGCAGCAAGATAGGTGTTTACCTATGCCGCCATCATGGTTCCTTCTTCTGTTTTTTTTTAATTTTTCAGAATTGTGTTTTCTGATGTAGCATTTTCAAGATAGAATCCTATATAATAAAAGGTTAATATGCAAATTGACTGAATGGCAGAATGACCAGTTGCTATGACATGCACTGACCACCAGGGGACAGACACTCCATGCAGGAGCTGCCCCTGGTGGTCAGTGTACTTTCACAGGGGGAGTGCTGCTCAGCCAGAAGCCCTGCACTGGGTTCATGGCTGGTGAGTGCCCAAGGCAGCACTAAGGATGTCTGACTGCCAGCCTAGGCCCCTTTGGGGAGCCTGCCTAAGCTGTCAATCAGACATTCCCTGTGAGTTCCTGGACTGTGAGATGGAACCCTGGTTCAGGCCAGGCTAAGGGAACTCCCTCTCTTGCCCCCCGATTGCATGAATTTTGTGCACTGGGCTTCTAGTATTAGAAATATGAGGGAATCCAAAGATCTGATTAAGTCAACTTGGCAGAGAGGTAAAAGTAAAATATTGAGATATTGTTCATTGAAAGTTGAGGAAAATCAAGGAGAAATTTCTCTTAAATAAAAGATCATATTAAGTTAAAATGACATTTTTGCTTTTACAAAACTTTTCCAGGAAAGTACATAGCATGCAAGTGAATCTATACTGTATTTGGAAAAAATAGTGATCTCTCTTCCAGGTTAATCTTCTTTTATTAGTTATGGATGTTTAAATTCTAATAATATAAAGTAGGTTTTTTCCCATGGAAGATTATCACCCCCCAGTTTTATATGTTTTAAAGTCAGCTGTAAATTTGGCTTGAATAATTTTAATAACATTTTTAAGACATATCTCAAAAAGCAATTTAAAAGTAACATGGAGATTTTTAAGCCGAACACCGTGGTTCCCTCACTTGTGAAAGAAGTCAGCTTATGTTAACTGAACATTTCTTTGCCTTTAAGTTAGAAATACATTCAGCAGAAACTTCTATCCAGAATTGTGACTTTTAATGTTAATATGAGAATTTATATTAGTTACACATAACCATTTATTTTTGGCATAGAATGATGATTAGAAATACATTTGCTTTCATATTAAGTTCAACTATGACGTGGACCAACTGCAGATCTTCCTAGACTTTCTCCACTTAATATATGATTGAACCTTTTTTCCTTCCATTCACTTTTGTGGTGGATGACTAGGCTGGGAGTTCCTCAAGGTCAAAGATATATTATTTTTTGTCTTTAGGGCCAGCATATAGAGCAGTGTCAGGCAGCACTGTGAACTTAAGAAATATTGATTGACTTGACTAAATGTGTGTGTGTGCGTGTGTTCAGCAAATAGTTTTTGCAACTAACGGGTTTTCTTTTTGAATAATTATAGTTTCATAGGAAATCACCTCACACCCAATACAGGTTTCATATGCCTGTATCCCTTCACCTAGTTTCCCCTCAGTGGTAACCTCATTGTGCATGACTGTAGTACAATATCAAAACCAAGACACTGGCACAATTTGCAGAGCTTATGCAGGTAGTACCACTAGTACATATAATCATTTGTGTGTGTTTAATTCCATGCAATTTTGTAATATGTAACCACGACCACATGAAGAATGGACTGGTTTCATACCCACAAAGCTTTCTTATGCTGCCTTTTATTGTATACCCCCCCCTCCCAGTTTTTAATAGTGCTGATTTTGTGTTTTGCCTTTGCTTAGGCATTAACTATGGCTTACAAAAGAATTATGTTTTTGTTCAGGAAAAGACTGAGGCAATGATAGCATTACAGCTATTTCTCCATCTATAGTTTATCCCTCGCCCATACTAGTTTAAATACTTTCTGTGTTAAAGAAACATCTTAAAGTTGGTTTCCTCAAAGTTATGAATTGTCAACATTATCATAATGGGAGTTCACTCCCATTAATCAGAACTTATAGATCACAGGATATGTTCCCATTATCCAGAAAAATGCATGAGGTGACTAGACATAAACTGAATGCTAAAAATAGGGGATCCACTATATTAATGAATTGAATGTTGACAAATATATATTAGAAGATTATCTTATGAGCAAAACTGTGATGCAGTCTTATGTTCAGTGAATTGGTGAATCTAGTGGGTCTTCATGATTGTGTGGATGGAGGCCTTGTATGTAACTGAGGCTGTAAAGATGGGTTCGTGCAGCAGGCCTAGCATGTCTCAATGTGTGACTGCATGCATTGACAGGGAATCCATCCCTTGGAGTGAATTCAGTAGGCAGGGTGGAAGATGGAACCATTATCCTATATAATAAAAGGGTAATATGCAAATTGACTGAACTATGGAAAGACCAGTTACTTTGACACACACTGACCACCAGACGCTAATGCAGGAGCTGCCCTCTGATGGTTAGTGCTGTCCCACAGGGGGAGCGCTGCTCAGCCACAAGTCGGATTGAAGGCTGGGAAGCGCAGCTGCATGGTGGGAGCCTTTCCCACCTCCATGGAAGAGCTAAGGATGTCCAACTGTGGCTTAGGGATGTCCATCCCCTGGGGGCTCCTACTGCTAAAGGGCACAGGCCAGGCTGAGGGGACTCTCCCCCGACCCCACAATGCATGAATGTCCTGCACTGGGCTTCTAGTATTTATATAAGAAAGGAGGAAACTTGATATCTATGGGATGGAGGGTGAGGAATAGGTGCTTGTGGAAAGGTTTTGAGGTTTTTGTTTTGTTTTTTTTTAATACTTAGGAGTTTTGAAAATGAACAACTTGTATTCTCATTGTAGACAAAAATAGCATGACAGAGTTAACACTTGGGCTATACATTAATTACATGAGACCTGTCTTGGCATGGCAGAGAAGGCACTGTCTCTCCTTCTCCCCTCACCTACTTATTCTTTCATATTTTATAAAGCAATGGGAGCTTCTTAGGACTTTAATCAGTGGGAGTAAGAGGACCTTCTTCTGCTGACTCTGCTTCTCTCTTTCCTTCCTTCCCTGCCCCACCCAAGGGCCCCTGCTGGCTGCAGCAACCATGAAAAGCCTGTTTTGTAAAGAAAAGCCTCCAGGCAACACACCCCAGGCCTTGGGATAAATAAAGAAAAAGAAAAAAAAAAAGGGATTGCCACCTCCTCAGTTTAAAAAACCTTGAGTCCACCTTGAGAACACTGTGAGCCTGTTGGGCGCGTTCTTGTGTGTGCACTTTGAGCAGATCTGGGAGCCTGCTGATGGGCACAGGGACAACATGTCTGGATTAGTGTCATTCAGGGCTATTAAAAATAGCTTGTTTTTCATTTTTTGGAACATAACCTTCCTGTTCTGGTTTATTAACAATCAGTTTTTAGCTCTTACATTTGGTACTGTGGGAAGTTACAAAAGGCTTTATCTTGGAAAAACTAACAATTACTTCAGACTTATCTGCAACTAGGAGAGAAAGCGATTTACCAGTAATCTGTATATATATGCTATAATCTATATGTATAAAAGGTTAATATGTTAAGTGTTCCTCCTACTATCTTACCTGTCGCTAAGACACACATTGACCACCAGGGGGCAGACTCTCAACGTAGGAGCTGCTATGATGTGCACTGTGCATCCTATATAATAAAAGAGAAACATGCAGATTTGATGTAGCTTTGCTACGCTACCAGCCAATCAGGAGCAGGGTCAAGTGGCACGAGGGGTGGGGCCAAGTGGCGTGAGGTGGGGGAGGGGGTCCGAGGTGGCTGGGGCAGAGCCAGCCATTAGCCCCATTGAGGGGGCAGGTTGGGCTGAGGGATCACCTACCCCCAGTGCACAAATTTCATGCACTGGGCCCCAAGTTTATAAATAAACGACATCACAAATCTGGCGCTGACAAAGCAACACTCGGCTTCCCCTAAGTGGGACAGCGTCCTCGCCACCACCCCAGAGTGATATCCCATCAAGTCAAAGCCAATGCTGCCAAGACCCCATGGTGCAAAATGTGGCCTTCAGCCCAGCTTATAAAAGGTCGTTGTGGGTGCTGAGTAATGACATCACATAGCAACGCCAGTCTTCCTCTCCCTAGAGACTAGCCTCCTTAGAGTTTCTTCAGCCCAGGAACACAACTTGCTTTATAGCCAGGTGCAAACATTTTACACTTTAATCAAATGTTTGTGAAGCATTTTCACATGCCTCATTTCATTTGATCCTCACAGAAGTCCTGGAGTAGGTGAATAGGAGATTCCGTAGAATCATATTTCCTTTTCATTAGCCAGAAAATGGAGATTTAGAAATCTCCATTTAAAAACTTGACCTGACTGAAAAGAAGTAAGAGATTATGGAATATGAAAATGACTTCAGGTTTTCTCACTGTGCAGAATATAGTCAAACACTGCTGCAGTTAAATAATTTACCTTAAATTGTTCTCCCTGTGTGATCTATAATAATAATCTGCTTTGTGTTGATTTTTGCTGCTGTGTTGCTGATAATTACCTGAAAGAGAAGTTGGGGAGCTTCACTGGGCTGGAAAAAGTTTAGCTAAATCAGAAAGCAGGTGTAATTAACCAAGATTATTCTATATATATATAAAAGGCTAAGTTAACTCCAGCATGCACCATATATATAAAGTTCTCACTGATGTCAGTCAGACAAGCGTGTTTTGATCTGTCATATGATTGTGAATTTGGTTGATACTTCTATTGTAGAGAAAGGGTGAATAGCAATATTAAAATATTTCTTCTAATTAATTTCCTTTTAGTGTGCACAAATCCATGCACTGGGACACCAATGCAAAATAATGGGCCATGAAATATTAAGCACTAGAGAATCCATGCCGGACTAGATAGAAGTGGTTGGAGAGCTATGGGTGAAGGCTTAGTGAATATACAGGCCTTTGAAGAAGAGGTCATTCAGAGGTGCAGGAGTGGGGGCTGCTGTGCTTGTTGGGTGACTAATATATGCCCTAGATTTGAGGAATGATGAGGTGTCCTGGGGTCAAGCCCTTCCACTTACTAGATTTGTTAATTCAGATTGAATTCCCTTTCTCTCTAAGATCCATGTCCTACACTATGTTATCAATACTAAATAAAGTTTATGTAAAAGCTCTATAAACTACAACTCAATACAGATTTGAGTTATTGCTGTTTGATTACCAGTCTTAAAGATCAAATGTGTTTTTATTTTTATTTTGTTTGTGTGCAATTTCAAAGTGAAGAGCATCTGAAAGGATGCTGATATTTACCTGTTTTTAAGAGTATGAAATAATACCTAAATAACACAGTTCAGCTGATCACTTTAGGATGAAATATGTATTTCTCTTTCAACCCCTCAGGAATGAATTTTTAAAATGATGATGTTCCTCTTCAGCTTTTCTAAAAATGTGTGAGGGAAAGATTGATTACTTTCAAAGAAGGGTTATTTGCCATTGTTTTGTTTGGCTTCAACTGATTTTTATATTTTCTATAAGAAAGATAAACTAATGTAAACAAACAAGAAACAAAAGCTATGTCACATCTTTCCCTCCTTCCCTGGGCCATATATATCAATAAATCTATAAACCTATAAAATCTATAAATCTCTATGTTTCTCTATCTCCATCTTTATCTTCATCTCTATCTCTATATCATTTATATCTATATCTCTATATCAGCTACTGGTTTGGCAATCAAAAATCGTCATAATTTCTTCCATGATTCAGTAATCAAATTAATACAAATGTATCTATTACTTCCAGATGACATCTGCTGTAGAATAAAGGGAAAAATTCTCAGCACTTTACAACAGGGACCTCTAAGGCCATTTCCCCCGAAATTTGAGTACAGATGTGAAGTAAACTGTGGGATATACAGGCCCGGGAAGTACAATAGAGGTATATGGACTAGGATAAAAATTAATTGCTAAAAATATGAAGCCAATGTATATGATGTACCTTTTTTATGATGTTCTACTCTGAAAGCTTAAAGCTGCTTCTACATTATCCTTAATAGAGTGATTTGCTTAAGCGTTATGCTTCATTCAATGTGAGATATTTTAAGATATAATACTCTAAGATTTCAAATACATCTCCCTAATGCTTTACTTCATAAAAAGGAATCAGAGTAATGTGCAGAAGGTACTAAAGTAAGATTTAGGTGAATATACTTTTATAAATCTGTTTGAGGAAGAAATTTCTAGAGTTATACCAAATCCAGAAATCCCAAATAGATTGATATGCTTGACTGGAAAATTACACACATCTCTGCAATAAAAATGTTGTAAACTTAAATTCCAAACCATAAGCTGAAAAAAACCATGTGCAATATGTGACAGTGAAAATGTAATATTTTAAAGGAAGAAACCTCTTAGCCAGAATAAAGTTGCTGCCCCAAAATAAAGATGGGAAAAGATTTGAACAGGGATTTCACAAGACGAAGACCAATAAACCAATGAATTGATATTTCACCTACTTGTAGTTTAAGCTGTACGATTTTTGTCCAGTCTCTTCTAGTACCCCCACATCCCTTTCTCCCCATTTTTTCCTTCTTTTAGACTGGTTAAGGTTGAAAAGATGTCTATACCAGTGTTGAGGAGGCTGTGGTGAATATGTGTGTAGAAGCATGTGTAAACTTATACTTTTCTGGGGAAGGAAGTGTAAACATTTAAAATGTGAGTACCACCCCATCCCGTTTGGCTCGGTGGATAGAGTGTTGGCCTGTGGACTGAAGGGTCCTGGGTTTGATTCTGGTCAAGGGCAAGTACCCAATTGCAGGCTCGATCCCCAGCAGGGAGCTTGCAAGAGGCAGCCAATAAAGTGACTCTCTCTCATCATTGATATTTCTATCTCTACCTTTCCTTTCCTCTGAAATCAATAAAAAATAAAATTAAAATGTGAGTACCCTTTGGACCAGAAGTTTTACTTCTAGGAATTTATTCCAAAAATGTAATTATGAATAAATTCAAAGAGTTGGCTACAATTATGTTCATCAGAATTCTTTTTTTAATTTAATAAATCTTTAATGTTTAGATTATACAATTGTTCCTCTTTTTTCCCCCCATAACTCCCCTCTACCCAGTTCTCACCCCACCCTCTGCCCTTGCCTCCCCCGCACTGTCTTCATACATAGGTGTACAATTTTTGTCTAGTCTCTTCTAGCACCCCCCACATCCCTTTCTCCCCAAGAATTGTCGGTCCACTCCCTTTCTATGCCCCTGATTCTATTATATTCACCAGTTTATTCTGTTCATCATATTTTTTTATTCACTTGATTCTTAGATTCACTTGTTAGATATATATTTGTTCATAATTTTTATCTTTACCTTTTTCTTTCTCTTGCTCTTCTTAAAGAATACCTTTCAGCATTTCATATAATATTGGTTTGGTGGTGATGAACTCCTTTAGCTTTTTCTTATCTGTGTAGCTCTTTATCTGATCTTCAATTCTGAATCATAGCTTTGCTGGGTTGTAGGTTCTTGCTGTTCATCACTTTGAATATTTCTAGCCACTCCCGTCTGGCCTGCATAGTTTCTGTTGATAAATCAGTTGACAATTATATGGGTGCTCTCTTGTAGGTAACTCTTTTTCTCCTGCCGCTTTTAATATTCTCTCTTTATCTTTTGCTCCTGGCATTTTAATTATGCTGTGTATTTGTATGGTCCTCTTTGGATTTTTTTTTTGTTTGGGTGTCTCTGTGCTTCCTGGACTTGTAAGTCTATTTCTTTCACCACGTGGGGGAAGTTTTCGGTCACTATGTCTTCAAATAAGTTTTCATTATCTTGCTCTCTCTTTTTCTGGCACCTCCATGATTCTGATGTTGGTAAGCTTGAAGTTGCCCCAGAGGCTCCTTACACTATCTTCATATTTTTTTATTATTTTTTCCTTTCTGTTTGAGTGTTTTTTACTTCTTTGTATTTCAAATCGTTGACTTGATTTTTGCGTTTCTCTAGTCTGCTGTTAGATCTCTGTATAACATTTTTTATTTCAGTCAGTGTTCATTATTTTGCTATTGTTTTATAATGTACTCTATATATGTAAGAAAGTTGTCTGTGACTTGACAGGTAGCATATTAAGGGCATATACAAAAAGTCAAATATTTGACTTGATAAAAGATCACATCTCTTTCATAACAATGATTTAAATCAACTTAGTTATTTTAATTTGCAAAATAATGAACACTTTTATGCCTCACACAAAAAAGTAGATTATTACCAGTAACATATATACCCTCTACGTAAAATAAAAGATACCGCATTTTCTGGTGTATAAGACAACTGGAACTGATGATGATAGGAGGAAGATAGATAACAAACGATAGAGAAGAGAGCAAGTGCAGGGCAAGTCCCTGGCGAGTTAGCAATGCCCATTTCAAAACTGCAAGCTATGGTATTTTTACACCCAGAGTATAAGACGACACCCGACTTTTGAGAAGATTTTCCTGGGTTAAAAAGTCGTCTTATACGCTGGAAAATATGGAACTTATTATGATAATTTCTCATAAATCTATAATTAAGATTAATCCAGTTCTCTGTACCAGAGATGACCCCCCCTCCCCCATCTACTTGATATTGAACACATAGTGTTTGTTGGCACAACTGGTCATTTAGAACAAACTAGAAGCCACCATCTCTGTATTTGTTGAAGGAGAGTTTAATGCACAAAGCCATTCAAACAAGAGAAATTACAGGAATGAAATTTAGATCACATACAGTATCAAACATAATAGCTAGACTGATTGAGTAAATAAATAGAGGTAACTAGTTAAGGAAGGCAGAATGGAGAAAGTGAGAAAGAATTTTGAAGAGCCTAAATATTGGGATTGGTGGATGAAGGAAGGTTTCCATTTGGAAGGCATGGTGAATTGTTGAGTCTGAATAATCCATCAAGACCTGGGGTGTTTAACCTAATCTTTGTAATTCGAGGACATGCATAGTGCCTTGTAGATATTGGCACACGATTCTTTTCCTCTTCTTTCTTTTCTTTTTTATTACAAATAGTGTCCTTCAGATGTTGACAAGGGTAGAAAGTAGATTTTAACAATTTACAGTATAATATAGGGGTGCAAAATTCAGTTTGAAATTAGAGAGTTTGGAGTTGATTCCTACCTTAATACTTGGCTTCCATCTCTGCGATATTAGGCAAGATCTTTACCTTGGAGTTAAAATTGCCTCATTTGTAAAGTGGTATAGGAGGAGTACCTGTATCCAAACTTATGTGATAAATCTTGCAAAGCCTTCAGCACTGTGTTAGCTTAAATGTCACCCTTAAATAAAAGAGACATGGAGCTATGGAAGAATGCTGCTTTTGTGGTTTGCATTAACACATAAATAGTTCCTTTATGGTCTGCCATAGGCTTCTAAAATGTGATGCTAAGTGACTTGAATATTATCCCCAGAATACAGTTATTTTCTCTTTAAATTATATTGAGTGGAAGTGGGCCAGAGTCAAAGAGGTGGTAGGAGGTAAGCAAATGATAGCCTGCTCTGGAACAGTGGAGGTGTTGTTCTGGGATTTTTTGTCCCTCCCAACCTTTAAAATTTTTAAGCCCCATCTTAAGGTGGGGTGAGGTATCCCTTTGCTGATGAAAGGAGGCCAGCGATTGATAAGAGTAAAGATATAGTTGGTGACTCAGGTAGAAGAACAGAGAGGCAATAACATGGGAGGGAAATCACACAGCACTGGGCAGAGTACTGTCCAATCCTCCCAGCTCTCTCCAGTGGCTTTTTTTTTCCTGATTCTTTTATGCTTCATCCCAAGAGGTAGCCCTTCCATCTTCAATGGACTCTCTTGTTGGTCATCTTCTCTTTTGTTTCCTGTTTGCCAATAAACCCTCTTCCACAAAGCAAAACATGGCCACCTCCCCCACTTTTCAGCCAGGCTCAGCTTCACTATAGTCTCAGAGGTCCTCCTAATCTTGGTGGATTTCCTGACAGTTTATGTGTGGTCATTCGTTTACTCAGGTAATTCAAGACAAGTAATGACATAAGAGACTTTTAATGTATTATAAAAAGATTGACTGCGGTGTGATATGGAGAAAATGCACATTTATGTAAAAGAAAATGCAGTTTCAAATCATATCAACCTGCAGTAGCTACTCTCTTACCTTTCCAAACTTCTCTTCCACTTGGCCCTGGTTCTGTACTTCCCCATGGTCTAGGGTAACATTTAATAAGCCATGCTATTAGGAGATTAAGTTACAGAACTTAGTGCAATGGGAACCAATCATTTTATTTAGGAAAGGAGCTGACTTTGCAGGAGATGACTTACTGTCTATGTGGAATGAGACATGTTTAGAAAAGTGTGTGAGAAGAAATAGTAGTACTGGGTGCACAAGATGCTCAGACCTATTCATAGGTCTTTCAAAATACTATAAACCAATTAAATTCAGACTCTAATAAAGAAGTAGAATTATATATTTGAGCTACAGAAGCTTCAGCTGGGGAGACAGATTCAAGGAAATCGTGTTCCACTGAGACAAAGGGAAGGCTATATTTTATAGTGAAAGTTCCATGCAGGTTCCCAAATAGGTCCTTTCAATGTAAATGATATGTAAATGAGGTTTCTAAACTGTGCAGTTTTTTTTAAATAGATCTTTATTGATTTCAAAGAGGAAGAGAGAGGAAAAGAGAGATAGAAACATTGATGATGACAGAGAATCATTGATTGGCTGCCTCCTGCATGTCCCCAACTGGGGATAATGTCCCCAACACAGGCATGTGCCCTTGACCAGAATCAAACCCAGGATTCTTCAGTCCACAGGCTGATGCTCTATCCACTGAACCAAACCAGCCAGGCCTAAACTGTGCAGGTCTTTTTTTTTTTATAGAGAGGAAGGGAGAGGGATAGAGAGCTAGAAACATCAATGAGAGAGAAAAATCGATTAATCAGCTGCTTCCTGCCCATCCCCTACTGGGGATGTACCCTAACCAAGGTACATGCTCTTGACCGAAATCGAACCTGGGACCTTTGAGTCTATAGGCTGATGCTCCATCCACTGAGCCAAACCAGCCAGGCCTATATTATGCAGTTCTTAATGGACAGGGCAGTCCCAGTTCATCGGCAGAAAGACAAAGACAGGGTTCCCTGCAGTGGTTGACTCAGATGTCAGAAACAAAGCATATTGTGGTCAGGTTTTCAGTCTGAGGTTCTTCCTGGAATGTAGATGATGAGAAACCTCTGTATGCAAATGTAGTTTACTATTCTATTATTTATAAAACTGGGCCTTTTGCTGACATAAAGTGTCCATCTCAGCAGATAAATTCCTTCTCGGGGTTCACGTCCAATGTATCTTTCCTCTCAGGGACCACAATATGTACCTTAGAAATATGAGTAATTTATACACTAAAGAAAAAAAGCAAAAACATAACTGATCCATTATATTCTGGCAAATTATTTTTGGTGTAGCTAGTCTGACATAAAGAGTAAATGGATCAGGAAACATGTCTTATTAATTCTATGATATTAAAGATAAAATACTTAGTTCAAAACATTTAATAGGAAACATATGTTGAAAATAAAGTAGATAACCAATCATAATAAATTTTCTTGTCATATAGCTGAGCAATTCTTCCATTTCCAGAAGAATGGATAAAAATAGCTAAGAAGAAGCAAGTCTAGTGGGACTATATAAAGAAATATATGTAAGTACTGGTTTTATATGGTTTATAAATTTTTATTATCTTTTTTTTTTTTTTTTTTTTTTTTTTGGTAATCCTCACTGAAGGATATTTTTTTTCCATTGATTTTAGAGAGAGTGGAAAGGCAGGGGGAGGGGAGGATAGAGAAAACATCAATGTGAGAAAGCCACATCAATTGTTTGCTTCCCCAACTTGCCCCAACCAGGGTGGGGAACCTGCAACTCAGGTATGTGCCTTTGACCAGAATTGAACCTATGAGCTTTCCATTCTTAGGCTGAAGCTCTAACCATTTAGCATACCAATCAGGGCATAAATGTTTATTTTTTAAAGTCTTTGCAGGATGTATTGCAATAAAGGCCCAAAACCTAATTCAAGCCTTATCATTTATTATTGACTAGAGGCCTGTTGCACAAGATTCATGCACTTAGCTTGAGGGGGGGGTTGGGGTCCCTCAGCCAAGCCTGCACCCTCTCTCAACCTGGGAGCCCTCAGGAGCTGTCCAAATGATGGCTTAGGAGATTGGGCCTAAGCAAGCAGTTGGATATCCCTAGAGTTGCTGTTGAGGCGGGAGAGGCTCTTGCCACTGCTGCTGAGCTTGCCAGCCATGATCCCGGCTTCTGGCTGAGCTGTGCTCCCCTTGTGGGAGTTCACTGACTACCAGGGAGAAGCTCCTGCATTGAGTGTCTGCCCCTGGGTGGTCAGTGCACATCATAGTGACTTTTTTCCACTGTTTGGTCAATTTACATATTACGCTTTTATTATATAGGATTAAATAATTTATATTTCCAGCTTGAACTTCAACATTTTCATCCATAAAATGCATCTATAAATTCTCTGGTTGATAATTTTATATCAAATGTAAAATGATAACTATGTAAAATAATTGGCAAGGTATCTAGATATTATTACTCAATGAATATTAAATATTTTTAAAAATAGTTAAAATCATACCTACTGTAACATTAAAATTATACTTGACATAATATAGTGATTAGACATGTATGGACCTTATGAAATGATCACCACAATAATTCCAGTAATTGTCATCATACTTATTATGATACTAGAGGCCCAGTGCATGAAATTTGTGCATTGGGGGGGGGGGGCCCTGATCCCAACCTGCACCCTCCCTAATCTGGTACCCCTCAGGGGATGGCTGACTGCTGGTTTCGGCCTGATCCTGGGGATCAGGCCGAAACCTGCAGTCAGACATCTCTCTTATAATCTGGGACCACTGGCTCGTAACTTTTCACCTGCCTGCCTGATCATCCCCAACTGCCTCCCCTTCCTGCCTAGTCACCCCCAACTCCCCTCCCCCCCCCCCGCTGGCCTGGTCACTCCTAATTGCCCCCCCCCCCCCCCCCGTGGCCTGGTTGCCCTTTACTGCCCCCTGCTGGCCTGGTCACCCCTAACTTCCTTCCCTGCTGGTCTGGTCACCCCTTACTGCCCCCCATGCCAGCCTGGTCGCCCTCAACTGCCCCCCTCGCTGGCCTGGAAGCTCCTTAATGCTCCACATGGTGGCCTGGTCACACTCAACTGCCTCCCCTGCCAGCCTGGTCACTCCTCACTGCCCTCCCTGTGGGCCTGGTTGCCCCATGCAGCCTGCTGTTCAGACATTTGGTTGCCCCTCACTAACACCCTTTCCGGCCTGGTCACCCCATGCAGCCTATTTGGTCATCCTTTCAGTTGTGATGATCACTTAGGCTTTTATACACACACACACACACGCACACACACACACACACACACACACACACACACACACACACTCTAGGGACCTGGTGCATGAAATTCGTGCACTGGGAGTGGATGGTCCCTCAACCCAACCTGTCTCCTCTCACATACTGAGAGCCCTCAGGGGATGTCCAACTGATGGGTCACCCCCAGCCTGCCATTGCCCTGCTCAGCTCAGCCCGGCTCCCTGTGACCACCCAGCCCCAGGGGCTGGGCGCTCCCTGCCACTGCTACTGCCGCAGCATTACAGCACCCAGGGGCTGGGCGCTCGCCACCACCGCCATTTCATCTCTATCCCCCGGCCCGGTGCTCATGCCACTTGGCCCTGCCCCCACTCCTGATTGGCTGGTAGCATAGCCAATCAGGAGCGAAGGTACGGTCAAATTTGCATGTTTCTCTTTTATTATATAGGATAGGTTACTGTGACTTATTTTGTTACTGGTAGTTTTTACTTCTTAGTTGCCCTCACCTTTTCTACTCATCCTCCCCGACAATGTTATATAATAATAATAATAATAATAATAATAATAATAGTAATTGCAAACTCCTTTTTTATTGCTGGTATTTCTCTAGAGTTTTGTAGTTGTTCATGTATTATTCCTTTTGTAATTGGTCCTGTATGTCCCTTTTAAAATATTTTGAAAGTGTTTTTTCATTATATTTATTTTTTTATTATATTTCTCTTCTTATGATGTGATGATCTTATATTTTTTCTCTTATTCACTGTAATTCCCTACAGCACCTAGCAAGATGCTTTTTAAAATTCTGTTAACATAAAGAACATTTTACATTTTGAAGCATTTTCCACATCAGAGCCATGTTCATTGTATTATTTGTTATTTTAAGACAAATTCTAGAAGTGGCTTATTAATCTTTGTAGTCATTTTTAATAAATATCCATTTGCAATCTGCTTAATATTAATAATTTAAGATAATATTAGGAAATATACTTATAAAATATATAGTGTATCTAGTTTCTTATAGAAACATTATATGTCAGTAATGCAGGTTAAGATAGGGAAAGGAAATACTTTTTCAAACCACTATACTACTCTTGTTCAACAAATGTTTTCATGTATTTTACATGAAATGATTAATGCTTCATTATATGCAGGCCATTTTTATTTAATATTGCTTTTTTTCTCATTTTTGTTAAATGTAATTTATAATGGCAGCATAATAGTCTATTATACTGTTTTACCATAATTAAATTAGCCATTTGCTTGAGGTGAAGTATTACTGATTTTTAAGTTATAAATAATGTTACAATGTGTTTTTTATACTTATAATTTTTCCTTTTTTGTGTGTAGAATTAATTCAGAAATGTTATCATTGGGTCAAAGATTAACAACTATTTTCATTCTGGCAAAACAAGTACCTTTCATTTGCTATCACTAGATGCAACGTAAGGTCATTTCTATCACTTTCTAGCAATGGATATAATGGGTATTAGTTTTAAATTGGCTAATTTAATTGATGCAATGTATATCTCACCTTCTCTTAGTTCTTTAGGAGGGACAGAAATGAACTTGGTGGCTTATGCGTATATTTAGTTTCTGATTCAAGTAGATGATCACATTGTATAGTTTTCTGGAATTAGTTTTATAGTTAAAATAAAGCACATGTTGTTAGAATGAATTTAAAGGAAAACTCTTTAATGCAACTTGTTGACTTTTTATATGATTAATTTGTATGCTCACAGTTGAAAGTACTTAAAGGAAAATTTAAAAGTCTTTGAAGTAAAAAAAAATAAAACCCTTTAAAGTAAAGAAACAACAAACCTTTAAAAAGTACTTCCTGCTTATAGATCCAATTACTGATTATTTGACTTAGTGCAACATTTGCAATAAACTCATTTCTATCTGAAGCCTCAGTAACCAAATGTAGAATTGGAAACCACTGTCTTAGTTTATGACTATTTAAAAATAGCCTTAGAATCTTTATCTTGAAATTTACTATTAAGGCCAAATATACAAAGTCTTTCTACTTAGCTTGCTCTCTCTTTTTTTACCTAATTTGTAGGACAGATATTAGTATTTACTGACACTTTTTTCCCCAAGACAAAATGTAGGCATATTAGTGAATTTGTTGCCAGAGGAAATGGTGTCCTTTCAGAGTCAGGAGAAAAGCATTTGGGAGGCTCGCATGTGGTAGGATGAGATTTAGTGGTCAGATTCACTGTAGAAGCACAATCAAGGACTGGCCCCTGAGTTCCCAGGGTCCCATCTCTATCCATCCAGCTGTAGAAAAAAATCCAGCCTTCATCAAGCCCAGGACCAAGGCCAAGACCCTGCCTAGGTTAGTCCCATTTAGTCCATGTCTGTCTATATTGGGTAGCTTAGTCTGTTACTGGCTGCACTTTGGCTGACGCTGTGGCCAGGCCAATGCTTGGAGTCCACATGGCTGCCTGGACCCTAGGCAGCTGTGGGGAGACAATGGGAGCACCAACTTGCAAACCAATTTAGCAAGCATGCCTTAACAGAGAGAGAGAGAGAGAGAGAGAGAGAGAGCGCGCTTTGTTAGCTTGGATTATATTATGTATGGTTTGGGAAAGACCAGGTGCCCTTTCAGACTAACCAATGAAATTTCCAATTTTAGGGGCTTCTGCTGCTTCCCCTCCCTAACCAATCCATTTCCTAGACCTTTAGGAGATTGAGGGTTGGGGAGGGTGCTGTATCCTTTATCCAGCCCCATTCTTTTCCGAGGCTAGATGACAGGCCTCTGTGGTCACCGTCCTGGCTCCTGCTTGCGTGCCTCATGGTAGAAGCACTCCTCCCTTCCCTCCTCCCCCACTTTGCCATCTGTGCCCAGTAGAGCAATTTCCCCTTTATTGTTCTATCCTTCCCCCCACTGATCTGCAGGGGACTGACCAGTGGTTCTATGGGGAGTGTGCGAAGCTCTAGCTTCTTAGTGAAGAAGGTCCGATATTGGACCTTCCCATTTTATTAGGCTTTATAATTAATGTCTGATTCCCTTTTTTTCCATTCCTTTATTAATATTTAGCAACCTATGCTAACCTATTGACATAAAGGAGTAAGGGAATTTCCTTGTGATGTATAAATAGATTTTTTGAAAAGGAGAAAAGTGTGAGAACTAAAGAGAATAAAGTAAGTAAGAAGAAGGAGGTTAGGGAGAAATACATGGAGTATGGAGTGGTATATGCATTGAGTTTTCATTACCTTCAAATTTATTTGCAAATTCTTCTGTAAATTGTAAAATAGCCTATCTTTAAAGTTTATTGACAAACATTTGATTTGTTGTTTTGGTCAAACTAATTCTGTATCTCTTTTTCTTTATTTTATTTTTAAGAAAAGCACTGCCTGGCTCTGGCTGGTGTTCTTATGTGGTTACAGTGTTGTCCCTTGCCCTGAAGGGTCAGAGGTTTGATTCCCTCTCAGGGGTATGTTCCCGGTTTGTAGGTTTGTATGGCCCTGGTTGGGAGGCAACCAGTCAATGTATCTTGCTCGCTCACACTAATGTTTTTCTATCGTTCTCTCTCTCCTCCTCCTCTCTCCCTCTTTCCTTTCCACTCTCTCTCAAAATAATGGGAAAGATACCCTTGGGTGAGGATTAACAAAAACAAAAACAAAGCACTGTGTGACTTGCTGGCTGTCTGTCCTGCTGTTGACACATCCTCAGCCCTGCAGCTTCTTCTTGTGACTTTGTACTTCAGTGGCACCATTTCCTGTCTGAAGCCAAAGGCAGGCCCCTGCCGTGTCTAGATGTCAGTTCACACAGGAAGGAGCCTGTAAGGTTTCAGAGGCACATGACTTCCTTGTGGGGCACGCTGATGAACTTATGCACACATGGGTCCCTTCTTTTTTTACCTTTTGACCTCTGATGGGACTGAGATGAGAGTGGTTAGAAGATTTAAAAATTGATATAACTATAAATCAATTGATATAACCATATACCAAAATTAATATAACTAGGCACAAATTGCCGAAGATTAGAATTGATGTTCAGATTCAACTGGTTTGAAATCAAAGTGAAGAATATTATTATTCGATTCCAAGTCAGATCATTTTTTTATTGTAGTAAAATATACATAAGGTATAACTTACTACTTTAACCATTTTTTTACATATTTATTTGACAGAGTTGTAGCTTTTCACATTGTGCAAAGTTTTTTTAAGTGATGGAAATTCAAAGATGACTAGGACTGATTCTTGTCCTCAAACAGCAAAAGTAGAGATAAATCTTTATATTTTCACGTAACTGTATCTAACTTTGAAGTAAGTGCGTGAATATGTAAGCAACAGAGATGAACACCAATCCTTATATTATAAATAGAAGAACTGTAAATATCACTGCACTTTAATTTTTAAAAAAATATATATTTTATTGATTTTTTACGGAGCGGAAGGAAGAGGGATAGAAAGTCAGAAACATCGATGGGAGAGAAACATCGATCAGCTGACTCTTGCACACCCCCTACTGGGGATGTGCCCACAGCAAAGGTACATGCCCTTGACCAGAATCGAACCTGGGACCCTTCAGTCCGCAGTCCGACGCTCTATCCACTGAGCCAAACCGGTCTCGGCTGCACTTTAATTTTTAATTGGATAAAATATACATGACACAAAATTAACCTTTTGGCCATTTTTAAGTGTACAATTTAAGGTGGGTTTTCTCACTATATAATTTAAACAAGGGTAAAGTATATAAAGTTATATTAGAGAATGATGAAGCTAAAAAGTTGATTTGCTAATCTTTCACTTTTAAAAAATACATATTTTTATTGATTTCAGAGAGAAAGGGAGAGGGAGAGATGGAAACATCAATAATGAGAGAGAATCATTAATTCGCTGCCCCCATACTGAGGATTGAGCCCACAACCCGGACATGTACCCTTGACTGGAATTGAACCTTGGGATCCTTCATTCCCCAGGCTGACTCTTTATCCACTGAGCCAAACTGGCTAGGGCTAATCTTTCACTTTAAAAAAAATTAAATAACCGATTTTCTTTATCATGCCTTTCTGTTTTTTTCTTTTTAGTATATTTTATTGATTTTTTTACAGAGAGATAGGGAGAGAGATAGAGAGTTAGAAACATCGATGAGAGACAAGTATCAATCAGCTGCCTCCTGCATACTCCCTACTGGGAATGTGCCTGCAACCAAGGTACATGCCCTTGACCTGAATCGATCCTGGGACCCTTCAGTCCCCAGGCCGACACTCTATCTACTGAGCCAAATCGGGTAGGGCTTTTTTTTTTTTTATTTTACGCATGTATTTTGGTAGTTGAACTATTATTGCCAGATTTTTTTAAACCTGTTTTTTTCCTCTAATATAGCAATATTTTTATTTTCTCAAGGTCTTAAAGTAAATGTAGTTTTTTTATGGGTTTTATTTCCAATCTATGTGCAATCATTTATAATAATTTTATAAAAATTAACTATGAAATTGACAATTGTGGATATATTTCAGTTCACGTGAATTAAAAATATTCTCAATAAAGTCAAGTTTTGAGTCAAATGTAGTTGCATTATTGGAAAAATCTTAGCAAATCTAAATTATTTAAGAGAGTAATGTTTTCACTTTTTCTAGTAATATTTCTATCAGAGGAACTCTAAAGCAGTGATTATATATGGCAGTAAAAAATTAGGTGCCTGATATATCTATTTGGTCTCTTCACTTAGCTATATTTACAGTCATTTGGTTATTCATCAGATGAATCTAAAACATTTCATTTTGTTTTATTGATTGATGATATAATCTCATTATTTTGTATTAATGATAATGATTATTTATAAAAAGGCAGAGTATATTCTTGTTATCTAAGTCCCTGTGTATCTTTCATGCTTAGTGTATGTTAGTAAATTATTATGATGGGCTAAGTAGGCCTGCGGCAATGAAGTACCAGAACATTTGCATCTATTTAAACTACTCATGGATTGTTTAAACTATGAAAAGAAAAACCAAAAAATAAATGTTCAGCATGTATAACTTACTAGTGTTCATAACCAATTAAATAGCACAATTATAAACCTTCAAAATCACTTCTGAAGACACAGCAGTAAATGGGGTATCAAATGTATTTGGACATTTCATCTGAGTGGATTAACAACAAAGATTCCTTTAATTGGAAAACAGAAGTAGCTTGGAGGGAATGGAACTCACATAAAGGCACTTCCTTTTGCCGCCTTTTTTCTTTTTTTCTTTTTAGAAGTATGGTTTAATCTTATTGTAGTTATTAAACTGCTTTAAGCTTCTTTCCAAGTATAGCAGCCAAATTGAAGGATTTATTTCCTCAACTATACTTTAAAACATTCTGTCAAACAGAGTAGCAAGTACGCAGGCAGTAGAGATATGGCCCCCTTGTGCTTTCAGTTTCTTTACATTTATCATGACTTCTAAGTTATTTTAAATTTCTGTAGGAGTTTGCTTGTTTTAAGCTCCATTATATATACATTGTTACCTGAAAAGATTTGTAAGAGATAAAATTAAATGTCAATCTAGTAAATAGAAGAGATTGTGTTATGCAGGGAGATTTCTTCTTCCTCATTTATGTTTATATTTTAATCAGATGCCCAGTGCATAAAATTCGTGCACAAGAGGGGGGGGGGATTTCCTCAGCCCAGCCTGTACTCTCTCCAGTCAGGTACCCATCAGGAGATGTCTGACTGCCGGTTTATTGGCAGTCGGACATCACTCTCACAATCTGGGATTGCTGGCTCCTAACTGCTCGCCTGCCTGCTTGCCTGATTGCCCCCAATTGCCTCTCTGCTGGCCTTGTCATTCCCTAACTCCCCCCCTGCTGGCCTGGTCACCCCTTACCTGTCCAGATGGAAGTCAGACATCCAGAAGATGTCTAGTCACCTGGTCTAATTAGCGTATTACCTTTTTATTAGTTTAGATGTAGTTGGGAATACAGTGAGTACTTAAAATTTTTAAAGTATCAGAGAGCAAGCGGGCACTGTTTTTTGTAGAGTCTCAAAAATTTGAGGTTGATTGAAGCAAAAATATATTTTTTAAAGTTTTTATTGATTTGAGAGAGGGGACGGGGAGAAAGAGAAACATGGATTTGTTGTTCCACTTATTATGTATGTACTGGTTGCTTCTTGTATGTGCCCTGACCAGAGATTGAACCCACAGCCTTGGCATATTGGTAAGAGGCTCTCACTATCTTAGTTACCTGGCCAAGGCTGAAGCCAAAACAATTTAATGGATAAAGATTTATTTTATTACTTAGAGTTTCTCCTAATTTTTGATGTTTTAGAGAGTTTTTGTGTAATTTTTCCTTCATGCATTTTATTCATAAAAACAAAATTTGGCTATGGTAAATGATTCTACTTATCTCCCTTAAAATGGTGTTTAAATGAACAATGCTAACTTATTTATAGAATACTTAAGGCTACAGAAGATTAAATATATCGGGTGACCAACTAATACATACCTTTGGAATTATGGCTTTGATCAAAATGTTTTTGCATTACATGTGTCTGTTGTGTGTTCTCTCTTTCTTTCTTAGCTGTGGTTAATGATGCCACTGTCATCATCGGGCTTTTAGAGTATCCCAAAGAAGTTTTCGAACGTGACAAAATGATTCATATACTCTATTTGGTTACTGGAAACAAAAATTCTGTGCTCACTATAGCTTGTGAGGTTAATTAAATATATAAACCATTTGACGTATAACCAGTGTGCTCAGTCATGGAGCATTTATTATTTTGCTGTGTATGTAAAGTTGGAACTCAGAAAGTATTCTCCCTGAAATATTATTTTCCTTAACTATGTGCTCATTAAAGGTGATTAATTCCACAAAGCATATTTCCTCTATAAATGTCTGTGCCTCCACATTAGATTATGGTTCTACTGTGATATCCCTATATGTGTATCTATTGAGAATTTCTTAAGTTTTATATGAACTTTTAGGGATATTGCTCTAACTCTGGCAGCAGATACATGGATCTGAAGGTCATAATACATACGCAGCTTGCCAAATTCAAAGACTAGAAGTTGGAGTAGAGGTTCTGTTGCACTGGTGGTGACAAACTGTTAGGTCTTGTAATCTCTTTCCAGGTTATCTTTTAGGGACACTCTTATGTTCATTACATACTCCTTCATTGTATGTGAGATCCCTAGAAACTGGGCTGTTCTACTACTTGTTCACAACGAATACCTGATACTTCTGACCTCCTGCAGTACTGGGTTGAATGGTGTCTCCCTAAAATTCATGTGCTACTAGGAAGCTCAGAATGTGACCTTATTTGGAAATAGGGTGTTTGTTACAAATGTAATCGGTTAAGATGAGGTCATCTTGGAGTAGGATGGGCCCTAAATCCAGTATGACTTTGTCCTTTTAAGAAAAGAGGTGCAGTGACATTGACACACAGGGAGGGTGCCATGTAATGATGGAGGGGAAGATTAAAGTGATGTGTCTTCATGCCAAGGATTGCTGGCAACACAAGAAACTAAGAAGATAGCATGGAACACATTCTCTCTGCAGCCTTTAGAGAGAATAGCTCTACCAACACTTGATTTTGGACTTCTTTGAACTGAGAGAGTATCAGTTGTCGTAAGTTGCTGGTACCGGTTACACCAGCCCTAGCAAACTCCTACAGATGCCAGTAAACAGAAGAGGTCCTGAATTGCTCTTTTGAAAGTCTTCTTGAGTAAGCATTTAATAATTTTAAGGTTCCTCAGGGGTTAAAGCTACTGGAAATGTTATGAAAGTGGAATATATAAGTGGGGAAAGTAGAAATAAAGAATTCCAAAAACAAAACTGTGGAATTGTGGATAAAGAGCACTAGTTTTCAACCTAGCTTCAGTTTAGTAACTTGTGGGGATGGGTTTCCATTCCTGAGTTCTGTTCCCCGAGATTCTAATTTCCTTGGTGTAGGGTGGGGCCTGGGCATCTGTATGTTTAAAAGTTCCAAAGGGGATCTGGGAATACTTTGAAAATCAGGTTGAGCATCACTAGTATAGGATAAGGAGCAAGATAAGGGTCCAGAGCAGTGGTTCTCAGCCCTGGCTGCACATGCAATCACCGGGTGACGTGAACACCTGCTGGGAGTCATCCTCAAAGGTTTTCTAGCCATTGGTCAGGGATTCTTATGGCTCAGAGGGAGTTTTAAAAGTTCCCAGAGAATTCCAATGTGTAGCCAAAGCTCAGAAATATTAGTCTAAAGGTGTTTTTATGTTCTACTGAGTAGCTGGGATGATTCAAATGTTCAATTTTTAGAAAGTTTTTTTGTTAGTTTTTGGATAAGTAATAGATTTAGATTAATGGTAGGTTCAGCAAGACAAAAACAAATTCATTATCTGATTTGTTCTTTTTCACAATATATGGCTTTTCCAGATATCTCCAAAAAAGGAGGCCAATAAGTTATGTGCATGTTGGGGGAATTGGAGTGGTGAGGGGTCATCGGTGGCTGTGTGTGTTTCGGAATGTGGGTTGGTAGGTTTTTTAGATTTACCCCCTCACTCCTTTTTTCTGTACTGTTGCCTTTTCTACTGTTGAAAGAAATATCCTGGGAAGATGAAAGTGCCAAGTTGAAAAGTATAGAAGGTGAACAGGTGTACATTGAGAAGGAACAGAACAGGGAAAATGCCATCTAGTAGAACTGAGGAGGCAAAGAGGCGCTGTGGTGACTACCGGCTATTGAAGTGTGAGTGTGAAGAATGTCCATGGAGTCTGTAGAGAGGGAACTGCTTAAGTGTGTGGATAGACATACGTACAGTGATTTAGCTAGTCAGGGCATACTTTTCCTTTGCACATAGAAACAGGTATCAGTAGTAAATTATATTCTTTTTCCTGAAATGCTTTTTTCAGTGAATGTCACCATTCTATTATGGGATGATTTTATTCCTCCCCATCTTGCGATGCACTGTTTTCTGTGTAGACTTGACATTTGGGTTGTGCCTGAAGTGCCTGTTGACGGGGGGGGGGGGGTGGGTGGGGGGGGAGGTTGTTTTTAATACATTGATGTTCTTAGTGTCTTATTTCTAGTTTCCCATTTTTGCCATTTCTTACATAGTGACAGTATATTTAAAATATCTAAGAGGGCATGAAAACATTGGCTTTAATGCAGGGTTGTTTCACTCTGCAAGCGTGGAATGAATGCCATGATAATTGATTTTTCATTTTGTGCTGGTTTAACAAGTTTATGCTTGTTAGCTTCCTGTTGACCATAACTACCTTCTTGTTTGTTGATTTTTGTTTCAAACTCTACTACTGATCTGGCTGCTACTATTCAGTTCCTTGAAGCCTGTGATCTAGCTAGTGCTACCTCTAAGGACACCTCATTATTGGTGAAACTCTTTGAGGTTGGTTTTTGCCATGTATGCTTAATGGCTAATTCTTGAAGTCTTAGCTATCTGAACTTCTTGTATGTCTACTAAGCACTCTTGCATTATTGTACTTAATTTTCATATAAACCTTTTGAGATAGTTGATAGCACTTCTGTTTTATTGGTTGGAGACTGACACCGAGAATTGTAATTTAGACATAACCAGTGGCATATTGGTTAACTGCCTTTTGAATAAAAAGCCCTGATTTTTTGCATTTACTAATTTCTTTGATGTAAATATTCTGACCATGATGAATTTCAAGCTACAAATGTGTAGCTATGGGGCTGTGTAGAAATGAACACAGTCAGCTTATACATAGTTGTACTAGTCAGCTCCAAACCCATTCTGGATTTACACCAAGGCTAGAGTTTCTACCCCTTCCTCTCTCCTTCCCTCCCTGCCTCCCTGCCTCCCTGCCTCCCTCCCTCCCTCCCTCCCTCCCTCCCTCCCTCCCTCCCTCCCTCCTTTACTCTCTGTGTTCCCTCCCTCCCTCCCTCCCTGTCTTCCTTCCTGCCTTCTTTCTCTCCCTCCATCCCTTCCTTTTGGTTCTTTCTCCTTTCCTGATCACCCCAGACATTCTTTAACAATTTCCTGTATCACTGTTACAAGAACATCATGTCCTGTTTGTAACCTCTTCTATTGAAAGTTTTTTATAAACATGAGATTATCATTGCCTGTTAACTTTCACAACCCTTATTGCCTTAAACTGAAGTACATTTAATAGAATATGATTTATTATATTGTAACTTCTTTTCTATTCTTGATAAGAAGAGTATGAATATATTTCAAGTTAACTGCCTGATTATTCAAATGTGAGTGGCAATTTTATTAACATATTGATAACAAAATAAACTGATTTACTCTTGACCCAACTGTTCTTTTAAAATATATTTTAATTGATTTCAGAGACAGGAAGGGAAAGGAAGAGAGAGCTAAACATCAGTGATGAGAAAGAATCATAGATGGGCTGCCTCATGCATGCTCCCTACTAGGGATCGAGCCCATAACCAGGGTATGTTCCCTGACTGGGTATCGAACTGTGTGACCTGGTTCATGGGTTGATGCTCAACCACTGAGTCACACCAGCCTGGCCAACTGTTATTTTTGAGTTTCATTCAAAATGCTTTTCTTGTTTCATGCTTCCTTTTTCTCTGCATGCGCTTTAGCCGAAACTACCTTTCCCGAGATAGGATTTGCTCTACACAGCTATGTAGTAGCAGAGTGGGAAGGGTGTTGGATCTTGATGGTAATGGGAAAGCGTGGGATTTGTTAGTCATCTTTCCTCACAGTTGCAAAGGAAGTAACAGGCTTTAAAGTCTCATTTCCATTCCATATTTTGATGGAAGAGTCTAAACGCTTATCTGTTCTCTATTTCTACCTGATTATAAATCTCAGAAAACATGTGTCTTAAGAGTTTTCATTTATCTTGTTTCTGACTAAAACACTGATGTCCATAACAATTGGAGTGCATTCTAAATCATTGCATCTTGTCAAGTGTCCTACCCATGCTAAGAACCTGAGGGTGATGCATTTGGCATCTAAGTGCTGTTGCCATCTCAGCAGGATTGGACCTGTGGTAGTGAGGGGGTCCTTCTTTCTTCAGCACAGTGCTGATAGGCTGGCTGGGAGTAGGAAGTGCCTGAATCCATGACTGCTTGCTTTTTCTGCATTTCTTTGACTTTATAGAGGCTACTTTTGTCCATGCGTATTGTGCAATTAAAAATATATTAAAATTTCTGAAATTGTTTCTTGAACTATATATATCCAGGAATAGATATTTTTGCATATATAAATGTGAGGCTTTAAGTCTCCTTTGCCACCAAACTCCATGTAAGAATGACCTTGTTTTAAGGGCAGGCTGCATTTTTTTCTTTTGTAGCATGTGAAACCCTTTAAGACATGGCCACAGGCCCTGGGATTTCCCACTCAACAAAACGTCATTTTATGTTTGATCCCCGAACAGTATGGAATTGTTGAGATTTTATGACTGCCTGACACTTGTATTTAACACAAAGGCTATGACATCGAGGGATAAGAGCAAATGGGTATGGGGACCATTGATGGAGCATTACAGAGGAAGCTGAAAGAAAACACCAGAGGGTTTTGGTGTGGTTTGTTGTCTAGACAATTTTATTTTGCTTCTCTTGAGGAAAATACTTAAAGGAGTAGATGAGTAGATTCTATCTTCTTAAAATATTAAAATTGGAAGCATTTTCCACAAGAAAAATAAATTTCCCAGAAAAGAGAAATTTTATTTCCCAATCTAATTACAAGAAGAGCTAAAAAGTTATATTGATCTGTTTCCTACTTTTATTTAATCATATAGATAGATCTTTGATTACACAGGATTTTTGAGTTAAAAAGACCTATTATGAGTAAGCTACTTAGTAGAGAAATCTAATTTTCAACATGAACAACATAAATGGAAACTGCTTTCTCTCTGTGATAGTCCTATAATAATTGTACTGATTTATAATGAATGTATTTGTTATCCAACAAGAGTTACAATGAAATAGAATTAAATTTAGTTACTTTATAGCCATCATATGGAGAGATAATAGAGTGGGGATAAAAATATAGACACTTTTGTAATTTCCACTAGGCTAATAAAGCATGTCTAGTAAACATGGGTTGTTTTCATCAGTGAAAAATAAAAACGATGTGCCTTTTTAAAGTACTAGTGAATCTTTGATGACAAGACTAGGATGTTCCTAAATATTTGAATGTTATGGAGTCAAACATGATTTCCAGTGAAACAGAAATGAGATAGATGTCTGGCAAAAACTGCATCTGTGAACGTTTTGAACAGTGACTCATTCCCAAAGGTGATTTTGCCTTGTTGAAATTACTAGTATTTGTGTGGATTTTTTAAAAAAATATATATCTTTTCAACTATAGTGAGCTCTCCTTAGGGCATTTCTGCATCTTAAGTCACTTTGCAGGAGATAATTAGCCATGTATTATGTATAAGAAAGCAGAGGAAGGGGCTGGAAAGGTAGGGAGATCCTGAAAATTTTCTAGTGAGCAAGGGTTTGAAAATGAACAATTCATTGTGTAACAACATTATTACTAATTTAAAATTGGTAAACTGCCCTTAAAGTTTCCCTGATTGAGGATGTTGCCTTTATGCTAAAAAAACAAAAAACAAAAACAAACAAACAAAAAACAAACAAAAGGTAATCATTATAGGGTCTTTTAAAGGATTTCTCTTGGCCTTGGTTGTTCCAATTCTAATTTCTCACATTAACCTGTGACGTGTTCTGGAAGGTAACATGGGGTGGCAGGCACCTGTGAGGAACCCAGGTCCCTCTACCCTCCCATTCCACAGCCATCAGCAGTGTCCCTGGGCGACAGCTCTGGAACTGCCTGCTCCGATGCTTTCTTATCCCCTTATTACCTCTCCTCTGGGAATGGACAGTCTTAGCTATGCCCAGGCCTCTGCTGTCCCATGTCTTACACTGTTCTTTAGCCAATCACTTTCAACATTTGTTTGAGATATATGTGCAAGTATAGATATAAATATGTGTGTGTTTATTTATCATGGCCAGCCCTTTAGACAGTTGCTAGCTTATCACAAGAAAAACCTTTTCCTTCTTTATCTTCTATTTATAAGAAAAAGATAATAAGCCTATTTCTGCTAGTGCATCACTTTTTAAGTCAATGTTAAACCTGTGTGTATAAAATCTATATTTAGCAGATAGGTTAAAAAAGAATTTCCTAATAAAAGGAAGAGTTAGAAATAAAATCAAGATGAGATTTCAAGTATAATCAAGTGATTATCTGGTTCAGGGGATTTCAGACTTCCTGGAGTTGTATGAATCGTGTGTTGCCTTATTTATTTATTTGGTTACGGATATTTATTTATGCACTTATTTTTAGTTCACCTTTTCACCCAAGTACAGTTCACAGGCAGAAAAAGCACATTTTTAAGTGTACAAATAGATGAACTCCTACAAAATAAACATATACACTCACTGACAACCCTGATTAAGTCGTAAAACATTACCATCAACCACTGACCAAAGAGTCAGCTGCTAACTCGGCTCCATCACTGTTGATGATTCTCTGTCCCTGAACACCACAGCCTTCAACAGGCACTCCTCCCTGGCTTTTGTCCTTCAAGATTATGTTTTCGAGATTCATCCATATGGTTTCTTTTTCATTGCTCCATAATATTCTACTATATGAATTTACCCAAAAGCTTCGACAGATTTATTTGTTCACTTTACTATAGATGGGCATTTCAATTGATTCTAATATTTAGCAGCTGTGAAAATTATTCATAAATGCTTTTTGGTGCACATATATACATATTTCTTCATGTCATATTCCTAGAAGTATAATTGCTAAGTTTTGAGGAATGCATTCTTATTTTAGGAGATACTGCCATACAATTTTCCTAAGTGACTGTACTGATCTAGATGTTTATCTATAGCACATGAAAGTTGCAGATGTCTCATATTGTCACTATCTTCATATTTTTCGCTTTCGTTTTTTGCCATTGCCATGTATTGCTATCTTTTGGTGGCTTTAAGTTCCATTTTTCTAATGACTAATGTCAATGCATATATACCTTACTTGTTCGAGACTTTTTGATCATTAAAACAAAACAAAACAACTGGTTTATCTGTCTTTTGCCTTTTTGCTCCTTTCTAAAATTGTATGAAATACCAAATCCAGTTTTTGCTTTGGTGAGATGAGAGTTATGGAAAAGTGGCTTAGATAGAAATATGTATATGTTCATTCATTTAACAAATATTAATCGAGCATCTCTTATATTCTCTATTCTATAGAGTGGTGAAAGATAGTGTCTGCCTTAAAGAGCTTGACAGTCTCATGGGGTGTTAGGCAGGGAAAAAGACCTCAAGAAGACTTGGTATTAAGTCCTTTGAAAACCAGGGATAAGAGAAAGCTCAGTGAAAAAGCATAATCAGGGGTGCATAATACTATTGAGTTTAAGAAGAGACTTCTCATAAAAGAAGAAAGCTGCCAGAATTTAGATGAAAAATAGGCACTAGTCTGATGATAATTAGGATGTTTCAGGTAGAAGAATCCAAATCATGTTTGAGAGATGGCAGTGCCTGAGGAGAAAAAGGGTGTGTTTGAATGTAAATGGGGGGAGGTGTTTTAAGAACTCTTAGAGTACTCATTAATTTATTTAATGTGCCAAACTCCAGGTGAATCACAAGAACACAGGGCAGACAAAATTATTAACAACAACAATAATGAAATTGACTAATGTTTACTGAGTGTTTCTGGTGTGCTGGGCAATGTGCTGAACACTTTGCTTGAGTTATATCATTTAATTTCCATAACCCTTGTATGACCTTGGAACTGACATATTTTATATATATATATATATATATAAATTTTATATATAAATTTTATTATATAAAATTTGAGAAAATTGGATCCTAGAGTGGCTAAGTAACTTCAGTCATCCCTAGAATGCCTCTGTGCCCACTGATGGTTATAGTAGCATTAAGTTAGATACAGAGTTACATATGCGTCTGTGTATCAGAATAGTGAGTTGTAAGATACTGAAATAGATTATAAGAATAAACATTTTCTAACATTGTTTTACAATTATAGGTAATTAATAAAATACTATGTATATCATATCTGTATGTTATACTAATATATAAATTATTATTATATACAATACTTCTGTCTCCTTATGATAATGAAATGGCAATAAACTATAGTACTTAAGAGCATGGGCTGTGGCATTGAAATTCTTGGGTTTGATTCCTGACTTCATCATTTATTATTTAACTACCATGGCAAACTCTTACCATTCATGCTTCACTTGGAAAAACATTGTCTTACATCCCTACTATATTCATTTCAAAATTTCATGGTTCTGTGAGGGAAAATGTCCAAATTTGCTTTTGCTCTTTTTCCTCAAAAGTTTCAAGGTGCTGAATGACACTAACCAAAATAATTATAATAATAATGTGCAGACAGAGACCTTGTAAAGTACATTACTTTGGGGCCTGTAGACAATATCTGGGCTGAACCGAAGGCACTGAAAATGGAAGGTTATAATTGAAATGTCACCAAACATAACTTTTACAATTTCAATTCCAGTTGATGCTGCTGGAATATTGAATACATCTGTTAAATACATTTTCCCTTTTTGGTATGTAAATTTTAATATGCATCCCGTATCTCTCCAGCCATATTTTATATATCAATAGTTCCCTGTGGCAATTTTATCTTTCAACACAAGCTATTCTCATTCAATATTTGAGTAGTGATAATGAGTTTTATTCTATAAATAACAGCCTTAGTTTCCTAAACTATAGCCAGCATAACTTTGCCATTTGCAAGAACCACAGTGCTTTATCTTCCAAATAGCAATTTTAATGTTTTATTCATTAACTGTAAACAAATGCAGAACACAGGAAGAAAACTGTTTATTGGTATAGAATGGGCAAATCTGTTGTTGTATTAGTGGGGTGTCCTATATCCACTGGGCTGGCAAGCCTGTACTGCTGAAACGCAATGGTCCAGGAGCCTTCTAGAACATTCTGACAATGCAAATTATATTTGAATTGGCAATCTAAATGGATCAGAGCTCTCCAAACTATGGGAGAATCATTGTAAATCTTATTTCATTCAGAGCCAGTTTAAGAGGTTCTTTTGTCTCCTCTGAGGGTAGCTTAGTTGTCACACTTTTTCTCAGAAAAGGATAGCAGTTCCAGCTGTGGGGTTGAAAGTAGCCTGCTGAATGCAGCACATTTATTCTGACACCCTTGTTTAACTCTAAATCCTGTGGATTTTTAAAATAAACATTTGGTTATTGATTAGAGAGAGAAAGAGTGAGGAGAAAGAGAGAGAGACATAGATTTGCTGTTCTACCTGTTTATGCATCCATTGGTTGATTGTTATATGTACCCTGATCAGAGATGAAACCTGCAACCTCGGCATATCAGGTCAGTGCTGTAAGCAACTAAGCTATCTTGGTTGGGGCTAAATCCTGTTATCTTTGAACTGTATTCATAACCTACTGTTTGTTTTAATTTCTCAGAAAAACTGCATGTAAAATTTATGCATCCATGAGAAGCACCATGCTTTAAAATTTTTTTAAAATATATTTTTATTTATTTCAGAGAGGAAGGAAGAGGGAGATAGTGAGAGAGAAACATCAATGATGAGAGAAAATCTTTGATTGGCTTCCTCCTGCAGGCATCTCACTGGGGATGGAACCCACAACCAGACATGCATCCTTGACTCTTCAGTCCACAGGCCAAAGCTCTATCCACCAATCCAAACTGTCTAGTCCCAGTGGTCTGCAAACCGAGGCTCTTTGGCCCCTTGCCACATGTGTGTCTTTGCCCCTTGAGTGTGGCTCTTCCACAAAATACCACGGCCTGGGGGAGTCTATTTTGAACTAGTGGCGTTAGAAGAAGTTTAAGTTTTAAAAATTGGACTCTCAAAAGAAATTTCAATCATTGTACTGTTGATATTTGGCTTTGCCGACCACTGGGCTAGGGCAGCACCATGCTTTATTGTGTAAATTTATGTTCGTCCTGACACACCTTTGAAAGGGCCAGTCTAAATCTAGTGCCTCTTTAGTTTGTAATTTCCTTGTGCTCCTAGATAATATTCAGTCTGAATGTCCAACACATAACATGAACTGGCGGATGTGCGGATGTTTTTTTGTTGTTATTGTGTTTTTTCTTTTTAAATTCAGTATAGCAGTATAGCCAATATTTTAAAAATTAGGAGATTCCATAAATGAGTATAGATTCTTTCTTTCACTTGAATAGAATTACAGGGCATCTGTTGTCAGAAGCCTAGCAGCACCTGCTCTCTGAGAGAAGGCGATAGTTGTCCCTGCCCCTTCAGTCTTATTTTTTTTAATTGTTTAAACTATTACATATAGTAGTACATATGTTTTCTTTTCCCCCCATTGACCTACCCCGGGCTTCCTCTACGCCCCAGCATATGCCCTCACCTGCCCCCAACCCCCATTGTCTTGGACCCATTGGTTATGCTTTTATGCATGCATACAAGTCTTTCAGTTGATCTCTTGCAGTGCCCGCCTCTGCAGCCTAGATATAAACATATGAGCACAATGTTTGAGTCTCAGTTTCAATGACCAACAGTTCTGAGACCCAGCTTCAATGTCAAACTGTTCCTTATGTGTACATGTCAGCAATGGTAACTGGATGGTGGACAAATGTTGGCAATGCAGATCTGACTCTCTCTTGTTTGTTCCTGGGTAACCTGCAGCGACGCACAGCTGCTGACTGGTAGCATGGCAAGGCGTCCTCAGCGTCTCCCATCTCTGGACTGTTTCTCCTCTTGCCTTCCTGGTGGAGCAAATCTGTCAACTCCTCTCTGTTGCAGGCCTTTTTCAACCTCCTGGCTCCTGTTAGCATTTAGATTTGAAGCTCCCTAAGTTAATGGGCCCAGAGTTTCTCCACTGGTTTGCTGTGGGTTGATAATAGCTGTGCTGAGATAGTACTGATATTCTCAGACATTTGAGGATGATGTGGTTAAGGTTGGGAAGCACTGAGTTAGCCTTTTGGTAATGATGTGGATGGCCTGGCATATGGAGAACTGTCAGCTCTTAAAGGCTTTCTTCAGATTTAGAAGAATTAAATCCAAGTGCCCCTTAACCAGGTGCATCCTCTCTATGAAGTGAAAGGTTTTAATTTGTCAGCAAACCAATGTCTCTTGAGCATAGCCCTGCTTATGTTGCCTGATAGGGGTATATCCCAGACTGGCAGCATTCTTGTTTACAAAGTACCAACTGGTACCAAGCAGGGAGGGGATATTTGGTAGAGATTACATAATTGAAAATATTGTCTTTTCAAGTAAATCCCCCCCCCCAAAAAAAAGGGAGTTAATGTATGATAAACGTGATTATTTTTAGGTACTACTGCTTATTTATAAAAGTGTTGAAAATTCCTTAAATGTACAGTGAATTCTTTCACTGCTTTTATATAGTATGAAAATTATAAACCCTATTAATCAAATATATTTATTCAGAAGAATGCCTCAGGAGAAACACAATGCGTAACAGTGAGACATAGGATAGATGAAAGTGCTGTTGTCAGTAGGTTTGACATTTAGAAATTTAGGAGGAAAAAAAAAAGAAATTTAGGAAGCCTGTTTGGACTGAGTTTCCAAATGATGCCGTAACATAATATACTGGCCGTGTTTAGTTTAATGATGTATATATTGTCTAATGTAGTTCCCATCAGCAATGGAGTGGATATGTGATGTAGAATAGGCTACATTTATTTTATCCATTTAAATACAGCTGTGCCTCAGACATAACAGTGAATGTTAAGTTACATTTTTGGTCCTCTGGGAATCTTTAAGTTTTAATAGGTTATAAGGATTATGGAATGCCCTTGACACTTGAGTTTAGGCATGTCTGTGCATGAATGACTGTGCTTTTGGAAGGCACACACAATACTTTAAAAAAAAAAAAATATATATATGTATATATATATGTATATATATGTGTGTGTGTGTATATATATATATATAATTAATTAATTTTTTACAGAGAGGAAGGGAGAGAGACAGAAAGTCAGAAACATCAATGAGAGGATGAGAGAGAAACATCGATCAGCTGCCTCCTGCACACTCCCTGCTGGGGATGTGCCTGCAACCAAGATACATGCCCTTGACAGGAATCGAACCCGGGACCTTTCAGTCCCCAGGCTGACACTCTATCCACTGAGCCACACCAGTTTTGGCACACACAGTACTTTTGAGATCACTTTGCAGAGTTTTCAAAGAACTGAAAGATTGATAGATAATCTAGGGCAGTGGTTGGCAAACTCATTAGTCAACAGAGCCAAATATCAACAATACAATGATTGAAATTTCTTTTGAGAGCCCAATTTTTTAAACTTAAACTTCTTTTAATGCCACTTCTTCAAAATAGACTCACCCAGGCCGTGATATTTTGTGGAAGAGCCACGGCCCAAGAGTCACATGTGGCTTGCCAGCTGTGGTTTGCGGACCACTGATCTACGGAGGTAAAAATCAGGTACCTGCAAGCCTCAAGTACGTTCTGTATAATTATGGCTCCAAGGAACTAAAGAGTGTGCTCAATTAACAGTGCATGTTGTGATGTATTTACATCCGGATACATTAAATGCTAGATTAAACAAGAAAACATATCTTCAGGGAGTTTAGTGGACAAACTAGACATGTCATTAAGGTCTATATAAAGTGCAATTAGAGGCCAGGAAAATTCCCAGTGTGCTGTACAAGGCTTTGAAATGTGCGACCTTGACCTAGTGTTCAGGGGAAACATAATGCAAGCAGCTTAAGTAACTTTAGAGGTCCCAAAGTGATTAAATCATGTATTATTTAACCCAGTATACACAAAATATTACTTATTTAACATGCAATCGATATAAAATGATAAGATAATTTTTTTATTGTTAAAAGGTCTTCAAAATCTGGTGTGTGTTTCACACTTGTAGAACAACTTAATTTGGACAGGCCACATTTTACTTGTTCAGTGGACAGCTAACTGATGGCACCTGGACAAGCTACTCATGGTTCTTGGTCTAGTCTCCTTAGTACTGAGAGCAGAGATTTTATACTGTTCACATGCATACGTGCCTGGTAATTTTTTTAGTGTGCTGAAATCTCTGTTTTCTGAAACCTGGAGTCCTTTATTTTTAACTTTACTAGGCATTTAGTCAGAAAGAGGGGAAGGAGGGAGGGTAAGCACTTGTTGACTCAGTGAATGAGTGATTAAAGTTCATAGTAAAAGAAGTCAAAGTGTGGACTCAATAATTAAGGGAATAAGACCTATGATATTAAAGTGGCGATTAAAGAGAGATTGTAGAAGTTATTTAAAATCGAAGTCTGACTAATTCTGGAATAGATATGATATTAAATTATTAAATTTTTAAAAATAGTGCCAAATAATCTTCATAAACAGGAATTCTGGGTGATGGATTATCAGAATGATTTTTTTGTTGTTGTTAATCCTCACTCCAGGATATTTTCCCAATGATTTTCAGAGAGAGTGGATGGAGGAGGAGAGACAGAGAAAGAGAAACGCTGAAATGAGATAGACTCATTGATTGGTTGCTTCCCACATGCACCCAAAGCAGAGCCAGTGATCAAGCCTGCAACCAAGGTACATGCCCTTGACCAGATTTGAACCTGGGAGCCTTCAGTCCATAGGCTGATGCTCTATCCACTGAGCCAAACCAGCTAGGGCTCAGAATGATCTTTACCTTTGCAGATTTTAGTTTCTTTGGTTCATATTACTATGAAAATTATAAATCCATCTTCTATTACACTTGTTTCTCTATAAAAGAAGAGTATAACTCTTCATGTTTTAATAATAAACATGTTTTCTGGAAATCTTTTTGCCTTCAGTAACTGTTTCTCTTTTCTTAAATAGCAATCATCATAATAATAAAGAGCTAATATGCTAATGGTCGGGATACCATATGGTGTAAGGACCTATCGCAGGAGGCTGCCTGCCTATGCTCCGTGGTGCATTGTTTCTTGACAGGGCAGAAGCGGGAAGGTGCCCGCAGGAGGCGGGATCATCCTGTGCTGGGCAGGGTGGAGGTGGGAGCCTGTAGCGCCCCCTCACCAACCCTTTGCCACCCACAGCTTGCACTCAGCGTGCCCTGCTGCCCACATGCCAGGGAAAGGAGCACAGTGCAGCAGGAGGGGGGCTTCCATGTTCTTGTCTGGTGCCATGAAGGGGCTGAGCTGCCCAGTTGCTCCCGAGACAGGGTAGAAGTGGGGCTGCACCCAGAGAAGGCAGGGCCAGCCCAAGGCGACTTGAGGGACTGAAGGTAGGGCTTGAAGTGGCCAGAGAAGGCCAGGGAGGTCAGGGGCTGTACCAGGCTCACTGGACTGGGTGGAGAGGTTTGGGTATCAAGGCAGGGCAGTGGGTGGGTGGGCAGACTGCGAGATTTCCCACGCTGGGCTCCTAGTATTTAATAATTCAGGATACCCAGAGTGGTTCATGTGTGGGTTTCTTATTTGTTTTTTTTTGTTTGTTTGTTTGTTTGTTTCTGATCTCCTTTGGGCTCCAGCAAATTTAGTGGCCTGTTAGTATTGCTTACTTCTGTGTGTTAAAACCAGAGTAGTAGTTATCAATAAGGAAAGCATTAACTTAATAACTGTTTTTATTGATTGTCATCTGCAAATTGTGTTTTTTGATTCTCCTTACATGACAGATATTCATAAAGATAGGCATAATTTTAGCCTATTTTTGCAGATGTTGGAAAACTAAATTTTAGAGACGCTATGACGAGGTCATGGCAATATAACTTGCAAAGAGAAAAACTGAGATTTGAACTCAGGGCTGTAGAATGCTAAACCTTATTTAGCGTCTGGAATTGAAAAAATGTAATTTAAGGAAGCACAGCTGCCTCTGATGAACTCTACAATTAATGTTCATGGCATTACAAAGGGTGGATGTTACTTTCAAGTAACTTCTAAAACTCCTGGGACCTCTGGGGGTATGTGGAAATCTTGTATCTCTGAGAAAACCTGCATCAGAAACAAAATTACTGGCAAACAAGAACTCATACACTTTGTTGCATTTAGACTCCTTCAGTCCACAGGACGTCTGTGGAGAAATGCACCCACACGGTAGCTCTAGCAAGATCCAGAGCGGCACTGGCTTCTGATCAGAACTGAGAACGAGAACACTGGTCTCCTCAGTGGCTGTTAGGACACACAGAGTGACTGCTACCGAGATGACCTGTGTCCTTTGAGTGCCTGGTGGCACTCCTGAAAGCTGGCCACATCTGTAACTGTAGACGTTTGTTCTGGCATAGCACTGCCAGTCAGCTCCCAGCTCAGAAGCTTCCAGCGAGAGGCCCGATGACATGAAGAAAAAGGTGTAGACTTTGGGATCAGAGTGTGTTTAAATCCTGGCTGCAGTTCAACAGCCATCAAACTCTTTCTTTCCTTGTAAAGTGGAGGTTATTATCTCCTCTCCACACTGAGGATTACCTAAGATAATGTGTGTGAAGTACCTGCCACCCTGCTTGGCACACAGCTGATTTATGGATTGTATTTTTACTGCTGAGATACCATTATAAAAAATATACTCCTTTAAATTACAAGACAAAGTGGCAGATGCATTTCTAAGCTTCCAGGGGACTGTGGCAAAGCTGCTGGGAAAGGAATTATTTACAGTCACAGATAAACTCTGTTAGAATGCAGAGCTTTATGGAACTGCTTAGAAGAGAAACCCTCCCTGTTCACCTTCAGAATTCCCCAAGGCCACCTCCATAGGGTCGCTCAGCTACTGGTGTGTCCACAGGCTCAGCTTTGGAAATAGTGAAAATTATTTCACCCCAGAGTCCCCTTTTTATCTCCTAAGGATTTCTCTTCAGGATGTGTGTGTGTGTGTGTGTGTGTGTGTGTGTGTGTGTGTGTGTGTTTGTGTGTGTGTGTGTGGCGTGCTAATTTACAGTTGAGATATTAGTTATCCATTGTATTCCTACCCAAAGCAGGTTAAGAGCCACTAGGAATGAGAAGTTTGGTTAAATTTCCTGCGCTCACTAATTCAAAATTAGAACTCAGACTCTATTAACCTATATTAATTCATCCTACTTCATAGCAAACACCTTGCAGAGCTATACACTTTTAAAAATCGTAGGATTTGTAGGATCTACAACTTTGTTAATGGAAGGAGTTCGAAGATCTTTCAACCCCATAATTTTATGGGTGCAGAAGCTGAGGCCCAGGCAGGTTTGCACATTTCCCAGCGGCCACACAGTAGTTAATGGCAGCATTGCAGTAAAGGATGGATGACCATATTTCTTTCTCTATCTAATATGACATGAACCTCACCAAGCAAATAGTGTTTAGTGGCCAGCTACAAGAATTCAGTATTACTGAGGACAATAAAAAACTCCAAACAAAATGCCTAAGATAATTTTCTTGTTTCAAAACTGCTGCAAGGTCTAAAGTGAGCATGTCAAAACTCCTGGTCAACGGGTTTACGAGGCATGTGGCCCGCCAGCAGGGTGCAAGTTTGACATGCTTAGTCTAAAGGATTATTCCCGGGAGTTAGAGTATTAGGTATGTTTTAAGTTGCTTATCCTCCTCTGACCAAGAGTGGGTCCTATAGCCCCATCTTGATAATGGGTTGTTCCAGGAGTGATAACTAGTTTTAAAGTGACTCATGCATGTACTGGATACCACCCTATAATTTGGATAATCCGTGTCTATAAAAAGAGAAGATTAATGCTATGTACCTCACAAGTTTTGAGGAATATACAAAATAGGGTAGTTAGCAGTGAGAACCAGGAACTGTTTGTCTGTGTGTGCTGTACTATAACCACATTACTCCTTCTCCTCCTCTTCTTCTCTTGAGAATTGAAACCACTCTACTCAGAGAACAATTTGAATTCAGTTCTTTGGCCAGCAGCTTTCACATGCTGTATCTCCCAAGATGTATTTAGTCACATTCGAGGATATATTTAGAGAATTTAAAAGACTGTCCTTTTAAAATCAGGTGTTTCTTTGAACAATACTGTTTTTAAATTAAAATGTAAAAGTGCATTCTTCACTTATTCCTGAAAATTATTTGATAGTAATTTTACTTGTGAACTTTTCTTAAAAATTAGAATAGAGATTAATGAATACACGATTTATTTATAGGACTAATCCTGATTTTAGTATTTTAGTTTTATGCATGTCTCCAAGTAAGTATCTAAGCCTGTAGTTGACTAATTTTTGTTTTGAGGTTATATTTAAAAATACTTTTGATACTCATCAGCTGCTACTCTATTATTTTTCATTTGTGTTTTTTGGAGTATTTTAAAACAGATAAAATTTACTCATGTTAACTTAGTTACATACTCTCAGGAATTTCTTACTGGCCAGTTTTTCCACTGATGCTTGGCTATGTGTGTGTGTGTGTGTGTGTGTATGTGTGTGAATGCAGGTGTGTGTGTGTGTGTGTGTGTGTATGTGTGTATGCATGCGTGCATGGCATGTATGTGCTCTCTGTGGGGGTATTTTCAGTGATTCAGGTTTGAATAATAACTATTTTAAAAATATTTAATCTATGAGCATTAGAGATGTTGGAAAAAATCTTAAATTGTAGAATATAATGCAGTTCATGAGAAAGGTCTTTTAAAGTCATATTTTCATAGAATTAGCTTTTTGAAGTCATATTTTTAATATTCTTGATTTAGCTTAATAGTAATATAAATTCATTTACATTGTAAGACAAATGAACACACTTGTTTCAGTAAGTTATTCATATTTGTGCTGTTTACACATTTATATATTGGTATGATTGTACATATATGTATGAATATTCTCAGGTCAGATTTTAGTGTACTGATTCCTAATGTATTCGTTACCTGAAATGTCTTCTCTTCCCTGCTTTTCAGGACTGAGCTTTGTGTCACCTCCTTTGTGAAGCCTCTGTGGGTTTCCTCAACTTTCCAGTATACTTTGTTCTTTCATCAGTGCTCCTATGACTTATTAGGATTATCAGCTTAATATGGATTGGAGAATGTGGACTTAGATCACAGTTATTTTTATTATTAAATGTGGCTGTTAATACTAGATAATTGGAATAGTTTTTTTTACATGAATTTATTAAATAACATGTAAAAGCCCTAGTCAGTGTTAAACATGTGGTAAACATTCAATGAATGGTAATTATTATTGTTGTAGTTATTCCATAGAATTTAAATTATTCTATAGAAAATCGACCATACGGTAGAATGACCAGTCACTATGACACGCACTGGCTACCAGGGGTTAGACGCTCAATGCAGGAGCTGCCCCCGAGTGGTCAGTGCACTCTCACAGGGTTGTGCCACTCAGCCAGAAGCCGGGCTCATGGCTGGTGAGCGCAGTGGTAGTGATGGGAGCCTCTCTTGCCTCTGTGGCAGCATGGCAGCATGGGGAGTGGGCCTAAACTGTCAGTTGGACATCCCCTGAGGACTCCCAGGCTGCAAGAGGGTGCAAGCTGGGCTGAGGCCCCTCCCTCTCTCTCCGAGTGCATGAACTTTTTGTGCACCAGCCTCTAGTTTATTTATAGTTGTCTCACCTTTGTTGTCTCTGAGCTCCTTGAAATCAGGTACTGTGACATGTGTGATTTAATAACCTCAGTTCTTGGCAAATTGGCAATTCATGGATGAATTAATAGTGCACTATATAAATATCACTATTGTAAATTAGTGGACCTTTATCACCTGCTAGCAATTGCATGGATTCTATTTGAATTGACCTCCAATTTTGTTTTTTGGTATTCTTCAGTTTTTAAATGTCCCCCCCCCCCCCCCTTATAAAGAATAACCAATTTAAAGTAACATCTGTTATTCTAAACAAATAGTATTTTGATTTTCTGGTATTGTTTAGTTATGAAAGATGCATATGGTCCATTTGGCAGTCTACTAATTTGCTCATTATTGAGAAATACTAATTGATTATGTATTTATTATGACAGCCAGCTATCTATTGTGGACCAGATTATGAGCTATGTAGGACAATTATTGTGATGTCTGAAAGCACAAATTAGATTGATGAGTTCAACTAGTCAAAACTATTATTCAGTAAGGCACTCAGTAACCCATAAGATATTCATTTAAAATAACAAGTAAACTCTTGTTAACATGTGTTTAGGTATCACATGTTAAACTGTGAGTAAAACAAATCTACTTTGATCTGTCTTTCAAATTATATTTTAAAATCTGCCTGTGCTAAAATTTCTTTTAGTTCAGATGTGTGAAGAGATTGAATATAAAAGTATCCTAAAAATACATCAATTCTGATAATTTCTTATTATTGTTAACTATTTTGAGGATGCAGATTTCATTTAAATGTCAACTGTAATTAAGTATGTGCCATTTGTTTTTCTACTCAGGTTTTACAGTTTGATGGAATGTTTCCCCACAATTTAATAAATATTTGTTTTATTTCACATGAATTAATTCAAAACTGGATAAGAGCAACACATTTTAATCAACTATTGTTATGATGGACTAGAAATGAATTTACTTCCGAAGCAAACTGTTTATTATGCATTTGAATGAGATTTATCCAGCTTAGCTTTGGCAAGCTAAACATGGCAACAATTAATAGACAAGCCAACTATGTATGCTGCATAATAAATAAGGCAAATTATTTTTCTTGAATATGTCATAGATCCATTGTGTATAAAATTAGTAATTACCCCATAATATATACACTATCTGTGTTCTGACAGCACCAATTGAAGTGAAGTAGTAGAGAAATTCTACTGTATAAAGTAGGCATTTTTAATTGGTGCCAAATATATGCTTATCATGATTTTATTTCCAGTTCTTCGCTTGTCTATGTATAAACCACACAACTATGTTATGCTTACACAAACTGCTGCATGAATTTGTGTATGGGTGGGGTCCTGCTGTCCTGGTCCAATCAGGGCTAGAGGGACGGTCGTGGAGAGGGGACATGGGAGGTTAGTTGACTGGCCCCAACTGCAATGAGGTAAGGGGGCCAACTGAGGGCAGGGCCAGCTGGGAGGAGGGGCTGCAGGCATTTGGTGTGTTAGCCCTAGCCCCTGGTCGAACTTCTGGCTGAGCAGACAATTTGCATATTAGGCTTTTATTATCCTCCTATGTAATAAATAGGTAATAGGCAAATTGACTGTCATGTCCTCACACAAGATGGCCGCCTACATGTGACACAAGATGGCAGTTGGGGGTGACCAAGCCTGCAGGGGAGGGCGGTTGGGGGCATTCGGGCTGGCAGGGGAGCAGTTACGCATTGATCAGGCTGGCAGGCAGGTGAGCGGTTGGGAGCCAGCAGTCCATGATTGTGAGAGGGATGTTCGACTGCTGGTTTAGGCCCAATCCCTGTTTGGACATGCCCCAAGGGGTCCCAGATAGGAGAGGGTGCAGGGTGGGCTGAGGGACACCCCTCCACCAGTACACGAATTTTATGCACCAGGCCTCTAGTATAGGTTACAGTGCTAGGGAGGGGGACTGGAGATCACTACATAGCTAAGCACTCTATTAGTCCCTCTCTCTCACCAGACTCTTAAAAATATCCAAAGATCCCTAGCTGATTTAGCTCAGTGGATAGAAAATTGGCCTTCCAACTAAAGGGTCCCAGGTTCGATTCTGGCACATGACCAGATTGCAGACTTGATCCCCCCTCAGTAGGAGATATGCAGGGGGCAGCAGTCAGTGATTCTCATCATTGATGTTTCTATCTCTGTGTTTCCCTTCCTCTCTGAAATCAATAAAAAATATATTAAAAACATCTAAAGGTTTTTAACATCTATAATAATAAAAGTGTAATATGCTAATTAGACCAGACAGGCGGACTACCTTCCAGATGAAGCTTGGGCTGCGAGGGCCAAGCCCCTTACACGAATTTTGTGCATCAGGCCTCTAGTTTTATGATGATGGTTTAAAACATGTCCTGACAGAGAGGATTAAGAGAAGGATATCGATGTTCTTTTTATGGGAATGTGAACTTGCATGTGACCAAGTTATTTTTGGCAAAATGTACTTATATCTGAAGTTTTATGTGGATGTACAGATTGCACATGTTTATATGTATTTGTGTTGCAATTTATATCACATAAATTAGACATGTGAAGACAGAATTTAATCATTTTGTTCGTCCTTTGCAACACAAATCAGGTTTTTTACTATGCAGTCCTGATAAAATGGCAATTATACTTGAATATAAGCATAGCATAAATTACATTTCAAACCACGATATTGAGCACAGTATATGTAAAAGAAATGTTAAACTCATTTGCTATGGTTCTTTTCTTTTAGAGGTTCATTTGTTCTCTGCATTGAATAATAGAGTGTAATGGGAGCTGAAAACGGATTAAAAGAGTAATTTACATGTCAGTATGTTTTTGCTTTAACTCCATCCTTTGAAAATGGGCTGTTTAATCAGTGAATTCTGTTCTTAAATGATTTCTCAAGCTTCTGGGCAAACCTTCCTCCAAATGGGACCTTAAAGTTTGCTCCTCATATGTTATTTTCTGCTTTTTTATTTCATAGAGAAGCATTTCTTGGGTTGAAGCATATTTTCAGGGAAACATAAAACTGGAATTGGGAAAAACAATTTAATAAATGGAGACTTTTCAATTGATTTATACGATTCCAAGGAAATTATTGAATGTGGGTTCTTAATGACCTCTGCATTCCCTTTCTCCCATTTCTATGAACTATTTCATCATTGAATTCTCTTAATGGAAGAATTGTAGATACTATGTTGATTCTAAGGGGGGAGATACTATTATCTGTGAGGATCTTCCTGTGAGAAACAAGCAATCATTGATAGAGGAGGCATTGAGGAAGTGTGCCTTGGGCGAGAGTAGGTCATTGCTTGTTCTGAGTTCTCAGTGAAGTTTAAGTGGAAAGGAGTCTGGACATTTGATATAAATGTATATAAGTCAGTCTGTGTATGTAAATGTATGTGTGTGTGTGTGTGTGTGTGTGTGTGTGTGTGTGTGTAGTTTTCTAAATGATATAAATGTAGGAGGTGGGGATAGGACTGACATTTGTTGAATACCTAATATGTGCCAGGTAATCCGGTATGTATATTGTATACATTTGCTTTTCAATATTCCTAGGCCCCGCCCTGCAGTTTTTCTATTATATCATTTTAAGAAAGAGGAAAAGGGGCATGTAAAAATTAAACAACTTTCCCCAAGTCACATTACCCTCAACTGTTAAAGCTAATGTTCATTCTGCCTGGTGTTCATGCTGGATATTTTTTGTTGTTTTTTATTAACCCTTACCACCACTGGAGGATATTTTTTGTTTGATTATTTTTATTTATTTATTTATTTTATAGGGAATAGAAGGGAGGGCAGAAGAGAGAGAGAGACGGGGCGGGGGGGGGGAGAGAAAGAGAGAGAGAGGGAGAGAGGGGGGGAGAGAGAGAGAGAGAGAGAGAGATGTGAGAGAGACATCAGTTGATTGCTTCCCGTGCATGCCCTGACCAGGGTTAGGAATCATACTTGCAATTCAGGTATGTGCCCTTGACCGGAAATCAAAACCACACCCTTTGGTGCTTGGGCCAACACTGTAACCACTGAGTAACACTGCCAATGGCATGCCTGGATTTTTTCCATGATAGCAGAGTCTTCTCCTGTGGAGAGGAGCATGTCATTCATTCATGGGAGATCTGAAGTTCTGGGTATAAAAGTGTTCTTGACATTTTCTTGTCATCTGGATTGCCTGATAAGTCAAAGGAGGGATATGAAACTGTGTACCTGGGTTTTTATTCAATGAAAAGGGTAATGCTACTAAGTTGGTATTTCATTACTAAATATGTCCAGGTTATAATCTGCATTGAATTTTTTTAATGTTTTTTTTTTAATCCATCAGATCGCTACTATAATGGTCTTGTGTCAATAAATCTAATGGAGCCCTAACCAGTTTTGTTCAGTGGATAGAACATTGGCCTGCAGACTGAAGGGTCCCAGGTTTGATTCTGGTCAAGGGCATGTACCTTGGTTGCAGGCAAATCCCCAGTGGAGGGTGTGCAAGAGGCAGCTGATTGATGTTTCTCTCTCATCGATGTTTCTGTCTATCTCTCTTCCTCCCTATAAAAAATCAATAAAATATATTTTAAAATAAATCTAATGGAAATTAGATTACTTATTATAAAAATAACTAGAGGCCTGATGCACAAAATTGTGCAATAGTGGGCCTTCCTTCCCCCACTACTGGCACCAGCTTTCTTCTGGCACCTGGGACCCAGACTTCCCTCCAGCCCTGGCTTCATCCTAAAGGACTTTTAGTCTTATTACCCTTTTATTATTATATATGCTTTCTCTCTGCACACTGTCTACCATAATTGAAGTGATGTCTATTAAAAGTTTGAACATTTTTAAGAATTATTATTCTTCAATCTGTAATTGTGAATGATGAAATTATATATATTTTATACTAATATATAGATGTTAGAATATTTTTTTCTGTACTCGAAAACAGAAAATAAGGAAGTATTATTTTCTGTTTATTGTGAGAAGCATATGTAAAATCAGATATTCTTATCAATATGATTTGCTCTCTACTATGGCCTATACTAAAACATATCTGAACACTATTTTGCTTCTCTATAGAAGATTATGTATATGCCATGGAAATCTGTGTGTCTCCTCAGCAGTAAGATAGATCTCTCATGTTGTACAAGTTCAGAAGTGGTACAATAGAGTCACCTGTCACCTAGCAACAAGCTTAGTGCTGTTTCATTTAAGTCAAAACAGGTATTAAAACATGGTACTTAGATTTACAGTTATCTTCAGAAATATTTATATTAGCCTTCAACTGCCTTAAGTTCCCTAGATAACTCACCATGACAGATAAACAGAAATAACTTTGCATAAAAAAAGGCAGTTTATATATCAGAGACCTTGATACAGAGTAAGGCCAACATAGTTCTGCTATATAATATCTCAGATTTAAGTGCCTGTTGATTTCCCTAATTGCCTTTACCAATTATGGTAACTGAAATGAATGTGTATATACAACTTTATTATTTGACTTTTTAAAAAATCAGTGTTTGAAAACACAAGATCACAGCTAATGAAGCAGTGATTTGTAAAGCTGACTCTAGAAGATAGAATTCCGAATAGAGTTGCTGCATCAGCACCAGCATTCAATTTACTTGAAACAGAGCAACTAAATTACCTTTGTGCAGAGCATGGAATACCCTGACTAGTCAGGTGTCTATAAACACCTTTACCATGTGCTTCTCCTTCTCTCTTCGAAGATGCATAAAGGGATTCTCAGAGGAACTAGCAACTAGTGAACTTCTGGGTCCTGAATTATTTAGAATGTATTAAACACTAACCTTTAAAGATTGAGAATAGATCATTTAGAATGTGATGAAGAGCCAGTGCCCTGTTACTACAGGGTAATAAAGTGCTTGTACTTTGAGATAATTATTCCAAAGTAACTCCTTATTCATTAAAATGGGGAACATCCACTTTCATCCTGGTCAAGGTCATTTCTATTGTTCAGGGAACTCTTTAAATTCCAAAGGTAGCTAACTGAACATGGGTGGTAATTTTAAAGGAAAAGAAACAAAACAAACACACAGTTAGAGGGGAAAGACTTTAGAAAATCATTCTCTATTGCTTGTAGCTGTTAAAGAGAAACAGCTGTAATTAGAATTTCTTCAGACTTCCCACTAAAATATGAATATCTATCAGTGCTTCTAGGCAGTAATAATTTTGCTTAAAAGTATGTCTGAAATTCTTTTCAAGAGGTAATTATTTTTTTCTTATTTGTCATGTTTTTCTTATAGAAACTAGAGGCTTGGTACACAAAATTTGTGCCTGGGGGTGTGTCCCTCAGCCCAGCCTGCACCCTCTCCATTTTGGGACCCCTTGAAGGATATCCGACTGCCCTTTTAGGCCCAATCCCAGCACAATCAGATATCCCTATCACACAATTGGATATCCCTATCACAATCCAGGACTGCTGGCTCCCAACTGCTCACCCACCTGTTTTCCTGATTGCCCCTAACCACTTTTGCCTGCCAGCCTGATCACCCCCTAACCACTTCCCTGCCAGCCTGATAGATGCCTAATGCTCTCCTGCCAGCCTGTTTGCCCCTATCTGCCTTCCCCTGAAGGCCTGGTCACCCCTAACTGCCCTCCCCTACAGACTTGGTCACCCCTAACTGCCCTCCTCTGAAAGCCTGGGTCCCCCCCTTAATTGCCCTTCCCTGCAGGCCTATTCGGCCCCAACTTCCCTCCTCTGCCAGCCTGGTCACCCCTAACTTTCCTTCCCTGCAGTCTTGATTGCCCCCAACTTCTGCCCCTGCAGGCCTGGTCCCTCCCAACTGCCCTCCCCTGCTGGCCTGATTACCCACAACTGCCCTCTCCTGCTGATCATCTTGTATCTTGTGTCCACATGGGGGAAGCCATCTTTGACCACATGGGGACAGCCATCTTGTGTTTTGGAGTCATGGCCAATTTGCATATTACTCTTTTATTAGATAGGATAAAGGCCTGATGCATGGGTGGGGGCCAGCTGGTTTGCCCTGAAAGGTGTCCTGGATCAGGGTAGGGGTTCCCATGGGGCAGCCTGGGCAAGGGGCCTGTGCTGGTTTGCAGGCCGGCCATGCTCCCCAGTGATCCAAGGAGAGGCCCTGATATCTGGGATTTACTTACCTTCTATAATTGAAACTTTGTAGCTTTCAGGGGAGGCCAGTGCAGGCTTGGCTTCCTCCATCACTGGGGAAATCCAAGCTTCCTGCTTGCTCTGTGGCTGCAGCCATTTTTGTTGGGATTTATTTATCTTCTATAATTGAAACTTTGTAGCCTTGAGCGGAGGCCTGGGCCAGCCAGGGTGTGCAGGAAGTTTGGCTTCTTCCATTGTCGAGGAAACATAAATCTCCTGTTTGCTCCGTGGTTGCAGCCATCGTGGTTGGATTAATTTGCATACTCACTCCTGATTGACTGGTGGCCGTGGCTTGTGGTTATAGCGGGGATATGGTCAATTTGCATATTACTCTTTTATTAGATAGGATAAGTGAACAAACCTTTGCTTGTCTTTGTTTTTTAAATATTTTTTATTGTTTAAAGTATTACAAATAGTAGGACATATGTCCCCCTTTCCCCCCCATTTGCCTCCCCCCAGCCTCCCCTACCCTCCAGTACATCCCCTCATCTGTCCCCCCCCCCCCAAGTGTCTTGTATCCATTGGTTATGCGGTTATGCTTATATGCTTGCATACAAGTCCTTTGGTTGATCCCTTTCAGCCCTCCTCCCCCAACCTTCTATGCCTTCCCACTGTAGTTTGATAGTCTGTTCAATGCTTCTTTGCCTCTATTCCCCCCCCCCCATTTATTTTCTTTAAAAAAATCTTGCCTCTGCAGTCTAGAAATAAACATATGAGAATAAGAAATGTTTGAGTCCCAGTTTCAACGTCCATCAGTTCTAAGTTCCAGTTTCAATGTCAAACAGTTCCTTATGTGTACATGTCAGCAATGATATCTGAATGGTTAGACACCAGGTGGGAATGTAGGTCCGACCCTCTCTGGTTTGGTCCTAGGCAACCTGCAGCAACACACAACTGCTGACTGCTAGCATGGCAAGGTGCCATTAGCGTTTTCTATCTCTGGACTGTTTCTCCTCTTGTCTTTGTGGTTGTAGCAGACCTGTCAATTCCTCTCTGTTGCAGGAATCCACATGGTCTTGGAGTTGATTTCTGAAAATATGCAAACATATTCTCTACCAAAAGTTAATAAAGGAATCTTTTCTGTAAATTTGACTTGGAAATTCTTTTCATTTTTGCCCGAACTGTTTTCCTTTGGCTTATTTTGACACCATGTGTGTTTTTCATTGGTGTATTGCTGTTAGCATTACAAATAAATAATTTTCATACTCACTTCTGATTGGCTGATGGGCGTGGCTTGTGAGTGTAGCAGAGGTGTGGTCAATTTGCATATTACTCTTTTATTAGATAGGATAAGTGAACAAGTCTTTGCTTTTCTTCACTTGACAATGGAGAATTATTTTTGAAGCCATGAAAAGGGAGGACCAAAACTATTTTCAATGAGTTTTTGATGAGGACAATGACCTTTAAAACTTCTGTGCTTTGGGAAGATTTACTGGATAATTTCACAAACCTCTTTGGCAGAGCTAAGGAATCTTTTAATTAGGAAATTGATGAGATATTAACTGATAGTGGAAATATGCCATTTTTCTATTATATATCATGGCCTGCTTTTGATGTGCATTTGGGGAACAACACAAAGGCCCCTTTTTAGCATGAATAAAATTAGAGATTCATCTGTCTGTCTAGTGGTCTTAATTTAGGGAATTCTTTTTTCTGTTTAAACATTGGTCTGTTGATTGAAGAATGATTATTCTCATGTAAGGCAGCATAGACTGTTGTATAGAGTTACTTCAATTAGGGTAGGTGGGGTAGATAATACAAGTATTATTTTGTTGTTAATCCTCACAGGAGGATATTTTCCCCATTGATTTTTAGGGAGAGTGAGGGGGAGAGAGAGAGAGACATCAATTGGTTACTGCCTGCACCCATCCTGACATGGGTCAAAGATAGAACATACAACCCATGTATGTGCCCTTGACCTGGAACCGAACCTGTGTGGGCAGGTGGGCTATTTTCTGAGCTGCATTGGCCATGGCTGCTGGTATGGGGAAGGAAATTGGGTCTCAGAGAGGGTGAATGAGTTGCTTAACATTACACAGCCAGTGGATGATGGAAGTGAGGCTAGGACACGTCTTTTCAACTCTGAACTGTGTCTTCATTTACTGTCATTTGAGCTACTTAAAGTGTAGGGGTGCAGGATGGGAGCAGAGGCAGAGATGAACTTGAGTGCTCTCAGAAATGCTTGAAATAAATGGAAAACAATAGTGAGCATTGTACTAGGCTTTCGGCAGGTTTAAAACACACAGAGGTGTACATCTAAGTTAACCCACAATGAGCTGTGCATTAAGACTTGGAACCAAGGACATTTATAGGGACCCTGGCATCATGTAACTTATTACCTTGAATACAAAATTAAACTCTGATCATCACTGTCAAATGGATCTGAAAATAGTTTATGGGTTCAACTTAGAGAACTGCTTTCAAAACAAATGCTATCATTAGGTTACTTTGTAAATCCCCAAATGTTGTGAAAATGTATGATATTGTGTTATATATAATCCAAAAAATGTCAAGTTTATTTAAGTCTGCAGAGTAATTGTAAAAAACAAAAGACATTATATAATTAAAGCTATAGTATCTTGGATGTAAGAAATATCCACAATTGATATTAAAGGGAGTTTTCTTTATTTTATTTTTCTTTCATTTGTCATTATTAGCTTCACTCTTTTGACAAATATTTATCAATCCCCTAAATTTTGTTAAGGTCTGTGCTGTGTATTGGGAAATAAACATGGGAACCACACTGGTGGAAATATAAATTGATATAGTCTGTTTAAAAGCAATTTGGTGATATTTTTTGACAGCCTGAAAAAAATTCATGTTATTTTGATCCCGTAATAATATAATTATGTTCTAAGGAAATAATGGTACGGGCTAGAGCCTTTAAGTGTAGGCTGACTGGCTGGGGTGAGGGTAGTGGGAATTCATGCTGGGCTCCAATCCCCAGTCCCAGCTTTCTGATTAGGGTCATTCTAGAGAAAGCATCCTTTCTAGTTGCATGAAGTGGTCATACAGGCTAAGAGAGGCTCTGGTGCTCACAATATTTATATAGAAGGGTGTTTAGTTGTTGTCAGTAATAGCAACAGATCATAACCTATTAGACAATGGAGTATTATATATCCGTACAATGGGGTATTATGAATTTTGTATTAAGCATTTAAAAAAATTGGCTCGTGGTATTTTAAAATGTGGGAAAAAATTATACAACCATATTTTGAGATATAAGCAGCCAGAATGTAAGATTGACGCCAGTTTTTAAGTACTGGTACATTCTGTTAAGTGGGTTGATTTAGATATATTTTGAAGACTAGGAAGGACAATATGTGTTTGATAAGAATATGGTGGTTTAAATGACTTTTAAATTATTTTAAGTGATTTCATATTATGGCTTCATAATGTAAAATAGAAGAATTATACACTAAATTTCAAGAGGATATTTTTAGTCTGCACTTAGTATTAAAATATTACATTTATATGATACTAGAGGCCCAGTGCACGAGTTCATGTACAGATGGGGTCCGGCTGGCCCACCCCAATTGGGACAGGCAGGCCAGTAGGAGGGGACACAGGAGGTTGGCAGGCCAGCCTTGCCCCCCAGTCAGGGTAGGGGGGTGATAGGGAGAGGGGCCACAGGTGTAGATGGGCTGGCCCTGCCCCCCCCTATTGAGGTCAGGGGGCCGGCTGGGGGATGGGCTATGGCCAACCAGGGGAGGGGCCATGGGTGGTTGTCTGGCAGGCCCCGCCCCCTGGTCAAACTTCAGGTGGAACTCCTGGTCTAACTCCTGGTTGAGGGGACAATGTGCATATTAGCCTTTGATTATATAGGATTGTTGTTTTTTTAGCAATGTGTCTAGTAGTAGTAAAAGAAGTAGTATGCATTGGCATGTATGTTTTTGAGACATAAGGAACATATATAAGAGAGAGACAGAAGCAGAGATAGGACTATATATATATATGCACATATATTATGTGTATATATGTGTGTGGGCGTGTGTGTGTGTGTGTGTGTGTGTGTGTGTGTGTGTGTATTTAAAACTGGGATAAAATTAAAGGCCAGTTTCCCATACCGGCTACACCCATAGAACTTGTGAATTCTAGTATATTTCCTTTAGGGTATGGCTTTATGAGTGAGTGAACTCTTTGTTTTGGTTCAAATGTATGGAAACACATGCAAAGGAAACCTGGCTCAGTGTTGCACTATGGACATTGGCACAGACTGTCTAAGGACTCTAGGCGTGTCCCTTCTTGAATGTAGTTCTAAATAAAATTTGAAAAAGTGAATTGCGTCTCATAAGCTGGCTTAAGTGAATGCCAAAGAAAATTTGCCTCATGAAATGGAAATTCTGAAGCAAGTTACATAATGTTGAGAGAAAAAACAAATAGAGGGACTTTCAAGATATATCCAAATGGGGCAAATAGTCCATTTTAATCAGAATTCTCCAGTCTAGCAATATTTAATTATATTTGGGAAGATCCACATGGTTCTGGGGATTTGGAAGCTTTTGATCATATAAATATTTACTTTATATATATTTTAATTTGTAAGTGGTGGCATTTATTAACTTAGATCAGTTTTTAAAAGTGGCTTGGGTTTTGGCCAATATGGAGCCATAAAAAAATATCATAATAATTATTCTGCACATTTGTATCATCTGTAAAGAGAGGGAAAAAAGCAACAACACATTTCCCCTGAAAGCCACCATGGTTAAAAAATCTCTTAGTTGCTAAGAATAATGGAGCCAAGTGCTCCAGTTGTAGTATTTGTGAATTCTTTTTTATGTATTAGATTTACTTTTAAACCACTTCCTACCAGTTGCTTCTCAGGCTTCTCTCTCTGTTGCGTCCTTTTTTTTTTTTTTTTTTCCATTCTTTTCTTCCTTATCTTTCTCCAGATTTTCATTATCTTGTGTCCAGGATCTTTCTCAGTGTCATAGCTGGTGTTTCTGCCTTTCTTTCCTCATTTCTCCATTTTGCCCTTTATATACATGGCTGCTAAAGAGCAAGCAGAAAACAGGCAACAGAAGAAAACATATTCTTCAGCTAGTATGTTTATGTCACCTCACTAATGAAGAACTTAAAGGATTGCAGAATTAGATTTTATTTTCCTCCAGTGGAAGTGTGTTATAAACATGTGGAACTTTTCCTCATTGTTTGTTTTTTGTGTGCTTTTCTTGCAGGATCAATGTGACTCTAGAAACAAATGGATGAATGAGTATCCATATGAAGAGGAAAACAATAAAGGTTGGTTGGTCAAACTGTATAATTGCAGTGAAAATCCTATTTTGAACATGACTTTTGGGCAGATGTTTTCATTAGAGCACTTTCTTGTCTGACTATGAGACAGAGTTCAATACTTAGACATGCACATCGATCTGTAGAGTGTAATTTTTATTTTTAATGCCTTAAATATAAATAAATGTATGAGGAGGCAAACTGTTTTTGTACAAGTCTACCAGTCTTCAGTTTTCAGAACTTAAGTTGGTGTTTGAAGTATCAACTCTTAGATGGATAGTAAGAAACGGTAAACCAGGTGATTAAACTGATCATGGGGGCAAAGACAAAAAAGAGTAGCCAGATTTTGTTTAACATATATCAGTTCATACAAGCATAATCCTAATGCCAACACCATAGGGTGTGTGATTTCTGTCAAATGCTGTCCTCTTTTATCCATGGTCTTGACTTTCCTTATGGAGTCGGACGATTCTGAATGGATTTTAACTTTGGCTTCTCCCAGGCATGTACTAGGATGAATTAGAGGAGGAAAAATCCTACAAATATCAACCTGAATTGAATGCTGCATATCACTTCTTGGTGGTATTTATTTGAGCTTTTCTTGTACTACATACTGATTTTAGTATAAAAATCATAGGTAACTGTTAAAGTACGTTAAACTGCCTTCATTTCATAAGGTTTATACACTGAACAGGACCTATACACATATGTGTGCCTCATAACTCTTCATATACCTGCACAACACTTAAAATTTTCCTTCTCCCAGTTTCTCATGCTACTTTGAAATAAATGCTATGCTTTCTCTGGGAGCCTACTTTCACAGTTACTTACAAATGGTTTTTCAGGTTATATCTTTCACGTGAAATTGCCTTCTTCTTTACTTCTTCCTTATTGCTAACATCGCTCCTTTCTAATATATGCTTGTGTCTGGACAAGTTTCAGACTCTAGAGGGAGTACTGATGCAGAGGTGATACAAGGGAGACTTCTGGGTGTAATAGTAATGTTTTCTTTCATGACCTTGTTGCCTAAGTGGGCACACTTTGTGCAAATGAGTTGTACTGTGTATTTGTATACAGGTTATCTCTGTGCTAGTGAACCAGCCATAGGGGTTGGGGTAGGGAGGCTGGACCTGTAGCATTTGCCAGTTACCAAGGTATAAAACTCTCACTATGGCTGATTTCAAAGGTTTAACTACCAGCCTGGAAGTGTCCTTAAAATTTAACAATTGGCTCTCATGAGCTGGGATCCAGCTCATTCGATGTCTCACACCATTGATAATTTCATTTCCAAAGTAAAACAATTTCACATACTCCTTAGCACAATAGGGCAAATGTAGTAAATTTACATTTTCCTGGCTCATCCCTAAGTGAATATGAAAACCTTCACTCATTATCATATAAAATGTATTTATCCCTTAACTTATGTACTATGTTGATATAATATTACTTTATGTTTATGTTCAATTGTTATTAAATTTTTGTTTGAATGGGTTAGTGTTAGCTTTGTAAGTTTATGCATTTTGACAGTCATTGTTCTGTAACTAATTTTATGATAACTGAAGGTGATGGCAAAGAGAATCATTGTGTGACTACTTTCCCTGAGGATGAATTCTGAAAATATTATCATGATTGACTATAATATACTAAATGTAGTTCATTCTAAATGATTGTGCCTTATAGCTATGATTCATGAGTTCATAAGTCTTTATAGAGGAAGGAGCAGTGAGTATTTCACTGAATATGTTTTTTCCCAATGAATTATTTTTTCCTATTGCTGTTTTTCATATTTTTTGATCCATCCATATTTTCAGTTATAGATGCCTTAGAACAGTACATTTGATGCTTGTTTTGTAGGTAGCTTGAATCTGACATGGTTAGTTTTAAAGAAGTCTGATTCTGGGGGGAAATTGCAGAATTTGAAAATTTATTTTTTTAAAATATTTTTAATATACAGTAGGTCCTTGGGTTATGTTGGAGATCCGTTCCTATTGCGTGAGGTAACTCGATTTTTGCCATAAATTGAAACCCATCTACATAAGCACCTACATCACTCACATGGAGCATATACACAGCAGTAATGAAGTTAAACAGTAAAAAAAATTAGAAGAAAGATAACAATTTCTGATCTTTACTTGTGATAAATATAATAGATAATAAAAAAAACATAAAGCACATATGTACATACGTTGAAATGACAGAACTTTTTATAAATAAATGGGAGATGGCGATATAACCATGAAATGATGTATGTCAATGTAACCCGAGGACTGCCTGTATTGGCAAGGTTGTTATTATGATGAAGTTTTAAAAATATCTGCAGTGGAAGCAACATTGCCACTGACTGCATAATTGAAAAGGAACTTAAATATGGCTCATAAAATTATTTTGTACATTTCCTCCTGTTTGCCAGTGGTGATAAAATCTTGCCAAGAGTCACAGAATATCATACTGTGCCTTCATGTTTGGGTTTTAAAATTAACACCCTAAATAGCTTTTGTAAAATATATTTTGTGGCTATAACAAGTCTTCCAGGAGCAGTCTTCATCTATCCTTTCCTTTAGAAAAATATGTATGAGTGTGTGTGTGTGTGTGTGTGTGTGTGTGTGTGTGTCATACTAGAGGCCTGGTGCACGAAATTCATGCATGGGGGTAGGGAATGTCCCTCAGCTCAGCCTGCACCCTCTCCAATCTGGGAACTCTATCGGGATCAGGCCTAAATGGGCAGTCAGGCATCCCTCTCACAATCCAGGACTGCTGGCTCCCAACTGCTCACCTGCCTGCCTTCCTGATTGCCCCTAACCACTTCTGCCTGCCAGCGTGATCACCCCCTAACTACTCCCCTGCCAGCCTGATTCCCCCTAATTGCCCTCCCCTGCCAGCCTGACCTCCACCAACTGCTCTCCCCTGCAGGCCTGGGTCCCCCCTAACTGCCCTTCCCTGTAGGCCTGGTCACCCCCAAATTCCCTCTTCTCCCAGCCTGGTAACCCTTATCTGCCCTCCCCTGCTGGCTTGATCGCTCCCAACTGCCCTCCTTTGCTGGTCTGGTCCATCCCAACTGCCCTCCCCTGCTGGCCTGATTGCCCACAGCTGCCCTCCTCTGATGGCCGATCAGCCACAACTGCCCTCCCTTGCAGGCCTGGAACCTCCCAACGGCCCTCCCCTACTGGCCATCTTGTGGCGGCCATCTTGTGTCCACATAGGGGCAGGATCTTTGACCACATGGGGATAGCCATCTTGTGTGTTGGAGTGATGGTCAATCTGCATATTACTCTTTTATTAGATAGAATATGTTATTTCTTGTATTCAATTTTTAATTTTTTCTTTTACTCAGTTTCATTGCACTTAAAGTTGTCTGTTAAAAAACATCAAATAAATTCTAACAAGCTTCCAGATATCCATAATTTTTTTGCTCCCAAATATCTGCATGAAGTCCTGTCTCCATGCTCTTAAATGCATTTCAGCAACTGCTGTCATTGTGAATGAGGTAACTCTGTGGACTTGGCTCCACACCCTGTTTTGACTCCACTTGCTTTCCAGCTGCTGCAATATGCTTTCCAGGTGCTTCTCAGCAGCTGGCTTAGAGCAGGTGTCCAAAACCTGCACATACACATACATTTGTCCAGTTTATCAGAGCTCACATGAAAACTGCTGTGGGCTACCTCTGATGAACAGCTGCTTAAACCATTCAGTGTAGCAATGGGTGACTTCTACTTGTTTAGAATCTAAGAAGAGGACAAGAGCAAACCTTTCTTAGAAAGCTTTAGTTCCTTACAAATTAAAAAAATAAAAGCATGTGTTTTATTATGATGCAGTGGTGAACACATAGAATGTCGATACTTTTCTTTCCCATAAAGTTCCAGCTTTTCACACCGGACAGGAAGATTGTAATAGCAGCCATTCAGCCTTCCTTCCATTTAGAACTGAGTAGGTATAGTTGCTCGGAAAGCCCTGCTGGCGGAAATGAAACATTGTTGGCAAACGTTCATATGTAGTAGCTGCCTAGGCTGTAGCATGGAATCAAAAACAGTCAAGACATTGCTCTGCACTTCTCTCTGTATGATCTTGGACCAGTGACTTCTTTTGGAATTTTACCTTCCAAATTGCAAGGTAGAATGAATAACACCCGTCCTATCTATTTCTAGTGTTGTTATGGGGGTGAAAATAGGACATATTTGTGGAAACAATTTAAAGTCGTAGAATTCTGAAGCTGTGTGTGGTATTGATGTTATTATTTTTACAGCCTATGACAGAGATTCACGACATTTGTGGATGACTTTACATCAGAAAGTCAAGCATTTTCAGAATTGGAAGCGCCTCAAAGTTCACTGACTGACACGTGTTTGGTGTGTGGTGGCCTCCTACAGGAGTCTGCTGCTTTGGCATTAGGTTGAGTACTCTTTGGAATTTCCTACAGTGTGAAGCAGTTCATCCTATTCCCATGCACTTATAATTATATTACAAGTTCTACCTCTTATTGAGCCAAATCAATAGATTGGATAATGACATGAACTCAGTAGGCACATCACATGTTTATTATGATATCATCTTTAATAAGGTCTCTCTTCTGTCAAGTCCCTTCCCCTGTGGGTCTCTCATTTCTCTGATCTGGGAAATTAGAACAAAATGATATACAGGGAGTTGAGAAAGATTATGCAATTTTTGAAGTAGAATAATGGCTTTGTTATGTGAAAAGATGATGCATTGCTCATTTTATAAACGTTAAACCAGGCAAAACCCTGTTATCTCCCCACCTCACACCTATCAACATGGATGAACATTATTTACAGCATCTCTATGTGAAAACTTTCAAGTAAATAGAAACAGTTTTGCAGAAATAGGAGTATGTATGTATATATATATACTTTGTATTTCCAAAGAAGAGTTATTTTTTCACTTTGCTTCCAATATAAGGAAAAAATAGAAACTGAGTTTAAAGTGAACAATTTATTAATTTCTAGCTGATGTCCTGTCACCAAAGTGATGCTGTTACTTAATAGTTAAGTGGCGGGGGGTGGGGGGAGGGAGAGGAGGAAAGCCACTTTTTGAGTTCTGGCAATTCTGCTTAGACGGAATTTAACTTTCAACAACATCTTTTGACTTTTTGCTAAGAAAGATGGGAAATTGATGGTATTTCTTTCTAAATACTGTTCTCTCTTGTTTTATTACCTTTTCAAAATTGAGGTTATTCATTATTTCTGATTGTTGGTCATAATTATGTGAGCTATTTCATCTTCATTCTTGTTTTTCTCAGAAATATGAAAACAAGGCCTTACTGTCATCTGGTGTCTGTGTTCCTGTGAAGGCTGATGCCACCTGATCTTTCATGTGTTCTTGTGTTGCTTTTTGGGCAGATATACATGGACTATTTTTAGTAGACTAAAAGTTCAGTAAATATATCGATTTTTGTCTGTTTTTTTTTTATCATCTATATTGTTTTTTCTTGGCTTCTGCCACTGAGTCTAAGAAGTAGAATCTGTTTTTATATCTTCAGATTTTAAAATTATAATGAAAAAATACTTTCTATTTGTTCTGCTTTCTACTTTAATAACCCTGAAAATATGTATAATGTTTCTCCTTGATTTTCCATATCTGTGATCTTCCCCTTTAACTTTTTATTTTTCTTACTGTGTTTTTCCATTAAACATTTTTTCTTACTATGTTCTCAGTCAAATTGTTTATTATTTTGTACTTGCTTAAGTGGCTTTTTATCTCTGTAGTATTTATAGCTCTGTCGGCTTATTTTCCATGTTTCAGTTATCTTGTATTATATCATTTGAACCCTTGTACTTCTTCCTTGAACTTTTTTTTTTTTTAAAGAAAGACCCCTTTGTTTCTAATTCTTGTTTGAGTCAATGAAGTGCTTGCTATTGGTTTCAATTCTTCATCTGTTTCTTTGGGTGATTTTCTGTGGGATGTTTGTTCTTCCCTGGCTTTTGCTTACATTTCTCTCTTGCTTTTGATATTTTCTGCTTTTTTGCACAGTTCCCTCATGGCCTCTCTGATTGTTACCCATCTATACAGGGGGCCAGTAGATTCTAGCATTGCAGTTAGTACTGTGGGCAGGGGCACAGACAGTTTGGGTATGAGCTAGATGAGTCCAAATCTTTGATTTGTGCTAATTTAAAATTCTCCCTAAATAAAGGTGTCACTCCCAGAGTTTCCCTCTGTTTCCATTGTATGGCACAGCCGTTGAGACAAAGGCTCCTGCCTTCATTTATTCTGCCATTTCTAGCAGATCCCCTTGACGATGCTCTAGAGTTCACAGGCATTGACAGGTGTAAGTTGAGTTTTTAAAGCAGGGGTATGAGAATGCCTTTACATTGCCATTTAAAATAACTAATATTTTAGGTGCATTTAAGGGACCCATGGAGAGTATTGAGTGTACTGTACTGTTTAGGATCGTCTAGCACTCTCTGTTCAGGCCTCCTGGGTTCTGTCCTGGCTCTCCCACGGCTTCCTCTGACTTCTGCATCCCATTGTCACTTCTGCCACGTGGGGATGATGGTGCTCCTAATAATAATGCCCACTCCATAAAGTTGTGAAGATTAAATGAAAAAGATAATGCTATGGAATTTACCTATTGCCTGGACGTTACTAAGCACTCATCAAAACGGCCATTTTAAGCCATGTTAATGGTATTTTGAATATAAAGGCAGTCCTTGGGTTATGTTGGACTTGACGTACTTCATTTTGTGGTTACGTCATCATCTCCCATTTACAGTATTTATGTTAAAAAAAAAGTTTCGCCATTTTTACGTATGTACATATATGCTTTATGTTTTTTTTTTATTTATTTACCACAAGTAAAGGTCAGAAATTGTTACCTTTAAAATTTTTTTTTACTGTTTCACTTCATTACTGCTGTGTATGTGCTCCATGTGAGTGATGTAGGTGGGTTCCGATTTACCGCGAAAATTGCATTAAATCGCGCCAAAAAAACAGATCTCCGATGTAACCCGAGAACTGCCTGTAGTTAGTTTGGTTTTAGGAGAATTTGCTGCTCAGGGCAGTATTTGTATATATAGAGTGTGCCAAAAATATATATATACACACTTTAACTACTGATAACTCACTTAACTTTCACTCCTTTTCAGATTTAACTGATGTGAAATAATGAGTGAAGACAGACTAAGCTTGGAACAAAGTAAATTGCCCTAGACTTTTCTAAAAAATACATTTTTATTGATTTCAGAGAGAGAAAAGGAGATGGGGGGAGAGTGAAAAAGAAAGAGAGAGAGACAGAGAGACAGGGAGAGAGAGAGAGAGAGAGAGAGAGAGAGAGAGAGGAAAAACATCACTGATGAGAGAGGATGTTCTCATGCCCCACTCTTCCCTAATATGAGCATGTGCCCTGACTGGGCATGGAACTGTGACCTCCCAGTTCGTAGGTAGATGCTCAACCACTGGGCAACACCCGCCGGGCTAGACTTTTTTTTAATGGGGTACACAAAAGATACAGTTTATAATGTAAAACTCGGCAACAGTCGACGAATTGAGGGCACACAAAAACCAAGAGAAATGATTCTTGATGTTTGCGATTCCATTGCTTAGTCAGGACCAGAAAGGTCATCAGTTTGAAAACAGTCATTTACCAACAAAAATAAAAATAAATCATTTTTGTAGATTCTTTTAAATTTTGAAAATGAACTGTATGTTAGTAAACACTGGCTTTGTAATCATTCAAAGTAGGTATACCTATTTTTTTCAAAATTGTTATTCTTTGTTTATAAAGATTGATACATCTAGTTTTCTCTTGGAGGAAATAATAAGTCCTTGAAGACATTGGATATGCTGTGTTAGTTGGTACACATTATTCGGTTCACTCACACACAGTATATTGACAACTTCCATTGTTTTAGTCAGGCTTCTTCAGAGAAACAGAATCAATAGAAATACACATACACACGCACACATATAAATAATTATATCTATATCTGTCTATCTATCCTATATGATATATATGATTTGTTATTAGCAAGTGACTCATGTGATTATTGAGACTGAGAAGTCCCACCATCTGTTGTGGTGTAGTTCCAAAAGCCAGAGGACCAGGGGAGCCAATTGTGTGAATCAAAGTTCAAGGACAGGAGAAGGATGATGTCATCCTGGCTTCAGCAGGCAAGAAGGGACTGATTGTCTCTTGATGTCTACATTCTGTTCTATGTAGGCCCTCAGCAGATTAGATGATGCCCACTCATTTTGGGGAGGGCAATCTTTGGGGAGGGCTTTATGAGCCCACTGAGTTAAATGCTAATCTCATCCTGAAACACCCTCACAGAGATAGATACACAGAAATAATGTTTATTGTTGGTAACTGTGGCTCAATCAGATTGACACATAAAATCAATTAACACATCTATCCTGTGTTGTAAATAAATCTAGCACTCATATTTAGCATTTATTATTTATTCGACATTGGGGTACAAAGACAAAGTATGTTGAACCCTATCTTCAACATGTCAACTCAGGAACAGGCAAATAACTTACCTACAATTTGATGTGATTCATGCCAAATATGGTTAATAAAAATGTAGAGAGTTGGTGAGAGCCATGGACAGATTCATATATGTAGTGACATTTGACCTGGACCTTGTATGACAGTATCACAATGACTGGAAGAAATGGGAGCAATTAAGAAAAGTTACAATCTTTTGTTTAAAACATTTCTTAGTAAATAGGAAATTATATATATTTTTGTTTGGGCACAAAAATGCCCTGCGGAATTTCTTCTTGAAGTTAAGCGCAAATGTGATTTTTGGTGATACCATTAAATATTTCAGTTAGAAACTTTGAAGCTCCTTTATGGGTCCAAATAATTTTGGCTCTTCCTCCCTGTCTTTCCACTCCTGCCCTCCCCTCTGTTCTTTTATCTCTCTATGTGCTATTGAGCTCTCAGTCTTTTCCTTCTCACACATTTTCATTCTCTGGCTACTTGATTATATTGGTTCATCAGCTAAGCTTTAGCACATCATATTTAGAATACATTATCAAAGTAGTTTATATAATATATATAAAATTGAATGATCATAAAAATGATATAAACATCTTTTAAATGCAATCCTTTTAACAATTTGACTTAATGAGAACATTACATATTAGAGCAACATAGTAATTGATTTCTAAAAGCATTTATTAAAGTGTAATATGTATCTGGTTAATTTTATGTATCAACATCTGTACATTAGAAAAAAAAATAGTAACCTCCTTCCCCTCTCCCAAGCTATGTAGCTGAGAATTAATTTTTTACTATTCTATAAAGAGACCTTTGTTTAATAAAATCATGAATAATTATTGACTCAACAATGAGTCCAGTTCTTTTTCTTATACATAATTTAGTCCTTCAGTATACTTTACAGCCTAATGAAAGTAAGATTCACAACTATTCCAACTCAAGAGCCAATTGATTATTAATATTCAACATACTTTGTTTTCCTAGAACTAGTTTTGGTTCTAAATTCTGTATCAGTCAGATCATGTTGCCAGACCAAAGCGGTGCATTTGCCTGCGGCCATCAAAGTCAAATAAGACAGAAACAGTAGTTTGCAGCAAAGAAAGTAAAGGTTTATTTTCAGGAAGTGGCCCACGACCCGAGACAGGTGAGCTGATGCTGAAAGACCTGCCTCCCGGTGCCTTCCAGAGGATAGATTATATAGAGGGGGAATTATTAAGCATGGTGACTAAGGGAATTAGGGTGTGGTCAGGGACATGGCCTCTACTGATGGATCAGTGCTAGGGTAGAGGTAATTGATCAGTGCATTTGGTGCAGTTGCCAGCCATGGCATAGCTTCATGTTCTCCCCCCTCCCCCCCAAATTTTCTGGGCCCGGAGCTGAAACACAACTGATACCTAGATGTTATCTCCAGTTTGACTGAACTATGTCTCTGTGTCAATAGTCTGGAGACTTTGATTCTAAGATTATTTGATGCTGATCAGAACCTCATTGTATTAGGGGCTTAATGATTAAGGGATTGGTCATGCACACGAGAAAGAGGCAGGTGAGTCAAGGTAGTAGATGAGGCCAGTTGGAATCAAATTTAAAGAAGCAGGGGGTCATGTTAAAGAATGAAGTTTCTATGCACTTATCATCAGAGAGGCAACCATGGGGATGGTACAGACTATGGGATTTATTATCAGAATTTTGTCTCATTTAACTGCTGGAACTAGTTTTTAAGCAATTTCGTCGATATATTTGGTGCTAGGCCTGACCGCAGAGGTCAGGCAACCAGGAAGGAAGGGTGAGGAGGAAGTCTGGGAGAGCAAGGACAAACCAGAAACTATGAGGATGAGCTGGATGCCACACGATTGTCACTGCCTCCAAGCCTACAGGGTGCTGGGAACTAGAAGAGACGCTGCTGTCCTTCAGTGAGTCAAAACACATCATGGCCTGTGAATCACAGCTGCAGAGATCCTGTGGGAGCTGCAGGAGCTGTGGGCCGACCTGTCCCTGCACCAGCACCAACACCAGCAAGGAGAGCCACGTCAGTGACAACTTGTGCCAGCTGTGCTTGCATCTGGAGCCCTGCATTGACCTGAGTGTGAAGTAAATGTGACTGCTGCTGCACTTCTGTCTTCTGAATCTACCAAAAGGTCTCTTACAAGCTGTGAGTTATGGAACAACGCGGGAAAGACAAACCTGGGAAATGCAGATCAAGCCAGTTACGTTGTGGCCATTCATATAAACCACTGAGACCCAAACTGCTAGTTCTCTCTCTCCCTTCTCATGCACAGGTGTCTCACCTCGCCCTTTCCTCCATCCGAATGTAATAGATGTACCTTTTTGGGTTTCTGCTTTCCTGCCTTCACCCCGCTAGTCCTGTCTGCAGGCCTGAAGCTCAGGCCTTGGGGTCCAGCCTTGCTGTGGAGACCAGGGCCTGCATAGAAAGGGTGCACAGTTCTGGAAAACCAGCTGCCAGGATTCACTGTTCCTGAGCTCTGCTCATCTCTTAGGAAACTGCAGGATCATTCGTGGCTTCTGGTGGTCTTGGGCTCGGTGTTTGGTGTCAGTAGTGGCTGAGACCACTCTGTTCCTGGATTTTGACTGTGTATCGGAAAGCCATAGACCAGTTCCGTTCAGGCCAGGATGATGTGGCCTCGGAGCTGCCACTAAGAGCACAGGAAAGAGCATGAGAACCAGGGTGGGTTCTTATCTTGTGCATGGTGGAATGTGTGAGTTGTCTTGGCATTAAAGGCTTATCCAGGTAGTAGTTTGGAGCAACATCATAAGTGAGAAGATGATCAAGAGTTTCTATTCAGAGTCTGAATGAATAAATCAGGTACAGCAGAAGGTTAGAAGTGAGGTTGACCAGAGAATAGTAACAGGACAGCTGATAAGGAGGCAAGAAATAACTCAGACTGGTGCATGAACCAGGAGGCACTAATGGAGGAGGGGAGGAGAGAGTGGGTCCTTAGGGGGCAAAGGGCAACATGAGTGGCACTTCCAAAGGGGAAGCTTGCTGCACTGAGGGAGGTGCAGCCACAGCAGCTTCTCTGCAGCAGGGTTGGGCATGGCTTATCTCACAGGTCAACTCTAGTATCTGGTGAGGTTTCCTGGAGGGCTGGATGAGCCATTGTACCGGACTAGGAAATCCTGTGCAATGCAACATCCTAAAACGAGATAAAGGGGGCACTTGGGGTGGTAAGAGAAGGTACACAGGGCACTAGCCTCTTACTGCATTCCAGGAAAAAAAAGAAAGAGAGAGAGAGAGAGAGAGAGAGAGAGAGAGAGAGAGAGAGAGAGAGAGAGAGAGAGGGAGAGGGAGAGAGAGAGGCGCGAGAAAGAAAGAAAGAAAGAAAGAAAGAAAGAAAGAAAGAAAGAAAGAAGAAAGAAAGAGAAAGCTTTTGAAAACAATCCGGCTTAAATTTCCAGAATTCCATCAATAACCCCAGAAAGGATACGATTTTAGTTTGTGATTTAGAGTGAATTCAGAAGTAGAGTTCTAATCAAATAGAGGATAAAGACAATTAGATTGCTAAAAAAAAAAAAAAAAAAAGTTACTGGTAAGACTATATCAGTTTGTAATTATATTTTCTCTGTATATGGGGGAGGAGAAAAATTTTCCAGTTTATGGATAAATGCATACTAGATTTTTCTGAGCTTTAATTAAAATTTGTATATAATTACTCAGTGACTTTTAAACTGAATTGCAAATGTAATTCACATTTCTTAAACACCAGGATGACATGAATTAAGATACTTTACTTGATTATTACCTTTGTAGACTCAGTTTTTCTTCAAGTGTTGAGGACTTCTCATGGTGTTTATTGTTGCCCAACTATAGATAAGAAGGACAGACAATGTTATCTAAAGAATTGGTCATGTTTGTTCTTGTAAACTCCTCTCATCTGCCTTATGCTCATCTTAAATAGGAGAGAGTGCGGGAGATAGGTGGGAGTCTGGCTGCTGGGCCAGAATTCTGTGTCCATCTATGACTACCTTTATCAGTCTCTCAAATAATAAGGGACTTGCCTAAGGCTGCACAGTAGTTAGTTGCAGAACTGTATATATCTAATCTCTAGTTTCTGACACTTATTTGTACATCATTTCTAAAAGTGCCAGTTAGAGTAAAATGTGCCAGTAGTGAAATTAATATGGAGTTGGTACTTGTGGAAATATCTATGTGGGGAGAGGAGGAACGGAGTGATTACAGGTAAAGCAAAATTTGTTTTTAAAGCAATTGCATGATAAATTTACATTTATAATTTCTAGTTCAATACTAGGACTTAAATGCACCTTACATGCTTACTTGTCTAACTTGATAATTATTGCAGCCCCTGTTGACCTCTTAACTCTCCCTGTAGCGTGTGAAGAATATTAAAATATCAGGTCTTCTGAACTGGATCTAGCCTGCATTTTGGCAGTTCCTCAGCCCAAAGGGCTAAGGGATTTCTGTGTTACAACTAAGGCTGGTAACTGGCTCCTTTTTCTTGGTTCTCTTCAGTTATATAGAGATGCTTACTTTTTGTCTGCCAGAAACAGTGTACACTGAGTGTCCAGATTATTATATCTGAATGCATAATTATCTGGCCACTCAGTGTGTGTGTGTGTGTGTGTGTGTTTTAGAGGCCGAGTGCATGAATTCATGCATGGGTGGAGTCCAGCCAGCCTGGCTAGGGGGAGGAAACATGGGTGTTTGGCCAGCCTGCTTGCTGGTTGAACTCCTGGTTGAGGGGACAATTTGCATATTAGCCTTTTATTATATAGGATATAAGATATACACTGAGTGGCCAGATTATTATGCATTCAGAGATTATACAATTATGGCAACTCAGAGTATGTTGTTGTAATGTAAGAGTTTATGGGAGGAAGAAAGATGTAAGGAGAATATGGTTATTTGAAGCATGAGTTCACAGACTTAAGAGATGAGCGAAAGTAAAGGTTTATTTCAGAAAAGCTCCCTGCTGCAGGGAGGGAGCCCAAATATGTTGAAGGAGCAGTTCCTTTGTCTAAGGGTTAATACTGTATGTGCCCTGCTAACTTCCCATTGGTTGGTTCAAAAAATCTGGTCCTAGCACTACCCTACCCCTCCATTTTAAACTTCAGGGTTCCTGCTAATTTTCTCCTCAGTGTATTCAACCTGGGATCAGGGCCCTTTGTTCTTGCAGTTGTCCTGGGACAGGGTGTGGCTCAGGAACTGGCACTCAGCTGCACCTTCCCTTCACATTCCTTTCTCATAGTCTCATCCCCAACTGCCTAGTGGCTCCTAACTCCTCAGTCTCTAATGCTTTTGACTGAGAAATGGAATCTCAGTATTACTTTGCCTCTAACTGTAAAACCAAGACACTGCTAAAGCCCCAGCAGAAACCACTGGTAACAACAGTTACTTTCTCCACATTGAAACGTGTTGTCAGTATGAGAGGGGAAACTAAGAGGGAGCTGGGGAGCTGTCATTATTTTCTTTGGCTCAATTTTGTTCAGGAGTACAGGATGCAAGTCTGGGCTTCAAACAGATGATGCTTTTGTTGGCATCAAGAGCAGCTTCTTTCTGGATATTCTTATCAAGCGATGCTGAAAATTTCAAACATTTATCTTAGAAATGTAGGAATTCAGAGTTGGATGTTACCATAAGAACTATCTCATTCAGCTGGGTAATATAAGTGGAAGAAAAAGATCAATGACAATGAAGCTACTTGCTCAAGGTTACACAGTACATTATAGAGTGGGAGGTTTGGGAGAAAGAAAGATACAAGGGAAATAGAGTTACTTGAAATTCACAGATTTTAAGGCCGAATTTAAGCAAATAAGTTTAACTTCTGCCTATTTCTGAATTTAAAGCAAGAGGTACCTAATGTCTTTTTCATGAATGTTTCAATAAATGAATGGATGGAATATGGATGAAAATAAAAGAAAGAAAAGGAGAATAGATCTCTCTGTTATTTTATTCTTATTTGAAAAAAAAAAAAAAAACTGTTAAAGAGCATGATCATGTGTAATGGAAAGAAAGAGAAGCTCCAGGAAAATTGACAAATTGATGACAAAAACCTGAAACACTGAGGATTTCTTTTATTGAGATTGACTTTTTCTCTAAGTAGGTAGTAGTCATAGTCGAGGGGAAAGGTTGGGTTTACAGGAACTAAATATATGGACAATGACAAGGGAAGGATTTTCCTAAACAGTTATTCTATGCTGATGACATGGCAGAAATGCTCTGAAATTACTGCTTAGGCCATGATTAAATATAATAACAAATAAGAAGCAAGTGCTTTCCAATAGGTGTATTTTAATTATTAGTCTACACATTTATGAGAGCCCAACTATCTTATTTTGAGGCATCTAGCAACAGGGCTTTAAAAAAAATAAAGTACTTTAGTAAATTGAATAAGGATTTCCCTCTCCCCTCTTTTCCTTATTCTGTAGTATTGCAAATTACGTTTTGATTCTCGTCTTAAAATAATTGCTTGTGTTATGTGATAACTCTGTAGTCCTAGTAAAGCAAATCCTAGCCAATTATCTTTTTTTTTTTACAAAATCAGTAATTTTGAAAATTCTCATTTAATAAATTAAAAGAATATTTTCTAATTTAAAAAGTAGGGTGGATGCTTTCTTGAATTTATTAAATTTTTGATAGCTAGAAGAAAATACATATAATGAATGGGTAAATTATCTAATAGCAAAGAGAAACCCAACTTAAGAAAGATAATGTTTCTAGTAATTTACAAAACCCCTTTTAGTTCCAGACATGAAGGTTATGATTTTCTTGCTTTTTATAATGCTTTCATCATATGTAAATATGTATTCATGAGATATATGTTGTTTGCTTGTTTTGGGACATCATATAAGACATGCCATACTATGTATGTTTTCTTGTGTGTGCGTGCTTGGCTATTTTATTCAACATTTTTGTCCTTGATATTCATCCACATGGCTGCATATAGGTAAGACTATTCCCATAGCTGAATGGAATTCTATTATATGACCATACTGTGATTTATCCATTTTCCAGCAATAGACATGTCTATTCCTTCCGGATTTTTGTAATTTTACACCATGCTTCTGTGAACAGTCACTTAAATGTGTCCTGGTATACAAGTAGAAGAGTTTCCATGGCATATATACCCAGAAATAGAATTAATTGCTGAATTGTAGAGTTTCCACATTTTCAATCAGATCATGGCCAATTGTATTCTCATATAATTGCAATACTTAAAAAGCATTTATTAGTAGTTCCATTTCTTCCCATCCTTACCAACTCTTGGTATCTGCTGACATTTAAAGATTTGTCAGTCTGGTGTGTGTTAAATAGTGTCTCCTGTGGCCTTAGTTGCACTTTCCTGTCACTAATTGTTTATATGTCTACTAGTTATTTGGGTTTTCTTTTCTATGGAATTCCTTTTCATGTATTTTGCCTTCCCTCCCCCTCCTTATTGAATGGTGGTCTTTCCAACCCCTTCCCCCAGGGGGTAGATTTTAACATGATTAACATGTTGAAAATTTTTTATCTAAGATAATAGACTTTCATTGTACTTGGTTTTTATTGCTTTAAGTTTTAATTTTGTTGAAGACATTTGTCCTATGGTAGTGTTTTATTTTTTAATCTAATTTGTTATGATAATATATTATGCCCTATTGAATTTTGTTTGTAAAAATTTTTATAGGATATTTGCATCTACTTTCCTAAGTGAAATTGGCTTATAGTTTTCTTATAATCTGACTGTGCTTTGGTATCAATGTTAGAATAATTTTCTATCCTTTGAAAACATGTGGATAAATAGAATAATCTACTCCTTACATGTTTGAGACTAGGAAAACTGTGACTTGTTTTTGCTTTTTAGATAAACTTGAACTTGTACTTTAGTTCCTTTAATAATATTAGACTATTTAGGTTTTCAATTTCTTCTTGAGTCAGTTTTGATAAGTTGAATCTTTTTATAAATGTCTCCATTTATTGCAAGTTTTCAAATGTATTAATGTGAAAATTGTATTCATTTTCTAGGGTTGCAATCACAAAGTACCACAAACTTGTATGGTTTAAATAACAGAATTTTGTTTTCTTACATTCTGCAGGCTTAAAGTCCCAGATAAAGTGTTAAGAGAGTTGATTTCTTCTGAGAACTTTTTCCTTGTCTCATGGATAGCCTTCTTTTCTCCCTGTGCCTTCACATGGTCTATCTTTGTGTACCTCAGTGTTCTCACCTCTTCCTCTTATAAAGATACCAGTTATATTAGATTAGGACCCACTCATCTTACCTTTTTCCTTAATAACCTCTTTAAAGGATTTACCTCTAAATATAGTCACATTCTGAGTACTGGAACTTCATTATTAGAATTTTGGGAGGACACAATTGGGCCTAAAACAACAATGCTCACAGTTGTCTATTCATTATATTTTTAATATTGTTGTATATGTACCTTATTTCCCTTTCAGTTTCTATGGGAAATGAACAGTTGTGAAGGGAAATGATCCAAGCAAAAGAAATAATGCACACAATTGCATAGCGGGAAAAAAGAAAAGCAAATCTTAAGTTTTTAAATTAATGAGGAATATAGTTTAGGACAGGGCAGAAAGATCAGTTCGGGGCCATTTTACAAAATATCTACTGCATTACAGCATTAGAGTATGTACTATTTACCTTGAAAAAGCATTGAAATTATATTTATTAATCATAAAGCCACAGTTAGCAGTTTGTAGGGTTTTTTATTTTTTACATATTCTCCTTCATATTATTAATTGAATAATACTCTCTTGAGATACTTTTGAAACGTGTTATGTGTTTCTTTTTTAAAGAAGTATTTCAGTTGTATTTGAGGAATAGTATTAACATTGATTTCATTCATCTGATTTTGCTCATTATATTAAAGTAAGCATGCATTAATTATTAAATTATTGTGGTTAGCAGGGGGAAAAGGTAATTGAAATGATGGTAGGTAATTTTAGACATACTATACTGTGTTTACACTTGCCAGGTTGCAGATAGTAATAAAAACTTGAGGGTGAATAAATGGGGCAAATATTTTTATACAGAAAGTCTTTCCAAATTTCTAGTGTGTGTTTTTAGGACAAAGGGATTTGTAGAGTTTTAAGTTTATTTTGTATTAAATACTGTATATGTGGTTGATTGAACTTTTTAATATTTATTTATTTTTAATTCTTTATTGTTGAAAGTATTACATATAGGAAAGATGTATTGTTACCTAGCTGGTGTGCTGCTACTCTATGGCACTTTACTTTGAAGAACTGTTTTATCTAGTGGCTCCTTGTTGGCAATGTCTACTTGACCACTGGCTTCTACAATAAAGACTCTCTTATATACCCACAACTTCTCATGGCTTCTCCATCTTCTGATACCCGGCATCCTGGGAGGTCCAGTCCCTGATAGAAGGGCTCAGATCTAACAGTTGGCATAGTGGAGCAGGATGAAGGAACAGAGTTCCACCAACATAAGTCTCCTTTTTTCCCCACCCCACCCCAGCTCCCCAGCATAGGCCTTCACCCCTTTTTTGTCTGTGTCCATTGGTTATGCTTGTATTCATGCAAACAGGTCCTTTGGTTTATCTCTTACCCCCTATTTCAGATTTTTGGATGAAAATACTTGATTCCTTAATGAAAGAATTAAATTTTTTTAATAAGCATATAAGGATAATGTTACAAGTGAAATTTTAGTTCTTAAGTTTCAAGATTTTCTTTTACTGAATTATTGAGCAGTTAGCAAAATTATGGGCTATGTAGAACTCCCTACCTGGTCTTCTGGAAAGGTAGGAAACTTACATTGTGCTCTTAATGTTTATCAACAATTCAAGCAGCAAAATATGTAAATTAATGTTCATCAATCAAATGTTTGCTCTTTATCCTAGTTCTTTTCCATAGCTTTTTCATTATATGTTTGTTTGTTTGTTTGTTTTTTCATTTATCTCTTGGTCAACTAAATTTCATTGCCAAGAAGTTTAAAAAAAAACTATCATATGTTTGCATTCTTTAAAATATTTTATGTCTAAATATGTTAATCAGCTACTTTTATGCTCTCAAGTTAGATTGATTTAATAAAATAATTGGATCACACTTTTACTCAGAACTGTGGAGAAATTTAATGCCTAAGTACTTCTGGCGTTGAATGGTCCTCACATAACAGGCTAGTCTGATTTTACACTTCCCGACCCCACTATATCCCCCCTTTGTAAGTGAATTACTATTTTTTTGCCTGAAACCTGCAGATTTTTTTTTTTAAATCTTGGAAGTTCACTGACTTAAGGATATAACTTATTTTGAATAATTTCGCATTACTTTTTTTCTGGAACACTATTATTTCAATCTGTTATTTCTTCATGCTAGGAAAAATTTATAAATTCTTATTTGAAATATTTTTTTCTGGCAAGTTATCCTCCTACCCCCACCCCCAAGATCAGTAACTTTTAGTTTGTTCTTTATGGCTCTTATTTGTCTTCTATGTATTAACTGGAATTAAAGTAAGGCTTTTTTTTTTTTACATCAGTGATTCAGTTTTTAGCCATATCTTCTCATTTTTTAGCCATGTCTCCTCATAGCTATTTTTATTTTTAGTACTGAATTGATACATTTTTGATTTTCATAATGTTTTGATGGCTCTTAAATACTTTTTAGGTTTCTATTGTTTTTATTAGTTCACCTTTAAGTACCTGTTTCCTCATAATTATATATTTTTGAAGTCCCCCTTTAAATATGAAACTGTTTTAGGTTGTATTTTCTTTAGGAATGAATGGTGTAGGGATTTTTCCCTCTTTCTCCTTTGCACACTTGTTTCCTTTCTATCCTATCTCTCTTGTATTCCTTCATTATTTATTTCCTGTTTATCTTGTGACATGTTTACCTATTTTGCTTGTTTCTTCTTTTCATATGAGTATATTTTCCATTTGCTATGATATATTATTGGCTAATATTTATTCCCTTCTTTCATACTATAATGAAAACCTAATCTATTTTACCTTGGGTGCTACATTTTGAGAATTATTCTTATTTCTTTCATTTTGCTGTAATTCAAGTTGAAGAGTGAAATGGGGCTTATTTCAAGGAAATGGATGAGGGATTATTTGCAAACTCTGTCAGAATGTCCTGGTAGTCTCTCCCCATTCTGAGGATGCATGGACAATGATGCCCTTTTGCAGGACCATGCGGGTATAAATGTCCTTACAAAGGCATGCAAACTATTTCTACACCTTTCAGCTCAGTGGCATGAAGCTACTCCTTAGGGAGCTTGAAGATGTTTCATACTGTAACTTCCCTCTTTACACATATAAAGGCCGGTTACATAGATTTTTATTTTTAAAGAACTGACATTTTCTCCACAGTGCAATTATAAGTATTTAAAATTACTATGGGACCAGTTAGAAGCATTGTCAATATTAAATAATGAGGTCATTTAACACATTTTTTGAGTAAAAATATATTCAGAAATACTAAATAGGCTTAATTTCCATTTCTCCTTATGTATATATTTTAACTGCACCATTTACTATTGCCCACATAGAAGCAACTTACTATAAAGTGCACATTATTTTAAATTCTTTTCTCATTAGGTATTCTGAGTTTCTGTCATTTCAATTTACAGTGATGAAGTATTTATAAAATACGTATATAAGCCGCATGAAATCAGTATATCCAGTACCTTGTAGAAATGTACTTTTTACTTCACTGTTTTTATCTCATGGAAGGGAATGATCCTTTCTTTGGTACTGATATAAATCCGGTTCTCACATGGGAAAAGCATACACGATCTTTAGTGTGCTTCTAGTGATTCATTAAGTCTTTGGAGTGCAGAAGGGCAGCGGAGGGTCACGGGAGGGCACGATTTTAACCAGGAGTCTGTCACCTCGTATTGATCTACCAGTTATTTGTTTCATAACATTTATGTTTGAAGTTGCTCCACTGTAGCAGTGATTACTGTGAATTCCATCTGAGACATACAAGATAGTAAAAATAAACTAGAATTTATAAAATTTAAATAAATGAAATCAACCTTCACATCCAGTTTATATTATGTTTATGTTTAAATGTAATTAGTGTTAGACTTCTATTGAGATGATCCATAAGAAAATTGCTTGTCATATGTCTTAAAGATTGACCGTGACTTAGAGATATCTGTGACTGAGGAGCCACCATGCTGCTCTTAAATGATAATTATTAGTCATATTGGTAATTTTGATAGGATTAAGTATGGAGTAAAACTTTGAAGACTTCCCATGCTTCTTTAAAAAAATTTTTTTTTTACCATAGCTGTAGGATTTTGTGTTATTTTATATTTATTATAAAGTATGCAGACACAACACTGATTGGAGTGTTATTTTCTAATTTTAGAATCTTTGATAATTTAAATATTAAGGAATATCATGGTATTGATTGTTATTTTTGCTTTAAATAATTTATGTATTTTAAATACATTTTACATACAACCCGGTGATTAGACATTATATAACTAAGTGATCACCGCAATAACTCTAGTACTCATCTGATACCATACACAGTTATTATAATACTAGGGGCCTGGTGCATGAAATTCATGCACTGGGGGTGGATGGTCCCTCAACTGAGCCTGCCCCCTCTCACATACTGGGAGCCCTCAGGGGAGGTCCAACTGATGGCTCACCCCCAACCTGCCCAAGGCCTAAAGCCTCTGGCGAGGAAGGCCTTGGGCACCCAGCCATTGCCCTGCTCAGCTCAGACCTGGCTGCCTGAAACCACCCGGCCCCAGGGGCTGGGCACTCGCTGCCACTTCCACTCACAGCGCCCGGGGGCTGGGCACTCGCTGCCACTGCCATTTCATCTCCATCCCCGGGGCCCTGCGCTCATGCCACTTGGCCCCGCCCCCACTCCTGATTGGCCGGTAGCATAGCCAATCAGGAGCGAAGGTATGGTCAAATTTGCATGTTTCTCTTTTATTATATAGGATTATTTACTATATTACCTATACTGTATTCTACACCTTTGTGACTATTTTGTAACTATCAGTTTGTACTTCATAATCAATCTTTCTTACCAAGCTCCTGAACCCCATTATCTTATAGCATCCATCAATCTGATCTCTTTTCTATCAGTCTGTTTCTGTTTTTTCCCTATTTATTTATTTATTTATTCATTCATTCATTCATTCATTCATTCATTTATTTTTAGGTTCCACATATAAGTAAAATTATATGGCATTTCTCTTCTTCTTTGAATTATTTTACTTAGTACAATACCTGCTAGATCCATTCATGTTGCAGATTTCTTTTTTCTTCCTCTCATGATTGAGTCCTATTCCATTGCATATATCACCATTCCTTCTTTTTCCATTCATCTGTTGATGGATACTTAGGTTGCTTCCCTATGTTTTCTATTGTAAGTAATGCTGCAGTGAATTTATGTATGTATATGTGTTTTGGGTCTTATTCATTTTATTGAATACCTAGAAGTGGAATTGCTGAATCCTTCTGTGTCTCTTGTTACAGCCTTTGTTTTAAAGTTTGTTTTGTGTATATAAGTGTTACTATCCCAGTTTTTGTTTGTTTCCATTGTCATGAAATATCTTTTTCCACTTCTTTACTTTCAGTCTAGATGTGTCTTTTAATCTGAAGTGAGTTTCTTGTAGACAGCATATGTAAGGGTCTTGTTTTGTTATACAGCCTCCAAATGCCTTTTGATTAAAGTAGTTAATTCATTTGCATTTAAAGTAACTGTTGATCAATATGTATTTGTTAGTAATCTATTATTTATTTATTTTGTTTACCTCACCAGAAGATTTTTTTCTATTGATATTTCTAGAGAGAGAGGAATTCAGGGGTAGAGACACAGAGAGAGAGAGACCAATGTGAGACAGACACATTGATTGGTTGCCTCCCACATGGGCCCTGACCAGGCCCTGACCAGGCCCTGACCAGGCCCAGGAATTCAATTGAGGTGTGTGCCTTTGACTGGAAATCCAACCCATGACCCTCAGTCTGCTGTCTAATCTCTAACCATTGAGTAAACTTCTAGGGCTATTGCCATTTTATTATTTATATTTTTGATATTTTCTTCTTCTTTTTAAAGAAGAGCCTTTAGCATTCTTTCAACTTTTTCTTATCCAGGAAGCTCTTTATGTGTCTTTTAGATTCTAAATGATAGCTTTCCTGCGTAGAATAATCTTGGTTATAAATTCTTGTTTTTCATTTCTGAATATTTCTTGCCAATCTCTTCTGGCCAATAAAGTTTCTGTTGAAAAATCAGCAGACAGTTTTATTGGAACTCCATTGTAGGTAACTGCCTTTCTCCTGAGGCTTTTAATATTCTTTCTTTGACTTTAATCGTTGGCATTTTAATTATGATGTGTTTTGCTGTGTACCTCTTTGGGTTCATATTGTTTAGGACTCTTGGTGCTTCCTTGACTTGTACACATATTTCCTTCACCAGGTTAGGCAAGTTTTCCATTATTATTATTATTTTAAATCTTTACCTGATGATATGTTTTTATTGAAAGATCAATGTGAGAAAGGAACATTGATCAGTTTTCTCCTACATATCCCTGACCAGGCATTGAATCCACAACCTAGGTATGTGTCCTGACTTGGAATTGAACCCACCACCTTTTGGTGTGTGGGATGATGCTTCAATCAATTGAACCACCGCCTACGCTCCATCATTTTTTCACGTAGGTTTTTACTTCTTTGCTCCTTCCTTTCTCTTTATGGTACCCCCACTAGAAGAATGTTGATAAACTTGAAATTGTCCTTATACTACCCTAATTTTTCTGGATTCTTTTTTTCTTCTCTCTCTCTCTCTCTCTCTCTCTCTCTCTCTCTCTCTCTCTCTCTCTCCTGTTTTGATTGGGTGTTTTTTGCTTTCTTCCAAATCTCTGATTGAGTCTTCTGATTCATCTACTCTGTTGTTGATTATTCATTTCAGTTAGTGTGTTCTTCATTTCCACGGGGGCATTTCCAAGGAGACAGAACTGAACCTCACATCACCCTGTTTGGCCCTGGAGGATGGCTGGTTAGCCAGAGATGGGTAAGATTCCTCAGGGAAGGAACAAGCTAAGACAGGCACAGTTGCAGAGGGGCCAACAGGAGAGAACTAAAAGGTCAACAGAGGTGGGGCACAGATCCTCACCCACAAACCTTACAGGGGCCTGAACTCTCACCCCTTCTGAGGGAGGTCTCCTGCCCCCACGGCTGCTTCGCCTCCCACACACAGCTCAGATCAGGACCCAGGTTACAGACAGAGACTCGGCCAGCAACAGCTGCTCTATATCTAAATTCAGTCTAGTACCAGAAATGCTCAGGGCCTACTCAAGAATGCAAATAATCCTTTCCACTAATATTTACAGGGTAAACTAAGAATTTTGCTTCAGTATTAAAATTGACAGTAAAAAAGTAATCAAGTTTTCAGATTAATTTAAATTGGCCATTTTTGGCAGATTCTTTTTAAGTTTTTTATCTTTGTATTTATGTTTCCTCTATCTTGGGTGAAGTTCTCACTAAGTTTATCTACTCCTCCTCTAACCTCATTGAGCATCCTTATAACCAGTGTTTTGAACTCTGCCTCTGATAGATTACTTGTTTCCATTTTGAGTAGTTCTTTTTCTGGAATTTTGTTCTGTTCTCTCATTTGGGACATGTTTCTTTGTCTTGGTTGTCTTGGTTGCCACACTGTGTTTGTTTCTATGTATTAGGTAGAGCTGCTATGTCTCCTGAGCTTGGTAAAGTACTGTTGTGTAGTAGTTGTCCTGTAGTGTCCAATGGTACTGTTTCCCTGATCACTGGAGCTAGGCATTCCACTTGTGCTTCCCATGTGTGCTGTGTACACTCCCCTGTTGTAGGTGAGCCTTGATTGTTTTTGATACCTCAGTGGCGATCTCCCATGTTTCTGTAATGAAACATTCACAAAGGAAATGTATCAGGATAATGCAGGAAGTTTTATATATTGTCAGTGTTTCTTTATCCTGATAAAGCAAAAGTCATAATGTTAGAAGAGGCTTAAAATTCTGATGCAGTTGTTCTGTTATCTTCAACGGGTTGCTGTGATTTTACATACTTATGCATATTATGGTGTGTGTGTGTTTTGTTTTGTCTTAGCCCCAGGGTAATCATTCCAGAATTTTAAGATTTTTTTTAAAAATTGCAACTTGATATTTCTTTTCCTGAGTGTACTTCTATAGTGTTCAATTTGATTGATTGCATAACAGCAAAACTATGATTGATTTTACCAGTGTCATTATGCAACTAGTTAATTAGTGAGGGGAAAACAAACTAGCAAACAAACAAAAACTCACCCCCCTCCCTTTGCATTTATCTGATCAGTTTAGGTAAAATAAAATCTATTTGCGCTATTCATAGGTTATATTTCTACTCTGAATATCATATTTTTTATTTCCATGAGTCTATTGGAAAATTGCTAGTGATGTAACCCATCTATTCACTATTAATCTTGGACCTTAATGGAATCAGTTGCATAGTTTATAGTTTAGTAACCTTTCCTGTCTTGTAGAATATTGTCAAGGAGGTAGAACTAAAATGGAAAAGAGTGATGTAGCCCAGACAAATTATATGTGTATTTCATTGTTGCCTAAGAACAGGGATTAATAGATTTCCCAGTCTCTTACAGTGTATTATTGGTCTGGAAGCTTATTAGAGGGTCTGTCTGGCATTTGGTCTCAGGGTTTTATTTTCTTAAGGAAGTTCACAAATTTGGATTTATGTCTCTCCCCAAATTATTAACCTCAATATAAAATCCTTAAATATGTCTGTGTGTGATTGCTTATTAAAAGTCTCTTGTAAGTGAAGCATTTAATTTATAATGCTTAACTTCATGGTTCCTTGCTTGATTGTATCTTTTTCTTTTTTGGCATGTATTTTTATTGATATATTACATATTTTTAAATAGCCCATTTTTTTAAATCACTTTCCAAGTTCTGATAACTTTATCATTTTGTGGTATTTATGTTTATAATTTTTTAACATTTACAGATGGTACACATTTAACATTGAAAACCACTAAAACTCTTTAAGTTTTTTATCTTTGTATTTATGTTTGGTTTTTAAAAGATGCACTCCCACAGTTGGTATGAACATATTTTTGCAGCTTATGTAATTTTGTTTAGAAAACATTCCCCACCCTTCTGCTACTTCCAACCCTTGATTTAACCCACTAAAATTGGGTACTTTTGACAGCATTTGTACTGGGAAATTCCAAATAAAACATTTTTTAGAATGATGCAAACGATATTTGGGGTACATCTAAGAGCCTAAATAGCTGCCAGTATGTGATTTACTGGCTAATTTTCCCCTAGTGTTTCCACATTTTTATAGGCTTGTGGCCAAATTGTCCCACAGTCGGTACCTCTTGGGGGTAGAAGTGGATGTGTATATGGGGAGTTGGTAGCACTACAATGCTCCTGTTTTTAGCCAATTGCATAAGGCAGAACTTGATCCCATCAATCTGGAAAAATGTAGATACTTAGGAGCTTTCCTGTCTGTCCAAAGTGGCTTGAGGAAGCACACTCAGATCCCCTATGACATTTATCCAAGGAAATCAGAATTTGTAGGACAACTTATTCATTCATGTTGAATCTAAGGTAATTAAAATATTTAGTACAACTGAGATCTATTATGTCAAGACTGTATAAAGCTATAATATGGTTAAAAAAGTTACCTGTGCAATGCTTTATGGTTTATGGAGTGCATTATCATGTGTTTTCTCATTTGACCAATCAAACAAAATGCTTGTGAAGTAGATGCTATTAAATCTATTTTACAGAAAAGAAATTAGTCAAATGGAAAATAAAGATGCTGAGAGTCCATATTCTCATCACCATTGGATTCCAGCTTCAGTGTTCTCTCTCACATGCCACATGGGAAATGAGTTATGGCTGATGGAAAATGGCCTGGCCTCGTGTAAAATTGTATCAAATGTATATCAAGTTAAGGACCCAAGAACTCTGCTTGTACCACTTGCATCAGGAGGCCAGGCAGCAAGAAGCATTTGTTGAACCTAACTAAGCACTATGGAATTTTTAAAGTTTTGCTTAAATGAGATATCTGAAAATAAATATTCCCTACATGATGAGGATAAAAATATATAAGTGAAGATGCTGTTCTAATGTAGATGCTGTTCTACATTATCTAACAGATAGACATAAATAATGCTGTCTTCCTTTCTGTGTGTACCATTGCATTATCAGGAAGACGATTTGATGATTTGATGGAAGCCCTGTGAGGAAGAGTTTGAGAATGGTCTATTGTTAGTTAACAGAGAGGGGTGGAAGGGCTGATGTTGCAAATGTGTACTGAGTGCTTTCTATATACATGCTTGGTGCCGAGCAGTGCTGGGGACTGGGGATACAAAGATAATTAAAATATAGGGTTCAGCCCTGAGAGATCATTTACAACCTTGTGGAGAACCCTTAACATATTTGAGGAAATGACTCAGCTTGGTAGATGCTATGGGCAGAATTGTGCCTCCCCGAAATTCAGGTGTTCAAGCCCTACCCACCATGTCATGGTATTTGCAGGTGGGACCTGTAGAGGTAATTAGACAATCATGATGCTATGGCCGTTGTAAGAGAAGAGAGGACTTTCCAGGAATCAAATCAACCAGCACCTCAATCTTAGACTTCTTCTCGGCCCCCCACCCCAAACTCCCAGACTGTGAGAAACTATTTTTGTTTGTTTAAGCCACCCACTCTTATGATATTTTTTATAGCAGCCTGACCTGGCTGATACAGTAGAGACAGAAGAATCTTCACAGACTCATATTTGAACAAGGGCTTGAAGGATGAGTAGGGATCCTGTCATCAAAAAAGGGAAAATGGTATTTCTCCCAAGATAAACTAAATGCGGGCATGCCTTAATACATAAAAAAGAATGCAAATGATTCTAGTGGTTATATTTTGTTGGGAAGATTGGAGGAGTGGTTAGAAGATAATCTGGGGCCTGTGTGCCTGATGTCTTCTCAAATATGTAGGATATATTGAAGGGAATTGCACATGCACCCTGTCCAGTGGCTTTTAAAATTTTTTCTACTTCTATATCTTCATATGTTCGATTTACTATACTCAGTCTACATTTTAATTATCCACAGTAGTTGTTCAGAATATGCCTTAGAATCTCTGAGAAGATAGGTTTTGTATTCTGATCCTTCGTCAATTTGGACTCATTTCTCTTGGTCCGTATGTCCCGCTCTTAACCATACACAATGGGAGTCCTAACTCAGCAGAAGCCCAGTATTTCTGTATGACTAGTATCCACCAGCTCCAAGACGGCAGAAATAAATTAGAATAGTTGCTATAAGCAATAGGAAGACTTAAAATATAGCTATACATAGATATCAGTATATATATCAGGGAAGAACATCAATTTATAGAAAGAAAATTTATTGCTGATGGAAGGTAATAGTTTATGGAAATATATATATATATAATTCATCCCTTATGCTGATATAAACTGGAAGGGGAATTGTTGTCAGTTGGGAAATCAGTTAGGGCTACTTAAGAGTCAGTTAAGATATGAAGACATGAACAAAGGCTATAACAGTGGACATAGTAAACATTGGTAGTGTGGAGAGAGATTTCAGAGGTGGCATTAAAACAACTTTTCAATTGATTAGGAAGTGAGAAGAATCAGGGAAACTCCTAGATTTCTTATTTGGTAAGAATTATATCATTAACATGAGTAGAAAAGGGGAAGGAAAAAAGTAGGTTTTTGAAAGTATGAGGTAGGTAGAAAAATAAGTAAGAAGAATGCTTTATAAACTTTCTCAGATTTTTTTTAACTTATCTGAAATCTAAGTAGAGGTTCTGATAGGGAATAGAGATCTTGAATTTACGTGAGAGGTGAGAAGTGGAGATGGGTTACTTATATAGAGATGGGATTATGGGAGTGAGTATAACTTGGATTTCCCAGGGAAGATATATGGAAGGGGGAAGAGATGCAGATTGAGGTGTGGGCTTTTCAAGCTCCTGATAGTGGTGGCTAATGCATAATAGATGGAAATCATGTGCTAGGGACTCCAACCTCCCCGCCCCTCCGAAAAAATAAATAAAGTCCATTCTCTTGAGGAGTTTGCAGAAATATTCTTTACATTTTGCCAAGTGTTTTTGCAAAACATTCTTTTAGAAACAATTTGAAGTAATTATTTTTTCTAAACAAATACTTAATAAAGCAAAGAAAGTCTCAAAATTAGAGTACTCTTGTTTTGCAAAAAATTTACTGAGAGGCATAAATGATGACATAAACAGATTCTGCTCTTGGGTGGCCTGAAGTTGAGCCCTATCAAAAAAGCAATTATTTGTATTGAGAATATTAGGTAACATAGAAGCATATAGAAGTATAGTGACATGTGACTAATTGGGTCTAATTTATCAGAAACTATAGATATCTGAGCCCCACCACTTACTGGGAATTGTACAGTTAAGGCCTATAGAAAACAGCTTGATATCACAAGGTATAGTCACTTCAGTTATACAAGAACATGTTGCATGGTTAAGTGTTTATATTCCTTTCCATGCAATTTTAGCTGGCTTATTTTAAAAATATTTACAGCAGATTAGAAGCAGAAAATTCAAATTAAACATTTTAACAAAGAAAAAGACCTTAAGCGTTTTTTAGTTAAATCTCATCATCTTACTAAGGCCCAAGGATGTTAAGTGATATATCCAAAGTCATTTAGCTAGAATGGTAACTTAAATCAACTTAGCCTAGTATTCCTTGTATTCCACCATAGGGCCGAAGGAGCTCCATGAAAACAACAACACAAGACAAAATTGTGGAGTAAATGCCTGGCAGGCTATAAAATGTAGATATAAACCTCTAGAAGCACAGCAGTTTCAGGTCATTTAGTGTGGAGACACTTCAGTGGACCCTCAAGTTATCTATGGAAGCAGCATTGCACTGTCATTGAGGTTCCTAATTATTGGTTTGGGTCATCAAGAAAATGTCAAGTAATGTTTATGTTTTATGGAAAATATATTAGGAATATTTCCATCCCAAGTGGTTAATATTTTTTTCTTTTGAATTTGAAAATAAAAGAGTTTATAACCCCTCACCCATCCAGAAAATGAAATTCTTTAGAACACACTATTCTAAGAATACTGTAATAGGCTTATTGAGGAAAAAAAGACATCACTCTTTCATTAAAATGGTAAGACTTAGACATATTGTACAGAGAATAATATACCTTAAAGTTTACATGGCCTTGTTTAAACTGAAGCCTCATAAATGTTTAGAGGAAGGAGGGATCTAGTCTGATGCCTTGCTTACAAAGCTGATGGCTTAAGGCTCATTTTAAGTGGAAAGCATGAGAGCCTTAGAAAAGTATGTGGGTTTTGTTTATTTGTTTTTGTTTTTTGTTGTTTTTCACTTGACTTTGTCTTAGAACTGGTTTCCTAAATTCACATTTACACATTATTCATCTCACCTTCTGTCTTTGAATACCACCTGGCTTGAGTTTTTTATGAGACTATGCAGTACACCCTCAGCTAATTCTTTCATCTTGGCATTTCTGTAGCTCTTTGCACTGACTCAATCTTATCTCAGTTTTGGTGACTGACATAACCTTATTTTAACCTGTCATTCTTAGTTTAATCTGTATCCCTGTCAGCCTCTCCACCTTTTTTAACCCCTTCACTAGTCCAGAAAACTGATTTCCCAAGTGAAAACTGCATTTATTTATGGACTTGGAAAATATTATATTTGTATTCACAGGAAGTTATCAAAAAATTAGTGTTTGGCCTTTCTACAGGAAAAAAAATGTCATAATTGAACATTTTTATTTGTCTGTATTCATGTGTGTCATGTGCCATTGAGTTGGCTCCTACTCTTGATGACTCTGTGACTGAGTTATCCGCATGTCCTATCCTCAGTAGCACTTCTCAGCTCCTGTAGGATCATGCCTATGGCTTCTTTATGGAGTCAGTCCACCTCATCTTTGGTTTTCCTCTTTCCATGCTGCCGTCAGTTTCCCAGCATTATTGTCTCTTTCAAAATACACTTTCTTCTCATGATATGCCTGAAGTAGGGCAGCTTTAATTTTGTAACTTTTGCCTCCAGTAACGTTTCAGGCTTAATTTGCTCTAGGACCCATTTGTTGGTCTTTCTGGTGGCCCAGGGTATTCGTAGAACTGCCACCCCCCCCCCTCATGTTTTAAATGAATTAGTTTTATTCCTATCAGCCTTCTTCACTGTCCAGCTTTCACATTTATAATCATTGGGAATCCAAGGGTGTGGATGATCTAAGCATTGGTCTCTAATGATACGTCTTTGCTCTTGCTGATCTTTCATAATTCTTCCATTGGTGGTCTTTAATCATATCCTGGCATTTATTTGGGCCACTATTTATGACACTTCTATCTATTATAAAACATCGATAAACATGCATAAGATTTTATTTATATATATACATATTTATCTTTATTGAAGTGACATTGATTAATAGGATCAAATAGGTTGTGCCCACCACCCCAAGTCAAATCATCTGCATTAGACTTTATATAGGCACCATCATTTTCTTTCAGTTTGTGATATTTAAGTGACTGAAGTAAGTTAGAATTTTTGTTATGGTGGAAAAGTCAGATAAATGTTACTAATAGAATTTTAACTAACATTCCACTGTATTGCCTGAGTAAAGTGCTAATAAATTGCTGAGTATATAAATTCAAGGTCGTTGTGTTTCAGTGCTGGGTATAAGACCTTAGAGTCTACTGACTCTTGAAAAGAGGGTAAGGGATTGTGGAGGATCAGCAGCAATGTATGGAATTTACTACTATTTGTGCCACTGAGTGAAAATTGTATTTTGGATCAATCCTTTTGCACATGGAGTTACAAGAGGCCACAGAGGTTAGGACTGCATTCAAACTCTCCTCAAATAAGTGTTGGCTACCCTTTTCTTACAAATCCCCAAGGAAAAGAGACTCCATGACCCTGGTTGACTGCACATTTCAGAACTTCACAATCACACTTGTGAGGAGTTCTTCCTAAAGGTAATTTCTAAATCCTTCTTCTTTCAGCTAGTTTATTTTCTCTGGCCTTTTATTTAAAAAAAAAAAAGACCTTTTATTGTTTTTTCTCTATTTCGTTTATAACAACAATACATACTTATTATGTACTCAATGGAGAAATATGGAAAACATAAGTATAAGTTAGATACAAAAAAAGTAAATCTACCATAATTTCAATTATACTCAACACAATGAGATAACTTCCTATATGCCACTTGTATTTTGATTTTTATAGTTAAGAATACATAGTATGAACCTGAGTATGCCAGTTGACATATTTCTACATTTTTTGAAGTGACCCTTTGTAACATTTTATTTTGTGTCTCTGTCATAGTTTATGTAACCACTATCCTATTTTTGAACATTTAGGTTGCTTTCAAGATTGATCAATTGTAGAGAAATAAATATTCTTTTGCACATCCTTAATTATAACCTAAGGATAAATTCCAAGAGTTGGAATTGCTAAAGTGAAAGGCATGTGTATTTTATGGCTTTTAATATTTTCTGCCAGATTGCTGTGTAGTTCACAGACCCACCTATTCCAATATGAGAGTGGCCTGCTCTTAATTAATTAACATTACAGCTACATCCCAAGAACATGGAAAAGACAGCTCACTGACATGAGATGGTCATTTCCTAATTCGAAGAACATGCTATAATAGGGGCTTAATACCCATCATCCATCATTCCTTTTGAATTTCCTGTTACCTTTTTGTTAAGAGTGTCAAACTTTAATATATTCTCTTTTGAAGAGGAAAGATGCATGGGGGAAAAGGGAATAGGAGTTTTGGAGTAATGTGTAATCGTGCATGTGAATGTTCTCTGCATCTCCTACCCTAGGAACATGGAATCAGCTTTCATAATGTATTTTTGTGGATTGTGTACAGCAGGATCCATCAACAGCCATGTACAAGGTCTTGGAACAGGTGGCAACTCATTTTCCCATTTAACTCATTCTGGTTCGTAAGCCTGACCAGTCTCTCTGCAGGAGTGTGCAGAGGTAATGAGAGGCTGGAAGCCATCTATATGTTAGTGAGCAAAATCAGGCTAACACAACTTCTAAATTTTGTGGAAAAATGAAGAAATGGGCCACCAAAAATAAAGTGTGCTTTTAAAATATATTTCTTATGAAGAGTCGATTAAAATATTCCCTGAAGAGTCTTTCATATGAAGTATATATGTGAGAAATTTATCTTAAGAAAATGCACTCTTAATGGTGGCAGGTTTTATCTGTTAAAGATATTGATGGCGCTGTGATTCACAGGACTGCTTTTGTTGTTGTCTGCTTTGTTTGTAATCCAGCCATGTTGAGGGTATTTGATCCTAAGGTAAAGCCTTTCATCTGGTATGGTATCAAGTCACAGTGGTGCCTCACAGATGAGTTCCAGGTGTCCCAAGGTATTCACCCCCTGAGCTTTTAGGACTGTCTTCCAAGGCCAGCCTTGTCTGCCTACTGCACTGTGCAGTAGAGCCATTTACCTGTTAACTCTTGCATAGTGTGAAAACAGTTGTGAAGTACTGCTTATAGACCTGTATTGGACTTTGGCTTCTTAGAATATTGTACTTTAGGTTTGGTACTATTGTAATTAACTAATTATCAACAATAGGAAGGAAGCAAAGGGGGAGGCCAGGCATTATAACCATGGGCATTTGCGCAGCTTCACCAGGGAGCTGCAATTTTACACTCCCTGTCTCTGTATTCTTTATTAATTTATGCACAGAGAACCATGAGCTCATTCCCTGCAAATCACTAGGGAAAGGGCTCTGACAAAGGGGAGAGAGATGATTGCTCAATGAAGTTGGGGTGACTAGGGAAAGTGCCCATCAGGGAAATCTGGAGAAAAAAAGATCATAGGTCAGAATAGGCAGAGCTATTGCAAGCCCATGAAAATCTGGGAATACAAACTCCCCCAAACAAAGGAACTCTCTCTTAGCTTACTGTTGGCTCTCTGGTTCCTTTGGCTTTGCTCCTGCCCATGTTCCCTCCCTAGCAATGTGGCCATGTGGACCCCATATGCAGTGGCCTGATGGACTGCAACTGGGAGCACAAATTGAACTAGCATGATGCTAGCCTGACCACTGCTCCAACATGGAGCAAAAACTTTGGACACTGACTCTGATTCTAGCTCTATTGAAGCCACAGCTACACTTCTTCCTTGGTCCAACAAAAGGAAATAGAATCTTTATTCCACAGAAATTAAGCTTTCTATAGTACCTCATTCTCCCATGCAAGTCTAAAAAATTGTTCTTCTTGGGATATCACAAGAAGCCCACTTTCACTAGCAACAGTTGGGGACATGGACCTCTTCCCACTGCTAACAGATTTAGACCAACATTCATGTGTCTGAGCATCCTGACTTAGCTTCCTATAGATTTACTCTGATACCATTTTAGGAGAATTGAGATATCCAAAAAGATTCGTGGTATACACTAGAACTACAAACTACCTAAGATTCTCACAGAGTGATTCTGAAAATCTAAGTAGTTTTGCTATCTTAGTGCTCGCCTGCGTTCTGTTGAGCTATGTCACAAGCTTTGGGAGATGCAGAGGTAATTAGTCATGGATAAGAGCTATTAAGGTGTTTACTGTTGCATGGGCCTGCTTATTAATATTTGTATTTTCTTGCTGACTCTATATCTCTGCATCTTTGGCTACAGTTCATGTGGGTGTGAAAAAGTACTGAATTCCTGGGTTGACTCAGCAGCACAGATCACTTTCTCATTGTCTAAAGTTTGGATAGACATGAGATATTTGTAACAATACTTTAGGAAGGAGCTATCAGATCTCTCCAGTTAACGTCCCTATTTGTTGGCTTCACTGGTAATAAATTATAGAAATAGGCTCATGAGCTCTGGCTAGTGTGGCTCAGTTTGTTGGGCTTCATCCTGGGCACTGATAGGTTGCCAGTTCTTTTCCCAGGCAGTGCGTATGCCTGGGTTGTGGACTCAATCCCCAGTAAGGGGCATGAAGGAAGCAGCTGAAAGATAACAATTCTTTACCTTTACTTTTGGTAAGTAAATAATATAAAACATAAAATACATATGTACATACGTCGAAATGATGGAACCTTTTTCTTTATAAATAAATGGGATATGGAGATGTAACGACGAAATGGCATATGTCGAGTCCGACGTAACCCAAGGTCAGTCTGTATATATAGATTTGATGTGCATGTTCCTAAAAAATATCTAGTAGAAAAAACAATTGTAGGTTGAGACACAGCACTTTCTACCTTTTGTAATTTTATTTCATTTACTGAAAAAATTTACTTTTTTTCCATCACCATTTATCTCATCTGTGCCCTCTTTCACTATCACCACCCTGCAATCACTACACTATTGTCATTTTTTTGGTAATTTTAATTGAACATTTTAAATAATTTCATTTTTCCCCTTTCTCAGCATATCAATTTTACTTTTTTCTTTAAAGTAGAAAAAAAACTACTTTACTCATTGTCCTAGAGTTTGCAATATCAATTTACAGCAATCCAACTCCACTGTTAAATAATACTATCATGCCCTAGCCAGTTTGGCTCATTGGATATAGTGTTGGCCTGCAAACTGGAGGGTCCCAGGTTTGATTCTGGTCAAGGGCATGTACCTTGGTTGCAGGCACATCCCCAGTAGGAGTTGTACAGGAGGCAGCTGATAGATGCTTCTCTCTCATTTATGTTTCTAGTTCTCTATCCCTCTCCTTTCCTCTCTGTAAAAAATCAATAAAATATATCTTAAACAAATAATACTATCATGTTTCATAGAGAGTGTGCGCATCTTATAATAAAAAAATACCCCTGATCATTTCTCCTCTTCTGTATGTCAGCCCATCAAAGGGCTCATTTCCTCATTTCTGTTAAACTGATTTTAATTGTTGCATTTTTTGAGTCATTCTTAGAATTTCCATTTATCTGCTTACATTATTCATCTGTTCTTGCATATTGTAAATTTTTAAAAATTAAAGCCCTTTGTATATGACTAGGTGTACCAGTTAATAATACAGACTTTTTTTCAATAGATGGAGTTACACATATGTTGATATATATGCGATTTGATATGTATGCTGTTTTGTTGTATTGACAACAAGCTTCAAAACTTCAAAGGTCAAATTTGCTGAAAGCATTAACATCATAGATATTTTTATGCTTAAAAATGTCCAATTTCATGCCAAAAAAAGAGCATTTGTGGGAAGTTTTAATTCATTACTTTATTTTGAAGAAAAGTGCTGCTGAAAGTTTTCGTATACTTTGAGAAGCTTTTGGTGAACATGGTCCATCTTAAGATACTTGTGAATGCTGGTTTAAATGCTTTAAAGTGATTATTTCTATGTGAAAGACAAAGAACGTCCAGGTCAACTGAAAAAGTTTGAAGGCCAACAATTATGCTGGAGGCTAATTCCAGCAGGGCATAATAAATTGCAAGAAGTTATTCAGAAGGCTGATGCACACATTCAGCAGAGCTGAAGATCTGCATGTTATTGCCTATTGCCAGACAGCTGAAGGCAGTTCCCCTATCCTGATAATCCTTTACTAGTTTACCAAATTTTACCTTTGATATGTATATCTGCTTTGCTAAAACCCAAAATGTGTGAATAAAAAGTCCTGGGTCTGGAGATTCCAAGAGCTTAGTCATTAGAGCTAAGCCTCCCTTGGCTCCCCTAGAATGCCTTCCAAATTTATATTTTATCTCTAGTTTACTTCATTTACATTGCAGCCCTCCTTCAGATTCCTGAACCCTTAATGCGGAAAGACCCCAGCACAGTTACAACCATTATTGGATGAAGATGCATGTGAAACTCAAAAAACAACTTGCAGAAAGATTAAATGTTGCTCAGCAAATAATTTCCAGTTGTTTACAAGCAATGGGAACAATTGTAAAGGAAGGAAAATAGGTGCCACATTAATGAACAAAATAAATGGAAAACCAAAACTTCATCAGTAAAATGTTGTTTCAATGCCACGAAAGAAAGAGTTTTTTGCTTTGAATTATGACTGGCAATGAAAAGTGGATTTCTTTTGAGAATCCCAAACACAAAATCATGGGTTGATCCAAGTCAACCTTCATCATGGACTGCAAGGCCCAAATCACTTTGGAAAGAAGACAGTGCTCTGAGTTTGGTGGGATCAGGAAGGTATGGTGTATTATGAGCTTCTAAAATCAAGTGAAACTGTGAATAATGATTGCTATTGACAAGAAATAATCAATTTGAACCACACTTTAATGGTCAAACAACCAGAATGAGCCAGAATACACAGCAAAGTAATTTTGCTTCATCATGACACACCATCACACACTTCAAAATCAGTTAAAGACACATTAAAAGATCTTGCCTGGGAAATAGTAACCCACTTGTTCTATTGACTAGATCTTGCTCCTTCAGATTACCACTTGTTCTGATTGATGTCACACACACTTTCTGAGCAGCATTTCAAAATTGACGAAGAAGTGGAAAATTTGGTGTCTGGTCTGCCTCAAAACAAGAAAAGTTCTATTGGGATGGTATCCCAATTACCTGAAAGATGGGGGGAATAAGTAGCTAGTGATAGACATTACTTTGAATAAAGACTTTTGATGTTTCTCTTGAAATTATTTTGTTTTCTTTCATTACAAAATCCACATTATTAACTGGTACACCATGTAATCACCATTTTAAAAATTCCTGATCTGGCCTGGCTGGCTTTGCTCAATTGTTGAGCATCAGTCTATAAACCAGGAGATCACTGTTGAATTCCCAGTCAGGGCACATGCCTAAGTTGTGAGCTGGAGGCAGCCAATCTGATTCTCTCTCATCACTGATGTTTCTGTCTCTCCTTCTCCCTTCTGCTCTCTCTAAAAATCAATGGAAAATATCTGTAAGGGAGAATTAAAAAAAAAAACTTCTGGTCTGGTTATTTTAATATTCCTACAATATCTAACTTTGTTCTGATGTTCAGTCTGCTCACTGTTTTTGTTTGTTTGTTTGTTTGTTTGTTTTTACTTTTAGTATGCCTTGTAATTTTTTGTTGAAAGGTGAATATTCTATACTGGATAAAATGAACTATAGTAAATAGGCTCTTATTAATGTAACTAGTGGCCCTGTGCATGAAATTTGTGCACTGGGGGTGGGTGGTCCCTCAGCCCAACCTGCCCCCTCTCACATACTGGGAGCCCTTAAGGGATGTCCAACTGATGGCTCACCCCCAGCCTGCCCAAGGCCTAAAGCGGGCTTTGGGCACCCAGTCATCTCCCTGCTCAGCTCAGTCCCAGCTGTCTGTGGCCACCCATCCCCAGGGACTGGGTGCTCACTGCCACTTCCACACACAGTGCCCGGGGGGCCGCAGGGTGCTTCCAGCTGCTGCCCCTGACCAGCTGCCTTTGCACACAGCTCAGGCAGCTGCTAGTGCTTTGTCTCCACCCCCGGGGCCCAGCCCTCGTGCCACTCGGTCCCGCCCCCTGCTCCTGATTGGCTGTGTGCAAACTTAAAGTCACCAATCCAACATATAAAAAGCAGAACAAACAAAAAACACAACTTCTGTTAGAACTACCAGAGAAGTGAGGTCATAAGGCAAACTGCTACACTCTCCAGTGTTGGGGGTAGCAGTTTGCCAATCAGGAGCCAAGGTATGGTCACATTTGCATGTTACTCTTTTATTAGATAGGATAGTTAAAGTGTAAGGGAAGAAGAAGCATTTTATAGTTTTACTAGGGCCCCAGGTCACAAATTTGTGCACTTTGAAAGGAAATGTGGGTCGTGAGGCTATGGTAGGCACAGCAGGGTGTCTCAGCCCATCCTCAGTGGCCTTGTCCTCTCTCTCCAGCTTTGACCCCTCATTCCCTGTCTGCTGGCAGCCCCGCTCCTGCTGCTGTTGCTCCCATGCACTGACGGTGCTGGCCCTGCTCTCACCTGCTGACGGCACTGACTACACACACACACACTAGAGGACCAGTGCATGAAATTCTTGCACTCAGGGTGGATCTTTCAGCCTGGCCTGCACTCTCCAAGTCCAGGAGCCCTTAAGGAATGTCCAACTAATGGCTTAGGCCCACTCCATGGAGAGGCTCCTGCCACCACTGCTGTGCTCACCAGCAGTGAGCCTGGCTTCTGCTTGTGTGTCCCTCTCCCTGTGGGAAGGCACTGACCACCAGGGGGCAGCTCCTGCATTGAGCATCTGCCCCCTGGTGGTCAGTGCATGTCATAGTGACCAGTTGTTCTGTTGTACAGTTTATTTTACATATTAGCCCTTTGTTATGTACTAGAGGCCCGATACATGAAATTTATTCAAGGGGCCACCCCGGCCCTCATAGCAGTAGCCCTGGCTGCCACCCTGGCCCTGGCAGCCCCAGCCCCAGAAAGATGTCAGGAAGGACGTCCGGTCTAATTAGCAAAGTACGCTTTTATTATAATAGACTAGAGGCCCGATGCACAAAATTTGTGCAAGGGGCTCAGCTCTCGCAACACCAGCTTCATTTGGAAGGTCATCCAGACAGTCGTTCTGCTGTTTGACTTAATTAGCATATTAGCCCTTTATTATATAGGAGGATGGTTAGGTTTCAGTCTTTTGGTAAGTCTGTGCCTCTCCACTGTGTACTTCACCTGTACTTCTCAGTTATCCCATCCCTTTAATGGGGCTCTAGTTGTATAATTACCTACCCACTTATAGGTTAGATGCTAAGAGCCTATCAAATTAGGCTCTAGTAAATTTCCCCTGAGGGCAAGCCTTTTTAGAAGAATTTAATACTGTGGCATAATTCAAATGGAAACCCTCCCCCTGGTGGAGGGGATTTTTCTCCAATATTCACTGTAAGGACCTATGGTACAGTTCCTGGAGATAAAACTCAAAAAAGTGTGGGCACCCCCTATAACTTCCTTGCCCTGGAGTTTTTAACTCTCAGGCTTATCCACCCTGAGCCTTTAGGAATTCTTCCATTACAAGTCAGGTTTTTCTACTCCAGCACTCTTCCCACAAAGGTTTTTGGTTTGGGGAAGGGGTTGTTGCGTTCTCGTGTTTTTCTCTCCAGTGTTGGGGGTAGCAATTTGCCTTATGACCTCACTTCTCTGGTAGTTCTAACAGAAGTTGTGTTTTTTGTTTGTTCTGCTTTTTATATGTTGGATTGGTGACTTTAAGTTTCTTACAAGGTGGACCAGAAACCGAAAGTCCCTGAGAATATTTTTAGTTCTTCTAAAAATACATTGTTGAGAACCTAGTTCTTTTCCTCCTCACTCTCTAGGAATTTTCTCAAGTAACAATTCCAATATTGTTATATAACCAGAGAATGCGGCCTTAACAATTAAAGGCCCAGGGAAGTGGAGATCTGCACAAAGGGCAGAGAGTATAATTGGTTGTGATTGTCATAAGATGCTATATGTTGTTTAAAAATCTGACAAGTGTAAGTCTTTTTGCTCCTATACTTTTCCAGATAAGAACAGAGAAGATTAATTTTTCATAAGACTAAAACCTTTTAAACCTCACTTGCTGGCTGCTCTTTGTAGGAAAAAAATTGTCCCCTAGTTTCCTTTTTTAGGATGCTACCAGTAAATTTTTAGCACAAGATAACAGAATAATGTGCCCATTTTTCTATTGTTATGGCGCTGCCTAGAACTTAAAAAAAATATAGCATTTGCAGATTACATAGCAATATATAGCTCTCTGCCTAATGAAGGTATTTGCAAACATCAGTTGATTAATTCATTTGAATCCAATAACAACTCAGTGCATAAGTTATATATACATTGATAATACATTTCTTTTCATTTCCCCTACCTTTCTATTTTAGATTAGTAGGAATTACATTTTAACTATGCCATGAATATACATGCAACTTCGTGTGTGTGTGTGTGTGTGTGTGTGCGCGTGTGTGTGGGTGTGTGTATGTGCCCACTCACACATGCATGCCTACACTCTCCTGGATACACACTCATCCAGGGATTAAGCATAGGGATTCCAGTAAACACCCAAGAGTCTGCAGGTGCACAGACTTGTTTGGGAAGGTCAAGGAATAATTAGGGGCACCACCTTTGACACTCCCCTAAGTCAGAATTCTGATAAACAGGGCAGGCGGCCTTCTACACACTTTCCTTTTACCAGAATTTCCTCCTTACAACTTTCCAACCAAATTTCTTATGATACAAAAAGCTACGTATCATAAATTTCATGAGTAAATATTAATCAGTAATTTGGCAGAAGAGTGGTAACAGGACTATTGCTTATGAGATAGGGACTAGTGAGAACTGAGAGAAAAGGCTGGCTGTGACTGGAAAGGATTCCAGTAAACATGGCATGTGAGTTAGCAAAGGAAAGGTTTCTTTCTAGTCTTGATGATGAATGTCATTACTTGAGGGGAAATTAATAAAGCAGAAGATTTTCCTACTTCTTTCATCCCTTTTTCCTTTCCTCCCTCCCTCCCCCCTCTTCCTCCCCCCCGCCCCGCCCTGTGTATGGAGATACAGAATTTGGTTTAAATTTATAATACATAGTTGGGTACCAGCAAATAGTTTCTGAAGTCTGGCTGCTAATATCACCTGCCTGTTTTCTAGTGGAGATGCAACAGAAACCCTAGAGAAGACAGTTCTTCATTGGATGGGACTGATCCCTGCAATGAGGACATTTGTTATCCCTGGCCCCTGGATACTGAAACCAGTGACACCCTTCCAATTCCATGTCACTTCTCCCTCTCCCCTTTCCCCACCCCCACATTTTTAAAAGGATTGGATAGAAGGTTGGGGGAAGATCATAATACAAATACTGGTTGAAGTCTACTGAAATGATAGCACAGAATATTAGAAATCTGTATGTGGTAGTTTTAAGTTTTCTAGTAAAATTTAAAGTTACTGTTAATAATATATTTTATTTAACCAAGTATAACCCAATTACCATTTTAACATGGAATCAATAAAAAATTAATGGGATGTTCTACAGTTTCCTTTTCACTTTAAGTCTTCAAAATCCAGTGTGTTTTTTACGTGTAAAGCACATCTAATTTGGACTAATCAAATTTCAGCTGCAAGTAGCTGGTGGTTACCCAGACCTCATAGATACAGAGTGTGCTTATAGACTATGAGTATACCCATGGAAGTGAGTTTGTGGTTTGCCTTTTCAGCATGTTTTCCCATCTTCTAAAAACAATTTCCTTCTTTGAATTTACAGTAAGATGTTCTAGAGACCTACTACCCCTCACATCTTTATTTTTTTGTAAGAAAGCACTCTTCTTCTTTACCAAGGGTATTGCTTGTTGCAATGTCATTTACACGGGTGATTTTATTTTTTTAAATTATTTTAAAAAATATATTTTTACTGATTTTTTACAGAGAGGAAGGGAGAGGAATAGAGTTAGAAACATCAATGAGAGAAACATCCATCAGCTGCTTCCTGCATGCCCCCTACTGCAACCAAGATACATGGCCCATGACCTGAATCAAACCTGGGACCTTTCAGTCCCAGGCTGAAGCTCTATCCACTGAGCCAAACCAGTCAGGACACCCATGGCGATTTCAGTTCTTTCCTTTGGTCCACTGCAACTAGACAGAACTGACTCTGGCAATCCCACAAGGTTATGCTGTTACCACAGGGCTGTATTTATGTTACCTAAAACACAACATTCCTAACAAAATTAATCAATTAAAGACAGGCTTATATTTCAGTTCATATTGTGAAATACTTTATTCTCGATAGAGGAATCAGTCCTGGTTTCTATGAAGAAAAGCAAAGTATAAAATATCATCCAGCAAATCTGATGTAGATCCAAGATTGAAAACTGTCTTCTAGTCTCTTGTTGGAAGTTAAGTCACCATTTCCATTTGGGTAATTACCGTTTCTTACTTTGGGCATTTCTTGAGGCTAATTTGATCGGTTCTCACTGGCCCTGTCTCAGTAGGCCTAGAGATCTCCCCTGAGATGCTGTGCTACATTAATATTGAAATCCATGCATTTTTTTCAGGTTCTGCAGTTTGAACTAATGAGCAAATTTGCAGCTCCCTTCTAGAATCTTTGCACTTATGGGAAGATTTGAATATGCAGGAAGAGGAGAAGGAATTCAAACAAAATAAAAGAAAATCTTATAAAATGTTGCTAATTTTCCAGAAAGTATAAATTAAAAATATTCTTTATAGCGGATATTTCCTTTTAATATTGAGGTAATGTTTATACTGTAGGGCACTGGTCAGCAAACTCATTAGTCAACAGAGCCAAATATCAACAGTACAATGATGGAAATTTCTTTTGAGAGCCAAATTTTTTAAACTTAAACTTCTTCTAATGTCACTTCTTCAAAATAGACTCGTCCAGGCCGTGGTATTTTGTGGAGGAGCCACACTCAAGGGGCCGAAGAGCCGCATGTGGCTTGTGAGCCACGGTTTGCCGACCACTGCTGTACGGCAATATAATTCAACATAAAAGTCTTTCCCAATAAGTTAATTATATTAGTAATTATAAAGCAGTGCTTCTTAAAAGGGGCACTTTCTCCCTCCACTCTCCCTCCCCCTTTACCTTTGGCAGTTTCTGAGGGCATCTCGGATTGCTACAGCTGTGGGGGTGAGGGAGTGCTACTGGATAGCATAGTGGTAGAAGGCAAGGATGCTACAGAACAGCTTACAATGCTCAAGAAAACACCACAGCAAAGAATTATTTGGCCCAGATGTCCATATTGCAGATGTTGAAAAGCCCTAGTCTAAGATACTATCTCAGTTATGGCAACAGACTTCCTAAGTATTTCCTTTCTCTATAGGCAACACTTATTTTAGCCATATTCAGTCAAATAACAGAAAAAAAAAAAACTTCCTGGGTATAGCAAGTTATACTTTTGTTACAGCCTTTGACAAACATGAACATAATGCCTGTACATGCATTTTAAAGGAGTTTTTAGAGGTGAAATAGGCAGGTTTAGGAAATTTTGGAATTAAGGTGTCTATGGAAAAAGCACAGGTCTACAGAGCTGCAAAGGTACACTATCTATAAGATGAGGGAGCTGGGAGCTGCAAAAGGTACACATTTGCAGAATAAAGGGAAGTAAGTCCCTCATTCAAAGAGTGAGGAAGAAAGCTGAGAGGAAACAGGAGAACAATAAGGGAAATGAAGGAGGGAACTTCAGGTGCTTCAGGTGAGGCTTTAGCTCAGGAGTTGCTATAGTGACCAATCTGAGGGGGAGGTAACCAATCAGAGGGGATATCAAGGCACAAAAATCTACAGCCTTTATAAGCCCACGTGGGAGTCTCTGCTGTGGGACCCTTACCCCTCCACGTGGGAGGCTGTGCTTGTTTTTCAATAAATTTCCACCTTTGCTATACCATCTTCCATCCGTGGTTTCATTCTTTGACTCCACCGGACAAAGAGGCCGGCAAACTATCCTGCCCAGGGAAACACAGCATGTTCCAGTCCAGTTTTCCCGTATTACTTTGACAATACTTCTTGGTGAAATAAATTTAAGTTTATTTTCTTCTACTTTACTTTTTTTTAAAAACCAGTATTGTGTGTAGGGTTTTCAAGGAATACTATACAGACAGTCGTCTGGTCAGACTCAACATATGTGGTTTCATGATTATGTTTATAAATACCTTTATGGTATTTATAAAAAAAATATTCTGTCATTCCGATGTATATACATATGTGCTTTATGTTTTTTATTATTTCCCACAAGTAAAAATAAGGAATTGTTATCTTTCTTTTAAATATTTTTTTACTGTGTCAATTACTGCTGTGGATGTGCTCCATGTGAGTGACTCCAACTTGCTTATGTAGGTGGGTTCTGACTTAACGGCAGAAATTGTGTTACATCGCGCCTAGGAATGGATCTCTGATATAACCCAAGGACCTACTCTATTTGGTACAAAACCTTAACTAAATGAATGTTTAAAGTATAAAACCAGAAGGGAGCGAATGTAGATTCTTGGAAGAAAAGGTAAAACCTAGTTTATGTCTTTAGTAATCGACATATTTTTCTGACCATGGGGGAGAATGTTTAGGGTTGGATCTTTCTCTTATTTTGTTTTTATTAGAATAGTCACACTTTAAAAAATTTGTCTTAGATTTTTATTTCTTCTGAAAAGTCTTTTACTCACTCCCAATCCTTCATTACTATTTCTTCTGGCTGTGTGGGAGAGAAACAACCAACTCCCCATGTTTTAATAAGATAATTCATTTTTTATTTGATAAGGAGCCACTTGACATCATTATAGACCAAGCAACGTGGGAATATAGGTCAATAGTCATTTCCTTTGTTTCCCACAGAAAATAAATGACTTAATACTTGATAGTAATCTTCAACCTCTGTAGACACAGAGAACCAATGATGTTATTTCATTACATATTCTATTCAGTGTTCTGGGTGTTTTTTCATTACTTTTCACATGGTTTTTATTAAGGGAAATGGCCAATGTCTATGTTAATGTTCATTATTCTTAAACTTGTACTTTGGCAAATATATATTCTGGTGTATTTTTTCAGTTTGGAAAATCATGGAAGTCTGTAAAACTGATAAATCCTAGAAACAATGTTAGTAAAAGCATAGTTAATTCTTTTCTGGAATATGTAGCTAATTAATAAATTGAATTACTTATATAGTGCTTTATTTTATTACTAGGAGCCCCGTGCACAAAATTTGTGCACTGTGGTGGGTGATCCCTCAGCTCAGCCTGCCCCCTCACACATACTAGGAGCCCTCAGTGGATGTCCTACTGACTGCTCACCCCCAGCCTGCCTAAGGCCTAAAGCCTCTGGCCAAGGCTTTAGGCCTTGGGCCCCCAGCCATCGCCCTGCAATGGGGCCAAGGGCTGGCTCCACCCCAGCCCTGCCCCCCTGGCCCAGACCTTCACCCCAGCCAGCTTGTGCCCAGCTAGAGTGGGCCTCGGCCCCACCCCCTGGCCCAGGCCTTCTCCCTGGCCTGCATGTGGTCCTGGCCGCCTCAGCCCCACTCCTCATTGCCCTGGCCACCTTGGCCCTGCTCCCCCACCCTGGCCCTGGCTGCCTCGGCTCTGCCCCCCATGGCCCTGGCCACCCTGGCCCCATCCCCAACAGCCCTGGCCGCCTCAGCCCCTCTACTCCCCAGACCTGGCTGCCTTGGCCCCGCCCCCCACAGCCCTGGCTGCCTTGACCCCACCCCCCACATTTCTGGCTGCCTTGGCCCGACCCTCAGGCCTGGGCCTTTGCCCCAGCCAGCACATGCTGGCCTGCTTGGCTCCACCCCCAAGCCTGGGCCGCGTGTGCTCACTGGCTGGCTCCGCCCCAGCTCCTGATTGGCTGGTGGGCTTGGCTGATGGGCGTGGCTTGTGGGTGTAGTGAAGGTAGGGTCAGTTTGCATATTACTCTTTTATTAGATGGGATTATTTTTTGCTTTATTTCAACCAAACTTGTATTTTCCAACTCTGGATCAATTTGATTTTATATATCTACAGTAAGATTTGAGCATCCTCAGCTTAAGAGAAATCTTCCTCTCTATGTAAGCAAAAATATACTGAAATTAAACCATAAATTTAAATGTTCATGTGTTCCTGAGTGTGGTAGATCCTTTATGAGATATTGGAAGACTATGAGGTATGGTTGGCTTTTCTTCCTGGGCTGCCTGCCTTGACCTCCATGTAAGCCTGGAAAAACCAATACCGTCCTTGACATTCCTCTCCTTCTGTCTCAATCACCAGGCTTCCTCTTCCTATGAACTATCCCGTGGATATGTTTCCTTCTCTTCATTTCCACTGCCACTATCCTAGTTTAAGCCCTTACCACCCCTCCACGGGTTTATTGTGGTAGCCTGTGAACTGATTGCTCTCCCTTCTGCATCAAATCCATGGGTTTATAAGTCATCTTTCAAATTAATTCTAGTCCTCTCTCTCTCTCTCTCTCTCTCTCTCTCTCTCTCTCTCTCTCTCTCTCTCTCTCTCTCTCTCTCTCCTTCTCTCTCTCTCTCTCTCTCTCTCTCTCTCAACTCAAAACTTAAACACATTATGCTTTTGCTTAAGAAGCCCTTAGGACTCCCCATTGCTGCCTATTGTGTGATGCCTAAACACGTTTCTTCCCTGTTTACCTCAAGCTTTCTTGAGGCAGGAGCCTTTCTGTCTTACACTTGCAACCCTAACAACTAGCACATAGCAGGCATTAAAGAAGTATTTTTGAATGAATAAATAAATTACTATAGCATATAAGAGTCTTCGCTATCTAACCCTAAGTTACCTGTCTAATCTCATCTCTAGTTTCTTGTCTAATGACCATTTTGTTACAGCCAAAACAAATCCTGTTTTGGTTTTTAACATGCTGTCTGTTATCTAGTCTCTGGCTTGCCCTGTTACCTCACACTGTACCTTATGGTTCATGAACACGGAGTGGATAGAATGAGATGATTTTGGCATAGCAGTGATTATCATTGTATCTTTATGCAGAGATTTGGCCAACTCATAACCCCCAAGTGCATGCAGCTCATTAGAATATGACAAAAATAATAATCTATTACAATTTGTATTAATTCTGAGGGTGGAAAGTGTTATTCAGAAGCTCAGATCACATTTCTGAAATATTAATATAAACTGTACATTGTTGTGGTAATTTAGCACTTTGCCAACATAGGAAATAAAATGCTATTTTCTATCAGGAAAATGTAAGTTATTGCATTGCACACACAGTTTTACCAGTCTTAGGAGAGTCACAATTCCATGTTTCAATGTGAGATATTTATGGAAGTGTTTTGTTTTTGACACTGAAGGTAGTTATTTCATAATAATGTGTGTATGGATCATTGAAACCACTGAAGGGGATTTAAGTTGAGAGTCCCAATGGATCTATAGTTGGCTTTTAGTTCTGCCAGTAAAATATGGTCATTAGTGTGATATCCATTCACCCATGCTGCAAAGCAATGGAAGATAAAAGGCTGGTCCAGAATGGCAAAGTCTGTATTTTAGATGTTTGTTTTGTAACATTTGAGGTATTTGCCCTCTTCCAAATTGACTTACTAGTGTGAGGATATGTAAGCAAGGAAAATATGCTTTTACACTAATCTAAGTGATAATAAATTAAATGTGCTATCCAAATGTATCTCTCCTGAGTATGACTTTCCTATTTTATTCAAACACATGAAACAACTCTGAAGATACTGAATGAGCCACCAAGGATATGAATAGCTTCAAAACACTGAGCAGCAAATATGATTACCATTGATTTTTCGGGATCTTGAATCTGGTTTGGACTGACCTTCTAAATTAATTATGAGATATTTAAAGATAGTGATGTATAATTTTATCAAGCCAAGGAAGTATGTTGAAAGCTTCACTTAAAGAGTGAAATAGCTGTGAGTTTAGGGGCTTATTTGACCCTTCATTATTGATGCACTAATGCTGATTCTCAATTCTCACCAGTGACTAGAAGTTGCACATTTAATTCAATGACTAAATAATCTCAGCCCTTAGAGGAAATGAAAGAGATAGGGATAGAAATAAAGATGGGATAGGGATAGGGATAGGGATAGGGATAGGGATAGGGATAGGGATAGGGATAGGGATAGGGATAGGGATAGAGATAGAAAGGGGGGGATGAGAGAAAGGAGACAGGTGGTTACGAGATTACTTGGGATCAGACTCATTAGGTTTGTAACAGAGCTACACCACTTACTACTAATCTTGTGACCTTGGACAGTTTAATCTCCTGTGTCTCAGCTGACTGATCTTCAGAGAATATAGCCTTGACCTCTTGGGTTGCTATAAGCATAGAGCCTTGGTCCATAATAAATATGCAAATAGCAGGTGTTATATTTATTGGCAAGACTAATAAAATGATTGTTGTTTTATGCTACTATGTGATTTGTTGCATAGCAATAACATGAAACCACTGGCTGTGTGTAATTCTAATCTATTATTATGGTAGAGGTGACTCAAGAAAGGGGAGAGTTTGACTTCTCTAAGGAGTATTGTTTTTTTTAAGCAAAAACCTAATTTCCTTATATTCTGAAACTTTAGTTTTCTTCTGTAGAAAGTTTACTCAAGGATGCCACTTTTAACCAGTTGGCACACTTGCTGTATAATCCTCTAAGAATCTTCTATGAAAATGCCTTAATCAACTTGGTGCAATGAATCATGAATTGCTACTCATATGTCCCTTATATCACTGCTTAACATAATGTGGGTATGGATGGAGCCCATTCATGTTTCTCATCATCTGTAGCCAAACCTGAAAATTTAAGATGGCTAAGTATTTAAGTAAATATGTCCTGCACCTCAAGAAATCAAAACACCACTAGATAGATATTTTCGGCTTATAAAAGAAAGCTTTATTTGAAATTAGGTCTATTAATATTGATTGACTCTTTCTTACTCCAGTTGTACAAAGTAGATGGCCCATAATCAGAAGGAGGGATAGGAAAAGACCTGATTATGGGATTAGAAAGATAGATTGTAGTGGTTAGCCTGGAAAGTCACTCCTATTCAGTGTTTTTAATGAGATATTATCATTGAGCATCCATCTCTTTCCTTCTTGCATATTCCACTCATATTTTCATTTGGTAAGATCAATGACTTTTGTATTTATACAGCTTTTGACTAGGAGAGCTGTATCAGTTGGCAAATCTGGTTTACCAATAGGAATATCCTGGGTACTATCCTCATTCAGTTCACATGTCATGGCCAACAGCCAACTCATAAATCTGATGATAGTTTTTGCTTTAATTGATAAAATTTATTCATACAAAATAACTTAGGTCTATACACATGTATATACACGTGTGCATGAATATATACATATTTAAATTGTGTATGATTGAATAATATCAAAATATTTGCTGCAACAATTGATGGTTATGTAATTTTATTCACCTCTTGGGAATCAATTGAGCTATTGATTCCACAGCAAATGTGCTTTGATTAATATCATGGCAGGATATGTTTGACAACAACTTCAAATTATTAGAGTTTATTAAATATTTAAAGTCTATAATTAATTGAGATTGTATGTATCTGATTTTAGCTTAGAGAGACAAATGTATTAATTTTTCCCCAAAGGACTGTATCATCTATGCTGCATAATTACCATGCACTATATAAAACCTATATACCTTTTTGGATGGTCTAGAATATGATGTGATGCTCAGTGCTTATATTTATGCTAAACAGGGTTAGAGTCATGAGTGTAGAGATTCATATGCTTCATATATATTTGCAATGTAACACTCAGACATATATACAGATTGAATCTGCTGTAGTTGAAAGAGTTTAATAGTTAAGGATTGGTTCCTTAGGGGTGAGCATTGTTATTTATGGTGTTTATTATGGGTGTGGCTATGCATGATCTGAACAGTGATGGAAAGAGAAATGTTTCCAGGGGAAACTTAATTTCTTAAACACTTTCTGAAAATGTGTTTTATTTTTTCATTTTTACATAAAACTAAAATGTATATCCTGTCTTTACATAGAATTATTCAAGAACAACAATAAAAAGAAAACCATAATGAAAATACAGTGGTATTTAAATGTGCTCAATAGAACATGAACCTAGTCAGGTTTTCATGATTTAACAGTCTTAACCTCAAAGACTCTAGTTAGCTTTCATTTTTTTAGACTAATGAGTTTATCACATCTAGTGAGGAAAATGGCTAAAGTATATCAGCTGTAAATTGGTACAAAGCACTAAAAGGGACATTAGCTTCTAATCAGATTCTAACAGTTCATTAAACCTGCCTTTCTAGGATGCTCTTTGTCTTTTCCCCTCTTTTGCAAAGCATTTTATTCCCTTTTCCTCTGGACAAGACCTCCTCCAGGGTAGGAAGAAATATCAACTCATCCTTCATTGTTTACCCACCAAACAGCTTAGGGGATGCTTTGTTACTGTAGATTCCTGGCTTCTGTGCAAGGCAGGGGGAGTTAAGGGTTGATCTTTGCTAGAAGGCTTTCCTGAAACCAGGTCAGTGATGGGCAACCTTTTGAGCTTGGTGTGTCAAAATTTGCCAAAAAACTGAGCATAACTTGGGTGGTGTATCACTTTGAGAAAAAAAACAACACACATACTTCTCTGTATGCAACCACGTCATCGAAAATGGCTATGCGTGTCAGTACTGACACGCGTGTCATAGATTTGCCATCACGGAATTAGATGGTGGCAAGCTAGGCTGGCTGCTTCCAAACACAGAAACAAGTAACACATTAGAATGTGAAATTCATGCCTAGTGTATAAACAACTCACCAGCCTCCATGAATGGATTTTAAGCTTGAAACAAATTAACGGAACTTGTCAGTACAGTAGGTCCTCAGGTTACATCAGAGATCCATTCCCATGGTGCAATGTAATGCAATTTTTGCTGTAAGTCACAGCCCACCTACATAAGTACTTACATCACTCACGTGGAGCACATACACAGTAGTAATGAAGTGAGACAATGAAAAAATTTAAAGGAAAGATAACAGTGCCTGACTTTTACTTGAGGGAAATAAATAATCCTATCTAATAAAGAGGGAATATGCTGATTGACCATCACACCCTCACATAGATGGCAGCACCCAGAGCCAATAAGGAGGGAATATGCTAATTGACTGACACACCCTCAAAGATGGTGGTGACCTCAGCCACAAGATGGCAGCGCCCAGTACCCTCAGCCTGTGGGGATGGCAGGCATGCAGCACAGCTAGGCCTGCCCCGAGGTGGGTCCGGCTGCTCCACATACCTGCCTCCAGAGTTTCCCAGTCCCCTCAGCCCCTCAGCCACCCAGGGCTGGCCTGAGGTGCAGGCAAGATGCCTATGGTGGCTGCCCAGCTGCCCAGGACCAGCCCAAGGAGCAGGCAAGCCTCAGAGGCAGCTGCCCAGCCACCCAGGGCCACCTGAGGCTCAGATAATCAGGGCTGCCTAAGGCTTGCCTCCCACCCCTGAGAGCTCCTTGACTGAGAGAGGGGGCAGGCCAGGTTGAGGGACCCCTCCCCGCTCCAGGCCATGAATTTTTATGTACCGAGTCTCTAGTTAAAAACATAAAGAACATATGTACCTATGTCAAAATGTTGGAACTTTAAAAAAATAAATAAATAAATGGGTGATGGCAACGTCACTACGAAATGATATACATCGAGTCTGACACAACCTGAGTACTGCCTGTAATATCAAAGTTCCTTCTGCCTAAGCTATCTGTTAGGATATAAAATCCCTAAAAATATAGACTAGTTAAAAGCAAAGATTAAAAAACAGCATCCTGCCTATTTTAATAATATTGTACATTTCTAAGAAAAGAATATAGCAGTCATTTATTTTCTTCTTTTTATTATTTAATAGACTAGGTATCATGGAATTTTTATCAACGTTCATTAGTTAACTTTGGAGTAAATTTGCTTTTTCTCCTTGTTGATTTTTCACAGCAAATATTTGGGTTAAGAGACCCTATACATTTTATTTCTTAGAGTATTTTTCTTAAACAAAAAGAGGACTCAAGAAATAGGAGAAATAATTAGAGCTTCAATATACTGCACTCTGTTGGTATTATTTGGTAATAAAAACATTTAATTTTTTGATTTATTGAAGTGGATGGTGTTATTTAACTACACGATATAAAAGCAACTACTATATGAAAGATGAAAAATCTAAGGATTAGAAATAATATTAACTTTTACTACCATGTAGGTAAAATATTTATAAACAGATGTCTTTTTCTTTTAATAAAACCATTTTAGTATCATATGATTACAGTCTATAATTGAGCAAGAGAATAATTCTAAATCAAACTCAAATTTAGGCATTTTTTTATTTTAGTCAGTAACAAGGGTAAAGTTGGCATTCTCAACATGTTTTACAACATGAGCTTGATTTTGGCCTGAAGCAAACACTGATATGAGGCTTTCTGACTACCTTCATAGGTTATTGACTTCAGAAAATCCCCAAAGCAGTGAAAATGAGTAGAAACTAACCTTGATTTAATCTTTTTATAAATAGAGTTTGAAATTCCATTGAGCACAATAGAAATAAGGTTTTCCTTTCAAGATGTGGCTAACTGATCCCAACATATAGTGGAACAAAAACCAATTTATTCTTTAGTTATGACTTCAGATTAAACATTCACTCTTGATCCAAGACTTATTATGTTAGTTATTTTTAAAGATGTTTGGGATTATTATGTTAAAATTTTCATTTGATAAGAATTGCTATAATACCAAAGTTCAATGTGTCTAGAACTATATTATTTTGTTTTTAAAAATTTGAGACAATAATTTGAGAATATATAAATTCTTTTTATCTATTTTCTCTTTTGTGGATATTTGTACACAGTACAACCTCCAGAAGTAATGAAGAAAGAAACTTGATTTCTATTTCCTTTCACTATTGCAAACGTATAATGAATTGTTCTAGCTCCCTATAAATTAATGTAAGGTTTCCTTACGCTGGTTTATTATAGTCTGACCTCCAACCCTGAGGTCAGAGAATCAGACTGATTAATTCAACTTCTTGGTCATTATTTCAAAGGAAAGTTCAGAATGAGCAGATAATTGGTTGTGCTGATATTCTCATTTAATTATGGTTCATTGTTAAAAAATTAGGTTAGCGGTACTAAATGTACTACAATGAAGGTAGGCTTTAACAGATGTCCTCTTTTGAATGCGTCAAAGCTTAATTTCCCTTTCTCTTTTTGATTCTCAGAATATCAACACCTCTGAAAACAGAATGTTAATGCTTGATGGGATGCCGGCAGTCAGAGTCAAAACAGAGCTTTTGGAATCTGAACAAGGGGTAAGCAGAAGTTTCTGACATCACCACCACCTCTTTGTGACAGTGCCATCATTTCCAGAGCATCCTGAGGTTGGCAGGGTCTTTCTGGTGCCTAAGCTTTATTCTCCTGAGTAAAATCACCTAAGACTATGGTAATATTTGCAACCTCAAATATTACTAACCATAACTTCCTAAAATTACAAAGTTTTAGTGGCCTTATAAGAACCATATGGCTCTATTTAAATGTTTTGATAAGCTAATAAAAATCCAAAGCAAAGAGGAAGTATCAAAAAAATAGAAAGGGAATAGAACCTCAGTGTCAAAATATCTTGGTTCTTTCTTGTTAGGAAATTACAGCATGGGGGTAAGGGAATGTTACTGTTTGTTGGGTGGATATCCCTTTTGACATTTGTATTTATCCTTTTTCATGCCAGGAGGAGAGGGGACAGTGGAAAAAATTGAGGTCACTAAGTTTGAAAAGAGCACAAAAGCAAAAGAAAGCTTATTTAACAGTGCATCGCCAAATGGACAAAATAATTTATGGCTACTAAAAATATAAAGGTTTAAGACACGGCTAGATTTCCTAAAAAGGATGTTGGAGACTTTATAATTGTTAACAATTATATCTTCACCAGTTAAATTACAATAAGGGCAGTGTGATCACTTGCAGTGCCCACTGACCATATTTTTTATTTAAGCCAACAAGCAGTAGTGCCTGAAAAAAGATATAAATTACATAAATCCTTAATCTTATTAGTGTATCACTTATTCAAAAAAATCAAAACTTAAAATATGCATTTTTTAAACAATCCAAATAGAATTTGAATGTGAATAAAATCTCACTGTTACAAAAACCAGCGTGTATAAGTTCATCTGGGATCACATTCAAGAGGTTGTACCAACAGGATTTCTAATGAGGGCATCGGAAGACATGGATGTGGATGGTCGCATTTACAGGGTTTCTCCAGTCCTTTCCTCATTCCTGAGCAATATGTGGCAGGGTGTGGGACATCTCTACACATTCCCCTTCTGCTGTGTGAGCCTGTGTCTGAAACGCACCACTGCCATGGAGAGGACATCATTCCACCTTTATGTTGGTGTTGATTGTCACAGCTCTGAGATGAACTCTGTGAACTATGTTAACCCCAAATGCAACTCCACCGTTCTGTACATGACATTATGTGACGAATCACATAGTTCAACTTCAGCAGTAGAGCATCATGGCAGCAAAGAGAATGTGGTATTATTAATATTATTTGTTCAGTGTAGGTGAACCTTCAGAGCTACCTACGTTTTTACCTGCAATTTCTTTCCTTACTTATCAAATTAAACTCTATAGCCTCCAAACTAAGCAGTTCTTACTTTTTTTGTTTAATCTAACCACAGGAAGATTTGTGTTATTGTTTGGAGTTCGGGTTTTTTTTTTTAATCTAAATGCATTAGCTTCAGTTTAATGGAATATGTTAACAAGTGATATTGATCATGGCATCTCATTCAGAGAAGATAGTCTTTTTACCACTGCTGACAAAAAAAAAATTGGTATATTTCACAATGTTTTTCTGTTTGTTTAGGGTTGTTTTTTGTTTGTTTGTTTGTTTTTTTAAAGAGGAAAGTGAAGCTATTCCCTTTTCAATTCTCTTTCAAACCTTTCATTCTGTCAAGGGAAAGGCTCTACTTCTTCATTCTTTTTATTTTTTTTTTAAAGCTAGAGAAAGGGAGAGTAGGAGAGAGAAACATCAGTGAGAGAGAAATATGGATTAGCTGCCTCCTGCACGTCCCCTATTTGGGATCCTGGCTACAACATGGGCATGTTGCTTGGGAATCAAACCAGTTACCTTTTAATGCATGGGACAACACTCAACCAACTGAGCCATACCAGCCAGGGCCACAATGGTTTTTTTAATTATTATTTTTTATTTCATAATACATATATTCTTCAACTTGAATACCGGTAAGTCCATTCAGATCATACATAGTGGAAGGCAAAAAAATCACAGAAAATACTGTGATGACAAAGCCAGGATAGTGTATTACTGTCATCAGTCCTGGGAATCTTTAATGATATCTAAATACTACTCTTCCTATAGCTTTAGTTTTTTAAAAAAAAATATATGTTTTATTGTTTTTTTACAGAGAAGAAGGGAGAGGGATAGAGAGTTAGAAACATTGATGAGAGAGAAACATCGATCAGCTGCCTCCTGCACACTCCCTACTGGGGATGTGTCCACAACCAAGGTACATACATGCCCTTGACTGGAATCGAACCTGGGACCTTTCAGTCCATCGGCAGACGCTTTATCCACCCAGCCAAACTGGATAGGGCTGTAGCTTTAGTTTGAAGTGGCAAAGAAAGGTTTGAATGAAACATTTAGGTACACAAAAAACAAAAGCTGATATTCCAAGAGTTTTTATGGTATGAATAAGAACCTCCTGCCACATTTATACAAAGCATTTTTTGTCATCAAAAATGCTTACTTATTAAAATCAAATTTCCACCTTGTGAATGGAGCTGATATTTCTATTTTAACCCTAATTTAGATTCTATATTTTAGGAGGAAGTCGAAACTTGATTTTATTCTTTTTCTTAAAGTGTTGTGTATTTTCAAAATACACAACAGGTATTTTATATATAACAGGTATTTCATTCTGTTTTACATGAAAGCTTCAGAAACAGCAGCCAGCAGTGTTTAATGAAAGCTATTAAGACATACTTACAGAATTCAGTAATTCGTATTTTAAATCAACTCTTCTGTAAGTTGGAGATAAAATCTAACATTTTAGTAAAAGTTCATTTTGTTCACTTTACTAGAGTTTTCTATTGTTGATAAAGGGATGGATGACATACTATAATTTCAGTTTCTCTGAACTATTTTTAGATAAAGAGTGCTAGAATTCTGAAATTTTTTTTTATTTCAGTCTTACAGGACTCTTTCCTCATTTTCTGTCAAGGCTGGTTGAAATTTGCTTCTTCATAAGAAAATGTAAACAGTGGAAAGAGAATGGGTCCAGTTTCTGAGTTGAGGAGCTGGGGATTGAGAAATAAAAGAATAGAAGAGAAGATGCAGAAAAAGAAATAATAGTTGGGGCTGTGTGGAACCTCTGTTCTTTCTGATGGAGAGATAGGGACCTGGAACACAGCAAGTTTATTTTATACCCCAAAAATACCAGGAAATTACACCAAAAGTTAGAATCAAAGGAGATTATTTGCATTCTTTAATAGGCCTGAGCATTCTTGGTGCTTGACTTGATTTTATATATCAAAGCCCCACTCCCTGACACCTGGGCAAATGTGAAGGCCAAACTGATAACATGTCAGCCTTTTTGGTGAAGCGTGTTCCCAGGGCATGGCTCTGCCTATTGCCTTGAGTTCAGCTGACAATAATTAAAGAAATGCCCATATGTTTTCCTAGGAGGCCCTCTACAATTATACTTTGACAAAAGATGAGACTTGCCAGTTACAATGAACAAAAAGTTGTAGAAATGCATCTATGTGTCACAACAATGGATGAGAAAGGCTGAAGTTGGTATATTGGCTGGATTCTGAAATGATTTTGGAAAACCTAGTTTTGAGACACTGTTTATTGGACATGGGCATTGAACTCCAGTCTTTTGGGGAAGAAAGGTTAGTCTGCTTGTCAGGCTACAGGCAGCATTGTAAAGATTTGTTTCTTTACATGGACTTCATATTTCCATATACCATGAAGTCATGTTTATTTCTCTCCTTTATGCTATTCATTGTCCCATAGGTCTCCTGCTGTCAGCTGGTCTCTATGTGTCCTTCTACCCCTCCAGGACCTTGTGAGGGTAGTTTAGAGTTTAGAAAAAGATTGTGAAATGGGCCTAGATTAGCCACTCTGCTTGTGTAGGTGATCATGTTTCTTCAATCCAATTGTAAGCACTTAAAGGGCAAGAACTGTTTCTTATATTTTTCTGGTAGTTCCTGGCACATGGTCAGTGCTCAGTAAATACCTGCATTATTCAGCTTATCTAGGCATTACAATTGACATGGTGAAAACAATGGAAGCAGTCAAAACTAGTTGTGAACCTGCTCCAACTACCTACCAGACTTATTGTAACATAAAAATAAAAACTGCAAATATTGGAAATACACATTCTTATTGGTGACACAGGTCTTCATCTTGTACCCATAGGGCCTGGATAGATGACATGCTGGAATATTGGACCCAGTTCTGAGTACCTTCCTTCTGTTTGGAATTCTGATTCTTGCATCCTTAGTTGTGTGATATCTAAGGAGATCATTATTGCAGTCTCCTGAAATGGGACTTCAGTTTTCTGCAGGCTTGTTGGTAACACCATCAGAATGTGCTGTTAAGCCATCTGTGGGACGGACGTGGACTCTGGGATACACTTCAGGAGCACAGCAAGGAGTGTCAGAATGACTTTGTGACCTTGGTGCTTATGTCCTGCCGTTACAAGAACTTCCCAAATGCTGCCAGCCCTTGGATGTTCTGACATGTTATTGAGAAAGGACTGAGGCAGGTGAAGAGTCCTAAGAGAGCTAAGGCAGTGTGCAGAGAAAGGGCACTTGCCTGAGACTTGAAACGTGATTCTATTCTGATCCTACAATTTTCAGGCTTGAATGATTTGGGGAAGTTACTCCCTATCATCAGGCCTCTAGGTCCTTCTGTGTTCCATTCAGGCTGGCATTCTCTGATTCTGTAAGGGATAAGGGGGGTGAGGAAGGATGTCTAGCTATGAGTTTAACTAGAGGCCCGATGCATGAAGTTTGTGCATGGGAGGGTCCCCTCAGCCCAGCCTGCACCCTCTCTAATCTGGGACCCCTCAGGGGATGTCCTATGGATCGGGCCTAAACTGGCAGTCGGACATCCCTCTCACAATCTGGGACCACTGGCTCCTAACTGCTTTCCTGCCTGCCTGCCTGCCTGCCTGCCTGAACGCACCTAACTGCCCCCCCCCCCCCCCCCGCACTGGCCTGGTAACCCCCATCTGCCATCTGTAGGCATAGTTGCCCCCAACCGCCGTGCCCACCCCCCCATCCTGGTCACCCCTTAGTGTCCCTCCACTGGCCTGGTCACCCCTTACTGCACTCCCTGCTGTCATGGTCTCCCCAAACTGCCCACTCGCCACCAACCTGGTGACCCTTCACTGCCCTCCCCCACTGGTTTGGTTATCCCCAACTGCTCCCCCTGCTGGCCTGATCACCCCATGCAGCCTGCTGCTCAGTCATTTGGTCACACTCTTCACTAAACCCTTGCTGGCCTGGACGCCCCACACAGCCTGTTAGGTCACATCCATTCAGTTGTTTCGGATGCAATGGTTGCTAAGCCTTTTATAGAGAGAGTTAATCCTGTGGCAATGAAGTTACCTGTGTGTGGAAGTGGAAATGCATAGACTCTAAAGTGATACAGGCCTGAGCTCAGATGCTCAGATGCGTGGTTAGCAGAGTGTTAGTGGTGCGAGTCATAGTGGGGCTTTGTCTTCTTATTTCTCCTGGACTGCAAACTACCCACCCTCCCAAGAGCCTCTGCATATGATGGGTACTGAGTAAATGTTCTCCTTTTGAAGAAAAACAGAAATAGAAAGGGCTCCATTGCTTCCATTTCTCCTGGTACAGTTTTCATAAGGCATATAGTAAAGATTTTAGCAACTGTGTTAATTCATAATTTAAAAATAGATTTAAGGAAAATCTCAAGTTGGAGTTCTTATTTCTTATTTGAATTTTTATTTAAGTATATCTAGTGATATACTTTACATTCTGATTAGATTTATCTTGTGAAAGACAGAATAATGAAGCCAGAAATCAATTATTAAATGAATGTAAACATGACTTAAGATTTTGGTGTGATGATGGCATTTGACCACAGATTTTTAAAAATGAGGTTTGAGTTCATACCTTAAGCGTGCTTATTTACAGATGAAATGGTTAAATGTCTGGGACCTGCTGTGAATAAATGGAGAGAAGAATAGATGGGGACAGAAACAAGACTGGTCATGATTTCGCCAATATCAAAAGCTGGGTGATGGGTACAAGACCACTCATTTAACTGTTCTGCCTAATATTTTGTATATGTTTGAAAGTTGCTATGTAACATGTTTATAAAAAGAAGAAAAGAGCTCTCTAAATAAAAAGTATCTGTTTTATAAAAATGATAGTTGGAGAGTTGTCATGGGGAGACATGAAAGGAACCTTCCTCAGTCACCCTCACTGTTTTCTAAAGCCTGAGGAATTTGCCATAGGTGGGAGCCAGCCTGAGTCGCTCCACCAGCCACAGCAGTTGAAGCCCTTGCTGTACCTTGTCTCTCTTCTCTTGCAGAGGCAGGTATACCTGTAATTCTGTGGTCCTTGGGCCTGTGGATAGAGAGTGGTGGCAGTAGTGTGACCGAGAGAGAGTGTGACAGGGAAGAAAGGAAAAAATGAGGGAGGGATGGAGGGAAGGATATAGAGAGAAAGAGATAGAGATAGAGATAGAGATAGAGATAGAGATAGAGATAGAGATAGAGATAGAGATGAGGTAGAGGTGTAGAGGTGTACAAGTGTACAGGTGTACAGGTGTACAGGTGTAGAGGTAGAGGGTAGAGGGTAGAGGTAGAGGGTAGAGGTAGAGTTTGGTTGTTTTGCTGATTTTAAGTGCTCCCAGCAGTCATAATTGTGTGGTAAAAGACCCCTCTGTTTTTATTCAAGGAGAGAGCCCATTGTCTCTTCCACATCCACATAGCTGGGAAGGGTACAGTTATGGTAACAGACAGGTATAGGGTCACTTGAATTCTCCATGGCTTGCTATCAGAAAATACTAGCCCTAGTAAGATCAGAGGTCCCTCTGAGTTCCCTAACTTTTGTGCGAGGACAGAAGAAAATAAGGGTCTTTTCCCCTGAGGCAGCTTAGAGTAACTTCTGCAAATGATTCTGCAGGGTATTCCTAACAAGGTGAAGAGGCCATTTCTATATTACAAAGAACTAACTGGCACCTTTAAGCCAACTCTTGTTGTAACTTCCTTAAGAGCAGAGCTTGAACCTTATGTTTCCCCTTATTCCTCATCATTCCAGTGCGAGGAGTTCATGGATAGAGAGGGCTCAATAAATAGGAGTTGACTTAGATGCTGTTTATTGTGACAGCTAGTGTCACACTATAGAAATGAGAGGATTTTGAGATAGATGTTATTTTGGAAAAGACCACAATCTTTAGACTTTATTAAAAAAAAATAGAGATAGGTTTTGTTGCCGAAACTAGATATGTGCTATAAAATACCTATTTAAGGCACTTACGTGAAAATTCAGTAACTTCAGAGGAAAAAACCTCAACAACAAACCTAACTTTTTAAGTTCCCTGGTAAGCCTTTATGTTTAATTTAGCAAAGATTTAATATGAATCTATGTGTAAAAGCTTAGTAAGAGAGTTACGTTAACGATTTTATCAGAGAAGAAGAAATGACATTATAAAAATGCCACTTGCATTACCCTTTAAAAACCTCATTATTACCTCCCCTACTGAGGAGTAGCCAACAAAGCTGGTAAATTGGTAGAATTATCTTATGCGTTTGAATTTGCTTATCCTTTAATATTATCTGATGGCCCACTGCTGGATATCTTTTGATCTATGGTGAACTGTTTGCTTGTCACTACCTGGCTTCAAAGAACAACATATGCAGAATCTATGTTATCATTAATATGAGAAGACCATTTAAAAGAAAAAGAAGAAAGAAAATCTGTACTTGCAAAACCCATATTTTAAGGAAGAGATCGCCTCTACAACAGAAGCAGACTAGGACTGATTTTAATAATGTCAGAATGGCCAATAAATGTATTAATAGAATGAATTGAAAATCAATGAGCTGTGATAGTAATTACAGATAGTGCCCAAGGGAAATATAGCAGGCAGACAAATCCTTTCCCTCGGGGCCTGCCCTGGGCAAAGCTTTGAAGTCGATAATTCTGTCCTCCTTCTTTCCCATTAGTACTGTACTTTCTTTTCAACTTCATTCTCCTCCTCCCACTATTCAGACACCTGACCCTCTCTGCTGTAATGGTTAAAGGTGCCAACAGATGAGCATTTCTAACTGCAGTCTCATTAACTGCAGTTATAAAATGCTATTCTTTCCAAGAGTTACTTATTTGCATTTTTATAGGGCCAATGGTTTGTAAAAAGGAACACTTCTTAAAGAAATTTTATGTGCCTCGTAATTTGGGAATTTTGATTTGGCAAAAATTAACCTTTCCAGAATATTTCAGCTTATGCAAGATCACATTTTCCTTCATTTGCTATCCTTTTCGATAGAATTTAAAAAAAATCTGGACTTTGAGGCATGTATTTTCTCATTTTCTCTCTATCAAGATGTATTTTCTTGCGCTAATATTTGCATAGTGACTCACAGTTTACCTCACAAAAGTATCATATTTAATCCCTGGAGGACTTTTATTTGTGTTCACAAGGGATTATCTGCTGTGGGAATTAACCAACCATCATATACAACTAGAAAATCAGATGAAATATATGGCGCTTTTTTTTTTTACATATTACATAACAGGCAGTTATGGCCTGTGATCCTTAGGAACAGGGCACAGAGGGAGTGAAAGCTGTGATTGCATAAGGCTACTGGTTGAAGGCACAGCAGGGAGGCAGAAGTGGGACAGTCACACTGAGTGCAGTAGCAGGGATGAGAATTTGGAGAGGTCAAGGCGACTCATTTTTAGTTTATAAGAGGGCTCTTGTAATCATTAAGTGGTCCCCTTAAGGGTTTGGCTATATAATGATCTTCCTGTGTGTGGAGGATAGCAAAGAAAGAAGAAAGAATGCAATAGGATGAACATTTCTTAGAGCTCACATAAAGTTTACACAAATCATGATGGAGAAACCTCATCTTACATAGGACACTTGTGGAGTGCTAAGAAAAGTCAGAACTTAGGAATGGGGCTGTCTTAGTCCCATAATAGTCTGGTCTGGCCCTCGCTGTGATAGGCCTGCGAAGCCAGCCTTGAAAGGATCAAACTGATCTACAAGTTAAATAATTGTTCCAGAACAAAATCCAGACAAAATCCAGAACAAAATCCAGCACAAAAACTCTAAATGAAGACTGCGAGATCTGGTTCTCGGTAACGTAAAAGTCACAGTGTTGGCCAATTGATCAAAATTAATCATATTGATTAGACAGAAACAAACAAACAAAAGAATAGAGCCTTAGTGCCTTATATCTCCAGTTTTCTAATACATGTACAGTTGGATGCTTAGGAATATTGGGAAGAGTCAAAATATTTGAATAAATCATGGCTGGACATCATCTAAAGGTGACAAAAATGATCAATGCACAAATCCAAGATGTTTAATGAGCCCCAAGCAGAAGAAACCACATTAAGCATATTATAATGAAATTGCTGGAAACAAGTACTGAAAAGTGGACTTAAAAGCAGCCTGGGGAGAAGGGGTGGGGGTGACATACCAGACATGCTAAGGAACAAAAATCAGACTTGGTATCGGGCAAAATTAAGGACAGAACTTCATTAGGTAGGAGAAAAAGGACACTAGATTAAAATTTGTATCTACACAGGAAATAAAGAGCACTCAAATGGCCAATAATCTGGGCACATATAAAAACATTTTTTTAAACTGCTCAAAGCAAACATAATAACATGTATTATGGAATTTATAACATATATTGAATGAAATGAGCAACAACAGAAGCAGAGACAGGAGAATGGATGAAGGATACTATTGTATATGTGAAGTGGTATGGTATTGTTAAGTTATGCATATTATAAATCCTAGAGCAACCACACACAAAATAACACAACCAGATATAGTTAATAAATCAGTGGTGAAGATGAAATGGAAAAAATTTTTAAAAATACTCAATATTACCTAAAGGAAGGAAGGAAAAATGAACATAAAACAGATAGGAGAAATAGAAACCATAGCAAGATGGCACATTTAAACACAGTATTTTGATAATTATGTGAAATGCAAAAGGTTTAAGCACTTTAATTAAAAGACAGATAGTCAGAATGGAAATAAAAGCAAGACCAAAGTCTATGCTAAAAGAAACTTCCTTTAAATAGAATGATACATATAGAGTAAAAGTGATTAGACATAATTAAGAGTGGTCAAAATAATGAAAGTGAAAATAGAATGGTAGTTGTTACGGGTTGGATGGAGGGGAAAATAGGAAATTCTTTGATGGATATAGAGTTTCAGTTTGCAAGATGAAAAAGTTATAGAAACTGCAAATATAGTCAACACTACTGAACTATGCATGTAAAATGGTTAAGAGGGTAAATTTTACGATTATGTGTTCATCACCACAATTAAAAAAACAAACCAGGAAACTGATGATTTATAACAAACAATACTTAAGAGCTAGTATGAATTACTAAAGAAGGGCTTTAGTAGAAATTGCTTTACATAGTTCAAATGTAAAATAATTTAAAAAAACCCTGCTTGTTATAGTGGCAACTGTGCGTCAATAAATAGCCCTATTTTTACTTATTACAGACAGTTCTTAAATGAATATTGGCTTTGACAAGACCCTTCTTCTGACTCTGGAGGAAGAAGTTTTGTATGAAACATGTGGTTAATTGGTTTAATCCTTCCAATCCTATTGATTGCTTATGCACAAGGCCTATTCTCCAGATCAGAAACTGAAATTCTTATATCTGATAAAATTATTATTATTCAAATGTTAAAATATATTTTAAAAACCTATCAAATAGAAAAACAAAAGGCATGATCACATTATCTTGTAATAGAAGCTGTTAATAATTTAGAATATTTTCCTGACAGGACATAGTAAATCTATAATAAATATTCTTTCAAACAAACAAAAAGTAAAAGGATAGAAAAAAGACATACCATGTATGCACTAAATAACAAACTGTGATGCCTGTATTAATAGTTGATAAAATAGACTTTAGAAAAGAAATATAACCAAAGATAAAACGGAACATTTCCTGGTGATAAGGGGTCAATTTATTAAGAGGACACAACAGTCTTAAATGCTTTGGTACCTTAGCATACCCTTGAGTACATGTAATATGTTCTTCATTAGTAAATGCAATTGCAGAGAAATGGTACATCCAAGGTCACACCACCAGTAACTAACAAGGATAGAGCTGCAGTCCATTCTGAATCAGAATCTTTTCCATATTGCGACTGTGATTAAGTGACTTTCTTTGCTGCTCAATTATGATAGTTATTATAATTGATGATCACATTGGAAGTGATTTGATATCAAATGATTTTCACTACAATTTTAATGTTTAAGAGGGATGTAAGCAAATCTTATGTAAGACTAGAGGCCTGGTGCATGCAATTTGTGCACGGTCCCTAGGCCTGGCCAACGATCAGGGCCAATCTGTGGGGTGACCAGCAGAATGATGGGGGCCCTTGCTCACACCTGCCTTGGCCAGCCTGGTGCCACCTGATTGCCAGCCCTGTCCCCTTTCCCCCCACCACAGCTGGTCGAGGCTTGCAGGTAAGGGGTAGCTCTTGTGTTGAGCATCTGCTCCCTGGCAGTCAATGTGCATCATAGTGACTGCTCCTTCTGCTGGTTGTTCTGCTGTTCAGTCGATTTACATATTAGGTTTTTATATAGATACGAGAGACCAAGTGCAGGAATTTGTGCACCAGTGGGGTCCAACCAGCCTATTGGGAGAGAAGACAGCAGGAGGTTGGCCAGCTGGCCCTCTCCAATTAGAAATCAACAAGTTGAGTAGAGCTGACAACCACACATTAGATTCAGTTTTTAGAAAACTTCTCTGTCATAGTATTTTGAAAACCCAGAATTTTATAAACATGTAACAACATAATGATGCCAATAATGAGTACTTTTTTTTATTGCTTTACAAGTTATGTCTGAGTTATCACTGAGAAAAATGTATACTTTGTTACGGAAGCACATTCAACCTAATGGCAAGTTTGATCAGTTTAATATCTTGCTGAGTGGTCGTTTCTGAGAGGCTTGTAGAAAAATGAAGCTGTTTCTGATCCACTGGTCAGTCTTTTTTCTTATGTTAAGGAAGTATTTTCAGGAGATTTTCTAAGTAAAAAAATATGCACTTCTCATTAATTGTAAATGAACTCTGATGTTCAGATGACTCATAGTACCCATGATCAATTCTGTTTCCAACTCCCAATTTTAATTTCATTGCCATGTTATTGTCAAAACTAATTATATCTCTTTTGATAAAGTAATGATGATGATTGAGATCATTCAGTCTTAAAGCTACTGCTACTAAATAAGACAATCTTACTCTTTAAAAGTAAGGTAAAGAATGTACTTTTCTAAAGTACTTAAAAAAAAAACTTTAGCTGTAATCTTTTTAAATTTTCAACTTGAAAAAATTAGTTCAACTGTGGATTTAAAACCTCCAAATTCCTTTAGCTTAGTCATTTATAATAGGTAGTAGAACAAGTCTTCAGGGTCTCTTCAAGATTTGTTTCATAGAAAGATGGATATTCAGACCATTTAAAAATGATTACCAATATATTATTTACTAAAACAAAGTAGCAAAGTATTTTCTTGATCAATGCTCTGGCTACTAGCATATTTTAGGGAGAGTTTGGATATTATTTTCAAGCCCATATATATGACCTCCTTATCTCTATATTTTTTCCCACTCAAAATTATACTCAATAAATCTTAGGGATCTTGTCCTGGCCAGGTAGCTCATTTGGTTAGAGCATCGTTTCCATATGCCAAGGTTGTAGGTTCAATCCTTGGTCAGGGCACATAAAGACAAAAACATATTAGATTCATTTTCTAGAAAGTTGCCCAGCTGGTGTGGCTCAGTGGTTGAGTATCAACCTAGGAACCAGGAGGTCACAGTTTGATTTCCCATCAGAACATATGCCAGGGTTGTGTGTTTGCTACCCACTTGGGGTGTGCAGGAGACAGCTGATCGATGATTGTCTCTCATCATTGATGTTTCTCTCTGACCCTCTACCTTCTTCTCTGAAATCAATAAAATTTTTAAAAAATTTAAAAAATCAACCAATGAATACATAAATAATTGGAGTGACAAATTGTTATTTCTCTCTCTCCCTCTCTCCTTCTTTCCTCCTATCTATAAAAATCAGTTTAAAAAACAACTTAAAATCTTGCTGAAAATTTTTTTCAGTCTCTTTTAGTCAACTATTTTGTGAAGGAAAATTATTTTCATAAACACCATCATTCTTGATATGGTAAATAAATATCAACAATATAGCAAAAACCTTAATGTCTATTGTTTTACTAAGTCATAAAATAAATACAGAGAAAATTGGCTCTTCCCATTCACATTGCATGACTGTATGCTGCCATTTGCTCTCGTCATCCTCCCACCAAATTTTATTTGCCACCATGGCTTCTGATCTCTACATTGACATTCTCTAAATACATATAAGCACAGATTGTCTCTTTATCCTCTTAGGATTACTATCTTTTTTTTTTATGCAGTTAAAAAAAAATTGTAATTCCATTCCCTGTTTTTAAACTACAGAAATGTTCCTGAAAAGGCATGTTTAAGGTATAGTACTAGTAAAGGATATAGAATTCAGCTAGAATAAATTATATATATAATGCTTAGTATAATACAGTGTATTAAGTAATCAATAAAAAGCATCTGGTCTTTTATTATTGTTAATCTAAATTTTCCATTTTTCATGATATAGTATGTATATGTAAATTATAGTAACCAGAGCCCAGTAAACAAAATTCATGCACAGGGAGGGGGTGCCCCTCAGCCTAATCTGCACCTTCTCCATTCTGGGTCCCATTGGGAGGATCAGGCCTAAGCAGTCAATCAAACATCCCTCTCATAATCCAGAACTGCCGGCTCCTGACCACTCACCTCCCTGCCAGCCTGATTGATGCCTAAATGCTCCCCTGTCAGCATGATTGTCCCCAACTGCCCTCCCCTGTGGGGGTGAAGGGACTGGGGGATTGAGGCTGGATGAGGCTGGATGCTTCAGGCACTGGGTTCCACCTTCTTGTGGCTGTGGGGACCGCCATTTTTGTGAGGGCATGGCAGTCAGTTAGCATATACCCTTTTTATTGGCTGTGGGTGCTGCAGTCTTGTGTGTGTGTGACAATCAATTAGCATATTCCATCTCTTTTGGAAAGGATGTCCATTTATTTACATAGATCTTGAAGAAGCATTTAATATGAATGATGCTCCAAGATTATGCTATTCCATTATCAATTTAAAAATGCTGCTGTCAATCTATGTTTACACAATAGAAATAATATACACTGAGTGGCCAGATTATTATGTGTTCAGAGATCTTAATAATCTGGCCACTCAGTGTATATTTATATTATGTTATTATTTACCTGTTTTACCCATGATTCTCATTTTAAAGTGTGCCATTATATCTGCATTCTTGTACTTTACTTAAAATACTGAATTTCATCATATACAACTAACTTTTCTTAAATGTAAAGAACTAGAAGCAAAGCAAAAATATTTCATTTTAATTTTTATTATCATAAAGATAAAGTTATATCCCCACCATTGAATTTTTTTCATTTTCTTGGAAAATGATCTTTATAAAAAGTATGAGAAAACTATGAGGCAAAATAATATGTGATACAAAATATGGCCAATATCCTAAATTAATATATTTTTCTTGTTCTTATAAGAAAAAATGATGCATATTCTTATGGTGTAACATTTGAAATAGTTAGGGAAAAAAGTCACTAAGTATTTAATGTTTCTATTTTTTGAATTACATAAATTATCATCTTTATGCTTGAAATTGTCGTAGTATTATAAGAGACCTATGGCCTTTGTTAGAGTACATTGTTTTCAAATGAAGTGAAATTGTACCAGATGATCTGACCCTACTTTATGTAGTTGACATCATTCACACAAACTTCTCAGCTGACCTGTTAGTCTGTATGTGTAGTGGCCTCTGTGATTGCTTGCCTGGAATCTTTTATCCCATTGACTCTGTTAGCTTCCCACATTGTAATTGCATTCCCTGTAGAATATACATGTATTAGTGATCATGTTGGTGTTGCTTCAACTTAATACTCTTTCTCTTCCTGTTGTTTATGTAGGTTATGGTTATCCTCCAAGTTCCAAGGCAAAAATCACTTATCTATAGAGTATTCTCATTGATCTTTCTCTTCTCTGCACTTTTATTGACACCATATATAATCACTACCAAATTGAACACTTTCTTAACCTCAAATTGCATTATGTGTATTAACTCTCAGCTTGGTTTCAAGCATATTTACTTGTTAATTTTCTCTCAAAAGAGTAATTTATTTTTCAGATTGTTAGGTATCAAGACAGGCAACATCCTGACTTATAGGAGCCTCACAGTTTATTTGGAAGATGATCCTGATATTAAAATTAAATTTATCAATGAGAAAAGCCATGGAATATACAATTTATGAACATTTCCATGTGCCTGGTCATTTATATTATCTTATCTAACACTCCTGGTAATCCTGTAGTGATCATCTCCACCTCACCAATGAGAACAGTTGTAATTAATAATGGTTACATAAATTCTCCAAGATCACACAGCTTTTCAGTATCAGAACCAGCTATGATTGGATAAAAAAAAGTGATGGTTTTTTTCTCATTGAACAAATGCTAGAAATACCCTAAATGAAACAATCATGGAAGGTCATTTATTTTTATTTTTGACAGGTCTTGAAGAATATTCTCATATTTTATTATCCCTTTTTTTCCCTGGAAAATATTTATTGAAATAATGTTGTCTTTTACTTAGAATGAATCTCACTTGGCTATTCTAGCCTTGCATTTCCTTGGTGTTGAAAATGTACTTCTGGCTTTCTTCAGAATTTGTAGTCTGAAGAAAAACGATGGGCAACAGTACTACTTTGCATTTTTGTGTATCCCTTGCATAATTCAGAGGCCTTCAGTGTATGTTATCATTTGATGTTTTCATGAATTCAGTGGGAAAAAATGGAACAAAGTATTGTGATCATTTTTTACATGAAAAATTGGGAATATAATGTAATCACTTACAAAGTAGCAGTTGTGAGATTATAAACCAAGGATCCTAACACTTTAATTGCCCACATATTTCAAGTGCCGACATGTATACAGGTTAGGGTTTTCAGCAGAGCTGTGGATAGACAAGATTTCCAGAAGTCATCATGGATTGAAGTGGTATTCCAGTATGTTAGCGTTGGTACCCAGAAGTACTGGCCTGATGGTGGCGAAAGGAATAGACCTGAGGCTTGGTGTCTTAGTTTTAAGAGGAGGTAAAAAAGACGAAAGGACTTTCTTGGGTAGGTGCAGATAATATGGAGAACATTGGTGGGAATTGGGGTTTATTGTTGAATAGGCTGAGAACAGATTTTTTTAGAGTAAAAGAGGGTATCATTCAACCTTTTGTTTGGACAATAGAACTCTGTTAGTTGTAATATGACAGGTTTCTGTTTCCCTTCTTCATCTCCTCGGTGTGTTATTCCCCAAATCTTGCTTCAGGAGTGAATTTTCAAGCCTGTTCAGCTGTTCCAGCATTTATTTAGTTGAATTTGGAATTATTGATATTTGTTAACATAAAAGTGGTGTTAAAGATAAGTGGTTAGACAATTGACTTTCATGTTTCACACCCTTTCAAATTCTTTATGCCATTTCATTTATCTAATATGATTTCATTACAATTCGTGTAACACTACGGGAATAATTCATGGCATTACTTTGGGCCCATTATTTCTATGGACCTGGAGAGTTATTTGAGTGCTGTTCTATCATATTCTCAGTTAGAGTCTTGAAATGGTGTGATTGTGTTCTTGAGACTCCATTTTACTGAAATCATACTCTGTAATAGATTTGCAGTGAATTTAACCTCATTCTGCATAGCTACAATTACTTAGGCAATTCAAACAGAGAAACCACATGAGCTTAAAACCAAACCATTTATTTTGTGTCCTTTATTAGTTGGAATGACTTAGTCTGATTAGTTTTGCAAAGTAAGTTATCCTTCTCTAACTCCTTTATAGTTCCCAGTTATTTATTTATTCAATTATGTAAAAAAAGAAACTGAAGGGGAGGGCATTGAACAGGTAGACATGGGAGAACCCTGAAAATATGACCTTATGTATATACTTCAAGTTTTAGTAAATGACACTTTGTTATATACTGATGTACATTATTATTTGAAGAGCTGACCATGCTATACCTGAGTTCCCATGTACATTTTTATCCTCAACATGCTTCAGAGCTTCTTTGCGCATTGCAATTGGTATCAATTCCCTGGAGTAGTTGGAATAGATCAAGTATCGTGATCATCATTTTTCACATTGGAAAATTGAGCAATTAAATTCTGACTTATGTGTGATATGGTTTGATAATTGCTTCTAAGGGATGGCCAGAGAATGTAGGTGTTCTAGCATGGCATTAATGATCAAATTGTGAGCCAGGTTGAGTGGGCGGGAGGATATATCCATTTCATGACTTGGGAACCTGGAAAATGGAAAGCAGCTTTTTTCTAAGCGTGGTCTGCTGACCATGGAGGCAAAACCTCTTAGGTTCTGACCCCAGACCTACCAACTTAGAATCTCTGGGAGCAGGAAAAACAACCTGTATGTTTAGCTAACTCCCTCTTGTCATCCTCATGCCATTTTGGAGAACTGCTGATCCAGAGGGAAGTAATTTGGGCTCTGGCTCATTAGGCTTCCTGTTACTTTGACTTTTAAGGTGCTACCATCTAAATTACAGAACCTCCCTTCCATTATGGAGCTTGGGAAGGCTGCACGTGTCTGCCTTGTCCCTGGGGACAGTCTGTCCTGCTTTTGGGCTGTGCTTAGAGGAGTCAGTGAACACTGCGGTCTGGAGACATCTTAGGAATTTTTAACACCTGAATTGATTAGGAAATGCATGTGAATTCTGAATGGCACAGGTGATTCCTTTAAAAACTCAGTGGAAGTTGTGAGGAGATTGCACGAGGAGTGAAGTTAGTGTGATGCGGACAGTGCCAGGCCCCCTGTTTCCGGCAGCCTTTCAATGCCTGTGGAGCCCCCTGAGTTCCCATTGTCAGGTACAGACTGTATTTTCAGTTCTCAGCCAATTACATTGCCATTGAATCGTGAGAAATACACTTAACTCTATCTTTGAAGAAGTCGTTCACATTTCAGTCGTTGACATTTTATTTTACCTCTTCTCTGCTAAGAGCGTGAATGACTCATTTAGAAGTTAAAAAATACTTGAACTGTTTAAAATATTGATGTTATAAGTGCCATAACTTAGAAGAGGAAGCATGAAAATTGGCATTTAAATTATGTCCCCACAGATTCCATGTCTTTTGTACAGAATGAGACTCGCTATTGGAGTGAAGCTGTGATGTTGGATTCTGAGTTCCCCTCTGGCAGCCTGGCAGCAGGCGGGTGAGCGCCAGATAAAGTCCCCTCAGAAGGGAGCTGGGGGTTTATATTTACTCTGCCCACCAGGAGCCCTAGCATATGCGTTTCATAAGCTAATTTTTTCTGAATACTCATCTGAAGATATGTCTTTTTTATTTTTTTTAAGTTTGAACAGAGGCTTTTTGGGTAAGCTGAAGTCTTGCATCTGTGACAATGCATAAAGTAGTTTCTCAATGCATTTACTTTTTAAAAAAATCTTTATTGTTCAGTTTATTAATTACATTGTTCCCTTTTCCCCCCCTATAACTCCCCTCCACCTGGTACCCATCCCACCCTCCGCCCTCACCCCCCTCCACTGTCCTCGCCCATAGTTGTATGATTTTTGTCCAGTCTCTTGCTGCACTTCCCACACCCCTTTCCTCCCCAAGAATTGTCAGTCCAGTCCCTCTCTCTGTCCATGATTCTGTTACATTCACCAGTTTATCCTGTTCATCAGCTTATTAATTCACTTGATTTTTAGATTCATTTGTTGATAGATGTGTATTTGTTGTTGCTAATTTACACTTTTATCTTTTTCTTCTTCCTCTTCTTAAAGAAATCTTTCAGCATTTCATATAATATTGGTTTGGTGGTGATGAACTCCTTTAGCTTTTTCTTATCTGTGAAGCACTTTATCTGACCTTCAATTCTGAATGTTAGCTTTGCTGGATAGAGTAATCTTGGTTGTAGATTCTTGCTATTCATCACTTTGAATATTTCTTGCCACTCCCGTCTGGCCTGAATCGCTTCTGTTGAGAAATCTGCTGACAATCGTATGGGTGCTCCCTTACAGGTAACTGTTTTTCTCTTGCTGCTTTTAATATTCTCTCTTTGTCTTTTGCTCTTGGCATTTTAATTATGATGTGCCTTGGTGTGGTCCTCTTAGGGTTCCTATATATTGGGGTTCGGTGCGCTTCTTGGACTCCTAAGTCCATTTCTTTCTCCAGGTGGGGGAAGTTTTCAGTCACTATTTCTTCAAATAGGTTTTCATTGTTTTGCTCTCTCTCTTTTTCTGTCATCCCTATAGTTAGGATGTTGGTATGCTTGAGGTTGTCCCAGAGGCCCCTTACACTATCTTCAATTTTTTGGATTCTTTTGGTTTCTTGCTTTTTCAGCTGGGTGGATTTTATCTCTTTGTATTTCAAATCTTTAACTTGGTTCTTGGGGTGCTCTAGAGTACTTTTAGGTCTTTGTATAATATTTTTTATTTCAGTCGGTGTATGCTTAATTTCTGGTTGGTCCTTTTTCATATCCTTGAGAGTCTCCTTCATAACCTTGAGGGTCTTGTTCATTTCCTTGTAGGACTCATTCATTTCCACGTTGGTCTTGATCATTTCCTTACAGGTCTCGTTCATATCCTTGAGGGTCTTGTTCATTTCCTTATAGGTCCTGCTTATTTCCCTATAGGTCTCGACCTTTTGTAGGAGCCTCTTTAGAAGCCCTATGACTGTGGTTTTGAATTCCATGTCCAGTCGTTTTTTTTTTCTTCCATTTCTTTCACATCTTATTTCTTTCCATGTCTCTGCATGGTGGCTGCTTCCCTGAGTTGGTCAATTAGCTTTTTGTCGTAGATGTCCTACAAGGGACAGTGGCTCGGCCTCCACCAGTTACCTGAGGTAGATATGGGTTGCACAGTCTTACTGAAGGTAAGCTCAGGTTAATCATTGTTAGCACTTGGAGGGGCTAACCTCCAGGCCAATTGTCTGTGAAGTTCAGCTGTGCTCAGGTTGGAGGGGCGGAGTCTCTGGGCCAAGCAGACAGCATTAGCTCCACCCTGTGTGGCCCCAGGGACTCTGTGCAGTGGGGGGAGGGGCAATGACTGCCAGCATCTCTGAGAGAGAGCAGCTGCTGAGCTCCACCAGCTGCTGGGGAATTCAGACTCTCCCCAAATGAGTCTGCACACCCAAGGTCTCACCCAGGGTTGTAAAACAAAGCAGTTTGAAGGTTTCCCGAATGAGAGAGCAAGTCGCGAGCGCTCTCTACTTGGTCATGGTCACGCAGCTGCGCTGTTCCCAAGTTCACGCGCACTCTGCACAGGTTTGCCTTCTCCACAAGCCGGCAGACCCCTGCAGCACCCGAGCTTCGGTGTGCCCTCCCACTGTCCAGTTTTTACCCCGTATCATAGTGGGTTCCCTGGACTTCGCCCAGAGCTGGAGAATCATTCCAGTGGGATGTCTTTGTCTCCCCCATTCGAGAAAACTGGCCGGTTTTCAGCTGCCCGCCCTATCCGTTGGCGCGCACGGCTCCTCCAAACCTTTTTCCGCACGTATCTTCAACACTGTCTGCCGCTGCTCCTCCGAGTCACAGTGTCTTATCTTCACTTTTATTTGTGGAATTTTCACTCGGCCAGCTTTCTGGCGATTCTGGGTGGTGTTTGTTCTTTCGTTAAGTTTTAGTTTTAAAATTGTTGTGCATGACGGCAAGATAGGTGTTTTACCTATGCCACCATCTTGGTTCTCCTCAGTGCATTTACTTTTTAAAATATTTATTCAGCCTAACCAGGAATCTGAGGTTTTCTGTTTATGTTCTTGTGACATAGTGTCATGATACTGCTACACAGAATCCCAATTCTGTCACCTTTGTCAGGGATGGGCCGAAGCGTCCACTCTGATAACATCCTGTCAGAGGTATAAGAAAAGAGGGACTCATCTCCTTACCCTAAACAAAACAAAATAAATGAGCAACTTTTATAAAATCTACCAAGCCCCATATCACACTATTCTCCTCTCATTTTCCCTCTTGATTTCCTCATGCATCTCTCATTTCTCTTTGGGAGAGTTGTTTCTCTGCCTTTCTCTCCCCTTAGCAGTCAGAAATGAGTATAAATAAAAGTTGGATTTTAATGTAAGAATCAAGACAAATACTCCAGTAATTTTTTAGGTGACAATTTACTTTTTTTAAGATGGAAAAAGAATTGTCTCATAAATATGGAAAGAGAGAGAGAGAAAGACAGAGATCTACTTAAAGGAAAGGAGAATAAGTTTTGTCTTAATATTTAAATAGTGCTATTTAAAAATACATGCTTCAGTCTGAACTATTGAGGAAATTATAATTTTAACTTAACTTTTCTAAAATAGAAATAATATCAGAAATAATAACTTAATTCTCTACTTTACTTTTCTTTAGACACCAGACAAGTGATTTTTGGTTCAGCCACAAACACAACTCATAAATACTCTAGAGATATAGCGCCACTGGTTTACCTTGTTAGCAAAACAGCAACTGTCCTTTAAAATTTCTATCACTAGTGTTCTCATGCCTGGTTGAAATCATCTTGAGGTGAAAGCAGTATTTCTGTCGTTTGGATTTTTTAGAAATTGGAATTATTGAGGAAAAACCTGGCAAAGCCTAAAGCTTTTGTTAATTAAACACCTCAAAACATTTTTTACAGTAGGCTAGCTTCTTGGTTTTGCTGGTCTTTTCCATGGATACAGAGATGCTATGCTCTCACCTTCTGTTTTAAGTGCACTGGAAATACACAAATGATCTGATAATGACACCAGAGAATATCTTTAGGATTTCCAACATGCACCATGTTTCCAAATGTCATCTTAAGAAGGGAGGAAGAAAAATCAAACCATTTTAACTTTCAGTTCTTATGTGAAATGTTTAAAACGAAGATGGGCAAGAATAAAGTAATTTCCTTTATACACAGAATATGAAAGTTTTACTCCTTGTAGGAAGGTATAGAGGAAAACTGAAATAACTTTGAAAGACACAGGGTCTAGGAATCTTACTGCATGGTTATGTATATTAGTTAGTCACTGTGGGAAGTGCTTTTAGAAAATTTGAGTTACTGTTAAACTTATGCATAAATGGAAAATGATCTAATTGAAAATAGGCAAGAAATTTATTCACTTAAATGGAAACTCAGTGTAAAAATAAAAACAACTTCATGCAACAGTAGAAATCCCTCAGATTCTTTGCATTTCCCAAAGCATATGATTTCTCCCTAAGAAAACTAAAACAAAACAAAAACAAAAAACATTTTGTGCAGTTAAAACACACTTCTAAGGCAGGAGTGAGGAATGTCTAGCCTAAAGGATGCCCATGAAATCATTTGGTCTGGCCCTGCCAAGGCATTAGGGGTGAGCTAATTAAATGTTTGATCACATATAACAGACTTATTTTTACATTGATAATTTTGTATGGCTTGAGAATGATATTATAAATATTCAAATGGCCCTTGGAAGAAATAAAGGTTGCCCACCCTTGTTCTAGGGGGACAAATATATGGTGACAGAAGAAGATTTGACTTTGGGTGGTGGGCACACAATGCAATATACACTTGTAACGTAGAAGTGTATCCTTGAAACTTACATGATCTTATTAACCAATGTTACCCAATAAATATTATGGAACAAAAAACATACAATTCTAATTATTGGTCCTGCAAACACCTGAAAAGAAGTCCACAGATTCTGAAGCTCTTTTTTTAAAAAAAAAACAAAAACAAAAAAACAACTTCTACATATGATAATAGAGGTTTAATATTTCTTTTGATTTTCCACAAATCAAGAGGATACTTCTAAGAGTAGGATATAGCAGACAACTGAAATAACTTTGAAAGATTTGGTGTCCAGGAATCTTACTGCATGGGTTTTCAATATGTGCATAATTTAGTCACTGGGGAAGGTACTTTTATAATATTTGAGTTACTTTAAAATTGATCAAGCTAAAAAAAGACAACTTGAGTTTAAGACGCTATTGATTTAAAGCAGGTGAGACCTATGTTTATTGACAGGTAGTTGTTATAGTCTTTTAACATATGTGATTGCATTTGATTCTGCTTACAACATTTTCAGTCTAAGCAGTGAGTCTCAGAATGTATAAGTGTCTAACTGACGTGAAAACTTAGGAGCAGTCTTCCCATTCTACACAGATAATAAAATGTCGTCTTCCCATTCTACACAGATAATAAAATGTCATCTTAAGAGTATTCTCTGGTATACATGTGGGATAGGAAAACATAATGTGTCAGTACTCATAGCTGCTCCTTTCTGCCAGCTTCTTTTGGATCTGGGCCTTTGTTACACAGAATCTGGATAGCAGGAGGAAGATGGTTTTGAGGGTGGTGCTGGAAGGAGAAGTGGAAAAACAGGAAAGTTTTGCTTTATTCTGAAAGGGTCAGAGAAACTTGTTGCTGAGTGAGAGAATAATTGATTTTGAAAGTGAGCATAAGAGCCAAAAAAGCTTTGGATAGAGAGTTAAAAAGTTTGGTGGACAGGACAGGAAAGGTCTGCAAAATGTTTCAAATTTTGAAAATGGGGAAAAGGGCATTTCAGGAATTTGTATATTATAATCATATTTAATTATTTTTTTTGTTTGAGAAACTTAACATCTAAATTACTTATTAAATAATGGAATTTCCTTGTGACATATCTCTATGCCTGGCAGTTTACCTTCACTTAGATTACAAGGTATTTTTTAAAATAAATGTATAGGGTATTGATCCTATTGGTGGATAACAATTCAAGAAATTTTCATAGTAATTCTTGGCTTGCTCCTTAACTAGGAACTTTCTGCCTTAGAATTCTTGATAAACCATCAGAACTTAATCTATGAGTCCTATGTCAACTTTGAAGCATCTGGGGGCCTCCTTCAACCTGCACTGCATTCCTGTGTTAGTTGCAAAGACTTCCATTGGCTCCCAGTAGCTTAGAGGAAGACCTGCTTTATGAGTTACTACCAATAATTTGATGACAGGACACCTATTTAGCTTGTGGCATTTGGTGGGCTTTCTCTAGAATCTGATTGGTTTTCAGAACAGTCTAATCAAACATCTATTCAGAAGTAATGATGTGTTTCATATCTTCAGGACTTTGGCAGCACAACTCAAAACAGAGGAATTAAGAGTAAATTAAGCAGCATTAAAAAGTCTAATAGAAGTAGGGTTAGAGCACTTCAGTGGAAAACCTCAGTAGCAAGTAGGGTTCCCTTAATGATTCTGAGGCTCTGGCAAAAGAAACCTAGTGTCTAGCCAAACTCAGGATCAGGTGGTAGGAAATAAGTCCTTGTTGGTTGGATAATTCTTTTTTTATTGGCAGTCTTTCTATTTTCTGGTTTTAAATGCTAAGTAGCACTCTAAATGCTGTCTTTTTATTGAGTAATGAGCTTGAATACGAACAAGCTTGAGTCATATGTAGTTCACATCACAGAGTCTATATGATTTTTTAAGTTTTTTTTTATTATTACTACCAAGAACAGAAATGTTCTTAAAGTCATCCTATGTAAGAACTATTATGCAGTACTGAAGAGTGAGTGAAAAATGTACCTTAAGTTGTAGTTCACTGACATCAGAGTAGAGAACTGACTTTTTCTAGGAGCAACTTAAAAGCAAGAGCAGTAGAAGTAGTTGTAGGCTGAATGTAGACATTCCAGAGATGGAATTTCTGGCTGGAAACGTATTGCCACGGAAACAAAGATTTGAGTAGGAGTACAAAGAAAGAAAAATTACAGAGAGAAGTATATTTGGAAAAAATGAAGGTAGGAAAATAAGTTTAAAGTTTAAGTCACTTATAATTGTGTTTGCCAAGTCAGCCTGCACTTTTGCCCTGTTAGTTGGTCCTTTTTACTATGTTGTGGATGAAATATCTGTACATATATATTTTAACTAGACTAAGTACCTAAAGATTAACTACTCTTTAACTGGGCTAAGCTTTTTAACTAGACTAAAGTCCTTAAGGACTTAAATGTCAGAAATGATATATTTTTTATTTCTCACTGTGGAAAAGCTCAACAAATGTTGTTCAGTTAATGTTTCATTCAATTTCACTTACAAAATGCCTTCTGCTATAAAATAGTCACAGGGATGAAGTCATAGGGATTATAGTCAATAATAGTGTAATAACGATGTATGTTATTGGACGGGCACTAGACTTATTTGGGTGATCTCTTCATAAGTTATACAACGGTCTTATCACTATATTAGTTTCACTGTGTCCTGACACTAGTATTATATTGTATGTCAACTGTGATTTAAAAATTTAAGAACATATAAAAAATACAAATAAAATAAACAGAAACAAAAGCTTTAACTTATTTTTAAAAATGCTTTCTGAGTATCTATCATGTACAACATATCATCCTACATGCGCCAGGAACACCAATTCCATAACACATAATCCCTGATATGAAGTGTTTCACACTTAGAAGCAGAATGAGATTGCAGTAGGGAGAATAATATTAGCTAATGTGAACTTACTATTTACTTACTAGAGTTAGCATTTTGCATACATTCTTTCATTTAATTATTCTGGCAGGCCTCAGTATTATTACTCTTGTCTTCATTAAAAAAAACTGAGTCCTAAGAAAGTTATGATAGTCACTGAAATGACTATAAGTAAATGACAGAGTTTAGCTTGTTGCTTGATATAAAACAAAGGCCAGGCTCAAATATACATCTACAATGCTATCATATATTATGTGATAAGTAGTATGGACAATTACAAAAAATGGGTATTTAGGTATAGATTTCAAAGCATGAAATGATTATGTCTGAGAGTGTACTTGTTCTTAGTATATGCATGCTGAAGTATTAAGAGTAAAGGGATAGTGTGTTTGAAATTTACTCTCAAATATTCAGGGAAAATAGATATATTTGTAAAGATGTATACAATTGTGTGTAGATATTTCCATATACCTTTATATGCTTTATATGTATGCAAATGCATTTAGTTATAAATATACAAAGAAATGTATAATAAAGCATGTGAATATAATCATGTACAAATACATGTAAAGAGGGCAATACTTTGAAATCCAGGTAAAAGGGTATATGGGAGTTTTTGTGTCTTGTTACATTCTTTATGTATATTTACAATTTTAAAGTAAAAGTTACCACAAAAAATGGCATAGAGGGGATCATGAAAGAATGTGCTATAATAGCCCTGAATAAGTCTCCTGCATTTTCTCTTCTTAAGGAATAAATACAGAAATAGAGGTTTTCTCCCAACCTTGTTTCTTTCAGTCTGCTAGACTCTGGCTTATTGTCAAGGCCAGCCAAATAATTTCCCTTTTTGATAACGTATCACTTTACTAGATGCCCACTTCACAAAATTTGTGGAAGAGTAGGCCTTCCTTCCCCGGGCTGCTTGCATAAGCTTCTCTCTGGCACCCATGACCTGGGCTTCCCTCACAGCCCTGGCTTCATCCAGAAGGTTGTCTGGAAGGATGTCCAGAAGGATGTTTGGTCTAATTAGCATTTTACTCTTTTATTATTATAAATACTCATTTTTATTTTATTTTTTTAATTTTTTTATTGTTCAGTTTATTAATTACATTGTTCCCCCTTTTTTTTATCCCCCTATATCTTCCCTCCACCCTGTACCTATCCCACCCTCCGCCCTCACCTCCCCCTCCCCAATGTCCTCTCCCATTGTTGCAAGATTTTTGTCCAATCTCTTGCTGTACTTCCAACAACACTTTTCTCCCCAAGAATTGTCAGTCCATTCCCTCTCTATGTCCATGTTTCTGTTATAGTCACCAGTTTATCTTGTTCATCAGCCTATCAGTTCACTTGATTTTTATGTTCATTTGTTGATAGATGTGTATTTGTTGTTCATAATTTATATTTTTACCTTTTTCTTCTTCCTCTTCTTAAAGAATATCTTTCAGCATTTCATATAATACTGGTTTGGTGGTGATGAACTCCTTTAGCTTTTTCTTATCTGCGAAGCACTTTATCTGATCCTCAATTCTGAATGATAGCTTTGCTGGATAGAGTAATCTTGGTTGTAGATTCTTGCTCTTCATTATTTTGAATATTTCTTGCCACTCGCGTCTGGCCTGCATCATTTCTGTTGAGAAAACCGCTGACAATCGTATGGGTGCTCCCCTGTAGGTAACCAACTGTTTTTCTCTTGCTGCTTTTAATATTCTCTCTTTATCTTTTGCTCTTGGCATTTTAATTATGATATGTCTTGATGTGGTCCTCTTTAGATTCCTATATTTTGGGGTTCTGTATACTTCTTGGGCTTTTAAGTCAGTTTCTTTCACCAGGTGGGGAAAGTTTTCAGTCACTATTTCTTCAAGTAGGTTTTCATTAACTTGCTCTCTCTCTTTTTCTGGCACCCCAATAATTCGGATGTTGGCTTGCTTGAGGTTGTCCCAGAGGCCCCTTACGCTATCTTCAATTATCTGAATTCTTTTTGTTTCCTGCTTTTCCAGCTGAGTGGATTTTGGTTCTTTGTATTTCAAATCTTTGACTTGGTTCTTGTGGCCCTCTGGACTGCTTTTAGGACTTTGTGTAATATTTTTTATTTCAGTCTGTGTATGCTTGATTTCTAGTTGGTCCTTTTTTTTTTATCTGTGAGGGTCTGGTTCGTATCCTCAGAGGTCTTGTACATTTCCCTGAGGGTCTCATTCATTTCCTTGTAAGTATCATTCATCTCCTTGTAAGTCTCATTCATTTGCTGGTTGGTCTTGTTTATTTCGTGGTTGGTCTTGTTTATTTCCTGGTAATTCTCATTAAGTTGATCGGCCTTTTGTAGGAGCCTCTTGAAAAGCCTTATAACCGTGGTTTTGAACTCTATGTCTTGTCGTCTTTTCTCCTCCATTTCTTTCACACCTGATTTCTTTCCTTGTCTCTGCATGGTGGCTGCTTTATGTGGTGGCTATCCTCAAAGGGACAGTGGCTCAGTCTCCCCAGTTACCTGAGGTGGGTACTCTTACTGCAATCCTTTATGGGTTGTATTCAGTGTTTTTGAATTTAAACCCAGCTTTTTGTTGTTAGCCCTAGGAGGGTTTGACCTCCAGGCCAATTATCTGTGAAGCTCAGCTGTGCTCAGGTTGGATAGGCAGAGTCTCCGGGCCAAGCAGACAGTGTTAGCTCCGCCCTATGCGGCCCCAGGGGCTCTGTGCCGGGGGCAATGGCTGCCAGCACCTCTGAGAGAGAGCCGCTGTGGAGCTCCACAGGCTGCCGGGGAATTCAGACTATCCCCAAATGACTTTGCATGCGCAATGTCTCACCCAGGGTCGTAAAACAAAGCAGACTGATGGTTTTCCGAATGAGAGACAAGTCGCAGAGAGCTCCCCGCGCCGTCACGCAGCCGAGCTGTTCGCACAAGCTGCTGTCTCCACAAGCCGGCAGACCCGGTAGCACCCGAGCTTCGACGTGCCCTCCCACTGTCCAGTTTTCACCCCGTGTGATAGTGGGTTCCCTGGACTTCGCCCAGAGCTGGAGAATCAGTCCAGTGGGACGCCTTTGTCTCCCCGTTCGAGAAAACTGGCCGGTTTCCAGCCGCCCGCCCTCTCCGCGGTGTGCACTCCAAACCTCTCTCTGCGCGCGAATCTTTCAAGCTGTTCGCCGCCGCACCTCCGAGTCACAGTTTTTATCTTCACTTTTATTTGTGGAATTTTCACTCGGAGTGCGTTCTGGTGATTCTGGAAGGTGTTTGTTCCTTCGTTAAGTTGTAGTATTAAAATTGCTGATTATGACGGCAAGATAGGTGTTTCAGCTTTGCCGCCATCTTAGTTCTCCAATACTCATTTTTATTGAAGAAAACATTTATTTGCCTATTTAATGTAAGTAATGTTATTGCATTCCAATTATATGCACTATTCTAAGTGCAGTAGAAGTAGAAGTTAAGTGAAATCTCTCATATTAGTGCAACCCCTGGAGCTGGAACATACCCCACAACTCTCTGGTAATGAGGTTCTACATCAGACTTAAGGTCCTTGGGAATAAGTGGATCATAGTCTTCTTGTGGCTGCTATGACTCACAGCAGAATGATCTGCAAAGGGAGAGTGGGTCTGTTTGAGGTTCCAGCCAGGCGTTTGTGCAGGCCAACCTAAGAAAACCATCAGAGCCTGGCAGCATGGCTCACTGGTTATGGGTTTGATTCCTCGTTAGGGAATATGCCTGGGTTACGGGCTCAGTTCCCAGGGTGGGTCATGCAGGAAGCAGCTAATCAATGATTCTCTCTCATTCATATTTCTGTTTCTCTCTCCCTCTCTTTTCTACTCTGAAATCAATAAAAAAAATATTACACACACACACACACACACACACACACACACTGAGTGGCCAGATTATTATGATCTCTGAACGCATAATACTTTGGCCACTCAGTGTATATAATAAAAGGCTAATATACAAATTGTCCCCTTGACCAGGATTTCGACCAGCAGGTAGGCCAGCTAACAGCCCATATCCCCTTCCCCTGCCCAATCTGGCTGGATCCCACCCATGCACAAATTCATGCACCAGGCTTCTAATATATATATAAACTAGAGGCCCAGTGTACAGATTCATGTTCCAGTGGGGTCCCTTTGCCTGGCCTGTGCCCTCTTGCAATCCAGGATCCCTCGGGGATGTCAGACTGCCAATTTCAGCTCAATCCCCGCAGGCTAGGCCGAGGGAACACACGAGTGCATGAATCCATGCACCAGGCCTCTAGTATGCATATAAGCTCTTTGGTTAATCTCTTCTTGCCCTCTGCTGTCTCTGCTTACCTCTGAGATTCATCAGTCTGCTCTGTTTCTATGCCTGTGCATTGAGCATCTGGCCTTTGGTGGTCAGTACACATCATAGCTACCAGTCAAACTGTCAAATGGTCACTTAAGCTTTTATATATATATACTAGAAGCCCTATGCATGAAATTTGTGCACGGGGGAAAGTGAGGGGGGGCATCCCTCAGCCCAGTCTGCACCCTCTTCAATCTGGGACCCCTCGAGGGATATCCAACTGCCCATTTAGGCACAGTCCTACCCATTCCAGGACTGCTGGCTCCAAACTGCTGGCCTGCCTGCCTCCCTGATTGCCCTAACTGCTTCTGCCTGCCAGCCTGATCACCCCCTAACCTCTACCCTGCCAGCCTAATTGATATCTAACTGCTTCCCTGCCAGCCTGTTTGCCCCCAACTTCACTCCTCTGCTGGCCTGGTCACCCTTAACTACCCTCCTCTGCAGGCTTGATCATCCCAACTGCCCTCTCTTGCAGGCCTGGTCCCTCCCAACTGCCCTCCCCTGCTGGCTGAATGACCCACAACTGCCCTCCCTTGCAGGCCTGGAACCTCCCACTGTCCTCCTTTGCTGGCCATCTTGTGGTGGCCATTTTGTGTTTACATGGGGGCAGGATCTTTGACCACATGGAAGAAGCCCTCTTGTGTTTTATAGTGATGATTAATCTGTATATTACTTTTTTATTAGATAGGACAGAGGCCTGGTGCACGGGTGGGGGCCAGCTGGTTTGCCCTTAAGGGTGTCCTGAATCAGGGTGGGGGTTCCCTTGGGGTGTGGGGTGGCCTGGGCGAGGGGCCTATGGTGGTTTGCAGGCCAGCCATGCCCTCCAGCGACCCAAGCGGAGGCCCTGGGATCTGGTATTAATTTGTGGTCTACAATTGAAAACTTTGTAGCCTAGAGCAGAGCTAAGCCTTCTGCTCACTTTGTAGTGACAGCCATTTCTGTTTGGCAAACATGAGGAACAGCCCAGGTTCCTGTAGCTGGGCTGTGGCTCTCAAGTGTTTTCTCAGCTGTTTTTTCCTAGAATCACAGCTAAGGATTTTCTCAAAGGAAGGAAGCCCTAAAATAACTTGCTAGAATTAAAATCGATGATTCATTGATTCATTGGGGCAGAAAAGAAGAGGTGATATGAAGAAAGGAATGTTTATGAAAATGCAAGATAGGAGTAGTTCAGCCACACAGCAAATATTGTGATCCTAATGTTAATTACATTTGGTCCTGGGAGTACTATGATGAGCATATAGTCTGGTGCGGAAGACAGACATGTGTCCTAGAAGCATGTTATTCTTGGGGAAATCAAAAGCGTAGCTTTGAAAGGAAATTAGGGAAGGATTCTTATAGAGGGTAACTCATGAGTTTTAAATAAGTTTAAGAAGTGAAGAAATGGGGGGAGGCTATTGAAGAAACAGAGGAAGTTAAAAACAAAGAAGAAGAAGCACAAAAGGATGTGTTGTGGTGAGGGCAGGAAAGAAGTTTGCCATTGTGGGAAGATGTTAAAACACAGAAGTGATAGAAGATTGAGTTAAGAAAGAAATACAGTGTGTTAGTGTATGTATTCATTTCCTAGAGCTCTCTGAAAGGGTTACCATGAAATTTATATCTTAAAACTATAGAAATGTATCCTCTTACAGTGCCAGAGGCTGGAAGTCCAAAATTAAAGGGTTGGCAGGTTCACACTCCCTCTGAAACCTGGATCTGTGAATCCTTCCTTTTCTCTTTTGGCTTCTAGTGTTTGCCAGGAATCCTTGGTGTTCCATAGCTTGTTAGATGCTGCATTCCAATCTCTGTTATTCTCTTCTCCCTTTGTATTTCTGCCTCTTTGTCTCTTCTTTTATTTTATTTATTTATTTATTTACTTTTAATATTTTATTGATTTTTTACAGAGAGGAAGGGAGAGAGATAGAAAGAAATATCGATGAGAGAGAAACATCTATCAGCTGCCTCTTGCACAGTCCCTACGGGGGATGTGCCCGCAACCAAGGTACATGCCCTTGACCTGAATCGAACCTGGGACCCTTCAGTCCGCAATCCAACACTCTATCCACTGAGCCAAATCGGTTTCGGCTGTCTTCTTTTAAGGACACCAGTTATTCTGGATTAAGGGTCACTATCCAGTAAGACTTTATCTTAACTAATAATATCTATAAGAACCCTATTTCCAAATAAGGTCACCCTCTGAGGCACTGGGAAATACGTTGAATACTTCAACATATCAGTTTGGGGAACACAATTCAACTCCAGACAGTATCCATAATGGAGTATGTAAGTTTATATTTTTCCTGGGAGTTGCTTGAAGGAATGCCACTCAGTGTAAACGTATGCTCCCGTGCTGATAAACCATGGTGAGCTTTTGTAAGGTCATATGAAAGAAAAATGGGCAAAGCTCAATTTAATGAACTTAGAAAAAGAACATAAACATTCATTGCTCTAGTAGCCCTCCTTGAGTAAACAATTGATAGCATTCTTCTGAGGAGCTATTTTAGAAACTACCTTTTGGGAGTTACTGTGAATAAGCAGGAAGACCTTAGGCCTTCGGAAGATGCTTAGCTGGGGAAAATGAAATATTCTAAATTGTGGTGCCTCATAAAATCATAAAAGGAACAGAAACATTGGGACAAATCATAGGGCCTCTGGCATACAAAATAGTTTCTTTAAAAGTTATATTTGTTTTGAAATAAAGGGAGTCATAGAATGAAAGCACAAAGCACAGTATACATTTCTATGATTCAAAACATAGGGGGTGCAAGTTTTGTTCAAGTGCTTGTATTTGTTTTCATAATCTGAATGTTTTTCTTCTGTAATTCCTGGTGGAGTATTTATTACATTTTTTTTTTTAGAATCTATAATTCTTCATTTAGAATAAGTGAATAAATGTCCTCTCCTTCACAGAAATTCACTACATCTGCACTTTTTTTTCAGGAATGTTGCTTTTCTGTGAACTTGAAAACCACTTCTCTATGTTTGTTGCTGGCTTTACAAATGTGCTTGGCTGTTAATCTGTCTGGTGGGTAGCAGTATTGAGGCCTTGATTTGCACTGAATTGCATCTTTAAAGATTATCCTGAAGTTCTACTAAATCTGTATTATTAGACTGAAGTCATTACTTCCTTGTTATCTTATAAGGCCCAGTGCATGAAATTTGTACACAGGGTGGGGGTGTCCCTCAGCCCAGCCTGCATACTCTCCAATCTGGGATCCCTCTCATAATCCAGGACTGCTGGCTCCCAACTGCTCACCTGCCTGCCTCTCTGATTGCTCCTAACCACTTCTGCCTTCCAGCCTGATCACCTCCTAACCACTCCCCTGCCAGCCTGATAGATGCCTAACTGCTCCCCTGCTAGCCTGTTTGCCCCGAACTGCCCTCCCCTGAAGGCCTGGTCACTCCCAACTGCCCTCCCCTGCAGGCCTGGTCACCTCTAACTGCCCTCCCCTTTAGGCCTGGTCACCCCTAACTGCCCTCTCCTGTAGGGCTAGTCCCCCCAACTGCTCTCCCCTGTAGGCCTGGGTCCCCCCCAACTGCCCTTCCCTGCAGGCCTCGTCACCCCCAATTTCCCTCCTCTGCTGGCCACCCCCAACTTCCTTCCTTTGCCCTCCCCTGCAGGCTTGATCACCCCCAACTGCCCTCCCCTGATGACCTGATTGCCCACAACTGCCCTCCCTTGAAGGCCTGGTCCCTCTTAACTGCCCTCCCCTCTGGCCATCTTGTGGTGGCCATCTTGTGTCTACATGGGGGCAGCATCTTGAACTACATGGGGGCAGCCATGTTGTGTATTGGAGTGATGGTCAATCTGCATATTACTCTATTAAATAAATAGAGGCCTGCTGCATTGGTGGGGGCCAGCCGATTTGTCCTGAAGTGTGTCCTGGATCAGGGTGGGGCTTCCCTTGGGTTGTGGGGTGGCCTGGGTGAGGGGCCTGTGGTGGTTTGCAGGCTGGCCCCATCCCCTGCCAACCCAAGCAGCCTGGAGCAGAGCCAAGCTTCCTGCTCTCTCTGTGGCGGTAGCCATTTCTGTTGGGATTTATTTATGTTCTGTAATTGCAACTTTATAGCCTCGAGTAGAGGTCTGGGCCCACTAGATTGTGTGGAAAGCTTGGCTTCCTCCATAGGGAAATCCAAGCCTCCCTCCTGCTTGCTCCCTGGCTACAGCCATCTTGGTTGGGGTTAATTTGCATAATCACTCCTGATTGGCTGGTGAGCATGGCATGGGGCCATGGCTTGTGGGTATAGCAGAGTGATAGTTAATTTGCATATTACTCTTTTATTAGATAGGATTGCTTTATGACCAAAAGCTGAAATAGCTTCCTAATATAAACTTTTCATTGTAATAATCCAAGAAATTTAATTTTTTTTCTCATTTATTTATGTACCACTACACCTTATCTTGTCTCTCACTAACTTACTAGAGGCCTGGTGCATGGATTTGAGCACATTTAATTGGAATTAATTAGAAGGAGGCCAGAGGGATGGGACTGGGAGAGACAATCCAGACATGTTCTGAAGCCAACCTCTCATGATCCCTCCCCAGTCAGCTACACCTGGGGTAGCACCAGGGCTCAAAGGGTGTCTGTAGAATGAGTGGGATCTCTTCAGTAGGTGGGAACCATCAACTGGCCTGTGGGTATCAGGCCGAAACTGGAAGTCTGACATCTTCAAGGGATCCTGGAGGGTTAGAGGGATTTCTATAAAGTTGCTGTTGCTTGGCAGTTCCTGTATTGAGCATCTGCCCCCTGATGGTCATTGCACATCATAGCTACCGGTCAGAGCATCTGACATTTAGTGATCAATGTGTCTGATAACTACCAGGTGGACTGTCAAATGGTTGACAGTTGCTTAGGCTTTTATATATATATATATATTATAATGTATTTTTTTAGCCATGAGTTTGAATTCATTATTATACAGTTCAATAGTCCCATTAGCTAAAGTTTTGTGGCTAAGATTTATGTTGCCTTAATACAAGGAGAACAGTCTGTAGCTTTAGTTTATTAAATAATGTTACATTTGTACTTTGATTACAAATTTTTTCCCAATATATTTAGGTATTTGCCAATTAGAGCACATGGGGACTAAAATCAGGATTAAAACTGCTTTTAGTTCTATCAAATGTTCTAATTTTTACATAGGACAAATAACATGCATTCCAAAAACTATAGAATGTTATATTTGTTGTCAGTCTCACCATGGTGCAATTTTTTTGAGAAAAATATTAAATAGATTGTGTTAATATGGAGTGAAAATGGCTCTTTTCTAAAAAAAAGAGCTTAGTAGGGTAGAGAAGACCTAGTACAAATGAGGAATTAAAAAAAAAACGTGTAATTTAGTACTAACCATACACATAACTTGTTGTAAACTCTGTGAGTTCCTGCTTATCCTTTGTAATGAAAGAGTAATATGCAAATTGACTGTACTTCCCATCAAGCCACCAGGGTGTGGCCCACTAGCCAATCAGGAACAAATTATGCAAATAAACCCCAACTAAGATGGCTGCCACCACTGAGAGCAGGAGGGAGGCTTGGGTTTCCCCGGCAACGGAGGAAGCCAAGCTTCCTGCCTGCCATTGCCAGCTGGGCCTCCACCTTAGGCTACAGAGTTTCAAACAGAAATGGCTGTCACCACGGAGGAAGCAGAAGGCTTGGCTCCATTCCAGGCTACAAAGTTTCAATTATAGAACATAAATTAATCCCAGATCCCAGGGCATCTGCTTGGGTCACTGGGGGACACGGCCAGCCTACAAACCACCACAAGCCCCTCGTCCAGGACGCCCCACATCCCAAAGGAACCCCCACCCTGATCCAGGACACCCTTAAGGGCAAACCAGAGGTCCCCACCCATGCTCCAGCCTCTAGCCTATCTAATAAAAGAATAATATGCAGATTGACCCTCACTCCAACACACAAGAGGGCTGCTCCCATGTGGTCAAAGGTCCTGCCCCCATGTGGACACAAGATGGCCACCACAAGATGGCCAGCAGGGGATGACAGTGGGAGGTTCCAGGCCTGCAAGGGAGGGCAGTTGTGGGCCATCAGGCCAGCAGGGAAGGGCAGTTGGGAGGGACCAGCCTTGTAAGGGAAGGCAGTTTGGGCAATCAAACCTGCAGGGGAGGGCAGTTAGTGGTAACCAGGCTGGCAGAGGAGGGAAGTTGGGGGCAAATAGACTGGCGGGGAAGCAGTTAGACATCAATCAGGCTGGCAGGATAGTAGTTAGGGGGTGGTTAGGCTGGCAGGCAGAAGCGGTTAGGGGCAATAAGGGAGGCAGGCAAGTGAGCAGTTTGGAGCTAGCAGTCTTGGATTGTGAGAAGGATGTCCGAGTGCCTATTTAGGCCTCATCCTACTGGGATCGGGCCTAAACGGGCAGTCAGACATCTCTCAAGGGGGTCCCAGATTGGAGAACATGCAGGCTGGGCTGAGGGACAACCCTCCCAACCCCACCCCCCCCGTGCACAAATTTCGTACCCAGTCCATGAAAATTCAAGCCCTGGAGGAAGGGTTTCTCAGTCTGGCCCGCCCTCTCTCACAGTCCAGAGCCCTCAAGGATGGGAGGTGACCCAGCAATCAGGGTAAGGCAATGCCCCATCACACCTCTTCTGCTGTCACTGCTGACAGCACAAGCCTCAGCCAACCCTGGTTACCTGAGCCTTGGGCAGCCCTGGGCATCTCGGGGGTTGAGGAGATTGGGGGACTATGGAGGCAGGCACACAGAACAACCGCGTGCTTGCTGCCTTGATGGGGTTAAGGGGACTTGGCGCCGCCATCTTGTGGCTGTGCTTACTGCCATTATGCAGTCAATTAGCATATTCCCTCCTTATTGGCTGTAGGTGCCACTATCTTTGAGGGAAGGGCAGTCAATTAGCATATTCCCTTAATGGCTGTGGACACCGCCATCTTTGAAAGTGGACAATTAGCATATTCCCTCATTATTGGCTGTGGTCACCACCATCTTTGAGGGCAGGGCAGGCAATTAGCATATTCCCTCTTTTAGGGCTGGGCACCACCATCTTCGCAATGGCATGAGGGTCAATTAGCATATTTCCTCTTTATTAGATAGGATACTTATCCACTTATATTAATTGCTATTCTCCTAACATTGCTAAACCATTGGATGTAGCCAAAGCACTAAAGTTTGGAAATTTTTACTTAAAAATTTATAAATTATAAATAACTGTACATCTATAGGGTAATGATATATACATTAACCTAAATGACAAAATTCTTAGAAAAATAGATCAAAGAAAAACCAAACTTTTATTTCAAAAAGCCATTACAGAATATCAAAACAGGAAGGTTTTTTTAAAAATATATATTTTATTGATTTTTTTTACAGAGAGGAAGGGAGAGGGATAGAGAGTTAGAAACATCAATCAGCTGTCTCTTGCACACCTCCTGCTGGGGATGTGCCCACAACCAAGTTACATGCCCTTGACCAGAATCAGACCTGGGACCTTTCAGTCTGCAGGCTAATGCTCTATCCACTGAGCCAAACTGGTCTGGGCAGGAAATTTTTGTTTGTTTGTTTGTTTGTTTGTTTAAGTCACTTAGTTAAGATAGGAAAATGTAGACTGAGAGTACTACTAAGTAGATTCATAAACTCTTAAATATCAGTATTCAAAGATTTGTTGTTTTGTTTTTGATTAGTAGAAATAAGTCATGTCTGGGACATAATGGAGGTTTAATACATGCAGATAGAGAAAAAAATGGTTGTCTAGATATTGCAACTTTTAAACTTTCTTGATTTTGTGCTGGAAAATTGTCATCTGACCTTTTAAGGCAACACACTTTGAGAAAATGGAATCTCTCCAGATACAAGTGGCCAGGACGGTGAGGAATTTGGAAATCATTCCATATAAGCGTAAGTGAGGTAATAGACTATTTATTCACAGAGAAATGCATATATGAGGAGACTCAACAGATTTCCAGATTTTTAAAAGATTATTATAGACTAGAGACCTGGTTCATGAAATTTGTGCACTCAAGAGGATCCCTCAGCCCAGACTGCTAAAGGGTGCAGGCCAGGCCAAAGGACCCCACTGGTGCACGAATGGGGCTGGGCAGGTGTGCAGGAAGTTGGTCAGCTGGGAGGGACTATGGGCTGGCTCCAGGGCATGTCTGTTCCATTTTGCTCAGTTTCAATCGGCCAGACCCCAACAGCTAGTCAGAGCATCTGCCCCCTTGTGGTCAGTGCACATCATAGTCAGTGGTTGAATGGCTGACCAGAGGACAGGACACTTAGCATATTAGATTTTTATTATATAGGACTAGAGGCCAATGTATGAAATGGTGCAAGAGTAGACCATCCTTTCCCCAGCTATCAGCACTGGCTTCCATCTGGCACCTGGGACCTGGGTTTCCCTAACAGCTCCTGCTTTGTCCAGAAGGTGTTCTGGAAGGACTTCCAGCCTAATTAGCATATTATGCTTTTATTATTATAGATTATCTATATTTTATTACAAGCTATTTTAAAAGCAGTGTTAGTACAAAACTTGGAAGTTATAGATAGGCAAGATTGGTACATATGAGGAAATAAGAACTTGGTGACATTAAAATTATTTGAAAAATGAGATCCTCTTTCTGACAAGTGCTTTGCACTCTGTCACTGGTATTGTGGAAACACTTTGCACAAATTTAATTAAATCACTCTAATGCCATGGCACGTGACAGACCAAATGATTTTGTGGGCTATATACAGCCCTCATGCTGGATGTTCCACACCCCTGCTAACGCATGGGTCTTCTCTGTCTCCCTCATTTAAATACAACAAATGTACAAAATGAGAGCTGGAATGCTGATGGCTCTGAGGGCAAATGTTTATAAATACGACTGTCTGCATATCAAAATTGGGGCAAGCAATAAGGAGGGAGGTTTTTAATTTGAGATTCTCATTAAATTGGGGCATTTGAGATGGGCTAACTTGTCTTCAGGTCATTAGCATCCTGACCTTCAGCTAAAGCAGGCAAAAGTCCTCTCTCAAGCCGTGGTTTAGGTTTGCAGGATTTTAACAAGATCAAGCAAGTCTCAATCACTTTTCACCAACTTTATGTGGAGGCAAGCTTTTTTGTGTAAAGGTGGCCAAAATAATGGAACTGAACATTTAAGTAGTTCAGATATCAGAGTTTTTAAATATATAAAATAAAATAGTTTTGTATGCATATTTAAAAAGATGAAAGGAGAAATATAAATGTGAACAACTAAATGGAAGATCATCGGGAATGACCAGTATGATGTGGAAAAAATTAAATGGAACCTCTAAAAATGGAAAATATTGTTGAAATATGAGAATGAAGTAGAGAAGCTAAGAAAACAAATCAAAGCTAAAGAATATATGTACAAACTATTCAGAAACCAATACAGAGAGAAAAGAAAATGAAAACAAAAATATCTAGATGTGTCCCTGGCTGGTGTTTCTTAGTAGTAAGAGTATAGCCCATACACTGAAGGGTCTCAGATTCAGATTCGATTCAATTCCTGCTCAAGGGCACATACCTGGATTGCAGGTCCAATTCCAGGCCCTGTGCGACTGGTTGGGTCTCGTGCAAGAGGCAACTAATGGATTCTTTCTCTCCCCCCCCCCCCCCCCCCCCCCGCTTCCTCCTTACATCCCTCTCTCTTTCTCCCTTCGACTCTCTCTGTAAATCATTGGGGGAGGGAGGAATGTCCTTGGGAGAGGATTAACAATAACAACAAAAACAACAACAACAAAACTAGATGTAGAATGTACATGTTCTCACACTTCCCAAAGTGGAACAGAATAAAGGAGAGTCACTGTGTAAAAACTTGTTGGCTGATCATTTGTAGATCAGGTCAGACACATGAATTTAAACTTTCAAGTTGTACAATATATCCTAAATAGGATAAACAAAACTGTCAGTGTGGCAGTATTTATAAGATAAATCTATTTTAGTTTTCTCTTTTTTGGAGCATTTGGGGATAAAACCTGGAGTTAGTTATATTGCTAAGAGTGTGAGTCCGATTACCATAATTGTGGTGTAAGAAGATGGCTGAATTAAGGACATACTGTAATGATGAAGAGGCGATCAGTACGCATTTTGAATTAAAATCCAGTGTGAGAAATGAATGAGCTGATATGAGAGTGAAGGAAAAAATCAATTCAAAATGACTTTTATTCCAGGTTTTATGACCATAATATAGGAACTGAGAGAAGTTGGGAAGTTGAGATGAAATAATTTTGGGGAAAATACGTTGGGTTTTAGATGTTAGTTAATGAAATTTGGGGACATGGTGGAATATTGAAATAAAAAGGGCATGAAAAGAATCTATTTTTATGAACATTACAAAAATTTTGTCATAACCACAAAGTTCTGTTTTGTTCCATATTCAGAGTTAAAAATATAAGGACACCTTAATGTAGTATTTCAGCATGTTTTCTACTTTTATGTATTATAATGGGACTAGAAGCCCAATGCCTGAAATTCGTGCGGAAGTGGGAGGGAGGTTGTGTCCTTCAGCCCAGCCTGAACCCTCTCCAATCTGTGACCCCTTGAGGGATGTCTGACTGCCCACTGGGATTAGGCCTAAACAGGCAGTTGGACATCCCTCTCACAGTCTGGGACTGCTGGTTTCCAACTGCTTGCCTGCCTGCCTGCCTGATTGCCCCTAACTGCTTCTGCCTACCAGCATGATCACCCCCTAACCACTCCCTGCCAGCCTGATCGACATCTAACTGCTCCCCTGCCAGCCTGTTTGCCTCCAACTTCCCTCCTCTGCCAGCCTAGTCACTCCTAACTGCCCTCCTCTGCCAGCCTGGTTGCCTCTAATTGTCCTCCTGTGCAGGCCTGGTCACCCCAAACTGTCCTCCCCTGTAGGCCAGGACACCCCTAACTGCCCTCCCTTACCATCCTGGTCACCCCTAACTGCCCTCCCCTGCCAGCCCTATTGCCCCTAACTGCCCTTCTCTGCCAGCCTGGTCCCCCCTAACTGCCCTCCCCTGCTGGCCTGATCACCCCCAATTGCCCTCCACTATAGTCCTGGTCACCCCTAACTGTCCTCCCCTGTAGGCCTGGCTCCCCCCCCCCCCCAACTGTCCTCCCTTGCAGGCCTAGTTCCTCCCAACTGCCCTCCCCTGCTGGCCTGATTGCCCACAACTGCCCTCCCCTGCAGGCCATCTTGTGGCAGCCATCTTATGTCCACATGGGGGCAGCCATCTTGTGTGTTGGGATGACGATCAATTTGTATATTACTCTTTTATTAAATAGGATAGGTTAATGAAAAGGGAACAATACAAGTTCAGCTACTAAATTAACTGAAATCTTTGGATATGAAATGTTCTTGTTAACATAAATTAATAATGGCAAGAGTATCGAAACTAATGCGTGTAGAAATCTTTGGACTTGGACACACATATGTTGGTTTTACTCATAATTGTATGCTTCTAAAGCTATTGTACTGTGACCTACTCAAGTGACTAATTTAGCAATGGAATGCTTAACCATGATGAGAACATATTTCAACAGAGCCTCATGAAAAGATTTCAGGCAGACAGAAAAGACCTAAAGCCTTTTACTTGCACAAGTAAAACAATAATTTGAAAGTCAGAAGTGACTGAATTACAGAAGATTAATCATGAACTACAGGTTAAATATGAGTAATAAATGGATTTCTTCTAAAGAAAAAATATCTTAAATACCTTTAAAACTATATATGATTTCTTTGTTTTATAATATTGCATTAAATAAGTATATATTAAGAAAAGGTTTAAATGGTTGTATTGTAGGTCTCCATACAAACAAAACAGATATGCAAATTAAATAGAATTGACATTTTAAAAATCTACAGAATTCACATTCATATCATTCTCTGATGGATAATGACTTTTCACCGAGTGTAAACTGCTGTCAAAATGAGCCCGGACTGGTTTGGCTCAGTGGATAGAGCATTAGCCTGTGGACTGAAGGGTCCCAGATTCAATTCCAGTCAAGGGCATGTGCCTCAGTGTGGGCATATCCCCAGTGAGGGGTGTGCAGTTGATTGATGCTTCTCTCTCATTGATGTTTCTATCCCTCTCCCTTCCTCTCTATTAAAAAAATAAATAAAATGTATTTTTTAAAAAATGAATGGCTGCAGATTGCTGATGCACAGGTTTTTTGAGTCTGACAACCTGGTGTACTGGTTCTGTGGATTCCTGCTCCATTCTCAATCTGAACTGCTGGGAAGCCATCATTGTGCTCCCAGCGGTCATTTGGCCTCTGCTTGGCTCACAGGCATCACTGTTAGGTCCGCCTCATTCCTTTCCCACCAAATTGGCCCTGGATGTTAAAGTTGTATCTCAATGTCTTACTAGTAAAATAGTAAGCAAAGGTACAAACTCAGACACTGAAGTCACATGGCAGGCCTATAATAAAATGATCCATAATATAGTAATTTTTAAGATCACTAAAATGAAGTTACATAATTTTCTTAGCTGGGATTTCTGACAGTATGTCTTTTGGCCTATCAGGACCCAAATTTTACATTGAGCTAAAGGAATCAAATTAAATAAACTAAGTAAAAAACTAAATACATATGAGAAACTACCTTTCCATGTATGAGTAAAAATGGTAAAGTCAAATAGTACATATTTCTGTTTTCTTGAATGAAAATTGCATTTGCTATATTTGATTTATCCAAGGAAACACAGAACTTTAGAGATTTTGGTGACATGATTGTTAAATCAATCAACCTGTACATTCCAGAAAACAAATGTGTTGCATTTTTTGTGCCAGGAGAGACTGTAGGAGAGTAGGCTTTCTCAATGACCCATAATAACTATAATTAACATGCAGAACCTTTAAACATAACTGGCATTTTTTCCCTGAAGTCTGCAGTCGACATTATTTTGATTTCTTATTTTCGATCTATTGAGTCTGTATTTCTAACCTTGTCCTGCCCCTGCCTGCCGTCCAGAGGTTTGCCTGAACGTGTTGAATGCCTGTGTGTAATCGTTGTTTAAAAATACGTGGTTGTGGTCATACTTGATGTGGGCCACTTGCTTATATTCACTAGTAGATCGAGCCCAGTAGCAGTATAGGATGTTGAAACTTCTGGAAGTTTCAAAACTTTTGGAGCATTAACTTTCCCACACACTCCATTGTTAAAATTCAGTTGGTCTCCCTATTAGAGAATTGAATGAATTGGAATGTGGACAGAGGAACTTTAAAAATTAATTATGTAGTCCTATTTTTGAATTTGACATTAAGTACGAGCCCTATGATTCTTCATTCTAAGATGGCCAGATTTATATTCTTTTAGTATATTTTCAAATATTATGTCAAATTTGTCATTTCCTTTTATTTTCCTGTGCTGCTCTACTTACAGGCGTGTCATGTATTTGTGGAATGTCACAATTAATATGATCTCAGACTCTGTAGTTAATTTTAGTGTTTATTGCCCATCTCTTGATGTGAAGATCACTTCATCACTGTCTCAGCGTGCGCTGGCACACACAAAGACCACACACAGACAGCATCTCTTTATAAAGATGGCATTGCTTTAAAAATTAATGTATCAATTAGACATCAGCCAAATGAAAAGTTATCTTTTTTTTAGATCATGTTACTTAAAAACTCTTGTTAGCACAGATGAAAAAGTATAATGTCTTCATTTATGGGCCAATTTTTGTTGTTTAAAAGAACTATAAAAATAAGTTTTCAGTGGCTCATGCAGAGGAACTGATCTGAATAAAACAGCTGTATCCCACTATGACAAAGTAATGAAGATTATACAGATAGATGCCTTAGAGATTCTCTAAAAGAGATGGTATTAAAAAGAGAAAAATCACTCAGTGTCATAAATCAGGGCAACAGTTATTTTTAGATTTGTCCTGTGTTAAAATTCTACCAATCCCAGGTATACTATTATCTTATTGAACGTAACATAGGTCTGTTGAGGGGGTAGATTTTTATATTTATGCAATTAGTAATTATTTTTTAGAACAACATTAAAAGGATAAAAATGAGATTTTTAATATTTTATTTTTTGATTGATTTCAGAGAGGAAGAGAGTGGGAGAGATAGAAACATCAATAATGAGAGAGAATCATTGATCAGCTGCCTCCTGTAAACCATCTGCTAGGGAAGGAGTGCACAATCCGGGCAGGTGCCTTGACTGGGAATTGATCTGTAACCTGGTTCAATCACTGAGCCATGCTAGCCAGGCAAAATCTTTAATATTTTAGATTTAACAATGAATTATTACCATGTGCTTAGACAGTTTACTTTTATTTAAAGAACATTTTTCAAATATAAAACCTGGTTATTATGCTAACTGAAGGAGCACCTAAAGTAATATCATAATGAAGTCCTGGAAAGAGCACTGGCTATCGAGTTAGAATTATTTTCATTTCCTGGCAGCTCTGTGAGCACATCTGTTAACTTGGGCAAGTTACTTACTTTCCCTGAGCTTTGGTATCTGCTCCTTTGGCAATGGAAAGATACTCTACTTCCACTTCCTCCTAAGGTCATACTTTAGGAATAATTGAGGGGGGACAAATGTTAAGAGTCTATTACAATTCCTGGAGGTCTTGCATTAGGTGAAGTCACTAAGTAACATGATGCCTATCTCAAAGTAGTTGAGCATGAAACATTTTTAGCCCCCACCTCGTGGTATTTCTGAATCAAGTACCCCTCGAACACTTCATTCCTTCCCTCCTTATTACCAGTTCTCTAGCATAACAGAAGCTTTTTGGATAGTAAGTTCAAGTAATTACATTTTTGTTATTGTACTTTTGAAGTTATCCTTTATATTTAGTTAGGGTTTTATGTTTGAAGGGCCTTAAAGATAAGCACATTCAAATGTAAGATCTATGGATGACTAACTTCTCTGTTGTGCCTGTGGTCTCACATGGTATTCTATTAATTTCCACTGATAGCATTTGCAGATATATAAAATGAATTCATACTTTTAGTCATTAGTATGCCTCCGTTTATTTATTTTCATTTATTTCTTTTAAAAACAACCCTTAAAGTAATTATGAAAAAGAGTATTCCAGCTTTTCCATCGCCAATGAATGATTCTAAAAATGTTTTTCATGTTTGGGTTGACGTGATGAGATTTTTTTGTTTGTTTCAGAACAAGGATGATACCTTTACTTTAGGAAGTCACTGACCCCGAAAGACCTCTTTCTCAGAGTGAAGAAAAGGGATATGGAGAATTCTTTGCTGCTCTTTATTGCTTTGCTGCATTAGGAAAGTTTTCAATTCAGCCAAGGGAGCAAGAAACCATTAGTCAGGGCCGCTGTCACTGGGAAGATTTGTGTTCTCCATTTTGGGGGGATGTTTTAGAACTAAGGACCACATATCATTTGTAACCATCAGGACAGGGTGAGTTATCCTATAATTTGGGCTCAGATATACTCCCTACTCATCCCAAAACACAGATACACACACAAACATTCTTAATAGCAGGTTAATGTGAAAGTAATGTTTCATGCTGAGGACAAGGTGGCCTGAAGATATTTCTATGGCAACAGAAAGGCCCCTTACAGATATCTGTCTTCTTAAGTTGATGCTGTTTATTAGAGAGGCTGCCTGTTCTACAGACTGTAATTATCATTAGGTGGAGAAAGGTTGTTGAACGTGGGTGGACTGCTTAGCTGCAGTTTTCTGATTTGTTTAGCACAGCTTTGAAATAAATTTCAAAGGAATATTAAGAGCCTGAGATCATTGTGCTACTTGTCTCTGTAGGTGAAGCCCTAGCTAATTATAGGATGTTTGCTGAGTGCATATGAAGTTTTTGAGCAGACAGCATAAACAGCAACACAAAAATACAATTAGAGTGAGCGGTGTGTATTAAGTGATTTTAGTGTGTATGCATTTATGCTTTTTAGAGCAGAGCTCACCAACCAGTGATCTGCAGACCACTGGTGCTCCATGAAGTCCAAAAGGCTGGTTTAGAGAAGTCTATTATTTCTTTTATGGGAAAAGACCTTAGTCAAAATAGGCTTTGAATTAGTCAAGTTGTCCTTAGCATATTTTTCCAGGCCTAACAGTCTGAGATTCAGAATTTATCTTCTGTTTTTACAACTAAGACTCAGACTTCCAAGATTTTTCTTGGTTCTTGGCATAAAATTTAAAGCAGATGGGCCAACAAAAATTTCATTCTGATTAGGATGCGGTGTGGTGTGGTTTGTATGCCTGTGTTTATAGTCATTAGCAGTATATCTACTAAACCAATACGATGTTCTTACTAAGGAAAATGTATAGATCTTTGACCGCTATTGGGCAGCACTCTTTAATTTTCTTCACTTTTTTTCAAAAATGAGATTTCAATTGCAGTGCTGTAAAAACCAATTGCTTACTGTGTATAATTAGTTTTCCTTAGAAGTTAGAAGCTAGTAGTTTCAGAGTCATTAATCTGTGTACTTAGATTTTTCATGACTAATGATGTAGTTGCATAAGACCTTGTTTGGAAGCCATGTACTCAAGCCGATAGGATGTAGAGCCCTGGCTAAATGAATTTCACTGAAGTTTAAAATTCTGCAATAATGTGTTATATTAGAAAAACATATTAAGTTTAGGATGTGTTCTGTTGTATAAACACCGTTTTGGAGTCATTGTGATTAGCAGTTAAAAAGACTTACTGAAAAGAGGTGGTTAAGAACAAAATCATTTTGTCTATTAAATATTATGCAATAGCTTAGATAAGTTTGTCTTTAACATGTGAGGCCTAATGAGGTGTCAACCCTTTGGCAAATCCATGTCTCATTTGCACAGTTTCACTTTCTTGTATGTGCTAAATTCCTTTTGATGGTTAGGTCTCTAGTCAATTTTTCAAACAATCTGAATTTGGCAAAGTATAAACACAAAATGATTTTATGTTTTTCTATCTACTAGGTTCTTACTCCCTATGCCTTAATTGACATCTCAAATGTTTTCTATAGATTATCAGTGACTTTGGTTATTTAAAGAGAAAAAGCTTTCAGTTCACTTTCATACTTCAACCTCCTATCCTACTTTAAGCTTCTTTTTTGCAAATGGCTCACAGGAGGGAAATAAATTTTGGTGGTTTTTTTTTTGTTTGTTTGTTTGTTTTTTGTTTGTTTTTACTTTATTTTCTTATTTCCCACCTAGGCGTGTGCTATGGGGGGAGTAGAGAGGGGAACATTGTTGGCCTCTGGGTCATTTTCTTCCCCTTTTTGTAATAGGTGGGAGTGGCAGGGAGGAGGGGAGATAAGGCTTTAATGAGAAACCTTCTGAGGTTTGATCTGGCTTGGGCTAGTTCTTTGCTGCTGGTGGCCTCAGTAACCCATTGTTCTCCCCTTAAGGGTGATGATCAGTTTTACTAGTATTCCGACTTCTCAGCAGACATGGTTGCCATGTTTCCCATCAGCCTGCAATGGCACAAGCCTCTAGTACCTTCTCTGGGCGGGGTGCTGGGGCTGGTCTCACCTGGGCAGCTCCATTATGTAGTACTAGCACGACCTCTTTTACCTACCACCTTCACTGTTGCCACCAGAAGCACATTTCTTGGCTTCTTTCTGCTGCAGTTGCCATGCATCGCTGCTCAGCTTCCTTCTGAAATGTCCCTTAATTCATAGGACTCTCACATATTGTAATACCAAAAGGTGGGATGTAAGCTATATACTCATGCCTCCACCTGTCCTTACCTGTTGGTCCCTATTTCTTTCCCCCCATCATTGGATAGGTAGGAGGATAATCAATCAGTGTATTGCCTAAATGTGTGTTCAGTGAGGTTTGAGATATAAGATTTGATAATTCTATTGTTCTTCACGCATATATAATTGGTTAAAGAAAACACTAAATCCCTGTTCTCTGCCTACCTTGGCAACCCAGGTAGAGGACACATGACTCTATGTTTCTCTCCTTCTTCTTGTCTTTTTCTTAAGGACTTAAGAAGTAGGCCAGACGTGGAAAGCCCTGAAGGAATTGTCTGACACTAGATATTTATGACTCTCTTTAAATAGGAAATAGTTTCTCTCTCATTGTCTTTAGTTTTTGGGTAGTGGAGAAATCAGGTACAATAGAATACATCCTGCAAGTATCATGTAATAAGGTTTTCTTTAAGAAAAAAGGGAGAGGGTAAGGGGAGGGAAAAGAAAATATGTATCGCTGTTCTTTGTATCTGCAAATTATTCACCTGATGATCACTCTTACACAGGTTAATTTACTCTTTGAACATGTTTTAGAAGCTCATTGTTGTCAAGCACAGAGCATACAATGGGAAGAAAAGTTTTTATTAAGAGGGGAAAAATACAAGTCTGCTGGAGGAAGTGAAATCCAAGTAGATGCCAAAAGAGAAGTAGGAGTTTGGCAGGTGGCAGGAACAGAAGACAAGAGTATTCTTGTTGTTTAGACAACTGTCTTAACAAGGGCCCAGAATAAAGAGAGAACATAGAACCTCGAACTGAATGTCTAGAATATCCAGAACTTGTAGGGAAAGGCTATGATTATAGAGAAATAAACAGAAACCAGTTCATGAGAAGGTTTTGAACATTATCCTAAGAGAATTGGAGAACTAATGAAACATTTTAAGTAGGGGCATATTACTGTCTAATCCTCCCAGTAGATTCAGTCATTTGAAATAATTTAACAGCCATTCCCTATAAAAACAAAATAAAACATAGGACTTATTTAATATTAGAGGCCCAGTACACAAAATTTGTGCACTGGGGGTGGTGGTGTTCCTCAGCCCAGTCTGCACCCTCTCCAATCTGGGACACCTAGGGGGATGTCTGACTACTGGACCTAAACTGCCTGTCAGACAACCCTCTCACATCCAGGACTGCTGGCTCTCAACTGTTCACCTGCCTGCCAGCCTGATTACCCCCTAACCACTCCCTTGCCAGCCTGAGTGACACCTAGCTGCTTCCCTACCAGCCTTGTCACCCCAAACTGCCCTCCCCTATACTGGCCTTTTCACCCCTAACTGCCTTCCCCTGCTGGCCTGGTTACCCCCAATTGCCCTTCCCTGCAGGCTTGGTCGCCCCAACTGGCCTTCCCTGCCAGCCTGGTCACCCCCAACTGCCCTCCCCTGCAGGCCTGGTCCCCCCCCCCCCAAATGCTCTCCCTCACCTGCATGTCTGGTTGCCCCCAACTGCCTGCCCCTGCTGGCCTCATCACCCACAACTGCCCTCCCCTCCCCTGCTGGCCATCTTGTGGCAGCCATCTTGTGACCACATAGGGGGCCATCTTGTGTGAGGGTGTGATGGTCAATTTTCATATTAATTTTTTATTATATAGGATTGGCATGAGATTTGTATTATAGAATGATTGCTGGTCTGTTGGGAGATAATAAATTGAAGAAGGTGGGGAGAAAGCAGGGAGGTTAGTTAACAGCTACTGAGGTCATTCACATGGAATATGATGGTGGCCTAGGAGAGGATAATGTAGCTTTGTGTGAATCAAAATAGACAAATTAGAGAGCAGATTGGGGTGTGAAGTAGTCAGTATCTGAAGACCAGAGACATGTGGGGTGAGGGGTTGGAAGAAAGGAGATGAAGGAATCAAGAATGAGGACAAATTTCTGTCAGGTGATTTGACACTGGTCTCTACTGGGCTAGAGAATACTGAAAGGAGGAAGACCTTATTAGGAAGAAGATGATGATAGATTTAGTTTTACAATGAAGTGCCTGAAGGACATAAATGTGAAGATGTCAATAGCATTTGAGCTATCAGGAGGTAACTGGCCATCAAAGACAGATTGGGTTTGAAAAGCTGAATTCATCACCAAAGCTCTCTCTCATTCAAAATAAGAATAAGGGAACACTGTTCTTCCAGACATATCTCAGGGTTTGTTAGCGAAGTCAATTTTCATTTAAAGTAGTTTCTTCTATCCCCCTCTCCACAAAGGATTTGTTAAATATTTTAGTATGCTCTAAATTTGATATTCATTCCTTCTACCATAACTCAGAAATTTTAAGGAAATGTTTGCTATAGGAAACAATTTAGAACCTAAGTGTGAATGTACACAAATGCGCTAACCAAGTCAAATATAGACAAGCCAGATCTAAAAGTAACCATTAGTTTTTCAGGCCTGTTGCCTTTAGAGACTAGATATGACATACGATGAAAGTCTTTGCCCAGGACAAGAATGTTTTGCAGTCTGAGCTCAGAATATTTAACACGATATAACACAGAAATTATAAAGTGAAAGTCTTCGCCATTACAAATGTGCCAATCTGTTATTCTCTTGGAGGGACCAACCATTAGCCATTGTTTTACAGCAGGAGAAAATGTGAGTCCATCAATTAGGATCCATAAATGTGGATTTGATGAATCTCCCTAAACGAAAAGAATTTTTAGATTGTAAGGCAATGAACGAAATGTGAAGAGAATTGCTAATGTGAAGAGAAGAGTGTCTAGATTTAGAAAAAAATTATTAGATGTTAAAATGCTTCAAGGAAAAAGTGAGTTAGATGGGGATGAAAACTCACATAAGATCTAGTTTATACTGCTCTAATGCTTTTTATATGAACTGCTCCTTCATAGATTAACCTGAATATACCAAACTTTTACTGCCAGATTTTAATAATGTCTTAGTCAAAGACTTGCAGGCTTCTTACTCTGGAGCAGAGTTCAGCAGTCATCCTCAGCATATTGCTTGGCACATAGTAGAATTTTAGAAAGTATTAATTTCCTTCCCACACATTTGCATTGCTTTTGGAAAAAAATATATTTCCCAGTATGGCAGTTTTATTTCATCAGAAACTATTTCTCATCCAAAGATTTAAAATTAATTCATTGGCGACTATTTGTTCAATATGACCTACTCCGCAAGTTATACTGAACATAAAGGAAGCAGCATGTCTTGCCTTACAAGAAATTTTTTATTTTTCAATCCTCACTGGAGGATATGTTTGTTTGTTTTTGAATTGACTTTAGAGAGAAAGGAAGGGAGAGAGATATATAGATAAAAACGTAAAGTGTGAGAGAAACATTGATCTGTTGCCTCCCTCTGTGCCCCGACCAGAGACCGAACCCACAACCTAGGTTTATGCCCTGACTGGGAATCGAACCCATAACTTTTTGGTGCAGGAGATGATGCTCCAAACATTTGAGCCACCCTGCCAGAGGCAATTAATTTTGATATTAACTTCTCTTATGAATGTGAGGTATGCTTGGGACACAATTCCTCAAAATCTCATTATCTGTTGTAAATACTTTCTATTCTTTCCACTTACAGAATCCTATGGAAATTTACTTTTGACCTATTCATTATGATCAAACTTCTGATTTAGGCCAGCAAGACTTAATATCAAACTATCTTATTATCCAATTTCTATTCTAGTTGGGGCAGTCTTTTATTGTTCATAATTCATTTATTCCTGGTATATCCCTAATATTCCCTCCATGTCCTAGGTACTGCTACCCACTCTTTGAAACATGGCTAGTAATTCATTCAATAACCTTCCCTCCAATGTTAGCATTACTAACTAGCCACTATGAAGATACAAGGATAGCCAGCATAGATTAAAGCACTTAATTTTCTTTCCTAATATTTCAAGTCTTAAATATAATTTCATATGGGGAAAGTTCCATTACCTAAACTAAATGGACAAGAAACAAATTGCGATATATGAAAAATATTACCTAGTTGGCAGACTGAGATCTTGCCCTAAGATGACTATACACTTTTGCATGCTGTTGGAAAATTTGCTTAACTCTTTGGGTGTTAGGTTATTTGATATTTGTTTTCACTGTATAATGAGAGCAAAAATGTTCTAAGTTCTTCAGCAATTTCAGGGACTATAAAATAAATTCCTTTATGATATAGTAGATATGTTAGGTTTTAAGTAACCTCAGCCATCTAGAATCTGGAAACTGAATAAAAACAAGGATTTAGCAGCAGAGGCAGCATTGTGTTATCCAGCAATGATGAAACTAGTGAATACACCACAGATACTGCTTAAGCTATGATTGTGTTGTTCATAAACATGGAAATAACTACAAAGAAAGAAAACTTTTGTTAGCTGGCTTTATTATAATGTCAAGACGTTTTGGATATAAGCCAGGACATGTAGGAAGACTTAAGAGGAAAAGGAGACAGAAGAATGATGATGAATCTCAGAGGGAAGGCAAGGGTGGGTGGGTGGGAAGAGATTAACCAAAGAACTGATGATATGAATATATGCATAACACATAGACATAGATAATAGGGAATGAAGACCTGAGCGGGGAGGGAAACAATGAGGGGAAAAAAAGGGACATCTGTAATACTTCCAATCGTAAAGATTTTTTTTTTTTAAAAAAGGACATCCATTGTTAGATAAAGAAAACTATTACTCTAATTTTCTCAATAGATCTAACATTTGATAGAATTCAACAGCCATTCTCTATGAAAATACCAAAACATAGGACTTATTTAATATTGCAATAGGTTTTTCATCTAACCAATAGTTAACAATATACTTAATGGAGGAAAAAAGGAGAATTTATGTTAAAATCAGAAGAAAATAAACAATCTGCTAGCACAGTAATAATTATTGTTTTAGAAAATCATTCAGTGTGTACATGAAACACAAAGAAAAATAGTAACTCTAGATAAACTTAGATAAACATTTTCTTATTTTGAGAAAGTCTAATTGAATGCCTCAAATTAGAGAAATATGGGGTTAGAATTAAGTGACTTGCCTTTTGTAAGGTGCCGAATTAAATAGCATATCTGTGCTTCATTAATAACTAAATTACATGTGTAATGGCATTTATGGTGACAACTTTGAATGAGCTAACCAAAAGATAAATTGTAAAAGAATGAAAAAGGAGAAGAGGAGGGAAAGTTAAGGGAGTCTCTAGGATCCCCATGGGTTCCAAAGATCTTCCTCTGCATACTCCTTATAGGGCATTCATTTCATTGTAAAGTATGGTGGCTGTGTGTGTGTGTGTGTGTGTGTGTGTGTGTGTGTGTGTGTGTATGTGTGTGTGTGATGTAGACATCTGGAAGATGAAAAGTATTATAGATTTTGAGAAATTCAAGAGGTAATTAATCATTACTGAAGTCTTCTTGTCTCTTTGCATTATCCATTCTCTTACAAACTGTGCTTTCCAAATTCCCTTGCCCACTGAATTCTCAGGAAGCTCAGCCAATGGGAGGTTAAACCAGGGCTCTTTTCTCTATCTCTGTCTCTGTCTCCCCATTCCCATCCCCATCCCCATTCCCATCACCATCATTATCCTCATGCCCACCTCATATCTCTTACTTGGGCAGATTTTTCTGCAGTAGATGTAGCTTTTGTTCCCCAGCTCCTGAGGCAGCCCCTATAGACTGAGGGCTGTCTCCCTATAGACTGAGCCAGCTCTGGATTCTTATCATACCATTTTTCGTCCTCTGTCTTTCCAGTCCTAGGCGTAAGAGTGGCTTTTTGCTTTTGCTAATCTGGGTTATTCCACCATGCCCCTTTTGGCTTCTCAGCTCTGTTGTCACCCATATTAAATGTCCTGTTAACATACCCATAATGGCACCGGTATCTGATTGGACTCTGATTTACAGAAACTATTGTGATTTTTTTCATTTATGTTTAGAAATCTATATAGAACAATATCTGGCATATAGCAAACACTCAATATTGTGATTGAATGCATTTTAAAATAATGAAGCTGCGGGAAAATTAACTGATCAAATTATTCAGGTACTCACTCAACTAAAGCTAATGAAAAGATCTGCACCATACACATAATTAATTAGATCACATGGATTGTGTTTATTTAGTCATTAGAAAAGGGATTGCAAGGTGCCTCTGTCTCTGACCCAGTGCTAATTGTAAGAGTAATGCAGAAGTGTGGGTCATGGGTAGCAAGAGTCCCTTTTCAAATCAGATCTCAGGAAGTCAGCTTTGGGGCTGAGAGAAAACAGCTAGTCTTTTTTTGTTATTTTGTTTTATCTTTCAAAGCTCTCTCTTCTGAACACAGTATATTGTCTGAACACATTTACTTTGTCAGCAAAATAGTTGATTTCAATGATCTCTGGTTTTCTATTTTAACAAAAGCAGAGTATTAATTCAGTGCAGATAGTGGTCAAAAAGTAGTGGCTTCATCTCACTCACCTCCATCTGCTCAAAAGTAACCCAGGTAAATGGTGATTATAACCTCACAGTGGTCTGTGCATATGTTAAGAATATGCAGCCATGGCCAGGTGACACAATCAGTTGTAATTTCTTCCTGGCACCAAAAGGTTGCTGATTGGATATCTGAAGGCAACTCATCGTGTTTCTCTGTCATCTCTCTCTCTCTCTCTCTCTCTCTCTCTCTCTCTCTCTCTCTCTCTCTCTCATCAATAACCATATCCTTGGGTGAGGATTAACCAAAACAAAAAAGTGTGCAGATTGCATCTTGCAGTGTGTACTGTTTTGCAGGTTCTTTTTTTTTTTATATCTTTTTTTAAGTTGATTTCAAAGGGGGAGGGTAGGGACAGATATAAACATCAATGATGAGAGAGGATCATTGGCTGGCTATCTCCTGCACGCCCCCTGCTGGGGATTGAGCTGGCCTGTGCCTGACCAGGAATCAAACTGTGACCTCCTGGTTCATAGGTCTATGCTCAAACACTAAGCTGGGCACTTTTTTTCTTTTTACTAATGAGAAAAATACAGACTTTTCTCACTAGCAATCCACAATGCTGTGCCATTCATTTTAATAGCTGCATAGTATTCTGTTGTATAGGTATAGCCTGGTTTATTTGTCAGATTTCTTACTGATGGGCATTGTTTTTTGGCAATGGCTTCTATCCTAGCAGATGGCAACTTTAAATAAAATAAGAAAAGTTTGACTGTTTTGTGTGTTTTTTTGCCATAGTTTTATATTGTTTCTATTTAATAAAAACATCTGCTAGAGCAGATAAAAACCATAGTGGCTATTAAATTTCTATAGTTTCCAAATACACCTAATTTATATGTAGGCATTTGATTCTGGCATCTTTTAAAATCTTCACCAAAAGACAAAATCAGTTTTGTTACTTGAGAACAGGAATACTGTTATGTAAAATCACAATTGTCTAAAAGTTTTATTCTCTTTGCCTTCCATTTTTGTCCCATTGTTTTTAGGGGTTATGCCATCATAATATTTAGATTATAAAATACTTCAGAAGAAATTTCTGATGGAGAATAATTTGTAGATTTTCAAATAAGGCTTTATCAAATATCCAGTCCAAAGTGTTTGAATTCATAAGATAATTCTATTAAAACAACAAACTGGGCCAATAAGATAAATTCTTACTACAGTATTGCTTCTTATAGTAAAGCAGAAATAACACATTGTGAATAAATGCTATTGAGAAATGGGCCAGACATAGCATTAATGAAGAAATTGTGTTCTAGAAGATTGGTGACTACATGGAAAATTATTACTTTGGCTTTCGATTTAATATTTTAATTCAGTAAGCCAATATTTTGACTTTTTGTTGGAAGTTAATCATATTACATTGTTTAGGAGTTTGTGCATGATTACTCTGCCTTACTAATAAGAAAGAGATAAATGATCCAAAAACACCAGAAGCAAGAGAAACTTTTTAGAAATAAATGTTGTAGAAAAGTATAGAGCTTACTAATTTCTGTCTTCCTCATCATCTGCTTGTGCAACAGCAGCTACATTTTTAGAAGAAGACAAAAGTTGATGTATATAAATAGACCCTACTCTGGAAAAGACTGTATTATCTTCTTTTTGGTTAAGAAGATAAGGAGCTGAAGCCAGTTTGGCTCAGTGGATAGAGCATGGGCCTGTGGACTGAAGGGTCCTGGTTTGATTCTGGTCAAGGGCATGTACCTTGGCTGTGGGCTTATCTCCAGTAGGGGGTGTTCAAGAGGCAAGATGTTTCTCTGTCATCGATGTTTCTGCTTTCTATCCTTCTCCCTTTCTTCCTGTAAAAAAGTCAATAAGTATATTTTAAAAAAGAAGGTAAGAAAATGCATAATTATTTTAGAAATGTTTTCTTCTAAAACCAGCTTTGAATATAAGTATTTTTAAAGTGTACTTATCTAGAACTCATCATTGTTCATGGTTCTGGAAAACTGTATTTCTGGCCCTTCATTTCCATTTTAAGTTTCATTTTTGAGGTAGAATTAATTCAGTTACTGCATATTTTCATATTAAAATGTATTGAAGAATTGACCTTTATTTGTCCCAACTTTAATGTATTCAGGTCTTCAGAGGAGAGGAGATGGTTCTTATTCTAGGTCATTCTACACAAGAGGGATTTTTATCCTTATAGAGCAAAAGTATGAGAGGCAATCTCCATTTTCTGAAATAAATGAAAATATATTTTAAGTAACATTTGATTTTAATACAAAAATGTAAATCTTTCAACCAAAGTTTATTCTTGTGATCTTTTCTAACTTATTTATCCCCATGAAAATGTATTTGAATATATGTATGCTGCATATTTTTAAAAAAACTAGAATGCCCTAGCATAATGTCTTCTCCTTTTAGCTTCCTACTAGAAATATTTTTGTTTTTGCTCTTTTACTTCTTTTCCTCATTTGTGTGAAGAGAAGTGTTGGAATAGCCTAGGAAAGTGCATTATATATTTTGGCTACAAAGTTGGAATGTAAATTCCTTGAGCTGTTGGCAAAGATTTTAAGCACTTTAAAAAAGATATGTATTTTTTTGTTGAATTTCATCTTCAACATTTACATTGTCTTTAAAAATGTGAAATAACTAGTTTCCTTGGAATTCCTTCTTTAGGACAGACCATTAGGTTGTACTTTGTTAAAATCTATTTAAGTTAGTGTCCATTAATTTATTAAAGGTTTCAGTACAAAATTAAAATACAAAATTAAAATCATTAGATTGTACATGGTTAAGATCTATTAAAGTAAGTGTCCATTAATTTTAAAGCTTTCATTAGAAAATTAAAACCTTTCCATTCCATTGTCTAAAATGAAACTAGAACAACTTCACTTCAAAGTATGCAAAATGATTTTTAAAAAAATATTATTTACTGATTTTTAGAGAGGGGGAAGGAAATGAGAGAGAGAGAGAGAGAGAGAGAGAGAGAGAGAGAGAGAGAGAGAGAGAGAGAGAAATATTGTTCTACTTATTTAGGCATTAATTGGTTGATTCTTGTATGTGCTATGACTGGGACTGAAATCCATTAACCTTGGTATATCAGAACAGTGGTCCAATTAACTAACCTACTCAGCAAGGATCTGTAAAGTGATTTTAAAATATAACTCTTAATGGGGTTAAAGGAGTTAATTTTTCTGATAACAAATGAATTTTCCCTATTTTAATGGAAATAGTATTTATAGTTACTAGTCAGAAAATTTAAGCAACACATAGAAACTTTATAAGGTTAATTTCTTATTGGCTAGTAGGAAGTGGCATATTGGGTAATAATTTTTGAATTACAGCCCAATGTAAGGCTTGTAAAGTCTCTGACCCTTGACACTCATGAGGCAGGTTGTAAAGAATACAGTGTTGTGAGTGGAAATGAGTCAAATAAAATTTGTCATTATTTATCTGATAACCACAAATAAGACTAGATACTATCCTATTGGTACATTTAAAGAAAAAGTCCTTCTGTGTCCCCTGCTTCAGACATGTTTCAATATATGTCTGATAAACCAACTTATTATATCATAATTATATTCTTAATTTAGTTCCAGAAACCATTACTAACAGGAAATCTTATAAAAAGTATACCTAGAAATTTACTGTTTAATTACTTCTTTACCTTTCTATTTGAAAAATATGAAAAACCTATTTTATATTAGAAAGATTCACTCACAATGTGCTGTTTGAAAATGTAATTATAATTCCTTTTATCTTGCAATAGTGTAAACAAAAGTAGAAACAGTGACATTTTGATTAAATATTTTAACAAATTATTTTATTCTTGATCCAACTTTTCTAGATTTTTTTTTTACGGTTTTAACTGTGTTTAACACTATCTTTGCTGATACTTTTAAAATGTATAAAATGCCTCAGAAACTTAATGATGCTCTTGGGTTCTCCTAGTTCAGTGGTCGGCAAGCTGCGATTTGCCGCTATTTGACTGAGTTTGCCAGCCGCTATCATATACTACCCTTTACCTCTTTGCACACAATATACCACAATTGCCTAATCCTCACAGCTTCCAACTACATGGTAACATTTAGTCCAGCCCAGTGGTCAGCAAACTCATTAGTTAACAAAGTGGCTAACTGTGCCTCGCGAGCTGCATGTGGCTCATGAGCCACGGTTTGCAGACCACTGTGTTAGATGAAAGAAAGTTCTTTAAAACTTAAATTTTAAATGTGTGTTTATATTTTTAACAAGAAAAAATAAACAAGTTTACTAACATGTACACCTTATCATACATGGGAAAAATGAACCACTTAATTTTTAAATTTAAACCATACATCTGTCATTGGCTTTTCTAAAGATATGCTTAGCATATCAACTATTAAAATCATATTGCTTGGATATTGAGAAAAACACATAATAATTGCTTGGATTCTAAGTTTATATGGTAGGAAGTGAAAGGAAAGTTAACCTCAGATTTCTAGTTTCTTGATGTGTGTAATGAACATAATGATTCCCACATTATAGACATTAAAAGGTACTTATTGCATGTGTACCTACTTGGATGTTCAAAGACATTGCTATCACTATTCCTTTGTGTAATTTGAACTTTAGACTCCTAATGCCATAAGTCACTGTAAAGAAATAGACAAATAAAATGGAAATTTGCCTAATATATGGATCTCTGTGTGTACACACACATAGACACCAATATATATATATACACATATATAAACCCTCTATCTAATAAAAGAGAAATATGCAAATTTACTGTACTTCTGCTACACCCTCCAGCCAATCGGAGCAAGTATACAAATTAACCCAACAAAGATTGCAGCTGCCATGGAGCTAGAGTGAACAAGAGGCTTGGGTTGCCCCTGCCAATGGAGGAAGCCAAGCTTCCTGCCTGCCCTGGCTGGCCCTGGCCTCTGCTCAAGGCTACAAAGTTTCAATTATAGATAAATAAATCTAAGATGCCTGCTTCTAGCAAGCCCTGGCCTCCACTCAAGGAGGCCCGGGCGGGGCGGGGGGGGGGAGAGAAAGGACAGGCTGGGAGCTTGGGTCATCAGGGGGTGTGGCCAGCCTGCAAATAGCCATCAGCCCTTCACCCAGAATGGCCAGGCAACTCCCCATCCTGAAGGGGTTGTAGCCAGCCTGCAAACAGCCATTAACCTCTCACCCGGGCTGGGCACAACCTCATAGGGTGAGAGTCCCCCTTGGGGGCCTTGGTCAGCCTGAAAACAGCCATCAGACCCTTACCCAGGCAGGCCAGGCACCCCAGTGAGGACACCCACCCTGAAGGGGGTGTGGTCACCCTGAAAACAGCCCTCAAACCCTCACCCAGGCTGTCCGTTCTCCCCCCCTCCCCAAGCGGGAACCTTCACCTCATGTGGGCGTGGTCAGCCTGCAAACCACGACAGCACCCTCACCCAGGCTGCCCTGCACCCCAAGGGAACCCCCACTTTAATCTGGGACACCCTTCAGGGCAAATCAGTCAGCCCCCACCCATGCACCAGGCCTCTATCTATATACTAATAAAAGGATAATATACTAATTAGACTGGGAAATCTTCCAGGAGACCTTCCAGACATTCTTTTGGACTAAGCCATGGTGGTGGGGCCTAGGTAGTGGGGGTTAGAGGTCAAGAGGGGAGGGCAGTTGTGGCTGATCAGGCCAGGATGGGACAGCAGTGTAGGTGATCAGGCTGGTGGGGGGTGGGGTCATTGGGAGTAAGCAGACTAGCAGAGGGCCAGTTGGGGGCAAGCAGGCCATAAGTGGGGCTCAGTTGGAGGTAATCAGAACAGCGGGAGGGGGCAGTTTGGAGTGAACAGGCCAGCAGAGAGGCAGTTGGGAGTGAGCAGGCAAGTGAGGAGGGAAGATAGGGGCAAGCAGGCCAGCAGTGGAGGGCAGTTGGGGGTGACTAGGCCAGCAGGCAGAGTGGTTTGGGGCAATTAGGCAGGCAGGCAGGCAGGCAGGCAAGTGAGCAATTAGGAGCCCTCAGTCCTGGATTACAAGAGAGATGTCTGACTGGCAGTTTAGGCCTGATCCCTGTAAACCTGTAAACTAGCAGTAGGACATCATTCGAGGGGTACCAGATTGGAGAGAGTGCAGGCTGGGCTGAGAAACCAATCCTCCCCTCCCCTGTGCATGAATTCTGTGCACTGGGCCACTAGTATAAATATATACGTATATACACATACATATAAGTATATGTATAGGGTATCCCCCCAAATTTCTATAAACACTTTGAATAATTATAAAATAAGTGCTTATTAAAATATATTTCATTTTCAAAATAGAGCTATCAGCTGTGTTAAAGAGTATGTACATTTTTTTGGGACACCCTGCATATACACATATAACATGTTACTTCAGGCATACTGAGCCTGAAGTTATGTTACTCCTGGCATACTGAGCTCTACGTAACATTCTGAATTCCTTCTAAAACTAAGCTACAGGTACATACATTTTAATTTGTCTTTCATCCGAAATGATAATGAAAGAAGACTGATTATATGAAAAGATTCTGGCAAGTCTAAATAAGTCAGTCTGGATTTAAAATAATCTACAAAAGCTTACATAACCAGTCTGGTTACTGTCTTGCAGGAGATTTAGCTGAATACAGTTCTAGAATTTTCAGAATTTTTTCCATTGTGGACCATCCATTCCCTTTTTTGGGAGAGGGGAAATAAGTACCAAATTGCTTTTAAGAAATTGAAACAATATCCTTCTCTTTTAAACTAATACCCATGAAAGATGAAGACAATATATTCTTCTACTGATAAAGCTTTTGGTGAAACAAGGAATGATAGAATTATGCATGCTGAGGTTTGTCTTTAATTCTTTCAATAGCGCAAGATCTGATTTCTCCACCAAAAGCCTTCATGGTTGAAAAACAGTCTTACACCGAAGCTAGTTTGGCTCAGTGGATAGAGTGTCAGCCTGTGGACTGAAGGGTCCCAAGTTTGATTCTGGTAAAGGGCATGTACCTTGGTTGTGGGCACATCCCCAGTAGGGGGTGTGCAAGAGGCAGCTGATTGATGTTTCTCTCTCATCGATATTTCTGACTTTCTATCCCTGTCCCCTCCACTCAGTAAAAATCAATAAAATATATTTAAAAAAAAAACAGTCTTACTATTATAATAAAAATATTAAGAGGTAACTTAAAGTTAATTTAGTCTAAATTATTTTATCTAAAACTTAATTTCTTATTAGATATTTAAACATGATCAATAATCAGTGTTTCTATACTAATAAAAGGTTAATATGCTAATTAGACCAAGTTGACTAGCCATCTTCTAGAAACCAGCTTCCTTCCGGACAAAGCCATGTTTGCGGGGGCCAAGGCAGAGGCAGTTATGGGGGGATCAGGCCGGCAGGAGTGGGCAGTTGTGGGCAAGATCAGGCCAGCAGGGTAGGCAGTTGGGGTTCAGATTAGGCCAGCAGGAGAGGGCAGTTGGGGGTGAGATTAGGCCTTCAGGAGAGGACAGTTGGGGGCAAGATCAGGTTAGCAGGGGAAAGCAGTTAGGGGCAAATTTATGCCGGCAGGGAAGGGCAGTTAGGGGTGATCAGACAGGCAGGAAGAGGTAGTTAGGGGTGATCAGGCAGGCAGGCAGAAGGGTTAGGGGTGATCAAGCAGGCAGGCAGAGGGGTTAGGAGCCAGTCATCCTGGATTAGGAGAGAAATGTTCCATTTACACCCGATCCCATAGGAAGAGTGCAAGACTTGGTAAACAGCAATGAATTCAGACCGACAGTTGGACATCTCCCAAGGGGTCCCAGATTGGAGAGGGTGCAGGCTGAGCTGAGGAACCCCCCTCCATACATGAATTTCATGCACTGGGCCTCTAGTATTATAAATGAACCATTTATAAAAGTCTGTCATTATTGTGCATCTAGTTCACTTCTTATGCAATCCTTTATTTTTGTTTACCTGTTATTGTTTTTTCAGAATTTATTTTTTTAATGGTAATAAAATTTTGTTAACCTGTTAAGTGTTTGGCACTTAAAAAGCCTTTATGGGTCATTTAGATGAATAGATGAATAGGAATTTTTTTTTAAGAAAAGAATTTGATCAAAAGGAACCTTTTTTGAAAATAAAGCTACCAATTATTAGCTTTGCTATGTTTAATTTCTTACATTATTTATAGTGTTTATGTATGTCTTTAGTCAGTATATCAATATTAGATTATATTAAAATAAACAGTTATACTTCCTAAAGTATAACCAATTCGATTTTTGAAGACATTTGGTGTTTCTGATGGTGATTAACTGTGCGCGTGTGATCAGAGCTAGTGAGTGAGTGGTTTTGATCTGACTATATATACTAACAAACATTTTAATTTGTCCTTTATTTTTTTAAAGCATGTTGACATTTTTAAATACCCAGTAGACTTGTTTCTCTCACATTTTTTCTTTGTCTTATATGTATTTCTTGTAATATGGCTATTGCCTTTATACAAAAAGATCCTTTGCTGCCTGATATATTACTACTACAAATTTTGTCATTTGGTTAGTACTGAACAGATTTTCCATCACCTAGCACAAGTTTTATGCAAAGTTAAAGGATGTCCTAAAGGTAATTGAAGAATACCAGAAAGATTCTATCCACTCAGCACCCATGAAAACTCTCTGTTGACCACTCTATTTAACTATCTAGTAAGGATGGCAAACCTCCCATATCTAAAATATCAGTGGCATATTGTGGGTAAATGTTAGAATTTCAAAGATTTACATCTTTGTAGCCCTTCTGTAGATTGCTACCTGGTGACCTTTGTCCCTTTTTGGAACCTGCCTTTGTAATGTCCCAGTAAAACTTCTACCACCACCATCCATCTGAAAGATTGGTTTCCTGGTGTACCTTTCTTATCTCAGTAGGTAGCATCAAGCTTACGTCGTGGGCATTGTCTTTGATGCCCTTCATTCCTTTACCCTCTACAGCAAACTCATAACTTCCAAATATGCCTTTTATCTGAATTCTTCTCCACCTCCCTATGTGAACCTGTGTGTTCACACAAGCTACACTAATAGCCTCCTGACATGTTACTCTGATATCCTTTCTCACCCACTTCAGCCCATTCTCCACATAGCAGGTTTCTTTTCCAAACTGAAAACATTTCAGCGTCTTTCCATTTCCCTAAGAATAAAAAATGCTTTTTATTTGTAGCTTAAGTCCTTTACTTGTTTCCCTCTTTAAACTTCTCTTTTCCTGTCTACACAGCTTGCTCCTCCTCCTTTGGTGTCCAGTCTTGGTTCAAATGATCACTGTCATTTAACCCTTCTATTACCACCTATTTAAAAACACAGCTGCTTTATTGGGTGAAGAGTTGCAGCAGATGAGTGCTGATGAGAGCAGTCATGAATGCAAATCAAGTTTAGAGACTTCTGTAATAGTCTAGACTAGGTGGTGGTGATTTAGTGCTAGGACTGTGATATTAGAGAAAAAGTCTGTAAACCAATTTGTGATGTGTTCGAAGGTTTAGTTAAATGTTCTCACTTATGGATTAGATTTGGGGTCCAATGAGAGAAGAATCAAGACTAACTCCCTTAGTTTTTTCTGGAGCCAGTAAGCAGATAGTGATGCCATCATGACATGAAGAAAACTCAGAGGAGATGGCTTTTTGCAGAAGAGAGTGTTGCTGTTCCTTTGTTACATTTAGATACTAAGTGAAGCTCTCAAATATGTCCTTGGTGATGGGAATCTGTACTGGGGATGGAGGTTTTCTTTGGGATTGACGTATGAGATTTCCAAAGAGAGTGTAAATAAGATACAGGACTAGGCTCCCAGGCATTCCAATACTGAGAGTTTGAGCACTCTAAGAAGAGTCAGTAGAGAAGACTAAGATAAAGGCAGGAAAGTGTGGTACTCCAGAAATCAAAAGAAACCAGTACTTAATGATGCAATTTCAGCAATGTTGAATGTTACAGAAACATCAAAGAAGGTGAAAATAAAGATGTCAATAATGGATTGGCAGCAAAAAGATTGTCAGTGATCTTAATAAGAGATTTCTCAGAGGCCAATATTTTAGCCATAATCCCATATAGCTATTTAAGTTTAAATCTACATTAATTTAAATTATAAAATAAAAATATTTTAGTCACTCCAGTCATATTACATATGTATAATAGCCTCATCAGGTTGTGGCTACCATATTGGTGCAAATGTTGAACATTGCTGACATCACAGAGTGTTTTTTGACTAGAGTTGTTCCAGAAGGCAAGTGTAGCTCCAAGTGGCCACATCCTCTCTTGGCCTAATAGACTTCTCTCCCTTTGGGGAGGGGTGTGGCCAGAGGAAGACCAGAGTGGAACTCTCTCAGACACTGGGTCGCAGGTCCTTGATCTAAAGGGGATACTGCCTGGCAGAGTAGTGAAGATGAAAGCACTGGTGTGGTCCAGAATAACTGAGGATGTGGAGACACTCTGGTTTTGAAGACAATGAAAGGTCTTTTCTTTTATTGATTACTAGAGACCCTATACACAAAATTCATGCATGGGCAGGAGTGGGGGGGGGGGAGTCCCTCAGCCTGACCTGCATCCTCTCCTATCCAGGACCCCTCGGGGGATGTCTGACTGTCGGTTTAGGCCCGGTCCCTGTGGGGATCGGGCCTAAACCGACAGTCAGACATCCCTCTCACAATCTGGGACCACTGGCTGCTAACTGCTCGCCTGCCTGCCTGCCTGCCTGCCTACCTGCCTGATCACCCCAAACTGCTCCCTCCTACCAGCCTGATTGCCCCTAACCACCTCTACCTTGGCAGAAGATGTCTGAAGATATCTGGTCTAATTAGTATATTACCCTTTTATTAGTATAGATAAGTGTTAAATTGTTTTGTGCAATGACATATATGGGAGGTCAAGGACACTGGAGGAAGTAATTATAAGGGTTTGTGTTGTTTGGGAAAATTTTATTCAGTAGGCATAGTTATGAAAGACTGAAGATAGATAGGATTCAATCCACAAGAGTGTATTGGCATACCCTTCATCCAGGGGTAGGGGGAAATAGATACAGTTGTGATTTATACATATCAGCACATATTTAATACTTAGCACAACTTTAGAAGAGTAATTACTATTAAAATCTTTATTTTCTAGATTTAAAAAAAAAAAGAGTTCTGTTATTTTGAGGAAGGAGATTGATGGGTAAACTGAGATTTTGTTCTGTAGGTCTTTAAAAGTCAAGTAGGGGAGTTAAAGGTTCACATAGGACCCCCAAAAGACTTTGTTGTTTTTGTTTTTTAAATGGTATTCATTTCGGTTAAGGTTATGCCCTGAAGAGGCAACGCTTTGCCCAGTAGCTTTCACCTGTAATTAAGTTGGTTGGCACTCTCCGTTAGCCGTTATGTCTTTTAAGTAGAATAGCCACAGTGTAGAACAGGAACGTGGTTTATCTTACACATTTTTTCATATAGCACACACCCTGAACTTAACTTTTCTAACAAAAAATAATGTTTTGTTAAAATATGAGTTAATCAACTATCAATTAGAGGCAAATGTCCTACCTTTAGTTACATTGTGCCTTCTAATTTAATGTACTAGGTGTATGCCTATTTTCACACCACAAGGGTTATAAGCTCCTGTGGTAAAGATGGGTGTATATTTTCTTTTCCCTGGACTGCCCTACCCACAGCTTTACAAATGATTAGATGTTAAATAGATTGTAGGTTATATTGAATTACTTTAACTACTGTGTTACCACTGCAGCTGAATCAGTTTCAGGCCAGCACTATCTCTCTCTGCTCTCCTGTTGTGCATGATCTTATGATGCCCTTCCCTGTCACATCTCTCCAATTTACAAGAATAAAAATAAATTCTAACTATACTATGATGCAGTCTTCCCAAATGAATGTCATTCTGTTTATGTAAGGCAAGTTGCCACTTGGCAAGGACATTTAAATTTATCTGTCTTCTAGAGCATTGTGCCACACTTGCAAGTTTTCTATGATAAGCATTGGTGCTTAGTCTTTTTCATCAAAGAGAGACTTTTGAGACTGATAGAATCACTAATTTTTCTTCACACAAATAACTTTTGGTTTTAATGAACTTGCTGTTCTCAGTAAAGTTGGTTATTAATAAAAAGATGTATAATAAAGCATAATGGTTAATGACAAACTTCAGAATGTGTGGAGAATAGCAGGCATTATAATGTTGATGTTAGCCATGGTGATTGTTAGGAGAAGGTATTCTTAATTTATCAGTTATTCTTAAAGAGAGAGAAGAAGGAAGAGAGAAAGGGAGAGAAACATGGATTCTTTGTTTCACTTATCTTATGTAATCATTGGTTAATTGCTGTATGTGTCCTGACTAGGGATTGGACATGCAACCTTAGTGTATGGGGACAATGTTCGAATTAACTAAGCTATTAGGCCAGAGCAAGAGAACAGTTTTTAAACCGCAGGGTTTGTCTACAGGGGTCAGTATTTCCAATACCTGCGATGGATGTGTAAGTGGTAGAATCAGAAAAAGCCAACCAGGTAAAAGACAAGGAGAACTAAGCTGCCGCTGTCATTATTTATATTTATAAAAGGCTAATATGCTAAGTGTCCCTCCAACCATCTGACCGGTTGCTATGACACACACGGACCACCAGAGGGCAGATGCCCAATGCAGGAACTGCCATGACATGCACTGGCCATTTACAAAGAAATGGCACTGCAGACCTGGCATCGACAAAGCAACATGTGGCTTCCGCCAAGTGGGACATGGGCCCTGCCACCACCCTGGAGCAAAACCGCACCAAATCACAACCAATGCTGCCAAGATCCCATGGTGCAAAATGCGGCCCATAGCCCAGGCCAATCTGGATCCGTTGCTGTGGGTGCCAGGTAATGTCGTCAGCAACTAGCCTCTTTGGAGTTTCTTCAGCCCGGGAACATTACTTGTTTTATAGCCAGGTGCAAACATTCACACTTTATCCAAATGTCTGTGAAGCATTTTCCTGTGCTTCATCTCATTTGATCCTCACAGAAGTCCTGGAGTAGGTGGATAGGAGATTCAGTAGAATCCTATTTTCATTCCATTAGCTGGAAAATTGAGATTTAGAAAGTTTAGAAACTTAACCCACCTGAAAAGAAGAAATGGTGGACCATGAAAATGACTTCAGGTTTTCTCACTGTGCAGAATTAGTCAAATTATATATAGGGGGAAAGTTTATAAAAGATTATTCCCATAACATTCATCTGTAGGGTCTTTGGTCCTTATCCTTTGTTCTGCCTGCATGACCTACAATAATAATCTGCTTCTTATTGATATTTACTGTTGTGTTGTATATAAAATGGTAAGTTGACTTGTGCATGCGTGATACATATAAAGCTCTTGCTAGCACCAGTCACATATGTGTGTTTCAATCTGTCATTGTGAATTTGGTTGATACTTCTATTATAAAGAACAGGTGAATAGTGATATTAAAATGTTTCTTCTAATTAATTTTTTTCAATGTGCATGAATTAGTATACTGGGCCACTAGTCAAACATAATAACAGCACTTTGTCCTTTGAATGTAGGGAGTCGAGGTTAAGTGAGCCAACAAGATATTCCACAAGCTCCTAGTTTTGAATTTCCGTGTACAATTGAGACAAAGCCACAAATCAAGCTGTTTACCCCAAGTTGTATTGATGTAAAATACCCTTTTACCTGACTTTATTTTATAATAAATTTTATTACTGACATATTGATAACGTAATGTCACATTAATGTTAGTAGAGGTAGATTTAATTTCACTCTTACATTAGCACTAGGAGTAAAAAATGGAGGAGGAGCAAGCTGTGTAGATAGGAAAAGAGAAGTTTAAAGAGGGAAACAAGTAAAGGACCTAAGCTACAAATAAAAAGCATTTTTTATTCTTAGGGTAGGCAGTTGGGGTTCAGATTAGGCCAGCAGGAGAGGGCAGTTGGGGGCGAGATCAGGCCTTCAGGAGAGGAAAAAGCCAACTCAAATTTTACTGTTTCACAATGCCTACCTCTATGACCCTGGGACAGTCAATGCTACTCATTACTGTGACATTCTGAATGTGAACTAAATTTGGAAAGCAAAAGATAATGAGACCTTATAAGCAATTACTATAACTCTATGCCTATAAATGTTAAGATATCATAATAGGAAGCAAATATTAGATATTAAAACACATAGTAAAATAATAATATTTAAAACACAGAAAAAATGTTTTGAAGAGGGGTATATAAAAGTTTTCCATAGTTCTACCAATGCATAATTCTACCTATACTGTACCATTCAGATCAATCCCACAAAGACAGTGACAAAAGCAACGAGCAAATTATTTAAAGCAGTAGATAGTTATGGAGCTAACAAACTCCATATCAGGGTCCTGGCAAATTGGAGCATCCAGGCCAAATCCAACAAGACAAGTTTTGCAAATTTAAATATGGAGAAATGGCCTCACTCACTCATTACCTATTGTCTGTGGCTGCATTTTGCCTGACAATAGTTAAGGGGAGCCATTTTATCAGACCATATGGTCCACAAGGCTCGCATAGCCTAAAATGTTTACTATTGGTCCTTTACAGAAAGAAATTGCTGATACCTATTCTCACTTCACCAGATGTTCCTTAAACATGCAGGGTTCTCAAATAAATCATGTTCCTTAGATTCTCATTCCTTCAAATCCTTCTGCTGGGAGCACACCCTCTTTGGGGTAAACCTAAATATTCCTTAAAAGACTCGGGCTATTTCTCTAACAAAATGTCCAGTGTGCACTAAGAGTCCTCCTCTCAGGTCTACATCAATTCGTGCATATCAGGAACTTCACACATGGCTCTCTGGGTTTTCATTTTTAGAACTATGCCACTCCAGTTAAATATGATATTGCTAAGAACAGGAAATGTTTTGTGCACGTTGCCTTTCTTCTTTAAATGAACACATATTAAACTTGTCAACCAACGTAGTTGGCATCAGAAGCAGACTGAGAAAGAAATGAGTCACAAGGAAATTCAAATTTACTTCATTGCCTCATACTACAAATCAGCATGGTAAATTGTTCACATGCCATAAGTTTAGGGGAAAAGTTTATAAAAGATTATTCCCATAAAATGTATATGTAGGGTCTTTGGTCCTTATGAGAAATTGCTTCCAACCTGTGATGAGGTTTTCTCTGTCACTTCCAGCTGCTTCCAGATGCCTCTAGTCATGACTCACTCATTCCCTTCCTAATTTGCTACTTCAAAACTACTTTTAGAGCTGGAACACAGAACACAATGTGGTAAAACTGGTGTCTAAAATTAGAATAAAGAGGCTCTTACGGACTTATGGGATTTTTCTTTCACAGGTGCATGAAAAGGGTTGCTCTTCCAAAGATACTTTCTCTACATTCCAGATTCTTGACTGTGTTCTAAATGGTTGTTTTTCTTGAATCAGAAACTTAGTACAATTCACTGAACTGCTATGGAAAACTATACCGTGACCTGTTGAAAGAAAAATAGATGTATGTAAAAACCTCCTACCTTTAAAAAGAATAGACTTGATGTTAGCATAAAGATGCTATATTATTATGTTAAAAAGTAAAACATCATCCAATTTTAAACAAACCTGATACCTTAAAAAGTTAAAACAAATTAGAGCTGTTTCATGTACCTATTTACAATGATTAATTCCTGAACATGCTCTCTAGAGATAACAAAAGTCAAATTTCAGAAGTTATTTTCAAATGAAATTAAACAGAAATGAAGGGTACAGTTTTGGGAATGAAAGGTAAATTAGAGAAAAATATGCCATTTTTGTAACTCAGATATGAAAGTAATTTATAAATTATTATAAAGCATTTTAAAAAGCCAACTATGTTGTTTATTGACGCTGTTTATAGACAGAGCTAAAAAGTAACCATTGGTTACAAGGCCTGATCTATACTTACAAACTTAAAATAATGCTCCATACTGGCTTTCCCGTTCCAAATTGACTAAGAACTGCATTATGGAGATGGTATGACTTAGGGTAGAGTTATTGTAATATAAAAGTCTCCAGAGTAATGAAGGAGATAACTTTTCAAAAATCTATAGTTAATAAAAATAATTTGATGAGTTGCTCTTTACAGCTAGTTATACTCCAACAATATGGAGAACTTCATACTCTGAAAAGTAATCCTGCTACAAAATAATCAGAGAAAAGAACAAATAAGGGAGATCTTCAGGGTGCCCACCCTTCCCAGTTGTTGCTGTCTCAGTCAACACAATGGCAAATATACACATACAAAAACAAAAACTTCCATAAGGTTGATGAAGATCAAGACCCAAATGGAGTTCTTAAAAATAAAACATATGATTACTCATTGTGTAAATTATAATGTTAAAACAAAACAAAACAAAGACAAAAGTTTAGGAAAACAAGAAAAAGACATAATTTTACAAATAAAACACCAATAAACTGACATTAAACTTCTCATTCTCAAAAAGGACAACTGGAAAACAGTTAGGTAATATTTTCAAAATGCTAGAGAAAATGTCAACATTAAATTATACAGTTACTTGGGGAAACCAAGATGGTGGCATAGGTAAAAACCTAAACTGCTGCCTCGCACAACAATTTCAAAACTACAACTAAATGACAAAACAGACATCATTCAGAACCACAAAAAGGCTGGCTGAGTGGAAATTCTACAACTAGAAGGAAAGAGAAAAGCACATTGAGATTCAGAGGAGCTGCAGAAGGCAGAGGTACAAAGATTTGTGTGCAGAGAGGACTGGCAATTGAGTGTGCAGCTGGCTTTCTCAATTGGGAGGGAGATAAAAGCTCCTGACTGCTCTGAACTCCAGTTCTGGATGAGACTCTGGGGACCCAGACTCATATGGGAGAAATTGGACTGTCTGGCAGTGGGCAAAACTCGAGGGCAGCTTTCTCTCAGAGGTGCTTGCAGCAGTTACCGTGGGACACTGAGATCCAGGGTCCTCTAAGGGCAGGGCTGACAGAAAACCAATACTGTCTGCTCCTGCCTGAGACTCTGCCTTTTGCAAGTCTTGTCTCATAAGGGTGTCTCCAGCAAAGAAGTTCTCCCAGCGTAAACATAGCTGATCTTCATAACCCACAAAGGAATGCACCAAAAGTGTCCACCTCAGATAACTGGGGAGGCTGAGCCTAAAGGACACTTAGTACACAAAGCCACTCTATCAACTCATGGAAGCAGCCAAAATGTGGAGACAAAGAAACAGGTCACAAATGAAAGAAATGGAGGAAAGCAAATGACTGGATATAGAATTCAAAACCACAATTATAAGGTTTTTCAAGAATTTTCCAGAAAAGGCTGATAAGTTTAGGAGGACCCTCAAGGATATGAAAAACGACCAACTAGAAATTAAACATACACTGACTGAAAGAAAAAAATAATATGCAGAGATCCAACAGCAGACAAGAGTATCTCAAGAATCAAGTCAAAGATTTGAAGTACAAAGAAGCAAAAAACACCCAACCAGAAAAGCAAAAAGAAAAAATAATCCAAAAATATGAAGATAGTGTAAGGAGCTTCTGGGACAACTTCAAGTGTACCAACATCCAAATTTTGGGGGTTCCAGGAAAAGAGAGAGAGCAAAATACTGAAATTCTATTTGAAGAAATAATGACCTAAAACTTCCCCCACCTGGTAAAAGAAATAAACTTACAAGTCCAGGAATCACAGAGAACCCCAAACAAAAGGAATCCAAAGAGGACCACACCAAGAGACATCATAATTAAAATGCCGAGAGCAAAAGACAAAGAGAGAATATTAAAAGCAGCAATAGAAAAACAGTTACCTACAAGGGAGCATCCATATGATTTCCAGCTGATTTCTCAACAGAAACTATGCAGGCCAGAAGAGAGTGGCAAGAAATATTCAAAGTGATGAATAGCAAGAACTACAACCAAGAGTACTCTACACAGCAAAGCTATCATTCTGTATTGAAGGTCAGATAAAGAGCTTCACAGATAAGGAAAAGATAAAGGAGTCCATCACCACCAAACCAGTATTATATGAAATGCTAAAAGGTATTCTTTAAGAAGATGAAGAAGAAGAAAAAGGTAAAGATAAAAATTATGAACAACAAATACATGTCTATCAACAAGTGAATCTAAAAATCTAGTGAATAAAAAATCTGATGAACAGAATAAACTGGTGAATATAATAGAATCAGGAGCATAGAAAGGGTGAGGACTGACAGTTCTCATGGGGGAAGGGGTGTAAGGGTGTGTGAAGAAACTGGACAAAAATTGTATACCTATGGATGAGGACAGTGTGGGGAAGGTAAGGGCAGTGGTTGGGGTGGGAACCAGGTGGAGGGGAGCTATGGGGGGAAAAAAGAGGAACAATTGTAATAATCTGAACAATAAAGATTTATTAAATAAAAATAAAAAATAAAAGGTAAAAAAATTATATAGTTACTCTATAAATCTTAGAAAATTTTTCAAAAATACGGGCAAAAACAAGTGAGCAGAAACCAAGGACCTTATGTTAAGGAAATTCTAAAGTATTCAACTAAAAGATCTTGACATAGTAATCCTTTGAAAAAGGAACTAGATTGGTCTCAAAGGATGATCTGTAATGTAAAAATGTATGGTGATCAAACAAGATGGTTGACATTTTATACACACACATACACACATTTTATTCATAAAACACTATTATTAACATTTAATATGTAGAATTTTCATAAAATGAATAATTGAAATTTTTAACTATAATTATTTCTAAGTTTGGAGAGGAAATTAGAAGTTAGTTTTCTAATGTCCTTACATTTTTTACCTATGTGACACTATTAATTATGATTATAAAAATTCCAGAGTAGCCACTAAAAGAATAGAATTACACTATATAATTTCCAAATTTGAAGAATGGGAAAATTGTATTTGACAACAATGAAGTATAACTTTTTCTGTATTTTTTAAAAATGAGAAATGCAAACAAAGAGAAATGCAGGACAAATAGAAAGCATAATGTTACATGATAAAATTAAAGCCAATATCAGTAATCATAATGAATGTGGTGGGCAGAAATGACTTCTAGATGGCTCCCGAGATTTCCTTTCTGCCCCATCCTAGGATGCATAGAATCCCTGAAACTTTTAATTTGATGAATTTTATTCCTGTAATTAGGTTATGTTGTATGGCACAACTGACTTTAAGAAAGGGAGCTTATATACTTGTCTTCTAAGAGCAGAGAGTTTTTCAGACTGTCTTAGAAATGGAAGTCAGAGAGGTATCACATTGCCAGGACTTTGAGCAGCCCCTTAGAGTTGAGAGCATTACCATCTAAAAGCTAGTGAGACCAGGGGGATCTCAGTCCTATAGACACAAAGAAAGGAATAACCTGCCAACATCCTATGGGAAGTGGAAGTGAATCTTTGCTATTCAGACCTCTAGATAGGACTGAGCCAGCTGAAACCTTGATTTTATCCTCTAAGACCCTTACCAGGGGACCCAGCTAAAATGAGCTGGTGGATTCCTGAGCTATGAAAACTGAAATAATAAATTCATGCCCGGATTGAGGGCTCGGACTGTGCAGGAGGCAGATGATCAATGATTCTCATCATTGATGTTTCTGTCTCTCTTTCCCTCTTTCTTCCTCTCTGAAATCACTAAAAATATATTTTAAAAAGTCAATATAGAAATTTTAAAAATATTTAGAATTATGTAATAATTAAAATACTATGTGTCAAAATACATAAGATATTATAAACTGCTATTTATAACCTTAAAAAGGAATAAATGCATATTTTAGAGGAGAAGAAAAGCTAATCATGGGTGTTTATTTCATTATGATTGATATAAATTTATTCAAATATTTAAATATAAATTTATTATACTTACCTATATTGTATTCTTTTCCATATTTTGAATATTATAAAAGTAAATCAGATCAAATCCTTTTTAAAAATATTTAATGGTCATCCATCTTTCTAAGTTGGCAATAATTACTATGTTCTTTTCAAATACATATTCTTTTGCAGGTAATACATATGAAAAATTAAGATGGCCAATGTTGAAGCTGAGGGTATAATGGTCCTCAAATTCCTCGTAATTACATGTTTATTTTATACTAGACGCCCAGTGCATGAATTCATGCACCAGTGAGGTCCCTTGGCCTGGCCTGCAGGAATAGGCTGAAACTGGCTCTCCAACATTCCCTGAGGGGGTCCCGAATTGAGAGAGGGCACAAGCCAGGCTGAGGGACCCCACTAATGCACAATCGGGGCCAGAGAGGGACGCAGGAGGTTGACCAGCCAGGGAGGGACCACAGGAGGGTTCTAGGGTGTGTCTTGCCCATCTCTCTCAGTCCCAGTCAGCCGGACCCTACCAGCAGGCTTACCTACCAGTTGGAGTATCTGCACCCTGTTGGTCAGTGCATATCATAGCCAGTGGACTTAGCATATTATGCTTTGATTGGTTGAACAGATGACCAGACGACCGGACACTTAGCATGTTGGGCTTTTATTATATAGGATGTCACCATTGATACTTCTCATTATACATGATATTTAGCCCTGGCCAGTATGACTCAGTTGGTTGAATGTTGTCCTATACACTGATGTGTCTCAGGTTCAATTTCTGGTCAGGGCACATGCACAGGTTGAGGGTTCAATCCATGATCAGGGTCTATGTGGGAGGCAACTGGTCGATGTTTCTCGCTCCCTCTTCTCTCTAAAATAAAATAAAATAAAATAACAAAACCATCTGGTATTTATCAATGGCTCTAGATATTTGCAAATTGATGAAGACAAATAGCTATGGTTCTTAAAATTTCTCTTTTATTAATATCTAATCCAAAAGATATTTTTGTGAGATCTTACTTAAAAGAAAGCAGTCATTGAAAACATTAGAAATGGCACATGTTACTAAGGAAAATAATATGATTATTATGTTGTGATAGGTATCCCACATTTCTTATTTCCAGTGCCTTGAACTGGTAGCAGTTAATGGTTTCACTCAAGGCAGGCCATTTGTCAAGTTGGTGTGTGATACATGATATGCCTCTCTGCTTCCTAAGCTATACAAGTATTTTCTTCACTTTGGTGTCAAGTCAGTGCTCTGTGCTAAATAAAATAAAAGCCCATTATTGAAGGGTTGTAATTCAAAATTGACTGATATTGCTGCAGTTAGATTTTCTTAAATAAGTGAATTCATCAGTACTAAATTTTATTGTAAAGAGGGGCATCATTTATTTTACATGACTGTACATCTTCTAGTAAGATTGACTCATTGATTTACAATCTATTCTCATTTACTGTAGTACATAATTGCTTAAACTTATTGAACAGGCATGAAATGTTTCACAGGGGATGTCTCCCTCCTTTTCTCTTTTGATAATCTGAGTGATTTACCTTTATTGAACTGCCTATATTCTCCATAAAAAGCAATAGTTTCTAGTGTCCATAAAATAGTCCCAAGGTCAACTCTTCAGAAAATTTATAAACACCTTATCAGGAATCGCCACAGTGTGAACAAAGCCCAATAGCAGAAATTCAGAACTGCTACTTCCTTATCAAGTTGTTCACAGCTCCAGTGGCTGTCCTTGCTTCACCACAGTTCTCCCCTAAACAGTCCTCAGTCTTGCCCTTCCCACTTCCTTTTCCGTTTCCGTTTAAGCCTTTGGTTCCATGACTTCCTTTTTCTACCCCAGTTCACTTGCGTTAATTTGCATTTTTAATCAATTATTTGCTCCAATGCCTTTGAGTAGTGACATGTTTACTATTCATATTATAAATTCTGTGTGCCTTGTTAATTTAGTACACTATAGTAGGGCTTTTGAATACATCATCAGTATTAATTATTTTTAGATAGTTTGAAAGATTAATATATACAAGGTGGGGCAAAATTAGGTTTACAGTTGTGAATACATGCAATACAGAGTTTATTCTTGTATTATTATTTACCAATTGTTTTTCATATGAGCAACTGTAAACCCAATTTTGGTCCACCCTCTATAACTGATATTTCATAACCCTACATTTTCTTTTCTCTGAAAAATAGCTTAGTTCTTTTCATTTTACATATCTTTACTGGGAGCAGAGCACAGTCTGTTTCATGTATTATTATTACTATTATTTTATGAATAAAATAGTTAATTGAGAGTTCAGGTTGAGCAAAATTTTTGTCTAGTTTTCAGAAACATCTACAAAAGCAAATATGGATACAGGGAAATAATAAAGTGCGGTTTTAATATCTAATTTCTCAGTGCCTTGATTATAAAATATAATTTTGTTCAGAGCCTTATTTTATAATCTGTGTTGTATATAAGATGCATGTTTTCTCTAAATAGTAAAAATACAGCAACCACACTAAAACTAAAGCAAAAAAAATGTTTTTGACAAAGAGTATTTTGAGAATTGTCCTCTATATAAAATTAGGCTGATGGTAAAATGATAGAAATCTCCAACTATATTAATAAAGCTTTGTCAGGAAACCTCACTTCTCAGCATCTGACAGATGATTTTTTCAGCTCATTTCATCTTTTGGCTTATTCTCCTTTTGTTTACTTTTAGAGGTTTAATCAACTAAAGTGATTCCTCTGGCCACTTATTGAAGTTCCCACTTATCAGGGAAGCTGAGAGGAGAGCAAAACAGGTCAAATTGATCATTGATTAGGTTGTTTAACAGGCTATTATCAAATGGTGAAAGCTAATGAAATCACTCATTTACATCAGTTGCTGAATCCATTAGACTGTTTTGTGGCAAAATTATGTGATTAGTTTTTCACCTTTGAGTTTTAATATGATTCAACTTACATCTGTTACTACACGTGTGCATACATGCACACAAATAGAGATCTGACAGAATGAAAATTTTTGCTTTAGGCTAAAAACTATAATAGTATGGTAGATGCAGTGGGCAATTCAGTGACAAAAGGAGATAAGCAAGACATACCTCAATGTGGGGTTGCGGGAACAAGAAGAGATAAACCAAAGAATTTACATACTTATATGCATAGCCCATGGATACAGGCAATAGGGTAGTGAAGACCAGGGGTGGGGGTAGGTAGAGACTGGGAGGAGGGAAAGGGGGGAAATGGAAGATATCTAATACTATCAATAATAAAAATATATTTTTAAAAAGGAGATAAGCAGGAGAGAAATAAGCAAACAGGATATGCACATGACAGCACCAGCCTCCTATCACTAATTTATTCAATAAATATTCCCAGTATTGGGGTGTAACAGTCAATGAAGTAAAAATCTCCACTTTCCTGAAGTTTCATTTATTCTGTTTCTCATTATCTTGGTTCCAACAACAGAATCTGAGCCTTGGGACCTCCATTGCTAGAGTGTTTTCAAAAGATTACCAGATTATACCTAATCCTTCCTTTCTTCACTTACCATTTCCATACCCCCTTCTGAGCTATTTTAGCCAAGTGAGATATTGAAACTGTTTGATCAGTCAGAAAGGATTCTGGCCAAATGACTAAGGAGCCCAGGTCTACACTAATCAAGAGCTCATGATCCAATAATAGCCAATGGATTTCTGGGTGCTCCCAGATCTACACCACTTCCTTCTCAAAGTGGAGTTTGACCCCCATTCCCCATTGCTGTATCTTGGACAGCAATCCAGGTACTTGCCAGGGTCCAATCTCCCCTCCCCTCTCCGATTTCTAGCATGTGATCACTGACCTTGTGTCCTGTTTTCAGGTTAGTCTTGGTAATTCATAAATTGACTGTAGACACTTGAGAGTTCAGAACACTGAAGAAAAATCATAGTTTGATTTTTTTTTCTGGTTTTGTGTTTATATATGTGATCGTATTCAAAGGGATTTCAAACTCTAAATAAGAAACCTTAGCCACTAAGTTTATACAGGGTGTAAGTAGATAGATTATAAGTATAGATCTATAGGTTTTAAAGGTATATAGATTAATTTTTTGAAATATATTTATTTGTAATGTGAAAGGCCAGACATAAATGAAAAGCCAGACTAAAAATCTTATCATTCACCACAAATAGGGTGTGTCCGAATCACTTTCCTTCTAGAGGGTGCATGACATAAGCATATAAATAGCCTAAAAGAAGAATTAAAACTCTTCTTTAGGAAAACTTCATTTGACTTATGACTTAATGAAATCAATTCCATGAATTTTTCCTTATTCCCTTTGAAAACAGAACTTTACAAAAACTTCACCTTCCATTGTCTCAAATGGGGGCTATGCTTTTTAATTGGTGTGATTAGTCTCTTCAGGCAGATGGAGCAATGAAAAATACAAAATCATCCTCCATTTGTTTATTTGGACATAGTCATTGAATGTGGCCCCACACTGCAAGGAGCTACAGTCTTCTAAGGGAGATACAACATGGACAGCTTATTTTAATACAGCATTGTAGGTGGAAATGTTGGATGGGCACAATGTATTATGGGATTCCAGAATAAAGGTCCTTATTGTCCTGGAGTATCAGACAAAGTTGCAGGGAAGAGGGGATGTCTGACATGCCTCTTAAAAATGTCTGGGTGTTCAGAAAAAGTTGAGACTGGGGAAAAGGGATGAGGATGGATTATGTTCCTCTCTTTAGGGATAAGAGAATGTGTAAAGAGCCCAGAGGGGTTACAAATGTAAGGAAGCTACATGCAGTTTAAGGCAGGACGAGTGAAAGGATGAGAGAGGTGCATGCAGCATGTGGACCTCCATTTACACCTTTAAAGAACTTGGAGTGCATATGCTCGGTGACCGATAATTGCACTCTACTCTCCCATTTGCATTTCATACCTGTATTCATGTTATCGCAACCAACCTCTTAATAATTGTATCCATTCGAGAATAGTACAGGAAGTATGAAACACTAAGCATTGGAGTGGGATTTCAGGCAGACAGGAATTTATTACAGCGATTAGATGTTTACGTAATCCATTGAAGAGAGAGGGATGGAAGTCAGGTTTGCCTTTCTGCCACTGATTTCAGGGCATGCTGGCATAACAAGGTGACGAAGCTGCTACCATTACTGCTGTTGACACAACTGCCTCTCACAAAAATTAGCAACTTGGCCCTGCATTGCTGAATGTTGTTGCTAGTAGCCACATCAGCAAGATGACCTCCATCTCACTTCTCATGCCTGCATGACCATTCACTAGCAGAATCTAGATCCATTGCTTAAGAGATTTGATGTACTAGCCCCTTTGTTTCAGAAAGATATAAGCAAAGCAATTCATGATAAGCAGTAACTAATCATATCTAGTATAATATTCTATTCATATGTATTTTGAAAAATCCTAAGTATGATTTCTTCCCATCCCCTAAAGGACCTACCTTTAGTATGAAGATGATCAGGAATTTTACAAAGGCCATCAACATGAGTGAAAAAAAGTCTAGAGACTAGGACTCTGACTTCAATAGATAGTTTAAAAAAAAAAGTGCATTTGAAGGACAAAGAGATGGCAAAGTTTAAAGGGAAATCGTCATTGTAGCTATTTTTAGATTGTTTTCAATGATCATTTCTTTATCCTAATTCACTAATTACCACTCTAACCTTCTGCTTTTCTCCATTTAAATCTCATCGGAGCTCTGAAGGCAAATATTCTGGCATTATGTATGTCATAAAGCTGAATGACCAGATAGGTATGAGGACACAGTATCACTTAAGGGATGTATTCAAGACCACCAGTCTATACACATACACACCTCTGGCAGTTGCCTTTAAGTACTTTCAAGAATATTTTTACTCTATATCAGAATAAAGAGCAAGCTATGGACTTCAAAATAGGAAACATTTAAAAAGTTGTAACTGTACAAAGAAACCACATTTGTGGTGACATGTGTTTTACAATGTTATTACAAAAATCATGAGATAATATGTAAACTGTTTAAGTCATAAAACTAAAATATTATTAGAGTATAGTGTTAAGGCATCTGTTATTTATATTTTTTGCCAGATGGAAAAGGAAGCAATGAGGTGAAACTGATGATGCTCTGATTAGGTTTTGAACAAGAAGGAAGAACTGCTTGGTCAAGTCAAAATGATTGTAACATGGAGAGAAAAGAAATTTATATTGAAGTCTTTAAAGTTAAAGAAAAAAAAAACCTAGACAAAGTATTAGAGGGATGAACTTAGAAAAGCTGTTTTTTTGTAGGGCTGCTAATAGTAAAACAGTTACTCTTGTTCAAAACAAGTGATCTAACTGGGTATGTGCATCGTATAAATGATAAAGATATCAAAAAGGAATCTGTGACTCTAATAGGAGTTTTTTGCTTTATTTTGAATTGCATAAGAGAAGTTAGCTAGAGACAGAGAAAAGATAACTGTTCAAAACTTGTTCCCTCAGAAACAAGCAACACTCCCCTAACTTTTAGAAAGGGGAGTGGGTGGTGTGAGGCCAACCCATTTTTAAAGAGGAAATTGAAGTCTTCAATGGAAGAGAAATTGTTTTTTTTTAAATATGTTATTGATTTTTTTTTTTTTTACAGAGAGGAAGGGAGAGGAATAGAGAGTTAGAAACATCAATGAGAGAGAAACGATCAATCAGCTGCCTCCTGCACACCCCCTACTGGGGATGTGCCCTCAACCAAGGTTCATGCCCTTGAAGGGAATCTAACCTGGGACCCTTGACTCTGCAGGCCAATCTGCTATTCACTGAGCCAAACCGTTTAGGGCTGGAAGAGAAATTGTTAAAAGACCATCTGGTTTAGCACTGAGTTCATACCTTCATGTAATGACTATTAAAGAGTACCTAAAAGGACAAGATATCAGGAACTATGTTGTGCTAAATATAACACTTGACATAATTATGTTTACTTGGGTAATTGTGAAAAACCTTTGAGAAATTGGAGAGAGGATTGGACAGATATTTTTTGTGTAATTCTCAAAATGCAAAATTAAATCCTCGAAAAGATGAATTGCTGTATTTGTAAAGAATTTATACAATGTATTATTATATGCATAGTGTAAGTTGGTGTTTAGAAAGAATATTACTATTCATATAAATTTAAATTATTTTTAAGAGGAAATCATATCAAACATATTTTTCACATTCTTGGAATTGGAACAATGCCACCAATATAGTTTGGCTGGATTTCAGCAAGACATTTCTCTTTTTCTTTTAATTGTATTTGATGGACAGAAGCAAAAACAACAACAACAACAAAAACCAACAAAACAAAAACAAACTTAGTGTGACTAGCAGTACATCTAGATAATAACTTTATTCATTCTTTAGACAATTCACATGTAATGGCTTCCAGAAAGGCTTGTCTTTTATTTTAAACATTTTTATGAAGCTGGCAAACTTGTATCAAAATTTGACAAAATTCAAGAACAGGCAAAACTATAGCTTTGGAAATCAGGATAGTTATTATTCTTGAAATGTGGAATGACTGTGATGAGACAGGAAAGGAAAACATTACTTTCTGGTTCTTTGTCTGAGGGGTAGTTACATGTCTATGCTCAGCACATTTGTAAAATTTCATAAACAGCACACTTATAATTTGTTCACTATTCTGTGTGTGATAATATGACCAATTTATACTCTCTCCTGTTTCAGTTCATTAATCCTGTCTTCTGCTATGTCAAATTTTCAGTGTCAGGTATTGTATTTTTTTCTCTTCTAGAATTTCTCTCTCTCTCTCTCTCTCTCTCTCTCTCTCTCTCTCTCTCTTTGGAAGGTTCTAATTTTAGAGTAAAATTTCACTCTTACTTTTTTTCTTAAGAATGTTACTGTAATTATTTAAAAGTCTATGTTTGTTAATTCTAAAAATTCTGAATTACTGGTAATCTTTTTATGTGGGCTATTTCCTTTTAGTTTTAAGTATTTTTTTATAGTCTCATAGAATTTTTTAAACTATCTAAATGAATTCCATACAGTATGATTATGCCTCAAAAAATAAAGTAATTATAGAACAGTAGCTCCTCTCATTGTGTTTATTTTCTGGATCCTGTACTTCAAGTCTTGGTTGCTTTAGCTCACTTCCAGTGTCTTAAAATTGTACTTTTTGAAATTTTGTCCAATTTTTTATCATTCCCAGCAGGAAAGTTGATCATACTAGTATATAGACGACTTAGTTAAAAGAAAATGTAGTCCTTTCTTTTTCCACGTTTTATTCACTATACATTGGCTAATTTATTTTTGTTTTCCCCCCTTTGGAGTCTACCCATAAAGCCACTTATGAAAAAGTATTACAATTTAAGGCGTGTTTGGAAACAATGGTGAAAAATATGTACAATCGCTTTTTGAGATAATGTCATCTAGAGAGCTACTTACATATTACTTTTTTATCCTGACAAATGAGAGGCACAAAGTCATGTTTAAAATTTGCCTATAAAACTGTCCTAAGCATTTGCTTTCTTTTATAGGTCCCCCCCTTTTTTTTGCTTTAATTACCTATTTTTAAAAATTATTATGTAATGGCCCTGACCCGTTTGGCTCAGTGGATAGAGCGTCGGCCCGTGGACTGAAAGGTCCCAGGTTCGATTCCAGTCAAGGGCATGTACCTTGGTTGCAGGCACATCCCCAGTAGGAGGTGTGCAGGAGGCAGCTGATCGGTGTTTCTCTCTCATTGATGTTTCTGACTTTCTATTCATCTCTGTAAAAAATCAATAAAATGTATTTTAAAAAATTATTATGTAATGGCATATATGTCACTCATCATATATTTTCTATCAGTGTTCTCCCTATACATGTACCTGGAAATTGAAGTTTTTAAACCTGTTGATTCTTTCTTTCTCCTTAATTTCAGATTGAAATGAAAACTATTGCTTTTTTTTTTTTTTAGTTTTGAGGAACTTTATAATTTTATTTTTGGAAACTATTGCTCTTAATTGCAGTTGCCAACATTGTCTGCTTTAAAATATTTATTTAAAAAGATATATATACATATATATATATACACACACACATACATATATATATATATATTGATTTCAGAGAGAAAGGAAGAGAGAGAGAAATGCCAGTGATGAGAGAGAATCATTGATGGGCTGCCTCCTGCATGTCCCCACAGGGAATTGAAGGGGGAAACCAGGGCATGTGCCCTGAACCAGAAATAGAACCACAAACCATGACCACCTGTTCATAGACTCAACCACTGAGCTACGCCGGTCAGGCCAAAATCATTATTTTTAAGGACTTTTACTTTACATACCACTTTTATTGCACATATATTTAATCATTCTTCTGTGAATTTCTCATGTCAGATATTCCAGAAATTTAGCATAGCTCCAGATTATGAACTTTGTGTTGATTATGGCCTGTTGAACAGAATTTTCAACAAGTCCTGCCTTGGCATTCAAACTAACTAATGAGCTCCTTTGTAATTTAAAACCCTTCTGACTGTATATACATATTAGATTTATGTGCTGAAATTACAGAAAATACTGAAATGTTTTTCTCTACTGATAATAAGAATAGTCATGTGTCAGTGAAGGGTGTAAACCTTTCTTTCAATCTTCTACAAATGTATATCAAAATGTTACCTTTCTGCTTCATCTTGGGGAATATTTACAACCTGGTATAATTTGTGCATGTTTCTGTGAAGATACAGTATCAATCAGTTTATTTGTTTAAAGAAAGTTTTTTAAAAATATACTGATTTCCTGTCATATTGCTTATATTCTATCTCATCTATTAATCAGTGAAATATAAAAAATGTTATAGCTTAATTAAAACTGAAATATCGTAATTTAAGCCAGTTTACCAGTAAAATACAACTAAGAAAAAAATTCTAATTTAAATACAAGGGGGAAAGAATAATGCCATTTATCTGTCATCTCTCTACAAATTTGCTTTATGCTTTTAAAATTAAGGAGTAATTATATATACTTGAATCACTGTTTAGAATTGCCTTTATAAGAAGTTTTACAGGACCATTTTAGGCAAATTAGGAGGACCTTTTCATTCTTCATTATCTTACCCTATAATTAATTCTGTGATATGTACTACAGTATTAATAACAAACTGTAGCATTGGTATAATTTTATTTAGGTCAGTTTCCTAATCTCTTATATTTAATTCTAAAATTCTGAAAAATTAACATTAGAAAAACTTAGGTAGAGTTAAAGCTTGAGCTAAACTCCGTGCAGATACTTGTAAGCTTTGTCTGTAACAGAGTAAATGCTCATTGGTATTGCTGTGGCAATGTCAGTGTCTGAGTGTGCACTTCCACCTCCATTCCTCTCAGCAGTTTGCTACTACCTTCCTAAAACCCTAAAAATGTAGAAATGTGAAATATATATACTGCCCTAGGGGTTTAAAACAAATTGTGTGTTTGTAGTTATTTCCTACTTTGTTTTGATAGTTACATCAAAAAGAGGTCCAACTGTCTTCTGCTATAGCAGATTATGAATAAATTTTAACATTTGACCTTACAGTATACTATGTAATTCATTGAATAATTAAAGGCTGTGTCTTTTTGTGGAACCTAAACTGGTGCACTCAATCAGTTGTAGTATTGTAGTTTTAGCACCACAGTAAAAGAGACAAAAATAATCGCTACAACAAAAAAATGACAAAGTACTTTAATTTAGTACTGTGTGTCATTTAATCTTCAGAACTCCCTTCAAATGTATGTACTACTATCTGAACCCTTCTGTAAGTGAAGAACTGAAGTTTAGCAAGATAAGCAACTTGTTTATGATCCCTGAACTAGGCTTGTGCCAGGGCACAATCTAAGTCTGAGTGTCCCTAGCCATGTCCTTAAAACCTCTGCTATAGTGCTGTAATATATGCTCATTTTTTTTTACATTTTTATTTCAGAGATGAAGGGAGAGGGAGAGAGAGATAAAAATATCAGTGATGAGAGAGACTCATGGATTAGCTGCCTCCTCCATGTCCCCCTAGTAGGGATTGAGCCTGCAACCCTGGCATGTTCCCTGACCAGACATCAAACCGTAACCTCCTGCTTCAAAGGTTGAGGCTCAGCCATTGAGCCATGCCTGCTAGGCTGTAATGTATCATTCTAATTAATTATATAAAGAATTAAATAAATATGAAGTGCAGTTTTATGACCAGTTCTTGATTATCTTATTGTTGCTTATTTACAGGGAAAAATGTTAATAGCGAATCAACTTTTCTTTTGTCACTCAGCAAGTGTCTGGAATCCTCTTTGCTGCTATTACTTGACTGGTGCTCAAGAAATACAAATGAATTTTAATATGTGCCTGAGAAAAAGCATGTAATTATGGCAATAAATCTGCTAGAATCATATAATGAATTTAAAACTCAACATAAATGCTTTCTGGGTTATCTGTCATTTGGGATTACTTCTACTGCGATCCCTTTTAAGACGGTAGATAATTGAACGTTGGGCTATTTTTACTACAGCTGAAAGTATTGATGCTAAGTAGGAAATGAACTATGTAAATGTGACATTGCTTATTTATTTAATAATTAATTTGAAGGCTCATCACAGAAATCATTTAAAACCAAAAAGCACAGATGAACTTTTTCTTATTGGAATCCAAGTTCTATTATTTGGCTCAAAGAAGTGATTGATGTGCCTAATTCTATTCTTTTTCTTATTTATTTGATAATGAAGAATTGAATAGTGTAAAGCTATTTTCTTAGAAATATTATAGAGGAAACTAATAAAGGAAAGTAACTACTGAGATATGTTTGTGAAGTCCATGACAGATTTTACTTGAACTTTTTGACACTTTCTCTATTGAACATTATGTTCTTCTTTAAATTGCATGAAACAAAAGGAAAAATGTTATTGGAGTGATTACAGTAATTTCAGTCTTTCCTGACCTACTATAGGCATACAGTATAGAATCAGTTGTGGGAATCAGTATTATAATATATTGAGGCCATGGGTTTGTTGACAGAAGTCACTAAATATTATATCTTGACATTGCCACTCAGACTTGTAGAGCCAGTGGCACATTTCTCAACCTGCCCCAAGTCTCTGTTTCTGTCCGCAAAATGTGATTAATAATAATTTCCTATATTGAGATGTTGTGAGGATTAAATGAGTAGACCATATGCATGAACACATATCTGTAAGTGTTAAATATGTTATTCCACCTTTATATGTGGCAAAGTTCATTCAGGTTTCATGCCTAGATTTAATTGCAGTAGGCATCCTCTAGGCTGGTATCCAGAGTCCTTACTGGAAAGGCATATCCTTAACAGAGATGGGAATTATTCACTGCACTTGTGACTTAAGTTCTCTAACCCAAAGCCAATTCAGTTGGACTGTTATAGAAAACAAATATATCTGCACTCTTCAATTGATGCACTTAAGCACAAGAATGAAAACTAACAGCCCTGGTTCGTATGGTTCAGTGGCTAGAGTGTCAGCCCACACACCAAAGGGTCACTGTATGATTTCCAGTCAAGAGCATGTATCTGGGTTTCAGTTTTGATCCCAGGTCCTGGTCAGGACGAGTGTAGGAGGCCACCAATTGATGTGTCTCATATCCATGTTTCTCTTCCCTCTCTCCGCCTTCCCTTACACTCTATAAAAAGTAATGGAAAAATATTCTTGGGTGAGGATTAACAACAACAATAAAGAATGAAAACTAACAAAATGAAGTCATCTGAACATCCACACACAAATACACCCACATTGCATAAATAGATCATAAATACTTCAAGTTAAATATATGCATATTCTCACTACACACGTTCCTCCCATAATTTTAAGAACACTTTATGGTAAGAGATCACAGAAATGTATACATTATATGTGCTAACTAGCATTCATACCAACATATAAGCCATACCTACAGAGATGCACATACTAATGTTTGCATTGTATAGATTGGTGACATATGGGAAGAAGTTGAGAAGGAAAAAATAAGATGAAAAAGAATCTAAAAAGTTTATGTGTGGTTTTTTTGGTGTGTGTGTGTGTGTGTGTGTGTGTGTGTGTGTGTGTGTGTGTTTAAAGAGGGGGAATAGGATGATAGAGGAAAAGAGGAAGTAGTGCCTGGTTTCTCAGACTTGGCACTATTGATCTTTTGCTGTTATTATGGAGACTGTCCTATCACCTGGTCCAACATTGTGATAATCCCACATGTGAGATGTAGATGAAATTGGAGCCATGGTATTGATAGGCAAAAAGTCTAGTCAAATAAGATCAGCATAAAGGAGCTGAGCACAGAAGGCAAATAGGATAAGAGGAGAAAGAGAAATAAAATGAAATTCACAGAAAGCCTGCAGTAGAGTTTGGAAGGAAGGAGTAAAGTTAGGATGCTGGTTTAGAGCATCCCACACAGAAGGAAATAGAGAGCATTTTCATGTGTTACCATGGAATACACATACACATTTATCATTGTATTTAAAATTATAAGATTTATAGTTTCCCTCCTGTATATTACTTGCTGAATGACGGGGAAAAAATACAGAATCATATCTAACTTTGGTTTAATTTTATAAACATTAAAACTAAATTTTAGAAGCAGAAAGAACTACTATTCTACAAATAGCATGTGTAGATTACTATTACTGAATATATACTTAGCAATTCTAACTATGCATTTTCTATTTATTAAAAAAATAAAACACTTCAAATTAATAAGTTTACAAAATGTGACACATGTGTTAGGTTTAGATCCATTGGAAATGCTCCTTTATCCCTTTCTAAAATAAAAAAAAAACACTGCTGTGCAATATATTGAAACTAGCCATGTAAAGTTCTATAGTGAGAGAATTTTTTTAAATAGGAATTAATAAACTAAACTTTTTAAATGAAGAAATGAGCTGATGGAAACTTTTACCTCTATTTATTGTTTATTAAGTTTCAGACATGGAGTAATTTCATAGATATAGTGAACTTTAGAGTTAATAAGGGCTTTGGGGAGCAATAGGAGGTTTAGCAATGAACTTTAATTAAGTGCTTACTTTGTACTGGGAACTGTGGTAGGTGCTGGCTCCTAGCCTCATTAGAGAAAGACACCCAAGCCTTGGTGCTCTGGAAGCAGAGAGTGGTGTGGAATGCAGGGCAGGTGGATTCTGGCAAGGCTGGAGTTGGTAATAGATACCGGGCTGTACTAAAGCATAATTGAGGTCATTTTCAATGAGAAATTAAGGAGATAGTTAGTAAATTGGTCATATAAAGTAGAAGGCAAGTAGCCTTTTTACAAAACCACAGTCTCTCACCATTTACAACAGTTATAACCGTTTATAATAGTTATGCTTTACTACTCTGCTTTTATCAAGGAATAGACATAACTAGTCAAAAATAGAATGATGTATTTGTTTTTTTCATTTCTGAGTGGTACCTGTAAGAGAAAGGGAAAAAAAGAAATTAGATAGTAAGTTGATTTTTCTACTTAGATTTCTAATTGTCCTGCTAAAAAATATAATTAGGCTTTTGGTTTTTCCATTTTATTCTGTCATCTTTACACATTTCTTTGAAACATATCAACTACTGCATGGCTAGGGCACAAAATGCAAATGCTATTTGTAGATTAGGAATGATTTTTCTAGGTGCTTAACGTGAAAACCAACAGAAACTAAATAAGAAATGCATGATAATATGGATCATCCTGTACACTGAAAGGTCAAAGGTTCTATTCCGAATCAGGGCACATACCTCAGTTGTGGATTCCAACCCCACCCCACCACTTTCGGAAGACAACCAATCAATGTTTTTTCATTGTCTCTTTATCTCTTTACCCCTCTGTCTCTCTCTAAAATATCAGTTAAAATGTCCTTAGATGAGGATTAAAAAAAATCGAATCAATTTGTTGTACACTTGAAACTTATAAAATGTTCCTTGTTGATTATATCTTAATAAAATTTGGTTATCTAAATATCTCTGAGGTGAGGTTTCATTGTCTTTGATATTTGATATATGCCACTACTGTGGATTTCATTATAAAAATAAGAAGTCTTGATGGTAAACATTTTGTGAAATAAAATCACAAGTTCCATCTGATAGCAGATTGATTATGGTAAACATTATTGCATATTTTGAAATATATAACTAGTACAAGCATTGCTTTAGGCACTGGAGTGAGACTCTGGCTTATGGTGAATGAACTTTTTCATCTCCATAAAACATGTTTTTCTCTCATAATATAGTGAAACTCTAATATTTTAAATTATCAGTCACTGAATGATAATAATTTAAAACCAAAGAACAAACAATTATAATCATTGCCTCTTTTTTTCATAATTTGCAAATGTTGTGAAAATAGTTTTGGATTATTAATTTTACAAAGAACGGTAGACAAAATAATAGACAAAATGGACCTCATTGCTTGCATTAATATTGAATTCAATTTTTTCTTAAACAATAATTAGTGGCTTTATATTTTATTTCAAATTTAGACTTACAGAATAATTTGTCAGACTCTACCTAAGAATTCCATATACCTCAATGCTGAACAGTTTCTATTTTATTAGAGTCTTGCATTAGAGTGTCACATTTGTTACTTTTAATTATCTAATGAACCTGCATTGGTACATTATTGTTAAGTAAAGCCCATAGCTTACATTAACACTCATTCTTTGTGTTGTACAGCCCTATGGGTTTTGACAAATGCACGTTGACATGTAAACAACATTGCAGTAACACACGGAAGGGTTTCACTGCCCTAAAAATCCCCTATGCTTCACTTATTCATCTCTCTCCTCCCGCCCACCAAGCCCCTGGCAACAACTGATCTTTTCAGTGTCTCTATAATTTTGCTTTTTTTAAAATGTCATATAGTTGCAAACATAAAATTTATTTTTAGGACATCTATGTATGTTTTTTTAGATTCAGTTTGATAGCAGTTATAAGAAAACAGAAGCAAAACTAACTCCCTAGACTTCCTTTTTGACACTTTTTAAAATGATACTACTTTTTTTTATCTCATTTGACCAGGTGAATAAGATTTAAGTGATTTAATATCTTGAACATAATGTTCTTTCCTAGCAAGTGTATGATTCAGTATTTACCGCTTATATTAGTATTGTGATATTATTTATTTGTTAAATATCTATGTATTTACATATAACATATAAACATTATGTTCATGTTCAAACATGCTTATCAGTATTTTCATTAGGAAATGTCTTCTATTAATGCATAAACAGAATCCCCTCTATCTTCCACCACATATAAGAGAATCCTTGTTACCTCATACTAACTCCCATGCACGTGCCAAACCAGTTTCAGATTTGCAGTCAACTGTAAACATAGATTCTGATTGCTTTGCATAAATAATATGATTCATGAAAGCCTAGGAAATAAACAGGTAATGGAAAAACATAATAACTAGGAAAGAAGGAAAATTTGGAATAGATTTATGTGTGTGGTGAGCCCTTTTTTAAGGCTAGCATTTTTAGTTCACTTATGAAAGCATAGAAAACATATAAAAGCACAAAGAGTCCATTATGTTCTGCATATGTTCTGAATTTTCTCAAAGAATCAAATATTTCTTAAATTAACACTTGAGAGATTAATATAAAGCAATTGAATTAAATATTCAAGATAACTTCCCCTGACATGAATAGATAACTCATTCAGTACTTTCAAAACCACGTTCCACGTTTTCAATGTAGGATATTTGTACTCCTTTCATTTTATTCTTTCTCTCTGCTTTTAGAGCAGTTACATTTTATCTCTTGTTCTGTCTCTCATTGCTTAGTATACTTGGCTTTAATTTTTTTTCTTGGCAGTTTTCTAAATTCACACTTAAACGACACTGTTTTTTAAGAGTTTGCCCTTGAACATGTAAAGAATAAAAACCATTGAGCTGAAAACAAGGTAAATGATAACCATGAGGGCCCGGGCCCATGCAAAACCAATCTTGAAAAATAGGCTTTCTTTTTTAGTAAAATAAAACAATATAGTGGAATGTGAAGTGCAGGCTCTATTCATAAATGCGTTTTCAGACATTTATACTTAGAGCAAAAATGGTCAAAGTTGCAGGTTGCTTGCTTTAAGCCTGTTGCTCTTATCTTGATACTTTTATTTACTAATTCAGGAAAGGAAGGCATGAAAACTAAGGTATGTATTTACTGTGCATTTCCTGTAAAGAAAGGAATTCAGCTCTTTAATTCAAATGTATCTCTACTTAAAAAAATGGTATATAACTAAATGCTCAAATGGTCACAAGATACAGAATCCTAGATTTAGTTTCTTTCCTTTTTTTACGTGCAATGCACACTTAAGTTTCTTTAAGCACCTTCCATAAAAAACATGTTCGATTACTCACAAATTTACCCACAGTGAAACTTATATAAACTAGTTTTCTGAGACACAAAAAAACAAATATTGCTTAGCTGTTTTCATCCCACAATAAGACTGTTAAAGAATGGTCAGCATCCCAAAGCAATCATTTTAACATATTTCTATAGTGTTATAAAGGATAAAAACTGAACTGTGGATGGATAAAGGTTATTTATATTGTGGCAGCAAGAATTCAGGCCAGTTAATTAAAGTATATTCCATCAGTTGTTACGTGATCATCCTGTGCATCAATCTCATGAAGCTAAAAAATACAGAAACAAATTAAATAGTTTCAGATTCTGCTGAAACCAGTTTGGCTCAGTGGATAGAGCGTCGGCCTGCAGACTAGAGGGTTCCAGGTTCAATTCCAGTCAAGGGCATATACCTTGGTTACAGGCACATCCCCAGTGGGGAGTGTGCATGAGGCAGCTGATCGATGTTTCTCTCTCATCTATGTTTCTAACTTTCTATTCCTCTCTCTTCCTCTCTATCAAAAAAATCAATAAAATATATTTTAAAAAATAATAATAAATAGTTTCAGATTATTTTCTTTTATAGTTTAAGGAAATTTTGTTTGTTTAAAGTCATGTGGAATCTAAAAATGCTTATAATATTTCTACTTGTTCAACTACTTTTGTAATATACAGTGTTTGGGAAACACTGTATCTCTGTGTCTGAATTATCCTGCATCAGAATATATCTTACTTTGAGTTCAGTAAATGTGTAACTTCTGAGAGTTATAGTAGTAAATTAGGTTGTGTTTGGAATTTTTAGTTCTGAGAGGGGAAAGTCCAGTGCTTCCCTCTCATTGTTCTCACTATTACTTAAACGCTTCCTGCCTTTAATTCAATCTTTACAATAGTTGTATGAGTTTGAAATTAATATTATTCTTTATGAAGTGGATAAACTCAAACCTAGAGAATTTTAATGGTGATACTAAGATTGCCAGCAAATAAATGAAGTTTAAGTCCTTTGTATCCAAATCAAATTTTCTTTCTATAAGAGCCACACGACAGGTTTATAAAAAACAAAGATTCTTGAAATAGTTAAGCCAGGAGTCATGTAATGTTAGGCAAACAACTTTGCAATCTTTTCTAAAAACTGTCGTGAAATTATATCTCAAAATTGATAAGGATAACATTAAACATTTATTTAATTGCTGGCTGACTGGCTGGCCGAAGAGATGAATGGATGAATTGTTAGATAGTTGGAGAAATCCTGTTTGTGTGTGTGAGTGTGTGTGTACATATATACACTACTTCTCTAAAAATCCCTGGTGCCATTAATTGAAAAACAAGCTTATAAATCTTGGGTAACAATTAACAGAATATTGTTTAAGCATGACTACCCATAGTCTCTGAAGGGCTTTCTAAAGATAGGGAGGTGTTCAGACATTTATTTTTTCTTTTTTTAAGATTTCCTTGTGATTAAAATATATGATTAGTGTAAAAAATGCTTTTTATTCAATGGATAATAGTGGATGACTGTCAGATCCTATACTCTGGGTACTAACACGTAGGAGGTTTTTAGATTCACTTTTACATTCACTCAACAAAATGCCAAGAGGTGAAATTATGTAATCTCCAGATCACTGAAAAGAATATGTTCACAGAATATTATGTATAATATTTACTTTGTGAACAAAAGTGGCTTTAAGACTTTCAGCAAAAGTGATAGTGTGACAAAATAATCTTGTTTCTATTTATCTTTAGGTTTTTATGTACGTGTTTTTATGTAGTATACTAGTGCTCCGGTGCATGAAATTCATGCACAGCAGGGGGGGCGGGGAGTTCCCCCTCAGTCCAGCCTGCACCCTATCCAATTAGACATCCCTCTCATAATCTGGGACCTCTGGCTCTTACCCTCTCATCTGCCTGCCTGCTTGATCACCCCTAACTGCCCTTCCCTGCTGGCCAATTTAGTTCTGATTGGTCAGTTTCTATGCCAGTCACCATCAAAAGTTCCACCTCTAGGCAGCCATTGGCTCCTCACAGTTCACCCAGATTTAGTTCTGATTGGTCAGTTTCTATGCCAGTCAATGTCTCTGGGCCTATCTCCGGGCCTGATCAGTGAGGCAGGGCTGATCAGCAGCCCCCAGGGAGACCCAGAGAGAAACAGAGGCATGGCTGTTGGTGAAGCCCAGATATAAAGAGAAAGACGATGGCTGATCAGTAGCTGCTATGGAGGCTGTGGATCAGACCCTGCCTCTCTCTTTGGGCCTCTCTCCAGGCCTGATCTTTAGCCCCTTTGGCACTCAGTGCTGGGTTGCTGCACCCACACCAGCAGCAATCAGTGCTGGGTCGCCACAGCAACCCAGCACTGACTGCAGGACTGACTTCTGGGGTTCAGTCAAACCTTCGGTTGTTTTGGATTTTATGAACCTTTGGTTTTTATATATTAGAATTGTTATGTTTACCTTGATGCACTTTTGTGTGTACTTACACAATTATTTCTTGACATGTTATTTAAAAATTAACTTGTAGACCCTTTTAAGTGATACATAATAATATTTTGAAAAATGAAATTACTGTCATTCTCTTTCACAAAAATCCAGTGTTTACTTACAATTATGTGTCTTTAAAGGTGTGGGTTTTTTCAGGTAATATTGAGTTTAGTGTTGAATCATGTCCTCCAACCCAGGGTAATGAACAGCAAAAAATCAGTGAAAGTTACCATTTCCAGGCAAAACTCTTAATGAGCTTTAAAAGAAAAAACAAAAGCAACCAAGGTTAGTCGACACTAGTCCATCAGTGTTGTATCAAGAATTGCCCAGTTAATAACAAAGGGAAAATTTTGGAATGGAACCCTTTATTTGTTCTTCTTACAGAAGTTTTTCTTCCTCAATGTGCTTATAGCGTACAACTTTTCTTATTATTGGTGGTCTTCTCAGTGTCTCTACCCCTTAGTTTTCTAATAACATACCCATATATTTTCTCGCTATCTCAAACATGTATAGTCCTTTTATTTAACTGTTAAAGGGAAGCTCCATGTACTTCTCTTTCGGTGTTTTCCCATGGGTTCTCTCAGCCTTCGTTCTCTCTTCGTTGTCTCCTGTGCTTCCATCACCTCACTGTAGCCACACGTTCATGGATTCAAACCTCAGAACCAGTCCACTTCAATGTTCCACTTTCTGAAGGAAAGAAATGAATTCCTAATACTGATTTCAGGATCAAGTCACTCGGGTCTTTTCTCTTTCCTAAAAGGAGGAGCGAGAGTATGCCATAGCTGTTTTCAAACCCTATTTCTGCAGTATTGCTGCTTTACGTGTGTGTGTGCGGCCTAAAGCTGGAATTGTGGGTGGCTTTGCCTTTCACGTTTTCACTGTAGGAGCAATTAGTATGGACTGTGAGGATATGCTCTTATGTCAACACTGTAAACAGATGCATGGTACAACAAGGATTTTGTCCTCTTTATACTGATGAGGCGTTGTTTTTGGACATGTTGGCTGCATTTCAATTGCTACATATGTAAAAGAAACCAGCATGTGCCTCTGTGATGTTTATGCTTATATATTCATGCATAATGTGTCCAAGGTTCCACATAAGATAATCTGTAGTTCAAAGGTTTGGTATATCCTTCCTAATTTTTATGATCATTTTGTATAGTTTGGTGTAAGCTCATACAAAAGCTATGTAGTTCTTGAGTTTTTGAAAGCTCCTGTGGGTTATTAATGTACAGTTTTCATAGCTTTCTAATATATACAACAGAATTATAACAGAAACAATCTTCTAGTATTGCAAAACCGCTTTAAGAGTAAATATTTTTCCTATTGAGAGACTAAGCAGCTACCTTCATTATGAACTCCTGTTCATAATCTGGGGAATTCTAAACCAGATACACGCCTCAAGGAAGTCTGATGCCCCAGAAGACATCTCTTTACAAAGAAGCTCTGTACTAGTATGTATCACCTCCAGTATTGTCATAATTTGCTAAAGAAGTCTTTTGTTTACTTTATAAAATGTTTCTACAATGGTGAATTACATCTCAGTCCTTGGCTTGTAAACCTTTGTAGGAAGCTTGTGTGTAAATAGATATTGAGGAGAATAATGTGATGAAAGTGGTCACTATTTCCAAAATTAGAATTTTGAAATTTCTTAATGCAGAACAAAGAGAAAATTTAATCAAGACTATATCTGAACTCAAAAAGTATTTGGTAACATAGGCTTATGACATATTTTATAATTATAATGACAGATTATTTACGATGTTTTATGAAAGCAACCTTTCATAAAATAACAAGATTTCTATGTGGCTATAACATACTAATGAGAAATATAATGTTCTACGAAGTAATTAGGTGATAATGCTGGGAAGCAATTGAAAAAAATGTTCTAGTTAGAAAGCTGGTTAATGATAACAGCTTTTTATAAAAGTAATTGTTCATGGTGTTTATGTTTTTTTGTTTCTTAATGTCTCAGAAGATTAAAACTTATTTCTCAGTTTCAGCACATAAATGAAAACTTGTTATTTAGAATTTAATGCAGGAAATATTTTGGGTAACTCATTTTTATATTTTCTAATTTTATGGTTCTAGAAGCAAAACAAGAACAAGAACAACAACAAAACAAACAAACAAACAAAAAAATCCAGTAATAAAAAAAACATCAATTCATTTTCCCTTTTTAGTTGATCTGGTACAATTGTTAACTTTTTTTCCCTTTTCTCATTGTTGCAAGACATAATTCCCTTACACTAAAGCCTATTATATGTTCTGAATGGAGTTGTAATTTGTATCCTATAAAGGAAAATTTTAAGAAACATGTTATGTTCCTTTAAGTGTATGTTCAAGTTTTCTGGGGAATAGCAAACCAAAATCTTTTTCAATGAAATGTACCAATTTCATATAATTTTAGGCATTGTTTTTCTGATAACAAAATTAAGCTGAAAAAGAGTTTTTGGTTTTCATATAATAGAACAATAATGTCTATACTAACCTGGTCACATTAGATTTAAACTCTCTTTTAAGGCTGACACATGCCAAGTGAACTCTTGAGCCATTATGGGCCTTGGAAGAAGGCATCCAATAAATACTTGTGGAATTTATGACTAGTAGATAATAAGAATAAATTATTGCCCAGGAATAAAATGCTGTGTCCATTAGTCTGGGTAAAATCTTGGAGTTAGTATTATTATTATTATTATTATTATTATTATTATTATTAAAATTTGCTCATTGAAACTTAAAAGAATGAGCCCAAGTCGTGTGGGTCAGTTGGTTGTCAGCCCATACACCAAAAGGTTGTGGGTTCGATTCCTGGTCAGGGCCCATGTTTGATCCTCGGTTGGTCCACATATGAGAGGCAGCCCATTGATGTTTCTCTCTGATACCTCTCTGATCTCTCTCTCTCTCTCTCTCTCTCTCTCTCTCTCTCTCTCTCTCTCTCATCTTCCTTCCTCTTTCTATCTCTTCCTCTCTCTCAAATCAATAAAAACATTAAAAAAACATTAAAAGAATAACATTTAATTTGGTCAAATTATTATCGTTATCTTAAGTTAAACAAAACAGTCATAGACAATTTAAAATTTCCAGAAAAAATGTTTTTCCTGAGATTGTTATTTTCTAAAAGGCACATTATAATAGTTGTATAAATTATTTTGAGGGAAAAAAAATGTTGTCATCACTAAGTGAAGTTGTAATCTAATTGTTAGGAATGATTTGTATTAATGCTCATGAGAATTGTACGGTATCTTTTTCAGCAAATATGAAACCTTTCCCAGTATCATTGCCAGGTAGCATCATGCCTCTAGATTATGATAATGTCGGATAAGCATTAGATTGTAAAATCGTGGAACCTAGAGCTGGAAGGATGTTTCAGGTCATCTAATCAGAATTCTATTAGTTTATAACTAAGGAAATTGAGACTCATAAATGAAGGGTAGTTAAAACCAACAAAATGAATGTTTTAAGTAGATTGTATTTGTATTTTCAAGTAGGTAATGCTCTATATACTGAACCTGTCTTTTAGAACATTTTTTTTCTTTTTAAATATATTTTATTGATTTTTTACAGAGCAGAAGGGAGAGGGATAGAAAGTCAGAAACATCAATGAGAGAGAGACATCGATCAGCTGCCTCCTGCACGCCCCCCACCGGGGATGCGCCCGCAGCCAAGGTACATGCCCTTGCCGGAATCGAACCCGGGACCTTTCAGCCCGCAGGCCGATGCTCTATCCACTGAGCCAAACCGGTCTCGGCTTTTAGAACATTTTCTATAAAATGCTGTTCACTGTTAGGTTCCTATGTCCTCTTTTCTCCTCCGTAACACACTTATTTCACTGGATTTTAATGGCTCTGCCTGTCTCTCCCAACAGAATGGAAGTGTCTCTATAGCAGAGGCCTGTGTTACTCTGTCTAGTACTTTTGTACTCTTAACTTTAATCATAATCGGCATAGAGCAATCCTTGAAATATTTGGGGAACAGATTGATGTCGCATAGCAATAAGAAAAATTAATAATCATTCCAGTAAAAAAAATCTTGCACCTATTAAAATGTGTGACCAACAAAGATAAATGTGTGTTCCATTTTTCTCCCCACAGTCTCCAAACGTCCACAACTACCCCGATATGGAAGCTGTTCCTCTGTTGTTAAATAATGTGAAAGGGGAGCCCCCGGAGGACTCGCTATCTGTAGATCACTTCCAAACACAAACTGAGCCAGTGGACTTGTCTATCAACAAAGCCAGGACATCCCCCACAGCCGTTTCATCCTCCCCAGTTTCCATGACAGCGTCTGCCTCCTCACCGTCTTCAACATCAACCTCTTCGTCGTCTTCTAGTCGTCCAGCCTCCTCCCCAACTGTTATAACATCAGTATCTTCAGCATCATCTTCGTCAACAGTATTAACTCCAGGGCCCCTTGTTGCCTCGGCATCTGGTGTAGGAGGCCAGCAGTTTTTGCACATTATCCATCCTGTACCACCGTCAAGTCCCATGAATTTACAGTCTAACAAACTGAGTCACGTTCACCGCATCCCCGTGGTGGTACAGTCGGTGCCTGTGGTCTACACAGCCGTGCGATCACCTGGAAATGTGAACAACACTATTGTCGTGCCGCTTTTGGAGGATGGGAGAAGTCATGGCAAAGGTAAGGGATACAAGTGAAGCCTCCATTTATTTCAGCACTAAAAGTAACTTTTTTTTAAATCAGTGAGCGGACCCTAAATCATATGCAGTACACTACACCCAATCCAGTTCTGTGTCCAGCACAGAACCATTGAGAGCAGGAACTAAACTCAGATTTACATAGGTATACAATTCAATGTTACGTGCTATATGTTTTATGTTTCAAGTCACTTAATGTCAGAATTCAGATCTTTAAATTTTCAAAATAATGTTTACTTTCAAATACCCAGATGGAAAGCACAATCTATGGAGTAACTGCTGGTAAGTATAAATGCATAAATCTCTCATAGAAATTATCCATTTTTAAAAAATGAATCAGGATGTTTCTTCTTGCAATTTTTCAGTTTGCAACTTCCTTTGATGACAATGACATAAAATGCCATGAAGTTGTAATGCTTGAAATCTGATCATCCACTTTTAAGTAACTTATAAGTTAAGTGGCCATTAAAAAAGGATTTTAAAGTTAGGTGTATGGCTACAAAATAATCATTAGCTTGAGTTCTTATTTTTATACTAGTAGCCCTGTGCACGAATCCGTGTTCCAGTAGCTAGCTAGTAGCTCCGTGCACCCCTCCAGTAGCTCTCCGCCTGCTGCCATACCCTTCTATAGCTCCCCGCCACCACCCTCCCTCATAGCTTGCTGCCCTGCTCCCTCCTATAGCTCTCTGCTAGTAGCTTGCTGCTCCACCCTCCTGCTGATCTGTGATCCCTTTGTTATGTGGTCGGTCATTACACTTCATGGCATAATCGATCATTTGCATATTACATCTTTATTATATAGGATATGTCTTAAGTTATTATTTTAGTTGGCAGGATTACTCAGTATGATGGAAATACTTCAACATACAATATTAATATTCCTTCTGGGGTTTAGAAGGCAGGAAGATACTTTGCTTACATGACTTTAATAATATCTAGTTAGTTAACTATATATGGTAGCATGAAGTTATTTATCTATTTTTAAATTCATTTATTCCACAATTTATGAAAAGGAATTTGTAATAGCATCATGTTTGGGATTTTTCTTTTTCCCTTCCCATGAATCTAAAAAGTAAGCCACCCTTCTATAGCAATGTAAGAGCCTATGATTCATTCCCTTTTAAACTAAATACAAATGTATATATTTTATCTTCATAACTTTGAAATGATGATGGATTAAGACTTTATGTTATATTTTTGCTTTGAATACCATATTAGTGTTGAGGCCTATAATTAAAAGATGATTGGAAATACATAAAACATTACTTCCCATAAATGCTAGTAAACCTGGATATTTAGGCTGTTATGTAAGGCCAGCTTCAATGCATAGGAATAACATTGGATTGTGTACTTAGAGAAATTTTTGCAGACATATACTACAGAGCTGTGCATTCACTTTTGGCATGTTAGTGTTTGTGAGTAGTGCTATGAATTTTTTCATAGCACATGAAATTCATTTTACCTTCCCAGTCTTACCACATGAAAAATCTCATGACTCACAACAATCAGAGATTTTAGGTTGCAATCTTGAGAAGTATAATGTACTCACTGACAAGTTCTCTTTTGTGCTTTTATGGGCAAAGGCCAGGAACTAGTTCCACCTTAGTCTTCATGAATAACTAGAAGAAAAAGAGGGAGTAGGGGAGCCTTTTTATGGATTTTAGTTAAGCTGACCCCTCTTTGATATTACTAATATTTTTGGATAAAATGAGCTAATAGATTTAAATAATAACATAACTGATGACACATCAGGTAGTTCTTACCTATATAATAAAAGCCTAAGTAACCGTTATGGTGGAACGACAGAACGGCCAGTTGCTATGATGTGCACTGACCACCAGGGGGCAGACACTCAATGCAGGAGCTGATCCCTGGTGTTCAGTGCACTACTACAGGAATAGTGCTGCTCATCCAGAAGCCAGGCTCATGGCTGTGAGCTCAGTGGTAGTGGCAGGAGCCTCTCCCATCTCTGCTAAGGAACATTGAGCAGGCAGGTGGTAAGGAGTGAGGGGTCCCAGACATCCTCCAATGAGTCCCAGATTGCAAAAGGGTGCAGGCCAGGCTGAGGAACCCCCAACCCCAGTGCATGAGTTTTGTGCACCAGGCCTCTAGTCTTTTATAATTACAGATTTTTCAATATTGCATTTTGGACTTTCTTTTCTCCCAACTTATTCCATATCCATTAAAACTGTCCAATTCCTTTTGTTGTTTTTATTTTTGAAAATTAAAGTTATATTCAATATTATTTTGTATTAGTTTCAGGTGTACAACACAGTAATTATAGATGTTTTTATAATTTTTTAAGAATTAGGAATTAAAAATTACAAAAATATAATCTTGCATGTAACATTATTTTATATATGTGTGTATGTGTATACCATAGAACATAGAATCCACTCTTTGTCTGCTACCACTTAAGGGAAATATTACTTTTATTCTGAATTGATTGATTTTAATATTGTTCATGACTTCTTTATAATTTTGGTGCACTAATGAAGGAAAAAAAAGAGATATCACTTTCATTTATCATTATTATTTTTATGGGAGAGATCATTTTTATTTAAAGTGTATTATAAAGTATATTGCCAAAATGCCAAAATTTAATTTTCTGGAAAATATATCTGTGCAGAAGACTTTATTAAAATTCAAGCTGTAATTTGTTCTCTACATGAGTATATTTGTTAGTTATATTCAGTGTTGTACACTCAAAAGTGTTCTTATATAAAAAAAAAGAATATATAACCATCACACTGGACTGTGATGTGGGCATTAGGTGCGTGGGTTTTGGAATCAAGAAGTTATAAGTTAGAATTCTAGGTTTCTCATTTATAGCTTTGGACTTAGGAAAGTTATTTAGTCTCTGTAATCTTTCTTTTTTTTCTTTTTTTAAAATATATTTTATTGACTTTTTACAAAACAGAAGGGAGAGGAATAGAAAGTCAGAAACATCGATGAGAGAGAAACATCGATCAGCTGCCTCTTGCACGCCCCACACTGGGGATGTGCCCGCAGCCTAGGTACATGCCCTTGACCGGAATCGAGCCTGGGACCCTTCAGTCCGCAGGCCGACGCTCTATCCACTGAGCCAAACCGGTCTTGGCCGTAATTGTTCTTTTCTTTTGTGATGAAATGGTATTAAAAACATGATCGATCCTTGAAGATTCTTAAAGAGCTTATGTATAATGTCTAGCATTAATCAACTATCTATACATGTTTTCAGTTATTTATTATTATTATCTCCCCTCTCAAATACACAAAGTAATAATGTTCAGAATGTTTTTCTCTATTTTGTAAAAACAGAAAGTTGGAGGAAATAAAAACGTCCAGAATTTTAAAATGAAAAACTGCCCCTGAGAAGTTGGTACAGAAATGCCTCTCAAAGTTTTTACTACAACAAATTATAAGGGATGAGAGTTTAGTATGAGAAATTGTCTGGAAACAACCATATTTTCTGTTTTTATTAGTTTACATTAAGGTTTTATAATCGCCACATTCTACAAATATTGCTATAGTATTTTATAAGTTTTTTATTGTTTAACTGATTAATTAGATGATGGTAAAAGTGTCTAGTGGAGGAAGTCTGCCTACCTCCCAAAATGAATAAAGGAAAGGGTATTTCGATAGCTCCTTAAGTCTTTATTTTGCACGTATGCAGTTGGGCATTAGGCCAGCAATAAAATGCCTAAATGATAAAGGGATCCACTATCTCCATTCCCACTTAGGCCTTGTATATTTGGTATGGATGAACAAAAGAAAATATGACAAAGGAGTTGAATTTTCAAAATGCTAGTAATGAAAATAGAAAACTGACTCCAATAAATGTCACTGATTATACTGGCTAATAATTTTTAAAGTTGGTATAACATATGTGGTCTCGGGTAGAGAAGTAAATTCTCTGTGTTACATTATACAAAGGACTTTTGATAGGCACATTCATATCTAAAATAATATAGCTTATGGATTGAATAATTTGTTATTCAAGCACTTATTAAGTGTCTATCATGTATTAGGCATTTTATTGGACCCAGGGATACAATGTTGAACAAAACAGAGGCCTTTTCTATCTGAATGTTAGCAGATAGCAACATACAAATAACTGGTAATTGTAGATAGAATTGGATGAAAACATACACTAGTCATGGATTTTCCCAGGACATAGTTTAATTATAATTGCAGATAGAGAAAGTTGCATTTGACAACAGTATTTTCATGGAGGGGGTTATATATGGTTGGGAGAAATGTGTTTTGTTTTTTTTAATCTTTATTGTTCAGTATATTAATTACATTGTTCCCTTTTTTTCCCCGCTATAGTTCCCCTCCACCTGGTACCCATCCCACCCTCCTCCCTCACCCCCCTCCACTGTCTTCTCCCATAGTTGCATGATTTTTGTCCAGTCTCATGCTGCACTTCCACGCCCCCTTTCTCTCCAAGAGTTGTCAGTCCATTCCCTCTCAATGTCCGTGATTCTGTTACATTCACCAGTTTATCCTGTTCATCAGCTTATTAATTCACTTGATTTTTAGATTCATTTGTTGATAGATGTGTATTTGTTGTTCCTAATTTACACTTTTATCTTTTTCTTCTTCCTCTTCTTAAAGAATATCTTTAAGCATTTCATATAATATTGGTTTGGTGGTGGTGAACTCCTTTAGCTTTTTCTTATCTGTGAAGCACTTTATCTGACCTTTAATTCTGAATGATAGCTTTGCTGGATAGAGTAATCTTGGTTGTAGATTCTTGCTGTTCATCACTTTGAATATTTCTTGCCACTCCCGTCTGGCCTGCATCGTTTCTGTTGAGAAATCCGCTGACAGTCGTATGGGTGCTCCCTTATAGGTAACCAACTGTTTCTCTCTTGCTGCTTTTAATATTCTCTCTTTGTCTTTTGCTCTTGGCATTTTAATTATGATGTGCCTTGGTGTGGTCTCTTAGGGTTCCTATATATTGGGGTTCGGTGCGCTTCTTGGACTCCTAAGTCAATTTCTTTCACCAGGTGTGGGAAGTTTTCAGTCACTATTTCTTCAAATAGGTTTTCAATGTCTTGCTCTCTCTCTTTTTCTGGCACCCCTATAATTCAGAAGTTGGTATGCTTGAGGTTGTCCCAGAGGCCCCTTATACTGTCTTCAATTTTTTGGACTCTTTTGGCTTCTTGCTTTCCCGGCTGAGTGGATTTTGATTCTTTATATTTCAAATCTTTAACTTGGTTCTTGGGGTGCTCCAGAGCACTTTTAGGTCTTTGTATAATATTTTTTTGTTTCAGTCAGTGTATGCTTAATTTCTGGTTGGTCCTTTTTCATATCCTTGAGAGTCTCCTTTATATCCTTGAATGTCTCCCTCATTTCCTTGCAGGTCTCGTTCATTTCCTTGTAGGACTCATTCATTTCCTTGTCGGTCTCGCTTATTTCCTTATAGGCCTCGACCTTTTGTTGGAGCCACTTGAAAAACCCTATAACCGTGGTTTTGAATTTCTTTCCATGTCTCTGCATGGTGGCTGCTTCCCTGATTTGGTCAATTAGCTTTGTGTGGTAGACTTCCTACTAGGGACAGTGGCTCAGCCTCCCCAGTTACCTGAGGTGGATATGGGTTGCACAGTCTTGCTGAAGTTAAGCTCAGGTTAATCGTTGTTAGCACTTGGAGGGGTTGACCTCCAGGCCAATTGTCCGTGAAGCTCAGCTGTGCTCAGGTTGGATGGGCGGAGTCTCCGGGCCAAGCAGACTGTGTTAGCTCCGCCCTATGCAGCCCCAGGGACTCTGTGCTGGGGGCAATGGCTTCCAGCACCTCTGAGAGAGAGCCGCTGCCGAGCTCCACTGGCTGCCGGGGAATTCAGACTATACCCAAATGACTCTGCACGCCCAATGTCTCACCCAGGGTCGTAAAACAAAGCAGACTGACGGTTTTCCGAATGAGAAAGCCAGTCGCAGATCGCTCTCTGCAAGGTCATGCAGCTGAGCTGTTCGCACGCAAGCTGCCTTCTCCACAAGCCCGGGGACCCCTGCAGCACCCGAGCTTCAGCGTGTCCTCCCACTGTCCAGTTTTCACCCCTTATGATAGTGAGTTCCCTGGACTTCGCCCAGAGCTGGAGAATCAGTCCAGTGGGATATCTTTGTCTCCCCGTTCAAGAAAACTGGCCGGTTTTCAGCCGCCCGCCCTGTCTGCTGGCGCGTGCTCCAAACCTCTCTCCACACGAATCTTTCAACGCTGTCCGCCGCCGCTCCTCCAAGTCACAGTGTCTTATCTTCACTTTTATTTGTGGAATTTTCACTCGGTGAGCTTTCTGGTGATTCTGGAAGGTGGTTGTTCTTTCGTTAAGTTGTAGTATTAAAATTGTTGAGTATGATGGCAAGATAAGTGTTTTACCTATGCCGCCATCTTGGTTCCTGGAGAAATGTTTTTAATGTGATGCTTGGAAGGTGTGGTTAGGGTTTGGGGATGTGGGGTAAAACTTCCACATGGATATGCTTGACTAACAACAAAAGGATATGAATTGAGGACAGAACCTCAGCCCAGCTAAGTATTTAAAGAATATTGATCTGAAGAACGGCAAGTTGTTAGCTAGCCCCAGAGTGCCAACATTTCTCAGTTGGGCCTTCAATGTAATAATTGATAAGAAGAAAAATGGCATGATGTTCTAGAAGGTACAGTCAACAAGCACAATTTAGACTAGAGCTCTAAGAGGGAGGATGTCATAAAAGGTCTCCCAAGGAAGACTTTTTTTTTTTTTTTTTGCTTGATACCAAAAGGATGAAATAGTAGCCCCTCAGAGTGACATCGCTGAGAATGCTGAGAAGTGGAAGGCTCTCCAGGTGGACAGAACAACCAGTAGACTGGTCTGGCCCATGTTTTGTTACTAGGTAACCCGAGATGTGTTATTTATCAACAAGACCCTGAGGGGTTATTATTTTTACCTCATAAAGGAATTTCAGTCCAGCCTGGGGAAGTGTTTGGTAGTTTTCACAGAGTTTCATTACCTTTTACATATATTTAATACCTGAAGAAAACATAGAGGGTCTTACATCACAAGCAAAGCTGTTCTTGTTTTATTCTTGCCTTAATGGAAGAGTGGGAGTGTTTAGATTTCCCATCCTCCCTCCCTTCCTTTCTGTGATCTGCTAGTGAGGAAAGAGGAAGAGTGCTGAAGAGAATGTAAGTGAAAGAATGTTTCAAGGAGGGAGCCATCGGTTGTATCAAGAGCTGCTATGGGACCAAGTAAAGTAAGGACTAAGAATTGAGCACTGGGTGGGCTGGGGTGAGATGGTGAGACAAAGACTGACTGAAGTGAATGAATGTGTCAGATGGGAGGTGAGAGAGGGGAGTCTGAAAGTCTAGACAGGTCTTTGGAGTAGTTTTGTTGGAAAGAGTTGTGGAGAAATGAATGATAGCTGGGGAGACATTTAAGTTCTCAAGGGAAGGATTTTAAAAGAGGGGGATAGTAAAAAAAAGGGGGGGATAGTATTATTCTGTCAGGAATAATCCAGTAAATAATTGAAAATGGTTAATTCTAGAGAGGAAAGAATAACGTTAGTTGCTTATACTGTGGAAGTAAGCTGCATCTTGTAGTAGTTAATACAGATTCTAAAATAATTTTATTGGATTGACAAATATTTAGGAAAATGAAAGAAAATGTGAAGACAGAAGCTAATCTAGAAACAATGAAAAGCAAACAAATTCAGTAAAATTTGGGTTCCGTTGAGAATTATAAGAATGATATCATACTTAATATAACTATGAGATCAGACATTTCTCATTCATCACTAGTGGAATATATAGAATTCATTCAAAACAAAAGATTTACACAAAATAATTTATATTTATTGTTCAAAGACATTTTTACATTTGAGTTTTAATAGATACCACATTTGGAAAATTCAAAGTATTTAAAGGCCAATATTATAACAGTCTGTGAAAAATCCAACTAAAGAGCTAACAACAAAAGAAAGGGGGACTTATATCTTCTCTACCATACCTGAGCTAGTTCTGTCTTCATGTAGCCAGAGGAATAGGTATTATTACCTTGATGCCTAGAAATGAGACTTGATCAAAGGAGTGATTGAGTGATGGTTTCAAAACAGTCAGAACTGAAAAATCTGATGCATCCACCTGGGTATTTCACTGTTGCCCAATTTCTTCTGATCACTGTCCCTTTCTTTTTTTTTTATTAGGTTACGCAGATGATCTGTTATTTTCCCCATTATTGCTTCCTCCTTAGCCACCCAAACCCATCATCTGAATATCCACATGACTGTAATCAAATAGGTTACCTGGAGGTAGGAGCTCAGCTCCAGATTCCTCTCAGGGAATTGCAACCCCAGAAACCCACGGAAATGCAAACAAAAACATTGATTGTATTAAGACATTTTATTATAATGGTGTCATATTTGACAAATAACTTATGATAGTAAGTGCATTATTCCTGACTTAAAACTTTTATGTGATTAAGTTTTTGAGTATAAATTATATTTTTAAAAAATATCTGACAATAGCACATTGATACTATTGTCTGGAAACCAACCCCACTTGGGCCTGGCTTTGGTCTTCTCCTTTAACAGAATGTTTTTTCCTTAATATAGTTAGATGAAGTGATGAAGAATCCTCCAAAAATATACTCTTATTTTCATGGCATTCATTCAAGAGATTCAAAGGGATATGGCCATGAGCGAATCTGTAATACTCCCATTTTCTTTCTTCAGACTGTTAGATTTCTCAGCAGCTTAGAGGAAGTAGCCACACGATGTTTTAGTCTTGTGCCATTTATATTTGTGAAAAGAAATATGGTTATGTAGTGATTGCTGCAAAACTGCTTGGAGTTAGCTCCTGGCCATTGAATACAACTGTAGTTTTGCTCCCATGAAAACCCATTTCAGGTCTAAATTTGTTTCAGCAGTTTTTCCTGCTCTTAGGTTTGCCATTTGATGGTAAAGATGTTTTACTGAACAGCCCAATTCATTTTGTCGCTGACTTGCTGCTTCTGTGTACCTTACACATGACTGTCCTCTTTTAGTTCACCATTCACTGGGATCCTGGTGTCATCTGTCCATATGTCCAGAATAGTCCGGGACAGCTGACCTGTGCTTATGGGTACGGTTGTTTTTACTTCTTGAGTGATTGAACTTCCTCAGCTTCCTTTGGTAAATGTATTCTTATACTTATGCTTAAGTATGATAACTACTAGATGTAGATTCATATTTTAATTCTGAACTTGATTTTTATCAATTGTCCATCTAGTTATGTTATTTCATTTTTTAAATGTTGTTTAGTGGGATGAGGGACTGAAGAATTGTGCTGACTTTTTGATTTATTCTTCTTAAAAGTAGACTTTGGTAGGAACTTGTTCAATAGTGAGAAAGAAAGCCAATATTTATGAAAATTAAATTTTAAATAGGAGTTCAGAAAATTTTATTTTATATAGATACAGTAATCATTTGTTTTTTTACCTGTTTTTCAACATGAAGTGGAAAACCTATCTGTATTCTTTTACTTCTAAGCATGCACAAGAATTTAAGGAAAAAGCACCAAAAATTAGTTTCTTTTGCTCTTGTCTATATGAAATATCTGCAATCTATTGATTCTCCTGCTTCATTTGGCATAGACTGATTTACTTCTAATATTTGATAATAATAATTGGTTTAGAGAGGAGACAGAAATTGTCTGCATTTTTCTAAAAGAATTAACAGAAAAGAGAAAACACTAGGTAAGCTCTTTGGAAACTGTAAAATGTCTGGGAGTGAGTCTGATTGGCTTCCCTTCTCCTCCCCATTCCCAGTAGAATGAAAGAGTAAATAAAAGTACAAGGGCAAAAAGGAAAGGATGGCCCCCAAAGAGGATCCACATTAAGAGAGTAATATCTACCACATTAGTAGGTAGATATTACTGAAGGAAATGAAAGTATAGACAAGAGACAAACCCATATATTTAATAGAGTAGCTAAAGCAGGAGGTTAATAAAGTGAACTTCATGTCCACTCTGTTATAAAGTGATAACCTATCACACCATTTTTATTGTGTTAGAACAAGTTTCTTCTATAGTAAAAATTTTGTGTTTAGACAAATTCATGCTTAAATGAAAAATGACACTAATATAGAATTCCAATATAGTGGTCTCTATATTCATTTTTACCACACCTGAAAAGTTTTCTCTGATAATATGAACATTACATATTGGATTTTGAAATATAATATCTTTTGTTTCCTTTGTTTCATTTATTATTAATATATTTTTCTCTCCTGAAATAATGTTCTACTCAAATATAAAGCCTCTTATTTCAAATAGTAAAGGTACTGTTATGCTACAAGGAAATTCTTATTTTAAATACTAGATTACAGGTATTTATAGGATTACTGAGGATATTTGGCTATAAATATACACACTTATATTTAGTAAATGGGCATTTTACCCAATAACTTTTAATACCTGGAAAGAACAAAAAGAAGAAAGAAGAATATAAGATCCAAGAGTGAAACTTAGTGTTAGAATCATTGCCAGCACTGTTTTTATTGGCTTTTTAATTATTTACAACTCTCTGGCTATGATTTCTGTTCCCTATTTTTTCTTATTCCCTTAATAATAGCTCTTTTTTTCTGTTCTAAACTGTTACTGTTCTCCCAGTTCTTTCTCTCTGCTTATTTCCCCATTTTCATTACGAATTTTTAATGTTTATTTTCCATTTTTAAGGGAGAATTTGATTATCTGGTATTCTGCTTTATATTCTTTAGAAAAGAACAAGTTGATACTTGTCTATCCAATAAATAAAAGAACAGCTACTAATTTATAGAGTAATAATCACATACTCTATTTTTCCTCCAGCCACCTTTATGTAGGCGACATACTACTTTGATCATTGGCCAATTATATGTTATTCATGACCAGGTGGCTTCATTTGCTTTTTTCTTCCATTAATTAGTTCATTTATTCAACAAATGTTTTACATCTAATGATATGACCAAGAATGTCAACTACACTGAGGTATGATGATTTATAAAAATAAAAAAAAGCTCCTCTTAAAACCAACTTTAGTGTACAAGACACTAAAACAATATTGTTTACCCTATGGGTTATTTTTTCTGTTAGTATTGAAATCAATTTAGTAGCTCAAAACCAGAAGTTTGAAAGAAATTAAACCAAATGAGATACATTAAAAAATATCTGATAGTATGTCCCAAATAAGATTGTATTATGAAACTTTTGTGTAACACCCTATTTATATACATGCAGATAGGTACCATGAGAGTGTGTGTGTGTGTGCATGTGTGTATGCTGAGTCATATTGAAATTTATATGTCTTACTATGGCTCCTGTCCAGAAAATTTGAAAGACACTGTACTGTAGCTCTCTGACCTTTAACTCCACCTTTTCTCTATCCTCTTTTTTTTTTAATTTTTCCTCACCCCAATTACAGTTTATGTTCAGTATTATTCTGAATTAGTTTTAGAGGTACAGCAAAGTGGTTAGAAAACCGTGTACTTCACAGTGGTCCTCCGCTGCTTCAAGTCTCCACCTGGCCCCATTCATATTTATCACAATGTTATTGACCATACTCCCTGTGCTGCTCTTTACACCCCTGAGACTGTTTTGTAACTGTCAATTTGTACTGCTTAATTCCTTCACCTTTTCCACCCCAACCCCAGTAGCCCCTGTCCTCTGACACTGTCAGTCTGTTCTCTGTATCTATGAGACTGCTTCTATATTGTTTACTTTGTTCATTAGATTCCACACATAAGTGAAATCCTTTGGTATTTGTCTTTCTTTGTCTGACTTATTTTACTTAGCATAATACTCTCTGGGTCCATCCATGCCTCCTCTTTTCTACACCTCCTGTTCAAAGTACCCTTCTTGGTTGTTCCACATTCTTTTCTCTGCCCTGTCAGTCTCTATCTTCCTTCCATTTCCCTGTCTTCTTCCTGCTCCCAGTTGTCCTTCTCTATCTCCCTCCACCCTCCACTGTTCTAACTTTACTCCTGAATCTTGATTCTTCTTTATTTTCCTCATCTAACCAACTCACCTATCTCAGAAGTGATTATTATGGAACTAAATGATACATATTAAAATTACAGACTTTCTACTGCCATCTAGGGGTAGAATTTTAAAACAATGTGAACTAAGAGAGGAAGAACTCTATATATTATTCTGTGATTGTTTCTAAAATTTTCCAGTTAACTTAAAGTTGGTTGTCAGAGAGTGCAATGAATATGCCATTTTAAATAAAACTTGAACCTGAACTTGAAACTTAACTAATTTTCTGTGTTTTTAGAACTCTAGCATATGAAATATTTTTTTAAAAAAAAGCAACTAACTTGGGCTAGAAAGAAAAAGCATCACTTCTACCTACTTGTCCCACTTCCCGTCCTGCACATTTGTATGTCACTTCTGAGTTAAAATGCTACTTTCTATGTATCTGTGCTGACTTTTATTTTGTTTGTGTTTTGTTTTGTTTTTTTTGTAACTATGTATTGGATAAATAGAAGCATAGAATGCCAGCTTGTGAACTACTAATATGTTTTGAGGATGCTATAGAAAAAAAAAAAACATTAAAAAAAAGAAGAGTTATGTCTTGGGACAGCAAAGAACTCAGGAAGACAGAAAATAGGAGAATTTGGTGAAACTGAGATTACTGGAAGAGCCCTTGGAGAATTCATCAGAGAACCACCTTTCTATAGCTAGGGAGCTTAGGAAAAGTTCAGTAGAAACAGAGTAGAACTAGAAAGATAATCCCATGGTAGGTATATGGGTTTCTTGGTTTCTTGGGGACAGAAAAACCCATTTAGTTGACCTACAATAAGCATAGACTCCACTGTTGTCAAAAACTGTGGTTGCTTATATAATGTGGTATAGGTTATGAATCCTCACTCTAAGGATGAAATAGGTTAATGACTCCCCAAAATTATCCAAGCCTCATTACGTACTGTTTCTTCATTGCATTGTGCCCAACACTGGTAAGTGCTCTGTCAATTATTTATTGAATGAAGGGATGATTGAACAAAGTATTAATAAATGTAGGTACTATATATACTTTATATTAATATATACTAGATACCCAGTGCATGGATTTGTGCACTGTTGGGGCCCCTGAGCCTGGCCTGCACCCTCTCACAATAAGGGATCTCTTGGGGGTTGCAGTAATGCAGGAAGGGGCAGGCAGCTAGGTAGGAGCCTGGGCCAGGCACGCAGCTCCTGCTCCCGCTCATCCCGCCCTGCTGTGCCTGCCACCACTCTTAGGGCTGCTGTAGAGGCAGGAAAGGCTCCCACCACCACAGCTACGCTTGCCAGCTGTGAGCTTGGCATCTGGCATCACTAGGTCAGCTGAGTGGTTCTCCTGCTGTGGAGCACACTAACCACCAGGGGGCAACTTCTACATTGAGCATTTGCCCCCTGGTGGTCAGTGCACATCACAGCAACTGGTCAAACGGTAGACTGGTCTAATGGTGGACTGGTCACTGAGGGATATATATATATTCTTAATCCTCACCCGAGGATATTTTTCTCACTGCTTTATAGAGAGAGTAGAATGGAGGGCTAGGGAGAGAGAAATATTAATGTGAGAGAGATACATCAATCGATTGCCTTTCGCATGAGCCCAGACCAGGTCAGAGAATCTAACCTGCAACCCAGGTATGTGCCCTTTACCAAGAATTGAACCCGCAACCCTTCTGTGCACAAGCTGATGCTCTAACCACTGATCACACTAGCCAGGTTGGTACAATGTTTTGTTTGATATGCCTAGAAATGCTTTGCCTAGTGATGGTCTATAGTCCTAAACCCCACCCATAAAGGAAGCTTCCCTTGTATGCTGAAGTGGAAGCAGCAGCAACATAAAATGATAACCAGCAGGGCCCCTTACAGCCTCACAGTTGGGCTGCTACCACTATTCCACTCCAATTTGTTGTCATTCCACCAATTAGATCTTCTGACCCAGCCACCATTTCCTTGGATTTTCATAATGACAAATATACCTTTATCATGTACTTTACTTTTCCTGGAAGGCCTTTTTTTCTTCTAGAAAGGTATACACTTGATAAACCAATTTATTTCATATGAAATACACACACACATACCACATATAACCTCTTAGTTCAATATATTTGCCTCAACTCTAATATACATTATATGTAATTATAATAATAATAATCATTACTTTCTTTTTTATTGTCTGGCACACAGTAAACAATTTAGGTTTTAATAGTTTTTGGAATTGAACCCCTGTGGGTGAAAACTATTTTATGGCTTCCAAATGGTCATAATGAAAAGATATTGCTGTATGAAAATTATAGTCAGTTCTAATTTATTCTTTTAGTCTCAGGTAAAATATTTTACCATAAAACTAGGATAAATAATGCCTTTGATTAGACCCAAACAATTAATAGTGTTTGGTAGGTTTTTTATGTAATAGTAATACCAGTTTCACTTCCCAGTCAGGCTGAAACAAATTATACATCCTACCCCACTACAGTTAACTGTGTCAGCATCGGTACTATAAAATCTCAATAAAACCTGAAAACTGTAGAGTATGGATAATCCCACTATAAATTGTAATAAAAATTACCCCTCCAGACTCTATATTCTTTCCATTAAGTTCAAAGACACTGTCTCTTTGTACATAAAGTTTTATGAAATAAATCGACCAGATCTCCTGTCTTTACCAGAGAGCAAGCTGTTTTGATTTAAAAGCTGATAACGGTGCAATCAGTTTTTGATGTTTGCAGTGCGTTTTAAAAAAACATAAATTTCATCTAACAAACCTTAAGCAGAAGGAAAATGCTACTTAAGTAGAACAAAAATGCTACTTTTATTTGCACTATGCAGTGAGCACCTCTCTGTGAGGAAGAATAAAATGACATATTTACTGTGGTGGGCCCATTTGTTGCAGCCATAAAACAGTGATTTGGTTTCCTTCCACAGATCTCAAATCTTAAAGGTATATTAGGCGGACCCAGGCACAAATCTAAAACTGCTTTGTCTGATTGTTTCAAATCTGGTGTGTTTAGAAGGAATTGTCAGTTTTGTGATTGTTTTTTGGCTCTTCTGTGTTAAAACCAAGGGCTCCCTAATCACTCCTGGTGGCCTTTGTCAGAGGTGATGTTTTAAATCAGCCCTCTGTAAACACACAGCCTTTTTAAACAGAGGAAACCTCCTAGAAACCTAGGTTGTAAATCCCCAAAGAGCATGAATTAAACTCCGGAGGAAGTCATCTGTTATAATGAAGGTAGAGTAGGTGGCATTTGAGGTAAAAGTTAAAGAAGCATAAGGCTTTGCTATTCTGAGTAGGTAGAAGTATTGCACACCAGGCAGAGTAAACAATGAGGGCAGAGAATGAAGGGTACATTACAAAATGAAGAATGGTGTAGTTTTACTGAATTGTAGGTTATAGTGCACTTACACATTGCATAGGATATACAACACCGATTGCATGCATGATATATACCATGAAGTATATGTAGGAGAGGATCTGAAAGAGAAAGAGAAAGAGAAAGCCTTTGAAATCTTGTGTGCAATGTGCTTCTGACAGTCTCTGTGCATATGATTTTCCAGCTGTGCATAGAAATGATCAAGGACAAATAAATGAGAAGAATAGTTCTCAGTTTTTATTTTTATTACTCAGGTCCCCTAAAATGTTTTCTCAATAGATTTTTCTATGTCTTCCCAATAGCCACAAAAGTTTGTAGCATTTCATGTTCTGTAGTAAAATAAAATAGATCTGACTTTTGTATCCCCAATCCTGTACCGCCTGAGGTTTTTATATGTCAACTCCCTGTCCAAATCAGGAAATTGCCTTTATCCATAGATACACTGAGGTGAAAACGTGACAGCCAACAAGGAAGGTGTCAAAATTATTATTAAAATAACAATTTGAAAAATCCCAGCAAGGTCTTCTGAGACTGGAGTAAATAGGCTTAAACGATTCTTCAGTCCTTGGAGATAATACTTTATTACAGTATAATAATTGTTTTTGAAATCATGACCATTCATAATGACAGAAAGACTAAATTATGCCCAGTCTATTTGAGGTAAGCAATAAAGTATGTAATCAATCTTATAAAAATATTAAGAATCTTTTCAGCCGAGACCGGTTTGGCTCAGTGGATAGAGTGTCGGACTGCGGACTGAAGGGTCCCGGGTTCGATTCTGGCAAGGGCATGTACCTTGACTGCGGGCACATCCCCAGTAGGGGGCGTGCAAGAGGCAGCTGATGGATGTCTCTCTCTCATAGATGTTTCTGACTTTCTATCCCTCTCCCTTCCGCTCTGTAAAAAAATCAATAAAATATATTAAAAAAATAAAAATTAAAAAAATAAAATAAAATGGCCTTTTTAAAAAAGAATCTTTTCAATAATTAACCTGTATTGCATGCCTATATGTATGTGCTTTACATACATTATCTCTAAATCTAACATATATAAGACAATGTATGGATATTACTTCCTGTGTTTTACATATTAGAAAATGAAGACTCGTGTAATTTCTTCTATTTCTTATAAGGTCTCAGCTTATTAGTGGTAGAGACATGACTAAAATCAAAACTTTTTAATACTTTCATGCCATTTTGCTAAACTTGGGCTTATTGCTTCAAAATATATGCCTTAGGTTTCTAGAGAATTTGTCAATATTAAATAGCCCAGTTCCATATTTCCTCAATAAGACACATTGTATTTTTAAATTTTTTGTGAAGGTTAAAATTTGTTTCAAATGAAAGCTATACACAGGAGGCTTACAGATGTGAGTATATGAAAGTTTATTCTTGTATTATTTATTGTTATTTTCCATATGAACAACTGTAAACCTACTTTTACCCAACACTGTATATAAAATCACACACATATACATGTATATGAATAGCATAAAGTAATTTCATGTTGTTAAATATTAGCTTCATGGTACCATGTTATGTATTTTCATTTTTCCATTATCTTGCAGCATTAAAAAGCCTCAAGCTGTAGGTTAACATTTCTAGGTTTAGGGAAATTTTGTCAAAGTGTGGTTCACTGAATTTCAGAGATTGGCATCTGTGTCATTTTTAGACATATCTGGCCCCTGCCTGGAGCTGTCTTGAGCAGGGAATTGGTTAGACAGGCGTATACAACAGACACATCGGTTCAGTCTTGCCTTGTTATGCTTGTGATTATTTTCTGAAAAACCAAGGGAAAACCACAAAACAAAAATATAGGCAGCATTTGTTATTACTGTTATAATTACATTTATTTTTCTTAGATTAATGAGTTCAATAAAATTCTGAGCACTAGCCAATAGCTAATAATCATTATAGCATTACAGTTTTAGAATTATCTTATCTGATATGAGCAGATGTTCTGAAATGCCTTTTTCAAAATTGGAAAATAAATTTCATAAATGTGTGCTTTTGGTTACAGAGAATAGCTTCATGGTAAGATCTGACATTTTCCAGTTTTTACTTCATTTTTTCTTCAGTCTCATTAATGTGTTTTCTGTTTTTATAGCTCCCTTACTATTGCATTGTTTGTCAAAGAGTAAAGGACCTTGTATGGTGTCCATAATTGATTGGTATCATGATGTGTGGTAGCAAGTATTTTCCAACACATTCTTCAAGTCCTGGTTATAATGGAAGTAAATCCATTTATATCTAACCAATGAGCACTGCAGGTAAGGCACTGCTTAGTGGCATTGGTATGCCCACTGGTATAATCTATACTAATCAAAGTAGTACAACCTCCACTGATGTGTTTTTATCTCATCCCCTTTGCAACTATGACAAGTATTGAGACCTGTTTCTTTCCTTCTTTGATCAGCTGTGGTCACATGTTATGTTAATCACCATTATAAGCCTCTTAAAAGTAAACCCACTTTCGACTATAATTTAAACTAGTTTTTTTTTTTAATTTTTAAAAAATATCCTTGCCCAAGGAAATTTTTTTTATTGATGTTTACAGTAGAAGGGAGGGGAAGAGGGTACTGGGATCGATCCTGCAACCCAGGTATTTACCCTTGACCTAGAATAGAATCCGAGACCTTTTGTTATGCAATGCTCTAACCACTGAGAAACACCAGCCAGGGTTTAAACTAGTTTTAGCACTGTAATTTTATATGATCTGATTTAAGTGAAATAGTTTTCAATTCACAAACCTAAATAAGTCACTGATCTATAGCTATTTTTCATTATGATTAACACTGAGAATAGAATTACGATTATTATTGAGAATAGAATCATTTTTACTAACAACAAGCATAAGCTATCAAGGACTCAGACTCTACTTGTTAACATTATTTATCCTAAACCTTATTTCAGATACGATATAAGAAGTATCGGCCATATTAGTACTTTCAGTCAGTGGATATAGTTCATTTAGAGAGGCCTTGCATATTTATAAGAAGCAGGATGAAGTGACTATCCCAGATCTGGGTATATTAAAATGTAGTCCAAGAAGAGCCTGGTATTGTACCTTATTTATGCATGCTATATAAATATAAGTAAAATCACAATATATTCATATAGTATATCCATATTTTTAAAAATACTACCTAGGAACTTTTATACTTTATAAAGTTAATGAAGTTAGTTGACTCATTATAAATATATTGAATTTTGTTCCCTATTGTTCTACCATTTAAATGGCAAAAAAACTCCATGATTATTATTTAAATGAACATGATTAAAGCACCAATTTATTTTTTCTTACTCTTATATCAAAACTAAATAAAATTTACATTTTCAGATTAAAAACATTAAGCATTTAATATTTAAGCACCATTTTTTAAACTGTTTCTCTTACCTAGCAATTGTCCAGTGTTTTTCTTTCCATTCACTTATTCATTTGATTAATACACATTTATGATTTCACCACATGAGCAATGCACAGATGCAGAGACCTGGAAATATTAAAGAGCATAGTGTATCATGGTAGATTCTAGATTATACAAATAGATAGTTTAGTTGAAATAAAGGGTGTTTATAAGATATGGAAATGAGGCTCCAAGGATATTCATAAATCTAGTTATCAAAAGCCTTGTATGCCAAGCTAAGGAGTGAATATTTACTGAATGCTACAAGGAGATACACAAAGTTTGAGAGTAGGGGGAGTAACATTCAAATCTGTGAATGAGGAACTGAATATGGAGAAAATAAAGGGAATAAAGTTAGGAGGCTATTTAGGAAGCCAAGTGAGAATTCCTAAGGCCTGTACATAGGCAGAATAAATGTAAATCTGATGGACAGAACATAAATGTCAAAGATGAAGGAAAAAAATAAATGTAGGTGAGTTCTTGTTTTAGCAACTGAACCATTTTGAGCAAGTTCAATAGAAGAACATATGAATTGAAAATTTTACCAAGAAAACAACGCAGAGTGGAAAAGTTGACCAAAACTTGAAGGAAAAGGTAAGAGACATCAATTGAAGTGTTCCAAAATTTATCTAAAAGGACTTCTATAAAATAAGAATAGATAGAATACAATACTCAAAGAAATGTCTAGGAATTTTGAAAAATTAAGGGAAGTCATAATCTTAGAATATACCCAAATATGTAAAAACTAGAGGCTCAATGCACGAAATTCGTGCAAGGGCCTCGAGCCTCACAGCCCGGCTGCCTCAGCCCTCGCAGCCCTAGCTTCGTCCAGAAGGTCATGCGGAAGGTCATTCAGATGGTCATTCTGATGTTCAGTCTAATTAGCACATTAGCTCTTTATTATATAGGATAAATCCACTTTATGACATGTAGCAATGAAATTGTCAAGCATGATCCATAAAGAAAATCTCAAAAGACTTACCTACAAAGAAATTAAAGAATGACAAAGATTGTCAGCAGCAACAAATGCCAGAAAGCAATGCAGTAGATTAGTGATTTTCAACTGGTGTGCTGCAAGAATATGTAAAACATGCAATACCTGACTATATAGTCAGAGGCACTGACCTCTTTAATAGCCAACACAACAATAGTCATCTAGTGTGAATGAATCAAAATTATTCCTATTTTTGGTCACATTGGCAAAAAATATATTTTTGGTGTGTTGCAGTATTTTAATAATTTTTTTTCGGTGTCATGAGATGAAAAAGTTTGAAAATCACTGCAGTAGAGTTTTCAAAGTGCTAAGGGTGCCTAGTATTCTGTTCTCAGCTAAAATAAATTCAATTGGCAGTACATTTTTTAAAAATTCTGACATACATGCACTAAGAACTTATCACCTACACAAATTTGCTGAAAGAAGTAAAAGAACTCAAAAGGAAAAATGAGCTTAGAACTGGCTTTAAAAATATAAATATCTGCATAAAGAAAGACACTTTAACCCTTGATAAGAAAACATGAGCCAAGTTTCTAGTGAAGAAGAGAAATGGGGGCAGTGGGAATGGTCATTGAATAATTATAACATGCTAAATTCTTTTTCTGTTTTGAAAGAGACTAAATCTACAAAATTATGTTAGAAAAAAATATAAAATGTCGCCATTTTGAGTCTTACAACAATACTAGAGGCCTGGCGCATGACATTCATGCACGGGTGGGAAGTGTCCCTCAGCCTGGTCTGCACCCTCTCACAGTCCGGGACCCCTCGGGTCGAGTCTCTAGGCCTGGCTGGTGATCAAGGCCTATCGGGCTTTCCTTCTCTTGGCTGCTGGCAGCTGGCCCTGCCCCCACTGCCACCACTGCTTGCCATCTGTACAGCACTGCCCCCCTCCCCTGCCACTGGCCGCCTTCCTCTGTGGGTGACGGGTGGGGTGGGATTGCTTGGCTGGCCTGGGCCTCCCTCTATGGAGTGATCGTGGAGCACCCTCCACCCCCCATTGACTGCCCTGGTGACCAGGGCCTCTTTCTGTGGGGCGATTGTGGGGGTGATGGCAGGGGCCTGTCTGACCAATTGCATCACATTCACCTTGGCTGGCCTGGTGCCAGTGTGTGTCAGTGTGGTCATCTGGACAGTCGTTCTGCTGTTCAGTCATTTGGTCTATTTGTATATTATGCTTTTATTATTATAGATGGGGGAATGGGTATGTTCACACATTAATGGTAATGTTAATTAATTCAACTGCATTGGAGATAAGTTTGGCAACCCTATCTAATAAAAGTGTAATATGCAAATTAACCATCACTCTAACCACAAACCACACCCACCAGCCAATCAGGAGTAAGTATGCAAATTAACCCAATCAAGATGGCTGTGGCCACAGAGCAGCCAGAGGGAGGCTTGGGTTTCCCCAGCAATGGAGTAAGCCAAGCTTTCTGCATACCCTGGCTGGCCAAGGCCTCCACTCAAGGCTACAAAGTTTCAATTATAGAAGATAAATAAATCTCAACAAAAATAGCTGTGGCCACGGAGCAAGCAGGAGGCTTGGCTCCACTCAAAGCTACAAAGTTTCAATTATAGAGGTCCCAGATACCAGGACCTCCAGTTGGGTTGTCAGGTGTGGCCAGCCTGCAAACCACCACAGGCCCCTCGCCCAGGCCACCCCACACCCCAAGGGAACCCACACCCTGATCTGGGACACCCTTCAGGGCAAACCAGCTGGCCCCCACCCATGCACCAGGCCTCTATCCTATATAATAAAAGTAATATGCAAACTGACCATCACTCCAATACACAAAATGGCTACCCCCATGTTGACAGAAGATGGCCACCACAATATGGCCAACACGGAAGGGCAGTTCGGAAGGGTCAGGTCTGCAAGGGAGGGCCCTGTGGGCGATCAAGCCAGCAGGGGATGGCAGCTGAGAGGGACCGTGTCTGCAAGGGAGGGCATTTGGGGCAATAAAGCCTGCAGGGGAGGGCAGTTAGATGTGACCAGGCCAGGAGAGGGGGGAAGTTGGGGGAGACCAGGCCTGGAGGGAAGGGCAGTTGGCAGGGACCCAGGCCTGTGGGGGAGAGCAGTTGGAGGGGACCAGGCCTGCAGGGGAGGGCAGTTAGACGCAAACAGGCTGTCAGAGAAGCAATTAGGCATCAATCAGGCTGGCAGGGGAATGGTTAGGGCGTGATCAGACTGACAGGCAGAAGCGGTTAGGGGCAATCACGTGAGCAGTTGAGAGCCAGCTGGTCCTGGATTGTGAGAGGGATGTCCCAGATTGGAGAGGGTGCAGGCTGGGTTGAAGGGACACCCCTGCCCGTTGCATGAATTTTGTGCACCAGGCCTCTAGTATCTAATAAATCTGATGATCTGCCTGACCCATAATTATATCACTAGCCACAGACAGTAGCTTTTTTAACAGTGTATATTGTGAACACCTTAATTTCCCATCATTATAAGAATAAATAAATAATGGTGGCCCATTTACAAAGTAAAATAACATATAACAATTAAAGTAAAATAATATAAAATCTCAAATGTTATCTTAAGTGAAAATAACCATGTCATAGAAAATGATTATCATTAAATAAATTTTTAATAATCTGAAGTAACTACTGCAAATTTTTATCTTTTGGGAGAATAAATAGGTGGTCATCATAAATTTCTATAGAATGTCTTAAGTTAAAATGACTTGAATTTTATAAGCAAGTTTATGAAAGCACATGCTGGCTTATATGTTAAATGGCTCTCCATATTTCGTCTTTTAAATAAAGGATTCTTGGGTGTGAGAAACACTGGGAAGAAGCAATTTTCAAGATTTGGACTAGTTGAAGGAGAAGCAGGACTAGAAATCCTGATTTATTTAATTGGTAGTGTAAGTGTAGAGGGCACGTAGGAGGATTGGCATGTGAACCTGCATGGATTGTAATAAGCCACTAGGACCTCAGCGTGATCTCAGAGACAACTGTTGCTTTGTGCTGAGGTGATTGGCCATCTTTAATTAGGAAATCCAGTTAGATTATGTTCAGGATGCTTATGATTAGCACATAATAAATTTTAGAAGTTACCCAAACATAAGTATTACTGTTTTTTACCACTAAAAAAATCTATCTATATTATTATATTCAAAGAAAGCACTGTCAAACTTCTGTGCCTGTTTAACACTTAAACATACTGACCTCAACCATTATACAACCTACCGGACCTTTGCCTGGGAAAGCCCAAGACCTCACCCTCATGTCTTCTTCAGGAACTTAGATAACCAAGGTGGGCTTTCATTAAGAAGTTAGTGTAAACCCAGTTTAAAGTTAGGAGAGAAAACTAGACTAGTGTGTACTTCCTTTGCTCCTCCCAATATAGCATCAATATATATAAAAGCCTAAGCTGTTAGGACTGGTCACTATGACACGTGCTGACCACCAAGGTGTAGACACTCAATGCAGGAACTAACCCCTGTGGTCAGTGTGCTCCCACAGCCAACCTACTGTGATCCCTCCACTCAGACTGGGTGAGACAGCCCTGATTGGTCCAAATTGCTGGCCGGACTGATGGACCTCACCTGTGCAGCAATTCACGCACCGGGCGTCCAGTATGCTATAGCTATATTCTCAAAATACTTGTTTCCCCTGGTCGGTCTTCTTGGCATAATTACAATTTTGATCTTGTTCAAGAGTCATTTAAGGAGACAGCGCCACCTGCCTATAGAGCTGCTTCCCTCACCATGTTGGAGGCTGAGGAAGCATCTTTGTTAAAGAGCCCCAACCTAGTGATTCCTGAAGCCAAAGGAAGTCATACCTCCATTTACAGGATATCACTGGCTTTCTCGGACGCTAGATAATTTCTCAGCTCAAGGTAGGGGTTTTAGCATATTATCAAAATAATACCTATGAAAACAAACCAAAACACATACAGTCCTTTCTTCTCATGAATCCACAGAAACTAATGGAATTGTCCTTTCAAATAAAAACATACCAATCATAGAATTGATATGGAAACACCTATAAATCCAGTTTTATAGAGAAATGTTTTTCTTCTAGTACATGAACACTCACATCCTTCAACTTAGAGTGAAACAGAAGGAAAAAATGTAGGAATACTTGCTTCTTTGGCCCAAAGATATTTACAGGTCATTTTTGAAAAGCTATTCAGCTTGAGACAGGACGATGTTATTCAGTGCACTGGAAAGAGAAAAGTTGGCTGCTCTGTTTCCCTCATAAAGTCAAATCACATTCCAGAGTTTTAACACTGTGGGCCATTCATAGTTATAACATCTTTTTGCTTTTTACAAATGTTCCAGAAGTCCATTATATAGTACTTATATTTTGCTAAGTTACATGTTAGAGTCCCATGAACCCACGGGATGTCAGTACACGAGTGAGCATCCCCAACTTAGGACTGATTTCTGGGGTCCTTTGTGTTCTCTGTTTGTGGTCCATACAGTAACTCCTGTAAATAGTTGGGGAGGGGGAAGGTGTGTGTGTGTGTGTGTGTGTGTGTGTGTGTGTGTGTGTGTGTGTGTGTAAATTACCATCAAATGAGAAATAAAACCTTCATAACATTTTTAAAAAGTGATGTGAGGATGTTCCCAAGAAATCTGTAAGTCTCCATAGAAAAGTTACAGGTGTCAGGACAATGTGCCCATTCCTGAAGCCAAGGGGAGAGAGTTTTAAGAGTTCACAGTGAAGGGAGATAACCAATCATCTTGAAAGCCATGGAGAAATCCAATAGCATGGATAAATAATTCACAAATTTGAGATGGTTTTAGAATATGTCTTCAAGAATTCAAATGCTCTCTTGTATGTCTAAGAAGACAAATTAAGTCTTGATTACATGTTAGGAACATGTAGGTTAGCAGGTTTACTGGTAAGTATAAATGAGGCACAGAGAGCAAAACCATTTGAAGAGGGGTAGAGGGCAACAGCAACCTTGATTGTACATGTGCCTACTTTTTACTGACCTTTTTACATTTAAACAAGCAAAGAAACCATCTATGGTAAGTTACTTATGTGCCAACTAACTGCACATAGCATAGCTGATACAGAAACAGACTGGTAAGTGCATGTAGATTTTTTGCCCTTTCTTAAATGCTTCTTATAGCTAAAGCACAGAAGAAGACGTCTGTGATTCAGTGGTACTTAAGATTATTATATTAAAAGAGTAGAAAAGGAAATCACAACTTGCCACCTATACACAATGAAATATAGAATTCAGAGTTAATTTGTGAAGAATTGTATAGGTCCATGATGGTATTGTCTTAGCTAAATGTTGTCATCATCATGTTCATCATCATCACTTGGGCTTTTCCTCCCTGCCAGACCAGAAGGAAAGTGTTGTGGGGTGGGAGACATTTGGCAACCATCTACAGGGAGCATGCACCCACCGTCTTTGCCTCTGCCTCTGGCTCTCTGGAACTTTAGAGGAAGATCTTAGGACTGCATATTTAAGAACATGTAACTCTACTTTTCCATAACTTGGGTGAAAAAATATTACAGCAAAATCTTAGTCTGTTTCTTGAAACATTCAATTCTCCCCAGTTCAGAAAATGCAGATAGAGCAAAAGAACCAAGTGAAATAAAAAGTGAGCAAAAACACCATAAATTAATTCCTAAAATCTCATTCTCTGTGCATTATAGATGAAAATTAGTTCAGTGATCTCATTACTCCCCAGATGTACTCACCCCAAAATCACTTTATTATTAAGTATTTTAAGTCATCTCTGCCTAAAGTGGATTCAGTTATGAATAAATCAATTGGAGTCGGTTGGCTAGGGTTTTAAGCAGCTGTAATGACTGGTCAAAATGGGAAGGCAGCGGGAAATAGTGGTGTACTGAAATCTCAGAGGGCTCCTAGAGTTAGAGTTAGAGACTTTGGCTCACTCTGGAGAGTTATATGAGGTTGCCAAACACAGTATAAAAGTCCACTTATTAAGTGGAAAATTTTAAGAACTTTTTTTCATCACAAAAGCCTTTTGTGTTCAAATACATACTTCCAGTGAACACAAGACAATGGTAAAGCTGTATTCATTTTCCTTTTACAAATAAAAGTAGTTTTAGTTATGGTCCCATAGACATATGAAATCCTAGTAGCTGTTGTGATAATCTCAATAAACATTAAGTTTCAAGCTATATTTTATAAATGAGTTCCTTCATTGCAATTTCTAAGCAGTAACTTATACTATAGAAATATTAGGTATGTTGAAATGTTTAAAATATTTTCCTGAAAGGAGAGAAAAACCTGCTCAATGTAATTTAGCTAAAAAGGGAATATACATTATGAACGTTTTCATTCCCATGTCACCCATGGCCTATTCAAACTAAAAATATAATTATCTAAGACTTTACAGAGTAATAGAAATTTAATAATTATGACTTTCTCTTCACAAATGCTAAGATTAGACTGTAAACCAGAATGTAGTTTTTAAAATTAGATTCTTATATCATTATATTACAGAATCTTTTGCCAACTTGGAACCATTGTGATTATCTTAAGAGATCTGCATTTTATTACCATCGTTTTCATCAATAAATATTGCATTTTACTGTGTACAAGGGAGTATAATTGATAAGGTCTCTCCTCTCAAGGAGTAGACAGAATAAGATTATAATAAGTATGTGCTTAAATATATTTCAAATGGAAAGTGCAAGAGTACCATTAGGAAAAATATGAGGATTTTTTTTAAAAAGGGGATTATATTTGTTAGAAAATGAAAGGAAGGTTCTTGAATAAGTTATAATTTTTTAAAAATATATTTCTTTATTGATTTCAGGGAGGAAGGGAGAGGGATAGAGAGAGATAGGAACATCAGTGATGAGAGAGAATCATTAAAAGCTGCTTCCTGCATGCCCCCTATTGGAGATTGAACCCACAACCTGGGCATGTGTCCTTGGCCAAAATCAAACCTGGGACCCCTTAGACCGCAGACCAATGCTCTATCTACTGAGCAAAACCGGCTAGGGCTGAATAAATTAACATTTTGTAAGGAGAGTGGATTTTTATTGACTGAATTGCAGGTGGAAGGGGATAGAAGATCCAGCTGGATTAAGGGGTTTTGTGAATAAGATACATGAGTCCTGAATGAAGAGTATATTGTGGAATGGTTAGGGATGGCTGTTGAACCTTATTTGTTTGATGGTGGGGAAAATTCAAGGTTTTCAGATATGGAATATGTGATCTTACTGATATGTAGAATATAAAACTGAAAGCAACAAATTAAGCAAGATAAATAAAAACTCCTAGACACAGACAACAGTATGTTGGTTATCAGAGGGAAAGAGGGATGGGGAGGGAGTAAAGGACAGGAGTCAAATATATGGTGAAGGAGACTTGACATTGGGTAGGAAACACATAATGCAATGGACAGATGATATATCAGAGAGCTGTATATTTGAAACCTAGTATATACTTTCATTAACCAATGTCACCCCAATAAATTTAATAAAAATAAGTTAAAGGTCAAATGATGTTTTGTGGTAAGCCATATTGTTTCTCTGCCATTATAGCATTAAAGCAGCCAGAGAAAAAATAAATGAGCATGGTTGAATAAAACTTTATTTACAAAAACAGGTGGCAAGGACAATAGGCCTTAGTGCGCCCATCCCTGAAACCAGGGAAAGGTTTGTGTTAAGAAGAGGCTGGAAGTGAAAATGAGAGCTGAGCCCTGGCTAGTGTGGCTCAGTGGTTGCGTCTCGACCTATGAACCATGAGCTCACTGTTTGATTCCGATCAGGGCACATGCCTGGATTTCAAACCTAATCTCCAGTAGGGGTTGTGCAGGGGGCAGCCAGTCAGTGATTCTCATTATTGATGTTTGTATCGCTCCTCTCCCTTCCTCTCTGAAATAAATAAATACATATCTAAGTGTGTGTGTGTGTGTGTGTGTGTGTGTGTGTGTGTGTGTGTGTATTGTTTTTTAAAAATGAGAAATAATCCACAGTCTGTAGAGAAGTCCAATGACATTATAACTGAGAAGTGGACCTTGTACCAGGGAATTATAAGAACACTAGAGGCCTGGTGCATGAAAATTCATGCACTGAAGTGGGGGGTCCCTCAACCCAGCCTGCCCCCTCTAACAGCCTTCAGGGTCAGGGAAGGCGATGCCCACATCACAATTCTGCTGCACGCCTCGGACAACGCTGGTTATCTGAGCCTTGGGTGGCCCAGGGCAGCTGGGCAGCTGCCATCCAAGTTTTGCCTGTGCTTCGGTCTGGCCCAGGGTGGCTGGGAGGCCGAGGGGACTGAGGGACTTGGAGGCAGATGTGCAGAGCTGCCGGACCTGCCTAAGGGTGGGCCTGGCCATGCCACACACCTGCCACCCTGGCAGGGCTGAGGGGACTGGGCGATACCTTTTTGTGGCTGTGGACACCACGATCTTTGAGGGTGTGACAATTAGCATATTTCCTCCTGATTGTCTGTGGGTGCCACCATTTTTGTGTGAGAGTGTCATGGTCAATTAATACATCCCCTCTCTATTAGATAGGATTATGAGGTTATTTTTTTGAGGTAACAGGAGCAGACACCATTACTTTCTCAAGTGTAGAGATAAGAATTGGGAAAAAATGAGTAAATTGCATATTAGGTCTACACAGTAGCAACAACTAAGATTTACATAACTGATTCAATTATTTTAAGTCTTCATTTGGAGTTATATCAATCACAGTTGCTACTGTGAGGCATAGAGTCTCATTAGTAGCAGCAAATGTGAAGAAAGTAAGAAACACAGCCTATGAAAACATCAGTAAGCAGAATGGGGCCCTGGAGGGCTGGTCGTAATCTTAGAGTTCACCATATTTTGAATCAGGCTTTATTTACTTATAAAAAAAATTTCTCATCCTATATGTTGATATGTTAAAAATATCAGGCATATATTTGAGCAACTGATATTCTTAAACCAAATGAGGTCAGAACATCAGTTGTACCAATATATTATGAAGAGTGTGCTTTATCGCCCTTCAGGTAATAAAATCCTGAGTTACAGTATGTGCAGCCAGCTCAAGGTGCCCAAAGAGAAAAAGTGGAGCGATTTTTAGAGAATATTACATCTCTGTTGATTCTCATGCATCTATCTCCAGCTGGATCTCTCACTGCTCCCACCTCATAGAGCCAGGATGATCCTTATCACAGGACAGAATTCAGATCATGTCATTCTTTATTTTTTTAATAAAAATTTTATTGATGTCAGAGAGAAAGTGAGAGGGAGAAATGGAAACATCGGTGATGAGAGAAAATCATTGATCAGCTGCCTCCTCCATGCCCCACCCTGGGGATCCAACCCACAAGGGAGGCTTGTGCCCTGACTGGGAATCAAACTGTGACCTCCTGGTCCAGAGATCAATGCTTAACCACTGAGCCACGCCCTTTGGGCAGATCATGTCATTCTTGTGCTCAACGCTCTCCAGTGGCTTTCGTCCCCACCCAGAACACAACCCAAAACCCTTATGTTGTCACCAAACCCTTTGTACTCTGCACACCTTCCTGTCTGTGTTCATCTACTTCGCTTTCCTTTTCTCAGCTGCATGTATAGCCTCCTTGCAGATCCTCGGACATATCAAACCACCATCACCTCAGAGCCTTTGTATCTGATGTTTACCACCGCCACCCCAAAATAATCCATATCTGTAAGCCTCCCTCTATTCCTCAGGCCCTTCCTTGATCAGATGCCGTCCTCTCTGTGAGGCCTCTCCTGACCACCCTCTAAAAGTATCCCTCTGCCTCTCAGCAGCCCCTGCCCCTTTCCCTGTTACATTCTCCTCCATGGCACTTACCTGATAAAGTATGTGTTTTCTTATTTACCTGTTTGTTATCAGTCTACTGCCAGTGTGGAAGCAGGGATTTTAATCTACCTTCTTCGCTGCTTTCTTCCCACACCCCATAGAGGGCTTGGTCTCTCATAGGTGCCCAACAAATATCTGTTAACCGAATCCATAAATGAATTTGTGGATCAACAGAAGTAGTGGTTTTATATATTATCCAATGTATATTCTGTAGTGGCATTTGCAGTTTAAGTATTAAAAACCAACAAACAAAAGAAAAACACTGCCTAACTCTGAGATTACGACCACCCTCAGGGCCTCCCAGGAAAAGGTGAGGGACTTGGGAATATTGTGAAAGAAGGGATGGTTGAATAAGCACTGAATTTACTGTTGGAATAAAATGGAATGATGATTGACTGCTAAGTGCCAAGCAGGGTACTAAATGCTTTGCATATATTATCGCATTTACTCACCATGCAGGGCAGGGGGACCTGCTGCATGAGCTGTGGGGAATCAGTTGCCCAAGGTCAGATGCGATGCCTGCAAGTGACAGGCCGAGATGTCACGCCCAGGTTCTCTGAAGCCAGAGCTTTGTTTTCAACCTAAAGAAGCACTGTGCCTATTTTTTTAGTAATAAGTTCTGCACCAGAGGAGTGCAGGAATTGACCCTAAGAGGATAGTCTTCTACTCTCTGATGCCATGATGCTGACATCTCCCCTGTACCTTCTTCCAAACCCTTACATTGCTTTCCTTTCCCTCCTCTCCTTCTCCCACTGCCCTTCTTTCTCAAAGCAGCAGCAGCCCTCCTGGAAGCCATGGCTTCTCTAACTGGGGCATGCTTCAGCCTTGGCAGGGCAAACAATGAGGGCATCTGTGGGTGGCAAGCAGCCTGTCAGTGACTGAATAGGAAGAGAAAGGCTGACAGCACTCCAGCCACCGGCTGCCTCACACCCCTTCTGTCCATCTGTGTCCCCCTCTCTCCCCTCCAGCCCTGATGGTGGATGTAAATGGGCTTGAATAATTCCTTCTGTTATTCATTCTGGTTAGAAAAGGTTACTTTGTAAATTTTGACGTGTGTTCATAGATTGTTGTTTGTATATATTTAATACGGTGACTTAAGGAAAAACTTCCTTTAAGAATAGCCAAATAGGCCAAAGGAAGGTAGAAGAATGTTGACTCTTTTTTAAAAATTTTTTTATTTTTTGTTCAGAGAGAAAGTTATTACATTTGTTTATTAATTACATTATTCCCCCTTTTTTATCCCCCTATAGCTCCCCTCCCGTACCAATCCCACTCTCCGCCCTCACCTCCCCCCCCCCCCCCGGTCCTCTCCCATTGTTGCAAGATTTTTGTCCAGTCTCATGCTGCACTTCCCACACCCCATTTCTCCCTAAGAATTGTCAGTCCATTCCCTCTCTATGTCCATGATTCTGTTATATTCAGCAGTTTATCCTGTTCATCAGATTATTAATTCACTTGATTTTTAGATTCATTTGTTGATGTGTATTTGTTGTTCATAATTTATGTTTTTACCTTTTTCTTTCTCTTCTTAAAGAATATCTTTTAGCATTTCATATAATTTTGGTTTGGTGGTGATGAACTCCTTTAGCTTTTTCTTATCTGTGAAGCACTTTATCTGACCTTCAATTCTGAATGATAGCTTTGCTGGATAGAGTAATCTTGGTTGTAGATTCTTGCTATTCATCACTTTGAATATTTCTTGCCACTCCTGTCTGGCCTGCATCATTTCTGTTGAGAAATCCACTGACAATCATATGGGTGCTCCCTTATAGGTAACTAACTGTTTTTCTCTTGATGCTTTTAATATTCTCTCTTTATCTTTTGCTCTTGGCATTTTAATTATGATGTGTCTTGGTGTAGTTCTCTTTAGACTCCTATATTTTGGGGTTCTGTGTACTTCTTCAGCTTTTAAATCAGTTTCTTTCACCAGGTGGGGGAAGTTTTCAATCACTATTTCTTCAAGTAGGTTTTCATTACCTTGCTCTCTCTCTTTTTCTGGCACCCCCATAATACAGACGTTGGCATGCTTGAGGTTGTCCCGGAGGCCCCTTACACTATCTTCAATTATCTGGATTCTTTTGTTTCTTGCTTTTCTAGCCGAGTGGGTTTTGCTTCTTTGTATTTCAAATCTTTGACTTGGTTCTTGCAGCCCTCTGGACTGATTTTAGGACTTTGTGTAATATTTTTTATTTCAGTCAGTTTATGCTTGATTTCTAGTTGGTCCTTTTTCATATCCTTGAGGATCTCATTCATAGCCTCGTAGGTCTTGTTCATTTCCTTGTAGGTCTCATTCATTTCCTTGTAAGTCTCATTCATTTTCTCATAGGTCTTGTTCATTTCCTCGCAGGTCTTGTTCATTTCCTTGTAGGTCTTGTTCATTTCCTCATAGGTCTTGTTTATTTCCTTGTAGTTCTCAGCCTTTTCTAGGAGCCTCTTGAAAAGCCTTATAACCGCAGTTTTAAATTCTATGTCCAATGTTTTTTTTTCCTCTCCATTTCTTTCATATCTGATTTCTTTCCATGTCTCTGCATGTTGGCTGCTTTCATGAGTTGGTCCATTAGCTTTGTGTGGTAGATGTCCTCTAAGGGACAGTGGCTCAGCCTCCCCAGTTACCTGAGTTGGATACTCTTACTGCAATCCTTTATGGGTTGTACAGTATTGTTTGGAGTTAAGCCCAGCTAATTGTTGTTAGCACTAGGAGGGTTTGATCTCCAGGCCAATTGGGTGTGGAGGTGAGCTGTGTTCAGGTTGGATGGGCAGAGTCTCTGAGCTGAGCAGGCAGTGTCAGCTAAATCCTATGCGGCGCGCGGGTCTCTGTGTTGGGTGTTAATGGCTGCAGGCACCTCCAAGAGAAAGCCGCAGCTGGTCTCCACCCATTGCCAGACAATGCTGCCGCTCCACAAATGAGTATGCACACCCAGTGTCTTGCCCAGGGTTGTAAAACAGAGCTGTCTGGTGGTCTCTCGTATGAGGGAGCACATTGTGCGTTTTTGATGTCCTGCACTTTACATGCGCAAACTGCTGTTCTAAGCTATGTATTCTCCTCAAACTCAGAGACCTCTGCCACACCTGGCTTTTAGCGTGCGTGCCCCGGACCTTGGACCTCGCCTGGCACTGGGGAATCTGTGCAGTGGGATGTCTCCACCTTCCCCATTGGAGAAATCCAGCCGGGGTTGCTGATGCCGGCCCTACAGCCCACGCATGCTCAAGGCTCCTAACCTCTCATTCCGTGCGTATCTTCAAGGCTGTGCTCCGCCGCTCTTCTGAGTCTTAGTGTTCCACCTTTACTTTTATTTGTGGAATTTTCACTCAACCAGCTTTCCAGTGATTCTGGGTGATGTTTGTTTTTGTTGTTATGTTGTAGTTTTGGAATTTTTGTGCGGGGCAGCACAATAGGTGTTTATCTATGCCGCCATCTTGGTTCCTCCAGAATGTTGACCCTTTTGGCAGTGCCTAGGTTGAGGTGGAGGAGCGAGAATGCACTGAGGTCCCTGTGTCAGTGCCAGTCCACTGTGACCTGGGGGAAAGGAAAGTGAACATGTCTCAGGTGCATTGACGAGAGGCAAATGTACTGGACTTTGGGTAACCTCATACCTGGGAGGATCCACCCAGGTGAGCCTCCTCCCCACTATGAGATTGGGTAGGAAAGTTCCATTCTCCCCAACAGTAATGCCAACCGATGGCCCCTCTGGGAGAAGCCCACCTGAGTACAGCCATAGATCAAAGAAGATGATTCAGAACCAAAAGAACTGTAAATACATTTGGCATATTTTGACTTGAGAAAGAAATGGTGTTAGATACAAGATGTGGCTTTTCTTTTTCTTTTTCAGATTAACTCACTTAAATGTATGCCACTTAGGGCCAGGCTTCCTCTTGGGAGGAGAGCAGAGAGGAGTGTGATAGGCTAAATCTAACTGCAGCAGCCCATGTCCACATCATTGCCAGGAAATCTCTGAAGGAACTGGAAGAATAACATGGCACATTGATTTTGTATTGCTATATGCTGTGTAACAAAAGCACCCCAAACTTTAGTAGATTAAAATAGCAACAGTTTTATTTGCTCACAGTTTTATAAGTCAAATATTTGGAATGAGTTTAGCCAGGAAATGCTTATGCTAGCCATGCATATGAGTGGCTGCGATGTGGTCGGCCCATCTAGCATGGCTCACATCAATTGGGGTTGGCTGCCAGCTGAGTAGCTTGTCTCTTGGGTTTTCCTGGGCTTCTTCAGATGGTGACCAGTTTCCAAGCCAGCAGGTTCATCATAAGTCATGTATCATGATTTATTGGGGTGACCTTTATAGAAACAATTTACCGTTAAGTATGTATTTGAAAATCACAGTAAATGGATTCAACATCAGGTGTTGGAGATCTGCAGTTATTCTCCCGGGGATTTCGTCACAGCGAGCAAAGCTCACACAGTATTCCACACCACCTCCGACTCAGAGAAAGACACCTCCATCTGCAATGGGCTGGCATTCTCCAGCTGTCTCATCCCTTTTTCCTTGAAAAGGAACAGAATCTCAAATGTGAATTCCTTTCAGATGCCTATAGTAATCTACTAGTATTGCTTTCTTACATGGGGAGGTGGGTATGATTTTGGTTCTGGTGCTCAGGGTACTTTTCCATTTTCTCTGAATGGGCACTCCAGTAAATGGGTGCTTCCTAAATGAACTGAGAAACTCAGAGACTAATGGAGGTTAAGGAAGGAAGATGTCCCTATCCCACATTTCATAAAAGGAGAATGGAATTATGCAAGTATGCAGATAAGCTAATCATCTGGCCTAATCAGCAATGCAGATTTTAAAAAGCCTTTCTAATTGCTTCCTCAGCTTGGCTGAAGGTATGGGTAAAAAGAGTTTCTCAGCATGAGGGTAGCAGATGTATTTCATAATATTGATTAAAAATATTGGAAAGAAATCCTCAATTATAATGTTCCTGAAAAGGATCTAAAAAAAGGATATCATATTTAACATATTTTAAACTTTCATTGAGATGTAAACATAACATAATTTAGATGATCAACTCTCACACCAGCTATTTAGTCTTTTGTATGGCTAGATTTTAACTTTCAGAGCCAGGTTGCTTATTGATAAAGTGCCTGTATCTTCCTGGAGTTGTATTACTTACCTATGATAACTCTAATTTCCTTGGACAAAATAGGACCACCAGAGTATTCTCGTATCTTTAGCTAGCTGTTAAGTTGCTATCTTGGCAAAGGAATCTTAGTGCATCATGTTTCAACAACTTTAAATGTTAAACTGTTGACATTTGCAGGCGTACATAACACCACACAATATGTGATTTGGAAGCCTAGATATATCTGTTACTATTTTTTTTTTTGGCTGAATTTGAGTAGTCATGAATGATTCTATAACAGATTGCCGAAAGAAACCATGAGTCCTTGGTTGAAATGCCTGTATGATCCCTGTGACCTATGCTGCGTGAGTGCTGGTTGTTCCGCGTGACCTTACTTTCTTTGAGCTACTCAGTATCTCTCAGTACATTCTGTTTATTAGAAGTTATTCCGAGCCCATTTCTATTGTCTGCTGCCAAGACAAATCTTTAATGATACAGTGCCCCAGTGCCTTTGGAGTGACTGAATGCTTAAGGAGTTCTCAGTTATCAGATGGTTACAGAACTGCTCCTTTCTAGAAAGAGTTTATCCAACATCCCTCTTCTAAGAAATCTTCTCTAGAGATCAGGCAGAATGTCTTTTTGTCCCACTATGTGTGGGACAAAACTCTTAATGAGTGTTACTGTGTAATTCCCAGCATTTTTAGAAGTGAATGCTATATGTACATGGGGAATTGGTGAGGGCTAAGTCACATAACAGTGTATTGTTTTATTTGAGGGCCAAAAATATGGATAATCCAATTTATGACTTAATATCTTTTCTAGTTTCTATATCCAAACCCTTAAATCTCTAGCTCAAGAGTTTCTCAATCTGGCACTCTTGACATTTTAGACTAGTAAATTCTTTGTCATGGGAGACGGACTGTCCATGTGCATTGTGGGATGTCTAGGATTATCATTGAAGATGCGAGTAACATCTCCCTCTCCCCAAGTTGTGACAAAATAGAATGTCTCCAGACATTGCCAAATGTTTCTTGGGGAGAAATTTACCCTTGTTTGAGGACCACTGGTTTAGGTTATTTGAGTTATTTTATCTTCAATTTAACCAACAATTACCAAGTGCTTTCATTACATTTTAATATGTGTATACTTACAGGACTAATGTGTGGCAATAGGTTCAACAGATAAGTTTAGTTAGAAACATGTTGACATTCTCTAGTATAGTTTTCCTATTCATATTGTAAATGTCAAGTAGAATCATAAAAAAATTGTCTGTTTGTGGGTAAAACATATGAAATACTAGCATTTTCCTGATGATCTACCTAATGCATAATACACAGTAAGAAAAAATAATTTGAGAAAAAAATCAAACTGTAAATATACCCACATGTTATTGTAACCATGACTTTAAGTAGATTTGCTTTTTGTAAGTAGCAGTGGTTTTAAAAATGTCATTGGGCATTTTGAGGCATGGCAATCTGTTTGGAATTGGCTGGATTTGAAGCCACGTATTCTAACAAAGCTATTGGCAGCTAGTGCAGTACTTTTAATTTAGAAGGTGTGTGTATTTTGTGCTTGAAGTGAGGGCTAATGGAAATCCATGGTTATTAAAGCTGTTCATAGAGAGAAGGGGGTGGAAATGTAACCTAATTTTTTAAAATATAAGTTAAGGTATGAAATGTTAACTATAATCCTCTCATTTGAAAGGATCTGAAAGTTCTGGTCAACAGGGCTCAAGTTGTGGGGCGTTTCTTGCTGTGGCAAGTTCACAGTGGGGGGGGGGGGGTCGGAATTATATCTGGAAATGCCCTTTTGAAAAATGAAATCAGGATGGAGATGAAGAGTACTTTTTAGCACATATAAACACATAATTAAAACCACTACTACTGCTTCTGTCATTTTTCTACTCAAATTGTAGTAATAAACTGAAGATAACATTCACTGAAGTATGAAAAGTACCTAAAACTTTAAGTCTTGCAAACCTTGTTCTTCTGTCAACTGATTATGAGATCTGTAAGCAAGAGCAGTTGGGTGACCAGGATTCTGGCAGCAGAAGCAAGGAGAAGCCAGAGGGTCCAGCACTAACTTGAGAGCTACCTAATTGACTTCTGACCACTCAGGAGTAGATAATATCGTGGATTTTATAGTTTATATTCCATAGTCATATCCTGAAACTAGTGATAGCTGATGAAAGATTTGTAAATCAAATGAAAAGTGAGTACTCAGTACATAAAATACACCGCTTTCACTAATTCCTGGGATTTCTAGAGAATTCCATCTGCGTGATTTACACAGAAGAGACCTTCCAGGTTGGTGTTGGTCCAGGACAAGGTTAACTTTCTGCATGCTAATTTTAACTCATATATATGCCTTTTTTCCCCAGCACAAATGGACCCCCGAGGCCTATCTCCCAGACAAAGTAAAAGTGACAGTGATGATGATGACCTGCCAAATGTGACCTTAGATAGCGTTAATGAAACTGGATCCACGGCCCTTTCCATAGCCAGAGCAGTCCAAGAGTAAGTATCACATTCTCAGGATGAAATAAGAATTGCCAAGGTGTTCAATGGATAATGGAAATAGCGGCATCTCCTGTTCCCCAGTCGTGTCATTCTAGCCCTGACCTGGCACGTGTGTCGGCATCTTTCCATTCAGCCTGATGTTCTTTGGAAGGAGATTTACATAGTTGGGGGAAAAAATGTGCTTTGATTAGAAATAAGACTACTTTGAATCTTTTCTGATACCACCTGCCCCTTCTCCTTAATTCTGAAAAAGTTGTTCATTTGGAATCATTATCCAATTATGATCATCATCATTATTATTCATATACAACAGTCAAGAGAAAAAAATAGCATGTATTGTTATTTTGTTTTGATAGGAAAGTATTTTGTTTTTGAAATTTCAAATTTGGAAAGTAATATGTTACCACTTTGAAAAATCAGAACCACATGTAATTTTTAAAATGATCTTTTCTTTTTCCTTTTGTCCAATCCATAGGGTTAGATTTCAGCCCTTGCTTATTGAAAACAGCTCTTTTTCTGTCTCTGCCAATTCTGTATTTAGAATTGAACCTATGGCTAGTCCACCCATATTTTTTCTCTCGAATAATTTTTAATAACATAATCTTGAAGAAAGATGAGGATTTAAATAGTCATTGTTATTGCTGACACACGTTAACTAAAAATTTACTCAAAATGACTTTACCGCCGAAACCGGTTTGGCTCAGTGGTAGAGCATCGGCCTTTTGACTGAAAGGTCCCGGGTTCGATTCTGGTCAAGGGCATGTACCTTGGCTGCAGGCACATCTCCAGTAGGGGGTGTGCAAGAGGCAGCTGATCGATGTTTCTCTCTCATCGATGTTTCTGACTTTCTATCCCTCTCTCTTCCTGTCTGTAAAAAAACAATAAAATTTTTTTTAAAAAAAATGATTTTGCCAAATATTAATTCCTTTCCCTTAAATATTAACTACTAAGTACATATTAAGCCTTGACATTTAAAAAAATTAGTATAGCATTTTACTAATTTTAGAATTTAAAACATGTATGTATGTATGTGTGTGCATGTGCTCTATGTACTATGTGTTATTATTTACATAATAACAAATATATAAAGAATATTATAGGAAACCAGGATATAGTGGATCTAAATTTAAATTTAGAGTCACATCTAGATTCAAATTCATATTCAAGCTCTTAATAACTGTGTGACATTTGGCACATTACGTAACCACACAGAGATGTGTCTTCATCTGTGATGAGCAAATCAGAACACTTAGCTTACGGGACTATGTGAGGGTCTGATATAGTTTCAGGGCATACAAACAAATGATAAAGTTTGAGCACATAGAAGGCTTTGATTATTGATAGAAGTAGTGGTAGCAGTAATAATAATAGTGTGTAGTATAAGTAATATATGACAACCAAGACCTACAAGTGTCACAAGTGCCAGAATTCTAATTGTACAAATGAAGACACTGAGAATCAGAGAAGTTAGATGACTAGTCCAAAGTCACATAATAGATGGTAACAAGACAAAGTTTTGGACTTCTGACTTCAAAAGCCATTTTTAAAAAATATATCTTTATTGACTTTTTTATAGAGAGGAAGGGAAAGGGATAGAAAGTCAGAAACATCAATCAGCTGCCTCTTGCACATCCCCCACTGGGGATGTACCTGCAACCATGGTATATGCCCTGGACTGGAATCGAACCTAGGACCTTCTAGTTCACAGGCCAATGCTCTATCCACTGAGCCGAACCGGTTTTGGCAAAAGCCATTTTTTCCCATAAAAGTTTGCAATGTCTGTTTTCATAATATCCTTCCACTGGAATAATTTATAAAAAACATATTTTTTTTTCAAATTTGCTCAAATAACTGGTTGTAGTAACCTAGTTTCTCCAGAGCAGATGTCAACTTGGACCAGGATAGGCACTGAATCAAAGGGGTTACTGAAATTGTATTGAAAGTGATGGCATGCCAAATTACCTCAGTGCTAGTGCAGTGTTCAGCACAGTGATCATGGATTTGTGTGAGCTAAATCCTAATATCAAAGATTCTATGTTCTCATCTGTAAATTTAGACCAAATGATGACAAGTTTCAATTCTGAGCAGCAAAATAAATTTCATAGACAATTTAATCATATTTTTGCTCTGCACCACATATGGACTATCCCAAAAATATATACATACTCTAACAGCTTATAGCTCAATTTTGAAAATGAAATGTTGGGCACAAGGTGCAATATATAGTCATTATAATGTAGAAACCCACACCTGAAACTTATATGTTTGTATTGACCAATGTTGCCCCAATAAATTTAATTTAAAAAAAGAAATGTATTTTATATATATATAGTGATTATATATAATGTCCAAAATGTATATACGCACTTTGAGTAGTCTGAGTGTTATAGATTTGTCTGGTTTTTTTTTTTTCAATTTAAACTTTCAAATTTAGAACTGTGATTACTAAAATCTAAATTATGCTTGCTCTATTTGGGGCTCACATAGCAAGTCATGGTTATGCTTCTAATATTATGTACTTATAATATTATATGTTGATGTGAAACTTTTTAGAGTTATTTTCAATGTTCCATCACTTATTTATTTTTATTTTTTATTGAACTTATTGGGGGGGATAATGTGATACTTTTAATAATTTCAGAAACCAGACCTTCATTTTCAACATAACCTCTCTGATTTGCTCTGTAAAAACATTTTCAAACCACAATATTTAGCATAACTGTACCTATGCCTACCTTTGTTAAGAAAGTCGCATGTATACATAGGGAAATGCCAGATTCATTATTCATGTGTTTTCATTAAATGATTAGTAAAGAATACTGAGCTGTCACCTGGGAAGCCCTAGAATGCTAGGACCCATCAATAGTTAATTAACCATCATTCAAAACTAAGTATGTGTGTATCAACACTGGGAAGTACAAATAGAGCAAAAAGAATGTTTTCCAGAAACCTCTTGATGTAGGTGTATTCTAAAACTTACAATAATAGATTGATAAAATTTTTATTCTGGGACAAATAAATATATAATTCTTCCCAGAGAATTAAAAAATAAAAATTGTGCCTAGGTTTACCCAAAGTTAACTTTAGTGACATGTCTCTCTGCTCTTCTATTCTTTAATGCACATCTCTGTTTCACTATTAATTTATTTTTTCTTTTTCTGTTTGCCTTTGGATCTTGATGCCTTTTATTAATTCACTAGAGGCCTGGTGTGCAGATTCGTGCACTAGTGGGGTCCCCTGGCCTGGCCTGTGGGATTGGGTTGAAACCGGCTCTCTAACATGTCCTGAGGGATCCTAGATTGTGAGAGGGTGCATGCCAGGCCAAGGAACCCCACAGGTGCATGATTCGGGCTTGGGAGGCATGCAGGAGGGCTCCAAGGCATGTCTGGCCCATCTCACTCAGTCCCTATTGGCCAGACCCCAGCAGCAAGCTTATTTACCGGTTGGAGTGTCTGCCCCTGGTGGTCAGTGCACATCATAGCAACTGGTCAACTGCTGCCTTCTGGTGGTCAGTGTATGTCATAGTGAGCAGTTGAGTCACCTTAGCATATTGTTAGCAAATTACACTTTGGTTGGTTGAAAGGCTGACCAGATGACCAGACCTTAGTATATGCTAATTGGACCGGACAGCTGAACAACTTTCAGGATGTCCTTCCGGGTGACCTTCTGGACTAAGCTGGGCCTTCGAGGGCTGAGGCAAGCCGTTGCAGCTGTGAGGGATGAGCCCCTTGCATGAATTTCGTGCATCAGGCCTCTGCTATAGGATAAGCTGTCAAACAAACAAAAAAATAACCCAGTATACTATGATCAGTAAAATGATGCAATAAGTAATAAAAGGGTAAAACAAAGTTTGACATGGTCAAAATGAGAGGATTTCTAAAGATATCTGTGGATCTCTTTCCTGCCCTTGCTGAACTTTCCAGAAAGGGTCAGTTTGAGAAGAGTGTTTGCAGGTAGAGTTTTATGTACAGTAATGGTAGCACATTTTAAAAGATCTGGGCAACCAGTTTACTTTGTCTTCCCAATTAAAGACAGAAAGAGCCATAGTTTAGAAGGGACTCAAAGCCTGGCCTGTTATTTCATTGAATTGGTCACCACATAAGTGTCAAGGAAGAGAAAGGGGGAGATGGGAAAAAAAGGATATTAACGAAGATTGATATGGAGAGAGATGAAACTGCCTTAAAACAAGTTGCTAGCCCACAAGGTAAATTCCTACAGCTGAAACTTTCCTTTCTCATTCAAGTTTATAGTCATGCCTCACGCAATAATCATCATAGTTTGAATTTTTAATTTGGTACTTTACTATATTATTATATTTACATAGCATAAAAGTTACTATGCCAGTAAATGTTTTCTGCATGTCTAGTATTATGCATTTTGCTAGTTGTTAACACGAACTTTTAGTTAAGTTTCAGTTTAAGAGATGTTTCCTTTGATTTGAAATGCAGACATTGTTAGTCAAAATTGCATGTCCTGAAAAAATAAAATTGTATCCCCTCTTCCCCCTCCCCCAAACTTTCACACATTCATCTTTAATTAAAAAAGAACATTGCTTGATGGCTAGAGCCTGAGGTCACCTCGATTTATATAGATTTATATAATGAAGCTACTTATCTGTGCTAGGACTGATCATTTCAACCATTTTCATCCATTCCCTTGATTCGCGTTTATCAGCTCAGCATCAGTGAATTCAGATGAATTGGAAGGAATGGCCATCGAGAGTCCTGCAGGCAGACAGGCTTCCTCCTTTACCTTATTTCAGTGGTAGAGGTACTGTCTTGAGTCAGAAGCCATGAAGTCAGTAATCCTAACAAAACCCACGTCCAAAAATGTATAGGACATCTGTTTTGTTTTGATCTGTTACTGTTTTTACCCCTGATGGTAAAATGAGGTCATTACCCTTAACAACTTGCCAAACATAATTATTGGAAAAAGAGAAGTACAGGCACATGATTGGAGCAAATCATCATAATTCACTCTTACCTGAGGCAAAACAATGATATTTTTAAATAGGCAAGCTCTGGCTTTGTTATCCAGACCCCTCATTTCTCTACTTCTTTTTTTTTTTTCTCCTAATTCCAAACATTTTTTTCCTAATTCCAAATATTTGTAATCCTCATTTGTTGATGTGAGTAGTTTAATCAACTTCTAACGTGTAATTGAGTCAGAATATCTAAAATAGGGCCCTGTTCAGAGAAATTTCTATTTAACCAGAAACAAATGAACTAAAAGGATAGGAATATAATACTTTCAGTCAGAGCAAAATGGAAATGGGAGAGTGGCAGTTGGAGAAAGGGGATGAAGATGTTAAGGAGATGCACCTGTGCTACTCAGTGTCATTTCTCTCAGAATTGGTAAGTGCACATTATGGTTTAACTCATACCATATCTGAGTAGTCTGCCCTGTGATTTTGATTACAATGCCCAGAACCAAACAAAAGCAACATAAATTAGTAGTGTCAGTAACATTTTGCTTTGTCTAGCATCTTTGATATTTGTGCCTGTTAAAAGGGTGTTTCTAAATGGTTCGTTGTGGATTACATTTAAGCTCATTAAAACATTTCACTGTGTCCTCTTGTTATTACAGTTGACATTTGAACTACTCAGGTTCACGTATATGTGGATTTTTAAAAAATATTTTATTGATATTTTACAGAGAGGAAGGGAGAGGGATAGAGAGTTAGAAACATTGATGAGAGAGAAACTTGCCTCCTGCACACCACTTATTGGGGATGTGCCCACAACCAAGGTACATGCCCTTGACTGGAATTGAACCTGGGAACCTTCAGTCTGCAGGCCAACGCTCTGTCTACTAAGTCAAACTGGTCTGGGCACATGTGGTTTTTTTTTTTTTTTAGTAAATACTGCAAATGTATGATTTTCTTAGTAACATTTTTTCTAGCTTATTTTATTGTAAGAATACAATTTATAATTCATAAACCATGCAAAATATGTGTTAATTATTTATAATATCAGAAAGCCTTCCAGTCAACAGTAGGCTATTGGTAGTTGAGTTTTGGGGGAGTGAGAAGTTACACATGGATTTTCGAGTGCACAGGAGCCAGTGCCCATAACCCCCACATCGTTCAAGCAGCAACTGTATATTGCTCATGTGAGTGGCTCTCTTAACGAAAAATGATTTGTGAATGTCTGGAAATACAGAGTTTTATCTTTAGTACATTTTCACTTAAATGCTCTTTGATAGCAAGTTAAAGATACTATTGCTGCCTTCAAACTTTGTTGCTAGTTCAGACATCATGGTTCTTAATTTAGAAAATTGCATTTAATGATCAGAGGAAGTAAAAAAATCTTGAGGGAGTAGTTATCTACTTTCTTTATTTTTCTTTTCCAAATTTCTTGAACACACTCTGGTTTCTCTTAATCTCTTTACTTATCATTGTGTTAATGTCTTTTAAATTATAGCAGAAAATTACTAGAAGTGAGGAAAAAAAGAAAAAACAAAAGAACTCTGAGTGAGCCTACTTTTTGGCAGATTCTATGAAAACTCACATAATTTTCATTTAATTCATCCTATGATCCGGCTTTTATCCTACAGATAAAGAAATGCGGGCTCAGAGGTTTACTATATTCACAGAGGCCCTACAGCTGATAATAGGCAGAGCTCATCTTCAAATCCATGTTTGCCTGACTATAAACCCATATTCCTTTAAGAAGGCAGCTTCTGTTTTTATGCCGTGCCCTTAAAATTTCTAAAACCATCCAAAATGTTTTTTGAGTCTTGAAAAGTAAGAAAGCATTTATGAACGAATTTCAGATTTTTTGAAAAATTTAACTCGTTGCTTTAAAGATAATGTGATTTAGGAGGAAATGATTCTATCAAATGCCTTGATATAGTTGTTTATTTGTTTTTCTGTTCCCTTTAAAAAAAATCTTTATTGTTGCAAGTATTTCATACATCCTTTTTTTTCCTTCCATTGGCCCCTTCTCTGATCCTGACCCCCACTCCTAGCCTCCTTTCACCCTTTCTATTTTCAGTGTCCATGGACTATGCATACTAGTATATGCATATAGGTTTTTTGGTTGATCTCTTACCTCTTCAACCTCCCATCCCTGCCTTCCCTCTGCTGTTCTGTAAAATCACAACAGATTTTTTGTGACATTTTTAATATTAATCTTATTTTAAATTTGAAGAAACATTGAAAAGAAGTATATTTCAAGTTATATAAAGTACTTTAAACGTAATTTGGAATGTTTAACATCAATTCTTAATTCAAAATAATGGCATTCATAACATATTGAACGGTATTAGCCAAAATTAAGTGTACTTAAATCTAATAATTGATACTTGTTTAACCGTTAACCCTGCCTGAAATTCACTGATAATTATTCAAGTTTAAAAAGTTAAACACGTTTTCTATATAATACACCAGATAACTTTTTTATTAGCCATCTTATTCTTTAAAACATATTTTTATTGATTTCAGAATGGAAGAGAGAGGGAGAGATAAATAGAAACATCAATGATGAGATCGAATCATTGATCGGCTGCCTCCTGCACGCCCCCTATGGGGGATCAAGCATGTGCCCTGACTGGGAGTCAAACTGGGATCTCCTGGTTCATAGGTCAGTGCTCAGCCACTAAGCCACACCAGTTGGACTAACTGTCGATCTTTAAACAGAAAAGTCTGTAGAAGTGTTGGAATGGTACTGTGTCATCTTATTTTGCACCCCTTGACTGAGAGATTTGAGAGCATTTGGGTCATGTCACTCCTTTTTATGCTGATTAGAATGAAACCAGCTGAGTTGATTGTGTCTGAGAAAACGTCACAGACCTCAGTATGTCAAATGATTTTAGCTTTTGCTCTTAGATCCATCCCAGATTATTGTTTCACTAAGATAAATTTGTATCTTTATTTAAAAGCCTAAGGTGTTTGGGACACCTTCAAATTCCCACTTGGTTCATGTCTAAGCAAAGCAATAGCCTCTGAGGCAGCCCTTTGGATGGAGCTCTAGTTCTCTCACAATGACTGCGCCGGCTGATACGGGCTGCTGCTGGGTAAATCTAGAGGTTTCACTCTGTTGCCATGGGAAATAAATACTTCTAGGTCTCTCTTCTTTTGAAGGAGGTCAGGAAAAAATACTGATTTACTGTGAATGAACACAGATAAACCTTAAGTGTATGCCTCGCCTTCATGAGCCCAACTGTCTTCCAAACCTAAAGAAGGAAAAATTTAAAATAGTGGTCACTGGGTTTAGCAGCAAAATGGAACTGTACACTCAACACAGTTCCTTTTATCTGCTTTGGGGACAAAGTTAGTCCCTTTTTAAATTAAGGAAAGTATAATCAAGTTTGGCCAGTACTGTGAATTATTTCCTGAATTATCAAGTTAAGTCTTATATTCATGTGGTGAGGAATTCATCCATTTTCTTTAACTCTGTGTTACAGGCTGGGCTTATGAATGATTCATAGTGCTTGACAGCAAGGGGTTCCCAGCATCAAAATATAAGTGATGAGTTAAAGTACAATGGGATACAAACATGAAGGGTGGCGGAGAGAAAACATGGGGGTGGCACATAACTCAGGCAGGAACAGAGAAGAGCACCGGCGTGTGGTAGGGGTGCATAATTTCCTAATAACTGGCGGATAAGTGATTATGGAGGAGAGATGGGAGATGAAGCAGCTTGGAGAGGTAGGGAGGGGCCTGATCAGGAAGGACAAATGTATTTGCTAGATAAGCATTAAGAGGAAATGGCATGCTCAAGTTTGTGTTTTATAGGTATCATCTCAAGGAATCTGGGTATGGTTGTGCAGATTGAGCACTATCCTTAGCTCCTGTATGTGGAGTACACAGGGGACACATACCATGTCCTCACGATCCTTGTCTCTCTAGACCAGCATGGTGCCTGGTCAGACACTTTATAAAACAATCTCTATATATTATATATAATAGAGAAATATGCAGATTAGGTCAGGATGCCATCACAGTCACAACCAGCTCAGGAGGAGGGGCCGGGCACAGACCTCGAGCCTGAGAGAACAACACACAGGTGCACCAGCACACACACACACATACATACACACGCAGCGCCTGCTCTGAGCCTCCATGGCACAGTCTGGCATGCCCTCATCCTTCTCCCTATCTCATATCTTGGAATTATTGTTCCTTATTTTGACAGTCACTTGAGTGAACCAAGTAGCACCACCACATCCCAGCTAAAAGATCAGTTACAGTGAAACTACACTTTCACTTCATCTCAGCCATTATTTCCAAGGCTGTACTCTGAGCCTTGTCACCACCTGCAACTGCTAACATCAGAAATCATAGCATGGCCCTGGCCAGCGTTGCTCAGTGGTAAGTGTCCACCTGCCCGCTGAAGGATCTCAGGTTCAAGGGCACAAACATGGGTTGCAGGTTCGATCCTCAGCCCTGTTCAGGACAGATGCAGGAGACAACCAATTTATGTGTCTCTCTCACATCAATGTCTCTCTCTTTCTCTCTCTCTCTATCTCTCTATCTCTCAAAATCAATAGAAAGATATTCTCCAGAAGGATTAACAAGCAAAAAAAAAAATCATAACATGTTTTCCCTGACATCCTATTATATGATTTCTTTTTTAATTTTTTTTCTAGCCTAACAGTGATCTCCTCCTCCTCCTCTCCCCATTCAAGTTATTTTTTGCATAGGCTGGGTTGTGGGTTCACCTGCATCAGTGGAGAAATAGAGCCCCCACTAGGCATTTCAAACAGATAGAATTTAATATTGGGAATTGGTTACCAAGGGTTGGAAAGGAAAGACTAGAAGAGAAAAAAGGTGAAGTTGGAGGTTAATAGCTACAGGAAGGCATTCTCACTGTCATGGTTGAAGGATCCAGACCATGCCCTGCTGAGGCTGCTGAGAACTTGCTGCTGCCATTGGAATGGTGGTGCCAAGGAAGACAGCAGCCTGCAGCCTGCACTGCCCCTGTCCCTGCCCCTGCCCTTGCCTCTGCAGCTGTCTCTGCCCCTGCCCCTGCCCCTGCCTCTGCAGCTGCCCCTGCTCCTGCCCCTGCCTCCATCCCCGTTGAGCCCAGTGAGGAGCAGGGAGTGGAGCTTCTCCACTGTGGCCATGCTCCGCAGTGCGAAGTTAGCTCCAGGGTCAACTAGGAAACACAGTTTCCCCTGAACTACAGGAAAGCACAGAAGGACATAGATGAAGCTCTGAGCAACAGACAAAGCCTACCCTTTGCCTATTTGGCATTTATATTAAACTTCCAGGAACAATAGCACAAATACCCCTTAAATAATTGAAGATGCTGTCACTTTCCCAAAAGAGGCACAAGGCCTCATCAGTCATTATTTCCATCTTTAGGTAATCTGCCCCCGTTTGAATTTTCTTAGACTAAAGATAATCAGCAGTAATATTTCTTATCTGTAATAATAAAAATGTAATATGCTAATTAGACTGGACAGCCGAATGACCTTCCAGACATCATTCTGGACATCCTTCTGGATGAAGCTGTGGCAGCAGAGGTGAGGCAGAGGCAGCTAGGGGCAATCAGGCAGGCTGGCAAGTGGTTAGGGGCGATCAGCCAGGCAGGCAGAGGCAGTTAGGAGTGATCAGGTAGACAGGCAGAGTGCTTAGGGGCGACCAGACAGGCAGGCAAGTAATTAGGACTGATCAAGCAGGCAGGTAGGGGCGATCAGGCAGGCAGGCAGATGAGTAGTAAGGAGCCAGTGATCCCGGTTTGCAAGAAGGTGCAGGCTGGGCGGAGGGCCTACCCCTTCCCCTGCACGAATTTTGTGCAGCGGCCTCTGGTATTGAATAAACTGGAATCATTGATCTTGTGGTGTTTATATGCACGTGGAGGAGGTGGGAGCAGAAGGACAATAGCATATATTTCTGAGGAAGGTAAGTGCTGTGGAGGTGAGAGAAGTAGGATTTGAGTGCTAGGGAGTGTGGAGGAGGTAGACACAGTTTACTATTTGATGACAGGTATTCAGGGAATAACTCTCAAAAGATCCTGCTTTAGGAGGGATCTGAAGAGGTGTGACATCAAGTCTCAAGGACCTCTAAAGAAAGAGCATTCCAGACAGAGGGCATAACAAATCCTGAGACCCTGAGGCAGGAAAGTTCTGGAGTGCATAAATGAACAAACGAACTCACTGAGCAGCTAGAGTACATTTATTAATTAAAATTGAGCTCCATAGAGGCCAACATTATTCTACCATCACATTCCTGGAGAGTCAGGATAGTCATTCAACTGGAAAAAAAAAAAAAAAGGAAAAATGAACATGTAAAAAAAAATTTTTCTTTCAAAACATTTGCTTATTTTATGCCTGCTTTATTTGTCTGGATTTTTGACATTTATACATCCCCTGATGAAGCAAAAATATTTATTATCCTAGAAAAAATATTATGTATTATTACTGTCTTGTAGCAGCCACTAACTACTATTGTTCCTAAAAATGATGTAACTATAGTTCCATGTGAGAGCTTATTGTCAGAATTTGTGATACATGAATCTTTCTAATCATTAAAAGATAAAAGGGCCCTAAGCCAATTTGACTTAGTGGATAAAGTGGCGGCCTGCAGACCAAAGGGTTCCAGGTTCGATTCTAGTCAAGGGCACTTAGGAAAAATAAAATAAAATAAAAGGAATAATATGTGAAAGCTATAACACAGATTTTGCTGTTTTAGAGTGTTTTTTTACTTTTCATCTCTCTGGTGGCTATTTTATAGTCTGTGCATACTGTTAAATAATCAATTTGACACACAGCCCACCACAACTTAATCATCATCTTCTTCTTTAATAAAACTAACTATAAATATTAGCAATTTTTAGCCTTTCTAAATATTTGAAAATTTTTGAGTTAACTGAGTGTTGATTTGTTTTTCAAAGTTCATATCTCATTCTCGTGCGAATTTATTACCTTTTGGTGATTAACTTAAAAATAAATATAAATCAAATTTTTTTAAAGCCAAACTTTTTATTTTTTTTAAGTAAGGGATTCCAAAATTATATCATGGATAGAATTGAGGAACCAGTTTTATTTGAGAGTGGCTATTTATTTTTGCTACTTTTAAATTATTTTTAAATGACTTAATACTAATAATTTATAAGATAACTCATAATTTTAAATAGAATGATATTTCATGTGATCATACCATACACTTTAAACTGATTACAAGTATTTATTTGGTTTTAATTGCTTGACATATCTTCCCATGAGCAATCTTCATGTATCTTTTTCTTGCTGTATGTTCTACCTATAACCATATTGCAAATTTATGTACACAATTTATATTTCTTATATATATTCTTAATGTGTGTAACTAGTGAATATAGGTATTCATTTCTCATGCATTTTTTATGTATGTTGACATAGATACTCAGTGATAATGTTGAAATATTAATGTTTTCTACAAGTTCCCAGAATGATTCATCACTATTTCATTTGTTAATATAGTCCGAGTACACATGATAAAGAACCATACTGTAATAGAGTTGAAATTAACTCAATTCACCAGGATATAATCTCTTTTATTTTCAGTCAAATGCTCTAGACACTCTCTCTTCTTATTACTCTTCATGAGTTATAGCCAGTTTGCCACAATTTTCCTTTACTTTATAGCACTTTGGCATACACTTGAATCTCATCAAATACATTTACTTACATGCATCAGATGGAAGTAAAAAAAAATGGAGGATATGTTTTCATGGAGAACCTGCTGCTATATAGAAAGATGTGGTATAGATAGTAACAGAGAGAGAGCTGGAATGAGAGGGAAGCTTGCCTGGCGGGCGTTTTACCAGGAGAGTCTGCTTTCACAATCACATACCTGAGGGTGGCCACCCAGAAGAAAACTGCATCATGGCTTATCCTAAAAATGAAAGCCTAACCCGTGTGCAGTTAGCACAGTAAACATGCCAGCAACTGTTGATAATATTTCTGATTGATCTGCTAAATTATTAGTGTAGGAAAAAAAAGAATAATAAACTTTAAATTATGAAATACATTAATTCTGCCACACTTTACTTTTAAAAATATCTGATCAGTGTTATTTTATCTCTAGTTATGGGAAAGCATATCTAAATTATAAAAAGTGAAGCCTGAACTTAATTTTAATGTAATTATATATCCTTCGCAAAAATGATCATTTTTATCAATCTAATTTGTTGTTGTTGTTAATCCTCACACAAGGTTTTTTTGTTGTTGTTTTTTTCCCATTGATTTTGAGAGAGAGTGGGAAGGAGGGGAAGAGACAGAAAGAAACATTGATGTGAGGGAGACACATTGTTGCCTCCTGCACACACCTTGACTAGGTCTGAGGATGGAGCTGATCCTGCAACCAGGGTACCAGCACTTGACCAGAATCAAATGCATGATCCTTCAGTCCAAGGGCCAACTCTCTAGCCACTGAGCCAAACTGGCTATGGCTCCATCTAGTTTTTAATATTAGATTAAGTCCAATAAAATTTCTAGATGGAATTATGTGTCTTTATAAATAATATGAATAAAAATAGTTGTCTCTCTCACTCCCTAGGTACCTACCTACCTTCCTATCTATCCTTCTAAATATTGGTTAGTGTTATCTTTGGCTGCAAATAATAACAAATATTACTAAAGAGCTCAAACAGATTAATTTTTCTAGTATAGCAGGTCAGGCTGGAGGAGGTGCTCAGAATATTCTTTATTTTATTTATTTATTTATTTTAGATTTCTCTTTTTTTTATTGTTGAGTTTATTAATTATATTGTTCCCTTTTTTCCCCCTATAGCTCCCCTCCACCTGATACCCATCCCACCCTCCGCCTTCACCCTCCTCCACTGTCCTCTCCCATAGCTGCATGATTTTTGTCCAGTCTCTTGCTGCACTTCCCACACCCCTTTTCTCCCCAAGAATTGTCAGTCCATTCCCTCTCTATGTCCGTGATTCTGTTACATTCACCAGTTTATCCTGTTCATCAGCTTATTAATTCACTTGCTTTTTAGATTCATTTGTTGATAGATGTGCATTTGTTGTTCATAATTTACACTTTTATCTTTTTCTTCTTTCTCTTCTTAAAGAATATTCTTCAGCATTTCATATAATATTGGTTTGGTGGTGATGAACTCCTTTAGCTTTTTCTTATCTGCGAAGCACTTTATCTGACCTTCAATTCTAAATGATAGCTTTGCTGGATAAAGTAATCTTGGTTGTAGGTTCTTGCCGTTCATCACTTTGAATATTTCTTGCCACTCCCGTCTGGCCTGCATCGTTTCTGTTGAGAAATCCACTGACAATCATATGGGGGCTCCCTTATAGGTAACTAACTGTTTTTCTCTTGCTGCTTTTAATATTCTCTCTTTGTCTTTTGCTCTTGGCATTTTAATTATGATGTGTCTTGGTGTGGTCCTCTTAGGGTTCCTATATATTGGGGGTCGGTGCGCTTCTTGGACTCCTAAGTCAATTTCTTTCTCCAGGTGTGGGAAGTTTTCGGTCACTATTTCTTCAAATAGGTTTTCATTGTCTTGCTCTCTCTTTTTCTGGCACCCCTATAATTTGGATGTTGGTATGCTTGAGGTTGTCCCAGAGGCCCCTTACACTCTCTTCAATATTTTGGATTCTTTTGGTTTCTTGATTTTTCAGCTGAGTGGATTTTATCTCTTTGTATTTCAAATCTTTAACTTGGTTCTTCGAGTGCTCTAGAGTACTTTTAGGTCTTTGTATAATATTTTTTTTATTTCAGTCAGTGTATGCTTAATTTCTGGTTGGTCCTTTTTCATATCCTTGAGAGTCTCGTTTATATCCTTAAGGATCTCGTTCATTTCCTTGTAGGTCTTGCTTATTTCCTTATAGGTCTTGGCCTTTTCTAGGAGCCTCTTGAGAAGCCCTATAACCATGGTTTTGAATTCCATGTCCAGTCGTTTTTTTCCTCCATTTCTTTCACATCTGATTTCTTTCCATGTCTCTGCATGGTGGCTGCTTCCCTGAGTTGGTCAATTAGCTTTTTGTGGTAGATGTCCTACAAGGGACAGTGGCTCAGCCTCCCCAGTTACCTGATGTGGATATGGGTTGCACAGTCTTGCTGAAGTTAAGCTCAGGTTAATCGTTGTTAGCACTTGGAGGGGTTGACCTCCAGGCCAATTGTCTATGACAGTTCAGCTGTGCTCAGGTTGGATGGGCGGAGTCTCCGGACCAAGCAGATAGCGTTAGCTCCACCCTATGCGGCCCCAGGATCTCTGAGAGAGAGCTGCTGCCGAGCTCCACCAGCTGCTGGAGAATTCAGCCTCTCCCCCAAATGAGTCTGCACACCCAATGTCTCACCCAAGGTCACAAAACAATGTAGTCTGAGGGTTTCCCGAATGAAAGAGCAAGTCACGAGTGCCCTCTGCACGGTCAGGCAACTGCGCTGTTCCCAAGGTCATGCACACTCCACACAAGCGTGCCTTCTCCACAAGCCCGCCGACCCCTGCAGCACCCGAGCTTCGGTGTGCCCTCCCACTGTCCAGTTTTTACCCCATATGATTGTGAGTTCCCTGGACTTTGCCCAGAGCTGGAGAATCAGTCCAGTGGGACGTCTTTGTCTCCCCCATTCAAGAAAACTGGCCGGTTTTCAGCCGCCTGCCCTATCCGCTGGCGCACGCGCTCCTCCATATCTCTGTCCGCACATATCTTCAACGCTGTCCTCAGCCGCTCCTCCAAGTCACAGTGTCTTATCTTCACTTTTATTTGTGGAATTTTCACTTATCCAGCTTTCTGGTGATTCAAAATGGTGTTTGTTCTTTTGTGAAGTTATAGTTTTAAAATTGCTGTGTATGACAGTAAGATAGGTGTTTTACCTGTCGCCATCTTGGTTCTCTGCTCAGAATATTCTTAAGGTTCCTTTTCTCTTTCTGTTTTGATACCTTTCATTTCTGGCCTTCTTACCTATAGTTATATGAAGTCAGCTATATTTCTAGGTATGCTGCCCTCATTCTAGTCAGAAGAGATGGAGTAGAAGAAAAACAAAGAAACTAACCAGAGGAACATGGGAGTCAACCTTGTCAGCTCTCCTCAGGAGCCCACTGTGTGACATCTGCTTATATCTTATCAGCCCAAACTAGTTTACGTGGTCCCAATAATTGGAACATAGTAAGGAAAAGAAAAAAATATGGACAGGGATGGAGTCAGCCAATAATAACTACCACCAAACTTAAAATTTAGTTTAATACTTAAAGTATATACATAATGCCTCCCCAAGTCAGATACCAAATTCTTTTTTAATCATCTATTGTTACTATAATGCTATTTAGACAACCCTTCGAAAACTCAGTGGTACACTATCATGAAGCAGTTCTTCTCTTCCATGCATCAGCTAGGCAGCTGGGGCAGGTCTGCAGGTTGTTGGGGCTGCTCTGTTCCTCTCTCTAATTTTTCCAAACCCAACATGTATTTTCTCAGGGCATATGTTTCTCATTGCAGAGGCTGGAGCACAAAATGGCAAGCCCAACTTGTACAAACACATTTTAAGTCTTTGCTTAATTCACTCCCATTAGCCAATGCAAGTCACATGACCAAGCCCAGCATGCCCTACCCCAGGGAGATGGATAGGGATCTTCCCATGGAGATGGGGAGCTTTAAGAGAGTGATGACTAATGTACTACTTTGGGAAAATAAAGGCTGTTGTTTGTATAAGCAATTGAAATTACTAATTTACCTATTTTTATAATATAATTTCCTAGGTATTAGCAAATTTTAGTATTGTTCCTTTATAAAATTTCTGGATGGTTCTGATGAATATCATAGATTCTTCTTTCTAAATTCATTTAATGATGTGATGTGTTTTTAAATCAGTAATAACTATAGTACCTATATTCTGTCTTGATATTTGAATTTCATAGTGTAAATCCTCATCTCCAGGGTTATACTCTCAGAAATATTTTATTTCACCAAGTACTTTTGCATTTCTAAAATAGAGAATTTTACAGAAGGCTAATTCCAGCTGAATAAGCAAAATCTTTTCAATATAGTTATGTTTAAGGATAGTTGGATTTGAACAATGACAGATCTTCTCTTTTAAATGGTCTTGGCAGCTAAGGACTTCACCAATGTCCTGGAGAGAAGGGTATTTATACTTGCAATTATTTATATTTTACTGAACATATTTCTGTTTAGATAACTATAAGTAATATGTATTTAATTCATTTAATCATAGAGGGTTGTATTTCCTTAAACATTGTCTTATTTTTCTCATCAAGTCATTATGTTAAAAAAAAATGTTTCCTTGCCCTACCCAGTTTGGCTCTGTGGTTAGCGTAATGGCCCATGGTCTGAAGGGTCCCGGGTTCAATTCCTGTCAAGGACACATGCCTTGGTTGCAGGTTTAATCCCTGACCCCAATTGGGTCGAGTAGAGGAGGCAACCAATCAATATGAGTCTCACATCCATGTTTCTCTCTCTCTGCCTCTCCCCGTCTCTTCCACTCTCTCTAAAATCTATGGAAAGAATGTCCTAGGGTGAAGGTTAACAAAAAAAATTTTAAAAATAATTTTCTTATTGTTGGGAAGTACCTGAGTCATATGGAAGCAACCTACTTCCTAGTATCTCAATTGGATAGCTGAGCAGAAAGCCCTCATTCAGGTTTGGTACAAGGCTCTGAACACTTAGGGTAAAGCATCTGCAAAATCAAGGGTTCTCAAGACTACTTATGCATCAGAAATGCCCATGGAGCCTGAAGAAAGAATGTGTCCCATCATGGGAGATTCTGACTTAGGAGATTGGGGGAAATAGCTAGAAATATGTTTTTAAAAGGGCTTCTCAGTTGATTCTGATATACCTAGACTGCCCTGGGGTTGCTGTTTTGGAATGACTATACCAGGTTAACTGTGTGATTTCTCATGTCTTTCCACTTTGTGGTGGGTCACTCATAAGAAAACTTAAAAATAGACAAAAAATAAGTAATTTAAGTTTAGTCCCTAAACTCAAATTATCATTGATTAATCTCGATAGTGCACAAAATGTCAAGAATAACATTAGTTGTTGTGCCTTTCCCCCCTGATTTCTGAAATTTTATAGTTGTGGGCTACAACAGTGGTAAAACACAAATAAAACATCAAAATTGAAGCTATTATCCAAATAATTGAAAATGAAATCTTTGAGCTAAAACTTTTTAAGCAAAAAATATTTTCGTCTTCAATTCTGCACCCAGTCTCTATTTAGCTCTATGTAAAGCACTACTACAAATAAGAGAAAATATGGAATTGATTCTTATAGTTTCCATTTTCTAATGGAAATATAAAATATATTTTAAATTGCACATTTAGAGAAATGTTTCTAACATATAATAGGAAAATTCAAGGAAGAAATTGATTAGAAAAAAATTAATGCCTTTTTAAATCAAGAGATTAAAATGTCTTCTTGTCATCTTATATTGGGCAAAGTACATTGTGGGGTTAAAATACTAATTTTCACTTCAGCTTTTTTATGAAGCTTATTATCCAAGTAAAGTCAGCAGACCAGTAAAGGTTTTACCATGTGAGAATATACCGCAAAATTAGAAACTGTTCAAGAAAACAAAACAGTTTTTTATTTAAAAACATATAATGTGTGCACTGACTGTTGTGGTTCAGTGTCATAGGTTCAGTTCTCAGTCAGGCCAAGTACCTGGGTTGCAGGTTACATTCCTGGCCCCAGTTGGGGAGTGTGAGGGGGGAGGCAACCAATTGTGTCTCGCTCACATCAATGTTTTCCTTTCTATCTCCTTTCCAGTTGTTCTAAGAATCAATGGAAAAAAATATCCTCTGGTGAAAATTGACAAAAAATAAAAGTAAAAATAAATTTAAAAAAAACCCACCATGTTTTTACTTACTAAAATAACTTGTGTTGTTGTTGTTGTTAATGTATTTATTGCTTTGGCTTTTCATGCCTACATTTTTACCCAAGTTTCCAGAATGACAGCTCATTTGAAACAAATGTGGAGTTTTATAAATCTTGACACATATATCTTTATTTTTTATTTTTTTATTTTTTTAAATATATTTTTATTGATTTTTTACAGAGTGGAAGGGAGAGGGATAGAAAGTCAGAAACATCGATGAGAGAGAGACGATCAGCTGTCTCTTACACGCCCCCTACTGGGGATGTGCCCGCAGCCAAGGTACATGACCTTGCCGGAATCGAACCCGAGACCTTTCAGTCCGAGTCTGACGCTCTATCCACTGAGCCAAACCGGTCTTGGCTAGCCACATATATCTTTAAAAGATCAAGATTATACACTAGTGTTCTAAAAGGGATTGCGCGTTACTTATTAGTCATGAAAATGAGTAACAGGTTGGTCATGAGCCTAAAAAATCAGGAAGTATGTATCGGAAGCTATTGAAGTAGCTCAGACACGAGCAGCTCTGGGCCTGAGCCAGGCGCTGGCGGTGGCTTTTGAATAAGTATCAGTAACAATAGCTCTAAGTGTTATAATAAAAATACAGAGCTTTGTTGTTATCAATTTATTTTTATTTATGTATCTCACAGTGTTTCTCACAATGAATAATCTCATTTATCAGAAAACAAAAAGTAGATTCAAGAAATTTAAGTGATTTAGTTGACATCATAGAACTAATAAGGAATGCTATTAATGGTGACCAGTCAAATGTCATTTTCCACTACACGTTAAAAGTGCAATTTCCTGCATTCCATCTTCAAGGGAAAGGATTTGTGATTTTTTTTAAAGTTCTTTATTGATTAAGGTATTACATATGTGTCCTCATCACCCATTACCCCTTTCAATTCCCTCTTCCTGCCGTCACCACTTATGCCCTCACCCCCTGGTGTCCATGTCCATTGATTAGGCTTATATGCATGCATACAAGTCCTTTAGTTGATCTCTTCCCCTTACTCCCACCCTCCCCTACCATCCTTCTGAGGTTTGACAGTGTATGCTTTCCTGTCTTTGGATCTGTTTTTGTTCATCAGTTTATGTTGTTCATTGTATTCCATAAATGAGTGAGTTCATATGATACTTATCTCTCTCTGACTGGCTTATTTCATTTAGCATATTGTTCTCCAGTTCCATCCATGCTCTAGTTTAAAGCAGACACCTTTTTCTCCTTTTTCTTCTTCTTAAAGAATAGCTTTCAGCATTTCATGTAATACCGGTTTGGTGTTGATGAACTCCTTTAGCTTCTTCTTATCTGTGAAGCTCTTTATATGACCTTCAATTCTGAATGATAGCTTTGCTGGGTAGAGTAATCTTGGTTGTAGGTTCTTGCTATTCATCACTTTGAAAATTTCTTGCCACTCCCGTCTGGCCTGCATAGTTTCTGTTGAGAAGTCAGCTGACAAGCATATGGGTGCTCCTTTGTAGATAATTAAGTATTTTTCTCTTGCTGCTTTTAATATTCTCTCTTTGTCCTTTGCTCTTGGCATTTTAATTATGCTGTGTCTTGGTATGGTCCTTTTTGGATTCCTTTTGCTTGGGATTCTGTGTGCTTCCTGGACTTGTAAGTCTATTTCTTTCACCAGGTGGGGGAAGTTTTCAGTCATTATTTCTTCAAATATGTTTTCCGTATCTTGCTCTTTCTTTTCTTCTGGCACCCATAATTCTGATGTTGGTACGTTTGAAGTTGTCCCAGAGGCTTCTTATACTATCCTCAAATTTTTGGATTCTTTTTTCTTTTTTCTTTTCTGGTTGAGTGTTTTTGGCCTCTTGGTATTTCAAATTTTTGACTTGATTCTTGTGTTCTTCTAGTCTGCTGTTGGGTTTCTGTAAAATATTTTTTCTTTCAGTCACTGTATGTTTAGTTTCTAGTTGGTCCTTTTTTATATCCACTAGGTCCTTTTTCATATCCAAGACCATCTCCTTGAGGATCTTGTTCATATCCTTGAGGTTCTCACTAAGCTTATCGGCCTTTTCTAGAAGCCTCTTGAAATACCTTATAACTGTGGTTTTGAACTCTATATCCAGTCGTTTGTTTTCCTCCATTTCTTTTGTTTGTGTTATGTTCTTTCTCTCACCATTTTCACTGCTTCCCTGAGTTGGTTTGGTAGCTTTTTGTGCTAGGTGTCTCGGCCTCCCCTATTATCTGAGGTGTACACTCTTGGTGAATCCATTTGTGGACTGTGTATACAGCCTTGTTGCAGATAAGTCTTATTTGTTGTTGGTATTACTTGGAGGAATTGACTGTTGGTCAATTACTGTGAGGATCAGCTGTATCGGAAGCTACTTCAATAGCTTCTGATACATCAGCTTCCGACTGTTGGTATTACTGTGAGGATCAGCTGTGTCTACTCTAGGAGACAGCCTTATATGCCAGGATTTGCAAACTTGACAAAGTCTCTGTGTTCAGTTTGGATGGGGCAGAGTTTCTGGGTGGGGCAGCATTTCAGGGTGGAGCCAATAGCCTTGGCTTCCAGTCAGCCCCGGCCCACCAGGTCACAGGTCCTAGCATCCACAGGCAATCACCACAGGCACCTCTGTGAGAAAGGCGCCCTCAAGTTTCACCTGCTGCCAGAACGTCCAGTCCCCAATGAATCCGGAATCTCAGATTTTCGCCTGGCACCTGGGTTCAGTGCAATTGGAAATCCTTTTCCCTTCTGCCAGACACCAGCCACATAGTCAGCAGAACGCCTTCACTGTGAGCACTTGTGCACACCCCTGGAGCTCTGCCTCTGGCCAGAGCTCCTTTCCTCTGCCAGACACCGCCAGCAACCCATTCATCCTCTCTGTTGCGCACTCACAGGCACGCCTCAGGAGCTCTGCCTCAGGGCTTCCCCTGGGATTCTGCCTGCAATCCAGGTTCTCTCCTTAAGAGACTGGTTCCCCTAGGTTTTGAGTGCAAACCGAACTGGGTTCAGTGCAGCCTGGAGTTTTTGTCTCCTTTCCGCCAGAGCACCTCTGTCAGGTTCAGACACCCCATCCTCTTGCATGCGCGAGTCTCCCACCTTATTTGGGCTTTGCAGAGGCTCTGATTATCCATGTGCATTTCTATGTCCCTCCAGTTTTAGATCTTCCAGTCAGCCAGCCTTCCCGTGGTTCTGGACAGTGTCTGTTCTGTCCTTCAGTTGTATTCTCGAAATTGTTGTGCAGGGCAAAAGCCTAGATGTTTACCTATGCCACCATCTTCAAGAATTTGTGATTTATATATAAATGAATAATGGATAGTTTTTGGCCTTGCCTTTGAAGTGAATAATGTAATTGGGAGGAGTGGTAGATTTAATGATGAAAGATTCAAATGAAACTGTCCTGGTGGTATTTGTATATCTGTAACTGGAACTGATTAGAGATAACTGGGAATATAAAAAGGGAGTCATTGGCCTAAGAACAATTAATAGGGTTTATTTATTTTGTTTTTGAGGTATCATTTATATATAATAAACTACACTTGATTCTTAAGAGTACAACAGTTGTATGTTCTCATGTAACTGCTACCAAAATCAAGATACAGAACATTTCTTTCACCCAGAATGTTGCCTTGAGCCCCACTGTCACCCCAGTAAATCCACTGACTCCTCCCAGCCCCCAAACAACCACTTTCTTGTGTCTGTCACCAGGGATTAGTTTAAGTCCTTCATGTATGGAGTCACATACTATGTATTCCTTTGTTTGTCTTCTTTCCCTCAACATGTCTTTGAAATTCTTGCATTTTATTACTTTGCTGAGTAGTATTCCACTGTATGGATATATGTAATTTATTTATCCTTTCACTTCTTGATGAACATTTGGGTCATTTCTAATTTGGGGCTATTATAGTAAGGCTCTGTGAGCATGCATGTGCAGCTCTTCCATGGACTTGTTTTCATTTCTCTTAGGTACATACCTAGGAGGGGAATTTCTGGGTCAAAGATAGATGTATGTTTATCTTTATAGGAAATGACTAGTTTTCCAAGTAGATGTAGCCTATTACATTCTCTCTCTTTTTAAAAAAAATATATTTTATTGATTTTTTTACAGAGAGAAAGGGAGAGGGATAGAAAGTCAGAAACATCGATGAGAGAGAGATATCCATCAGCTGCCTCCTGCACACCCCCTACTGGGGATGTGCCCGTAGCCAAGGTACATGCCCTTGACCGGAATCGAACCTGGGACCTTTCAGTCCGCAGGCCAACGCTCTATCCACTGAGCCAAACCGGTTTTGGCTACCTATTACATTCTCATCAGCAGTGTATAGGAGTTCCAGTCATTCCACATCCCCAGTTACCTTTTGTATCAATAGGTAGTCTTTTTTAAGGCATTCGAATGATTGTTTGATCTTTAAAATAGGATCTGTTCAGTTCTCCACCATGAACCCAGTTTAGTAGCAAGACCTGCAAAGAGAAGGCAGATGAATGAAGGCATCAGTCAGTGGCAGAGGGGCTAAGAGAAGCACCAGGAAAAGAGAGAGGAGTGATTTTCAACCATGTCCTGTCCTGCTGAGGTTCCAAAAAGTGAAAAAAATGAGAGGTGTATTCAATTTAACAAAAAGAACTAGAGACAACACACACCTAGTTGTATTGTAAGAAGGATGTAAGTGCCTGGATGCAGGAAGTTAATAGGAAGCAGCTGTGAGTGTTGAAGAACTAGCAAACTGATTTTACAGAAGCAAATATAGATAGAGGTGGTTGTGAGGGTGATGAGAAAAATAAGATGACAACATATTAGTGATAGTCATTTATATAAATAGAGATTTGTCTACCCAAAGTAAAAATATATTTGAAATAGTTATTCAAATAATTGTTTGAAAAAATACTCTCTCTCTCTCTCTTTCTCTCTCCATCTCTCTCTCTCTCAACCTCTCCCTCCCTTTTCCCCCTCTCTCTATAGTTATATAAATATATTTATTTTCATATTCATATAAGTATGTATTTATTTTATATATGCATTTATATAAATACGTGCTCATATAAATGTATATTTACATATAAATAACTATGTTTTGTTTATTTAATAATTCCATGGACAAATCAGTGTGGATAACAATTATGAATTCTTATCTATTCAAAATATACTTATTAAAGGCCCAATATATGCCAGAACCATTTTTACCTTTCCTCCATTTTCATTGTAGGTACATGTTTGTCTTCTTAGCCACAGGAACTTTGAAATTCTCCTCCCTTTCTTTGATGTCTTAACTTCAAACATGAATAAATATTTGTAAAATATTTAAACCCAAAATGTAGGTTGGGTCTTGGTTCATTCTGATGAGAAAATAAGGTGCTTTTCCTTCAGTAGTAGCCCTTTTGTTTATAGCTCCACAATATTTTATAATGCTCCAACCTTCCCATTTCTTGTCGATCAGAGATAGGAGAGTTTCTTTAGTACTTTCCAGGTTTCTGTGCTTGTAAAGCACCCCCAAACTACAGTTACTTTTTACATTGCATAGAACTAAGACCATAAAATCAAAATCACAAATAAAATTACTGATTTATTCAAATACTCCTACCAGATCACTTTGAGTGATGGCATTGTGCTAAATATTGACACCTCAAGCATCATAAGGGATTAGTTCATTCTTGTACTCAATTCATTCAATGCTTATTGAACATTTGCCTTTGTAAAATACCATGCTAGGCTTTAAGGAGGAGACAAGTAGAAAATGTCATCTTTAACATGCAAAGAAATATTTCATTTTCTGTCCACTGTGATACCTAGAATATTTATATTCAAAGAAGGTTTCCAAGGTATTAAAGCTTTTCCATTGCAGCAATTTATGTTATTGTTCATGTGCGATCCCATTTATTGACACTGAATATATGCCAAGAAGCCACCAGTCACCGTGGAAAGTCTGCATGGGTCAGACAAAACCATCTTTGTCACCTGGGAAAAAAAGATTCGTGATTGTCTCAAGTGTTCTTTTCCTATGTAGCGGGGGAAAGGCATCAATACTTGCTTTTTTAGCAAGTCTGATGCTTGTAAAATCCAGACTTCGTTGATTTTGAAGCCAGTTATAAAGAAATAGAGGAGAGCAGTGTAGCTGGGAGACAGAGTCCAAAGATGTGTATTGTGCAGTGCAGAGCATAGGTAGATAAGTAAATAAATTATCTGTTACATTAGATTAAAGATTAGATAAAAGTATCTAATAAATGTGTTAATTAATGGTTTCTTTTTTAAAAATATATTTTATTAATTTTTTACAGATAAGAAGGGAGAGGGATAGAGAGTTAGAAACATCGATGAGAGAGAAACATCAGCTACCTCCTGCACACTCCCCACTGGGGATGTGCCCGCAACCAAGGTACATGCCTTTGACTGGAATCAAACCTGGGACCCTTCTGTCAGCAGGCCAACTATCCACTGAGCTACACCGGTTAGGGCTAATTAATGGTTTCCTAATTATGTTGGCTAAAGTGAAAGTAAGCACTGCATAGGACACATTAATCTAAGTATTCCTTCATGACCTTTGCACTCTCCTTATTATAATACCCTTTTAGGAAGAAAATGGGGTATGGCTGATGGTGCAAAGTCAGAATATTACATTGACAACTTGGAAGAGTTAGAGTTTTGAAATTGCTTCATCAGGAGAAATAGGGGAACTTAATAATGTTTTCAAAGTTGTGTTTAAGTAAAATGACATCAGATAATAAGCAGGGTTTAAGTGTCTTATCCAGAATAAATACAAAGAAAGAGAACTGCACATAAGTTGTATGTTTTCTCTTCTAAATACATTGAGATGTGTATAACTATGTACTTGCAATTATTTTGAAGGCTATTCCAATATGTGGCAAAAACTACATTTTTAAAGCTGGGTTGAGGAGCTGGTCTGTCTCATCACTGTTAAGCAGTAGACCTAGAACCTCTGTGGACCTCTTTTTTCCCTAAACAGAAAACAAGGGGTTTGATCTAAATTATCTCTTGGGGCCTACTCAGATGTATTATGTACTGAACTATTGACTTGCTAATACCTGGTACACTTGAAAGGTCTAATCTCTCCTCAGTACAGATAACTTCTGGTAACCATGCAATGTCTGGGCCATTCAGCCTTGTGTGTCCAAGTTTGTGTCTCTTCTCTACTGTGTCTCATACTAACTGTCTAGAATGATAGCTTTGCCTTAAGTAGGGAAGCACATGTATTATGATTTAGCACAATTTGATCCACATTTATAAATTTGTTTTTTAACAAATGCTTTGCCCTTGCTACTGTGAGTTGGTTGGGCACCATACTGTGTACCGAAAGGTTGCAGGTTCGATTCCAATCAAGGAACATGCCAAGATTGCTGGCTTGATCCCCAGTAGGGAGCATGCAGGAGGCAGCCAGTTGGTGTTTCTCTCTCTTCCTCTCCCTTCCTGTCTCTCTAAAAACCAATAATCAGTTACTTCAATTTAAGTAGGTGTTGGAATTTAGAGTTTTAGAAATAAAAGTGTCAAACAATATTTAATTTAATGATAATAGATAATTTGTAAGAAATACAATAAAAAGTGTCAATCATTTTATATGTGAAAAATATTAATCTTGAAGACAATAGCTGTTAAGGAAGAGAATCCTAATCCAGGAAATACTGGTACATCCATATCAGGCTCCAAACTTAATAACTGTTATTGTGCCAAGTATAAACTTTGAGAATGAGAAGATAACATCTGGTATTAAAAAAGTTGCTGTCATTGTGCTTTTCAAGTTAACACCTATAGAATCCTAGATTTTAGGATTCATTTTAATGAAGTTTAATTATTTTTTAAATTGCAGTTATAATACAATTATATATAAGTGAGTTGCCTATCAATATTTTTACAAACTTGAAGCCTATAAGTGGGCTAATTTATACTACCAGATCATCTTATTGGGGGGAGGAGGAGGGTGGGGAGAGCACAAAACAGATCTCTAATCACCTCTGTTCATATGTTTAAAATTTCTGTAAATGTAATTTTTGTGGTGAATGCAAGGACTTGGCTGAATGCTTATCTTATATAATAAAGAGAAAATATGCAAATTGATCATCACACCCTCACAAGATGGCTGCCTACAACTTGCATCTCAAGTTAGTGAATGATAACCAAACAACTGAACAGCAGACTATGTAAGGTGACCAGGCCGGCAGGGGGATTAGTGAGGGACAACCAAACAACTGAACAGCAGTCTGCGAGGGGTGACCAGGCCAGCAAGGGATTTAGTGAGGGATGACCAAATGACTAAACAGCAGGCTTCACAGGGCAACCAGGCTGGCAGGGGCACCATGAGGGGCAATAAGGCTGGCATGCTGGGACAGTTAGGCGTGACCAGGCTGGCAGGTGGTGTAGTTGGGGGTGACCAGGCTGGCAGAGAGGGGCAGTTGGGATGACCAGGTCAGCATGGGGAGATAGGGGTGACCAGGCTGATGGGGGGAAGGGAGTTGGGTGTGATTAGGCTGGCCAAGGGGGCAGTGAGGGGCAAGTAGGCTGGCAGGTGGAGCAGTTGGGGGCAACCAAGCTGGCAGGGTGGCAGTAAGGGGTAACCAGTCCTGCAGGGAAGGGATAGTTGGGGGTGACCAGGCCAGCAGCGGGGGGTGGAGGTGGGGAGGGAGCAGTTAGGGGAAATAAGGCTGACAAGGGGGGGCAGTTAGGGGTGACAAGGCAGGCAGGCAGGTGAGCAATTAGGATCCAGTGGTCCAGGATTGTGAAAGGGATGTCTGACTGCCGGTTTATGCCTCATCTGCCAGTCGGACCTAAACAGGCAGTCAGACATCCCTGGAAGGGTCCCAGACTGGAGAGGATGCAGGCTGGGCTGAGGGGACCAGTGAATTTCATGCACTGGGCCTCTAATAATGTAATAAAACCTCAATAAATGTTAGTTTTGCTGCTTTCTGTTGCCGCTTTGCATTCTATATCAAAATTATCACTTTGCACTAAGTCTGTTCATATCCATGTCTGCAAATGTCCACTCACGTAAAACTGCACAGCTGGGTACATCACTCCAGCACACATGAGCCAGACTCAATCAAGCCTGAGGCACACATGTTCAGCATAGTCCTTACTGTGGGCTAGCAGTCACTTGTTTAATAACTAAGGAATGTTTAGCATGTGTGGCCAAGATAATACATTAGAAATCATTTGGTTGTTGTTAATGATATACAATACATACATTTGTTAGCAGTTTGTATTAATTAAGGAAAACATATGTACTACTATTAAATATAAGTTATATTGTAAAAATAAAATAAAAATAAATAAACAAACAAACAAATAAATAAATAAAATAAATATTTATGGGGGGGGGGGAATTAACTTCTAAACAAGAATTTCCTTTACTTTTTTTTTACAGGCGTCTGAGTCACTGTTTTACTGTAAAGTATTGTTACATATATACATCTTAAGTGTATAAGAGAATGCATTCATGTAGCCTTCTTATAGCTGAAGATAGAGAATATTTTAAATATCTCAAAAGGTTCATTATTTACTCCCACACAGTAATAGTCTAAATTATTTTGGTACTTCTTCATCCAGAGCTAGTCTAAGTTATTCTAGTGGAAGATGGTCTATTAATCACTCTGACTATTTAAAACTATTAATTTCAGTGAATGCATATTCTTTTGTGCTCTCTAGTGGAAACAAAATACAAGGTAATTCATATGCTGCCATTAATACTAGAAAAACAGTCAGAGTTTGGTATTTATCAAAATGTATTATTCTTTTCACATTACTTCATAATAATTATTGAGGACATTCATTTATAAAATAGTTTGTATAACTAAATATTGCTGTTATATCTTATAATTTTGGAGTCTGTGTACAATTTCATTGTAAAAAAAAAGTTTCTAGAACTGGTAGCTTTCAACTAAGAAATGGGTACACATTGGAGTGTTAGGGCTCACTGGTGTGTTGGAATCAGTTGAAAGAATGAAGTTGCAGCTAACTGGCTGTCATTTAACCTGCTGTCTGTCCCATAGTCATAGTGAGTGCCTTCAAAATCTGGGTTTGTTTATATCTATTTGCCTGCCTGCATGACACATGGGAATTGCCTATCTATGAACATGGGGAGAAAACCAAGTAAACCAACTGATTTAGCTCCATGGCTTACCATGTTTAGTTCATTCTACCAGCCAAATAGCACATCTTGGGGGGAAATTTCTGAGGCTACTCCAGCATGATGCCAGGTTCCTGTTTTGATGATTGTATTCTCTTACCCACAAGGGTCATAATTCTACAACAATAGCTGTGACATTTGATCTGACCACAAGATGGTATATTTTATTTTTTCACTTTTTCCTTTCCCTATCTCAAAAGTAATTTCAGGGTAATTTATTTAAATTTATCAACTGTGGTGAAATTGATAATTAATAACCAGGCAAACAAATCAAGTTGCAGGAAAAATAATGCAAGAACAGTTAGACAAAGCTGGAAAAATGTTAATACTTAGATATGTACAGCATGAGGTTTTGCTTAATAAATAGAGGCAGGATGCTTGTGTCATCCTTGTATACTTTAAGGTCACTTCTGAAACATTTTAGAATAGCCACAAAATATTGCCCTCAGAAAGACAATAGCTTTTTGGGCCTGATAGCTTATTTGGAATGACAGTTAATGTGGTAGAAAAAAAAAAAGATCAAGCCCTGGCTAGGTGCCTTCGTTGGTTGGAGTGTCATTCCATACACTATACACCAAAATGTTGCAGGTTCAATTCCCATCAGGGCACATGACCAGATTGTGGATTTGATCCCCAGTCATGGCGCATATGGGAGGGAACAGATCAATGTTTCTCTCTCACATTGATGTTTCTCTCTTTCCCTCCCTCTCTTCTTTCTTCCCTCCCTTCTTCTCTCTCCAAAATCAATAAAAAACATATCCTCAGGTGAGGATTTTTTTAAGAGTCAATTCAATGAGGAAGAACGAAAACTTACATTGAAATTATTCTACATTATCAATTTATATAAAAATACTTTCATTTCAATTGCATCGTAACAGATAGTATAATAATAAAGTGTAACTTTATCAACATGTGAGTAGACATATGAATTTACACTTGTGTTAATTAAATCTAATAAAAAGTTCTGCTCTTGTCCTGGCTGGTGAGGTTCAGTTGGTTGAGTATCATTCTCTGCACTGAAAGGTTACAGGTTCCAGTCCTGGTCAGAGCACATACCCGAATTTTGGATTCGACCCTCATTTGGGAGGCAGCCAATCAATGTATCTCTCTCACATCAATGTTTTTCTCTCTCCCCTCCCTTACTCTTTCTCTAAAATGAATGAAAAACATGTTTTAAAAAGTTCTACTCTCTGACTTTATATAAAGGGTAAATTATATCTATCCATACACTCTGGTTATTATTTTTGTTTATGTCTATTTAATTTCCAGACAACTTTAAAAAAAACACACACAAAGTGAAATTGGGCTGTTTTAGAGATGTTGAGAGGAATGAAAATGAATTCTTTTAAAATTAATTTGTTGTGAATTTAAAATGTAGAACGTATGTTCCAATGGGCAATTCTCCCTTTTCAGCAAAGATTTCAAGATCAGAATGAATTTTTTTTTATCCACATAGTGTGTTGTTTTTATTTCCTGAAAGAATAGAAAGGACTTTCATGGAAGAGAGAATGTGACTTAGTGGAGGGGCAGGGACTGGGTCTCCTTACTCAGAATTTTATTTAATTCTACCTGTGTGCTCTACTGGCTCTGTTTGCAAGTTTCCCGGCCTCAGTACACACAAAATGGAGATAAAGATTCCTTCTCCTTCCTCACCTGTTAAGATTCCGAGGAGGGAAACATCAGAATTATCTGAGTTCTGCTTCTTTGTAAAATTGGTCCTAAATGTACTGTTGTATTCCGTGGACATTCGCTAATAGTGCTTTCTATGACCCCAGCATCATGCCCAACACTGCATGCAGTAGACAGAATGTAATAGATAATTATTCGTATCTCTATTACTTAGCTTTAAGTATCACCACCCTAGAGATATTGGATGTTATTGCTGCAAAATCATGTCAGTATTCACAAATACTTGATACTTGAGAGGATTAACTTCAATTATAATCACAAATGACAGCCCTGGCCAGTGTGATTCAACTGGTTGGCTTGTCATCTGCCAAAAGGTTGCAGGTGTGGTTCTCAGCCAGGGCACATACCCAGGTTGTGGGTTCAATCCCTGCATGTACAGGAGGCAACCCATCACTATTTCTCTCTCAACCTCTCCCTCTCGCTAAAAAAATAAATAAATAAAAAAGAAAGAAAAAAAATAATAAAGTTATAAAAAGTATATGGCCAGAGAAGATTCATGTGGGTTTTGACTTACATTTTAAAACCTTAAATTATAATAAGGATAGTAATGTTTACTGTTTTATTTAGTATTTCAATGCAAAGGAAAATGAGTGTGTGTGTGTGTGTGTGTGTGTGTGTGTGTGTGTGTGTGTATCTTACCTAATAAAAGAGAAACATGCAAATTAGCCATCACTCCACTACATCCATAGCCAAAGTGAGTGTGTATGCAAATTAACCCAACAAAGATAGGGGTTAATTTGCATATGCAGGCACAGAGCAGCCAGGAGGGGGTGTGACGCCTGCTATGAGGGGAAGGGTGGTGGTGGAGGGGGCTACCAGACAGAAGCTAGGACTTGCTGGCTCCCAAGCAGGCCAGGAGCAGGGATTTGCCAGCTCCAGGGCTACTGGGAGTGAAGCCAGGGGAAGGAAGGCCTATTCTTGCATGAATATTATACAACAAGCCTCTAGTATATAATTCATGCATGGGGAAGGGGGTTGTCCCTCAGCCCAGCCAGCACCCTCTCCAATCTGGGACCCCTCAGGGGATGTCCAACTGCCTGTTTAGGCCTGATTCCGGGATCGGGATCCCTGTCACAGTTGGACATCCCTGTCACAATCCAGGAATGCTGACTTCCAACTGCTTGCCTGCCTGCTTTCCTGATTGCCCCTAATCACTTCTGCCTGCCAGCCTGATCACCACCTATGGTGATGATCAACGCCCCTGCAAGCCTGATTGATGCTTATCTGCTCCCTGGCCAACCTGTTTGCCCCTAACTGCCCAACCCTGCAGGCCTAATCCCCCCTAACTGCCCTCCCCTGCTGGCCTCATTGCCCACAACTGCCCTCCCTTACAAGCCTGGTCCTCCCAACTGTCCTCCCCTGCTGGCCATCTTGTGGCAGCCATCTTGTGTCCACATGGGGGCAGGCATCTTGTGTGTTGGTCAATCTGGATATTACTCTTTTATTAGATAGGATTAGATAGGATAGAGGCTGGTGCATGGGTAGGGGCCAGCTTATTTGCCCTGAATGGTGTCCCAGATCAGGCTGGGGTATGGGGAAGCCTGGGCAAAGGGCCTGTGGTGTTTTGCTGGCTGGCCACACTCCACAGCAACCCAAGTGGAGGCTCTGGTATCTGAGATTTATTTATCTTCTATAATTGAAACTTTGTAGCGTTAAGCAGCCAAGCCTCCTGCTCACTCCGTGGCCATAGACATTTTTGTTGGGATTTATTTCTTTTCTATAATGGAAACTTTGTAGCCTTGAGTGGAGGCCAAGGTAGGCCAGGGCTGAGGAAGCTTGGCTTCCTCCATTGCCAGGGAAACCCAAGCATCCTGTTCCTGCTTGCTCTGTGGCCACACCAATCTTGGTTGGTTTCATTTGCATATTTGCTCCTGATTGGCTGGTGGGTATGACTTGTGGGTTTAGCAGAGTTATGGTCAATTTGCATATTACTCTTTTATTAGATAGGAGAATATATATACATATATATATGTGTGTGTGTGTGTGTTATAACAATTCAACAAAATGTAAGGATTACATGTAAAACATCACAAACAATACTCAAAATCTATTTTTGTAAGCAACTGTGGATTGCTGGAGTGCTTTTACTTTATGGGATGAAATTTGAAAGCTTGGTACCATTACGTGTAAACAGAGATTTGGAATGAGGGAAAGAAAATAGTGTGTGCTGAGGGGTGGTTATGAGTCAGAAACGTCACATCCCTTATTTCTTTTTATCCTCACAATTGCATTAGGTAATATTAATATCCCAACTTCAGGGATGAGGAGCATAAAGTGGAGTGAATCTATGTAACTTGCATGAGATCATAAGGAGTGTATTTTGGATCAATGGTCCAAACCTATCTCTGCCTGACTCTGAAACACCCCTTCCTATTGCATTCTGGAAGAACATGGGAGTTCTTAGTCCCTGTGTGGCCAGAATCAGACTCTGTGACCTAGTGGGCTTAATCACAAGGAACAACAACAGCCTATAATTATTGGAATCAATAGTCTAGGTCAGTGGTCAGCAAACTCAGTCAACAGAGCAGAGCGGCAAACCGTAGCTTGCGAGCCACAGTTCGCCGACCACTGACCTAGGCCAAGTCATGTGGTGTTATCCTCAGTCTGGGGGTGGGGGAGGAGTTTGAGGTGGCAAAGGGAGTGCAATGGGCATGGACCAGATCATCTGCAGAATTATTCCTGGCTCCAGATGTTGTCACAGTAGTATGAAAAGAAATGGTTTAGAATCCGTGTTCATTTGTGTCTGACTAGCACCATTGTGACACCCAGCAAGCCCCTAAACCCTTTAGGGTGCTTAGGTATCAAATGCAAACAGAGAAATGACTGGTTCTGCTACTGGGCTTTGTGAGGATAAATGACATAACAGGGGGGAAGGTGTCCTGTGATCTAAGTTCTTCCCAAATAGAGGGTGTCACATGACCCCAGCCAAGCCTCACTAAAGACCAATGATAGAAAAATGAAAATATCTGTAGAAAAACAAGGTCATGCAAACATTTTCTTCAGATGCAGTTTATGAAACTGTTGTGTGTAATCCAGAGCATTCATGCTCTTCACTCACCATAGTGAAATGAAAGTCTTTCTCCGTAATTCTGAGTTTTATTAATGACTCAAACTGTTACAGTTCAAAGAAAATTGAGTCTTAATAGCTTTCAGAAATAGCAGCAAAGTATTTTGAAATGTACACAAAGTGTGAAATTTTCTCTAGAAGGAACTTGGCAGTTCGCTGAGAGGACAGTTATAGTATTCAACTGCCAAGGTATGAAACCTAGTCATTTCTCACCAGACTCTGACTGTTCTACATGTTATAATTAGCAGAATGTGGAAGTGCAAGTTTCACCAGTTTAGAAGAAAAGGTAATTGCAAGGAATTTCCATTTTTCCAGCTGGTTACTTAGTTTGACATTTAATATGCAAAGTTGAAATGTTCTGAAACAAAAATCAAAAAGAGATAAAAGCAACTTCATGGAACAAAATCTTTTTCAGCAGAACTAGAAAGCTGGCACGTAGATGAAGGGAATGTGTGTTTGATACAAGAGCAAAACTGGTTTCTGTGTGCCCAGGGCAGACCTGTCCTTACAGAATCAATCGCCAGCCCAGCTCCAGGAACCGCCCTGAGGGCAGATGTTGGCCATCCATTGCAGAGGTGAAGTTGTGAAAGAAGCCACAGAAATTGTGATTTTTTTTCCTTTCCTTTTTTAAACAGAAAGCCTATTCTGGATTTTTGTTGTTGTTGTTGTTTATTTGTTTTGTTTTGTTTTTCTGGATCCAGGAAAAAAGCTAATAAACACAAGTGATTTAAATCAGGCATTTCTTTGCATGTTCACCATCCCAAGTCAAATCTCCATCCATCACCATTTATCCCCCCTATACCCTGTATTTTGGAATTGTACACTTGGAACCTATATAATTTTTAAAAATATATTTCATTGATTTTTTACAGAGCGGAAGGGAGAGGGATAGAAAGTCAGAAACATCGATGAGAGAGAAACATCGATCAGCTGCCTCTTGCACGCCCCCTACCAGGGATGCGCCCGCAGCCAAGGTACATGCCCTTGACCGGAATCGAACCCGGGACCCTTCAGTCCGCAGTCCGACGCTCTATCCACTGAGCCAAACCGGTCTCGGCTGGAACCTATATAATTTTATTAACAAGCATCACCCAGTAAGTTAAATAAAAAATAAAATAATAAATCAGGCATTTCTTGTAAAAAATTAAAGTTTTGATCTCATGTTAAAAACTGCTGTTGCGATACCAAATTTAGCAGTGTTCTGAGAGCTTAATTGGAGGTGGTTTAGAATTGGCATATATACGCATGTTGAAATTCTTTTTTTTTTAAATCTCGCCGAAGGATGTGTTTATTATTGATTTTAGGGACAGAGAAAAGGAGAGAGGGGGGTGAGAAGAGGGGTAGTGGGGAAACAGAGAAACATTACTGTGAGAGAAAAATCTACTGCAATATTCCATGCATTTTTATATTACCCAAAGATCTAACCTGCAACCTAGGTATGTGCCCTGGCTAGGAATCAAACCTTCAGCCTTTTTGGTGTTTGAGATGATGCTGCAGCCCACCGAACCACCTAGCCAGGGCTTATGCATGTTGAAATTTAACATGATAGCCAATATTAAGGATGTGTCAGTGTTAAACAAATGCATGGTTTATAAAACAAAGACATTAAAGTTCATGAAGATGCTACATTTTTAATAAAAAGTTATCGGAAGAACAGAATGGTATCATTTAAATTTAATACTGTGCAAATGTATTCCTAAGTTGCATACTTGTGGATACATTCATGGTCAAAGTAAACATGTCGAGTATATGCAGACCCTCAGGAGACTACACTGGCATTCTGCAGTAATCCACGAATAAAATAAAAATACCCTATTTTTGAAACCCTTGAACCTTTATGTTGGTCATGCTGTTACCTAAAAAAGCTGTAATTTAATGCATCCATGATTTGCTTTTCATGGATTCAAACAGGCAAGCAGGCATATACTTAGCATAATTGTACATATCTGAGCAGAAGGGAATTTCAAAGTTCCAGCTCTTCAGCACTGCTTAGCATACAGAATACAGTAAATCAGTCCCACTGATGGCCCTGCTCTGCCTGGCCCGGGCTAGTGACGGTTTTGTGAGCACAGCCACAATTCGGAGTCAGGTTGGCAGACTAGAGCCCCTGACAGTAAAGCCCCTTTACTTATTTAGTGAACTCCTCCCCCTTTTTAAATGTATTTACTTATTTGATTTTATTTTTCAAGGACAGTTTGCATTCAACATTATTTTGTATTAGTTTCAGGTGTATAGCATAGCAGTTAAACAATCATATAATTTATAAAGTATTATCCCCAGTATCTCAAGGCACCATACATAATTGTGTTATTAGAATATTGTTGACTGTATTTCCAATGCTTTATTTTCCACTTCTGTGACTATTCTTGAACTACCTGTTAGTACTTCATTGCTTCATCTTTCTTACCCAGCCCCACAAACGGCCTCCCTCAGTGAACATTATTGACTCCCATGCCAGCCACTCAACTGAAAGTAGATTAACACCAAATTTGTGAATGTACAGACTCAAAATAAAAAAGAAACTAAAGTTGCCTTGCCACCACTGGGTCATACTTATGCAGATAATTTGTGTAGTAAGTTTAACATTTAGTTTTCAAAATACTGGTTACTCGCCGAGACCAGTTTGGCTCAGTGGATAGAGCGTTGGACAGCGGACTGAAGGGTCCCGGGTTCGATTTCAGGAAGGCCATGTACCTTGGCTGCGGGCACATCCCCGGTAGGGGGCGTGCAAGAGGCAGCTGATCAATGTCTCTCTCTCACTGATGTTTCTGACTTTCTATCCTTCTCCCTTCCGCTCTGTAAAAAAATCAATAAAGAAAAAATAAAAATAAAAAACAAAATACTGGTTACTCTAGGATTCTAATAGAATATAGTCTACTACAGCTATAATGATGTATCTTGCTATTTAACAGGATGTTGTAATATCCTGTTTACTTTTTATTAAAATAATTAAACTTATATTTCTTCATGATGAATATCTCTAGTTATGTACAAATTAGAAGCTGGCTACTTTGTGAGGATCTTCATTGTCATCTTTTAGCATTTAACTTATGCTCAATGCTGAGACATAGAATCCTCTTCATAGTCACTGCCTCTGCTTCAGAGGAAAATGAGACAGAGGCATGAGCAGCCCTGGGCAGACATCACTCTGCAGCCCAGGGACTCTACTAGGCAAGGACAAGGTCGTCACAGGAGCTCAGACTTTTATAGCACCTGCTGTGCTCAAGCATTGTTCTGAATGACAGGATGTAAGTACCCCATTGTGAAGATGGGGAAACTGAGGCATAAGGTTTCCATACCTTACCCATAGACAACACAGCCAGTACGTTGTACAAACCACTGGTGGTTGAAGCAGGCATGTGGCCCTCCTTGAAATGTCTATGATATTTGAACTAGCTCATCCAGAAAAGTACTTCCAGGGTAGATGCAGTATTTTATGCATCTTTACATTACCCATCTCTAGCACTGGGCCTGGCAAACAGTAGAAACTAAGAAATTGTTTTAATTATTCTTTTCAAACACTGAATTGTAATAGTATTCTTTGTGCAACCATGAAATCATATTGCTTTTTTTTTCTCAGATCTCCAGGGCAGGAATCATAAGAGTGAAAACATCAATTGGTTCTATTTTAATGTCATCGGTTTTTTGTGTGTGTGTTTTTTTAAATCATGACATTTCTATTTTTCTGATTGATAATTTGCAGTTTTTAGGCCTATCTTTTGTGTTGCTTAATACATGTAGAGGCTTTTATTCTCTTTATTCCTAGGTTGATTCTTGTTCTTTAGCAGTTATCACTGGGATTCTGAAGAGTCTTGCTTTCTTTTTTTTTCAAGCCAAAAATAATGCTAAATAATAAGGCTGCTTTTATAGATAATTTCCAGACCCAGCCTGTTTTGCATAACATCTGTATTTAATCAGGGACTACAAATTTAAGTAAACTGTTCTAATCATATTTTGTAAATTCAGTTTGTCTTGATTATTTAAAGGAGAGTCATCAGGATTGGTAGATTTAAATATATGTTAATTCTATTTTATGTCCATTCATCCTTCCACATTTTCTAATAATTATGATGAAGGGGGGGAAATAGTCCGAACAACATTTTGCAGAATTTTTTGTAGATGGTTTAACTTTATAGACTTCAAAAATCATAATCTCGTTTGTTGGCAATAGTGTTATGTACATTATTCTTGAGTTTGGCTAGACCACGTGGGAAATAGGAAAGTCCAATATAAAAAAATATTTGTATAATATATTGTGTGGTTGTTTTTTTTTTCAAACAGGAGCAAATATGCTGACACCAATAGGGAATCCAACAATTCAAATTCAATTCTGACATTAACTATACAGTTAGCACAGACCCCAGAGTTCAAGGGTCCAGGCTCCACTCTTGATGACACCCATACTAATACTACCCACACTTCTGTCTATTCAACAATTTGAGAGGGGGTTCCCATAACCCCCTCGCAAATTCAATAATTCACTCGAATGACTCATGGAACTTAGGACAGTGCTTTACTTATGATTACCCATTTATTATGCAACTTAGGAACAGCCAAATGGAAGCGATATCCTGGGTAAGGTGATGGGGGTGGGGGGCGGGTACAATGCAGAGCTTTTCCATGCCCTCTCCAGGCTTGCCATTCTCCCAACACACTCATGTGTTCACCAGCTCAGAAGCTCTCTAGATCCTGTCATCAGGGCATTTTATGGAAGTTTCATTACACAGGCATGAAGGTTGGAAAATCCTGGTCCATTGCTGATTAAACTCAATCTCTGGCCCCTTCCCCTGCTCCAATGTGGGGCTCAAGTTCAAACCTTTTCTAATCACATGCTTGGTCTTCTTGGTGGAGATTTAGGGGGTCACCTCATTAACATAAACTCAGATGCAGTGAAAAGGGGTTTGCTGTGAATTACAAAGGACTCTGCTGTCACTTAGAAAATTCCAGGAGTTGGAGCTCTGTACCAGGAACCTGGGGCAAACACCAAATACATATTTTTTTATGATGCCATGTATGTACACAGACCAATATGTGTATTATAAGCAATATTTTGATGTACAAATTATATGATCATTTAAAGATCTCAGATTACTTCTTGAACACTTGTACACAATTCTCATTTACAAGCAGCATCCTTTGGTGAATATGAAATTTTAAGTGGTAACTAAATTTTGCTATATAAATTTTGCTAAATTTTGCTATACAACTCTAGTTAACCTCTACTTAACTTTTTTTTTAAAAAAAAATAGATTTAGGCAGAACTTTCCTCCTCTTCCTGGGGACCTCGGAAGTAGGTACCACCACTCCCCCACTCAAGGAGGAGGTTGTAAAAAAAAATAGATTTACTTCTTGGTTCATAAAATAAACAGAGTGGCACTTTTTTTGAAGTGTAGGGCGTGGCTGTCAAGACTTGAGTTTCAGTTCTGGTGTGTGACCTTGGACTACGTGTGCAACAGCCTCTCAAAGCTTGCTCTTCTCATTTACAGAGTGGGAATGATGCTAGCTACCTCAGGGACTGTTGTGTGGCTGAGACTTTGTCTTGATTGTTTAAACTTAGCCTTAGTAAAACCCTTAGTGCAGTACAAAATTCAGAGTAATCTCTCCCTTTTAAGAAAATGTTTGTCCATATGTGTCAGAGAACATTCTCCTGCTCGCTTAGCTCCTCTGGGATGTGCAACTCAATTTTTCTTTCTCAAGAGTTTTAGGTCTTCTTTTCAGTTCATGTTGCATCTAACATACAGAATTAGAACTTCCATTTTCTTGAGAGAAAAAAGAAAAACCAAATGATTTTCTCTGGAATTCCAGCTATTTCTCTTCTTTCATGGAAAAAATTCTCAAGCAGATGTTGTTCCCCACCATTCCTTATCCTCACTTTGAAGCACTCACATTCTAAAGCTTTTATGTAGCTTTTCCAGCAATCTGTTCTGATGATGGTCGCTAATGGACCCATATAATTGTTCTTTCTCTCTGTTTTCTCTTTTAAAAATTTTGACAGAGAAACTACACTGAGTGGCCAGATCATTATGATCTCTGAATGAATAATAATCTGCCCACTTATTGTATATCCCATATAATAAAAGGTTAATATGCAAATTGTCACCTTGACCAGGAGTTCGACCAGCAGGCAGGCCTGCCAACCCCCCATGTCCCCTCCCCCTGGCCAGGCTTGCCAGACCCCACCCATGCATGAATTCCTGCACTGGGTCGCTAAAGTATACACACACACACACACACACACACACACACACACACACACACACACATATACTTAACACATACACTAGAGGCCCGGTGCATGAAATTCGTGCACGGGGTAGGGGGATTGGGGGGTGTCCCTCAGCCCAGCCTCCACTCTGTCCAATCTGGGACCCCTCGAGGGATGTTTGATTGCCCATTTAGGCCCAATCCCGGACATCCTTCTTACAGTCCAGGACTGCTAGCTCCAAACTGCTCCCCTGCCTGCTTCCCTGATTGCCCCTAACCACTTCTGCCTGCCAGCCTGATCACCCACTAACCACTACCCTGCCAGCCTAATTGATGTCTAACTGCTCCCCTGCCAGCTTGTTTGCCCCCAACTTCCCTCCTCTGCCGGCCTGGTCACCCCTAACTGCCCTCCCCTGCAGACTTGATTGCCCCAAACTGCCCTCCCTTGAAGGCCTGGTCCCTCTCAACTACCCTCCCCTGGTAGTCTGATGGCCTACAACTGCCCTCCCTTGCAGGCCTGGAACCTCCCACTGTCCTCTCCTGCAGGCCATCTTGTGGTGGTCATCTTGTGTCCACATGGGGGCAGGATCTTTTACCACATGGGGACAGCCCTCTTGTGTGTTGGAGTGATGGTCAATCTGTGTATTACTCTTTTATTAGATAGGCTAGAGGCCTGGTGCCTGGGTTGAGACTGGCTGGTTTGCCCTGAAGGGTGTACTGGATCAGGGTGGGGGTTCCTTTGGGGTGTGGGGCAGCCTGGGCGAGGGGCCTATGGTGGTTTGCAGGCCGGCCATACCCCCTAGCAACCCAAGTGGAGGCCTTAGGATCTGGGATTAATTTATGTTCTACAATTGAAACTTTGTAGCCTGGAGTGGAGCCAAGCCTTCTGCTTGCTCTGTGGTGACAGCCATTTCTGTTTGAAACTTTGTATCTTAGAGTGGAGGCCTAAGTTAGGGCTGCAGAAGTTTGGCTTCCTCCATTGCCCTGGCAACCCTGGCCTCTTCTCTCTCCAGCTCCGTGGATGTTGCCATTTTCGTTGGGATTATGTATCTTCTATAATTGAAACTTTGTAGTATTGAGTGGAGGCCTAGGCCGGCAAGGGCAGGCAGAAAGCTTGGCTTCCTCCATTGCCAGGGAAACCCAAGCTTCCCTCCTACTCTCAGTGGCAGCAGCCATCTTGGTTTGGGTTTATTTGCATAATTTCCTCCTGATTGGCTGGTGGGCGTGGCTATGGGCATGGCTTGATCGGAGGTATGGTCAGTTTGCATGTTACTCTTTTATTAGATAGGTTATGAAATTAAGTCTCTCACCTTAAAAGGTAACATACTTACTTACTTTTAGATAGTACCAAGAATGCCTTTATATCATCTCTACTGAGAGGCCAAGTACATGAAATTCATGCATGGGGAGGGACCCAAGTGGCTGCCAGCACTGGCCAGGACTCCCTTCCCCAGCTGCCTGCTGCTGCCGCTGCTGGCCGGGGCCACCCTATTAGGCTTTTATTATATAGGATACACCACACACACACACACATACACACACACACTAAGTGGCCAGATTATTATGCGTTCAGAGATCATAATAATTTGGACATTCATTGTATATTTGCTTCTGATATTATTTTTTTTACCACTCGTTTTCCCCTTCTCTTGCTGACTTTTCCTTTCACATCTTTGATTCTTTTCCTCTACCCCCATTGTAAGGTATGTCAGGGCCAGCACCCTTGCAACTCCTGTCTTTGCAGTTTTTTCTTGAGAAATTTCACCTGCTTTTTCAGCAGCAGCTTTCTCCTCGATGTTTATGAAACGCAGATCCATTCCTGTAAGCCTACCCTCCTTCCTGAATTGCAGCTACCCATTCCCAGCTTCCTAAAATTAAACCATGTTTCCCACCATTCCCCTGGCCTCAAAACTTGAGTATTCCCTTTACTTTCCTCTATCCAATGTCAATGGGTTTTGCCAATCCTTGTTATCTCATCTGTCCTTTTCTCTCCCTTCCCTTGGAACCTCTTCCATTTAGACTTTGTCCCTTTGCATCTGAAGCTCTGTAGTGTCTTCAGGACTATCTTGTCCTGTCATTCGCCCTCCACTGGTGGATAAATTCTTATGTGATAACATTACTCCTTTGCAATGGACTCTTCTGGCAGCTTTGCACTTTCCTGAGAGAAAAATCCCAAAACATGGATCACCTGTCATCAAAGGCATTCCACTTTCAGGGCTGCATTGCCTTTTGTGAACTCCTCCTTCAGCCAAGGTTGCCACATGCTCTACTCATCTTTCCCACATCTTCCTGTTTGCTCATAACTTTGTCCTCACCTGCACACCTGCACATCTGGCTGTTTCTCCTATGAGACTCAAGCCAAACCTCATCCATTATCTTGACGTGATTTTTGTCTCCTCTGACCTCTTGGAGTAGTGAGTGTTTCCATTTTTCTATTATTTACTGTCTTATGACAACCTCTTCTATTTAGAGAACTGAGATTCTTAACCTTGTATTGTTATTATACAACCTTGAAATTACATAAATTGAATGTGCCTTGAATATAGTAGCACTTAATACATTTTAATCAATTGTTTTTAGTTATCTTTTTTTTTTTTCAACCACACTAATGGTCTGGAGCTTACTAAGCAAGCAGAATATCAGTGTAGTTTTCAGTATTAAATTCAGAAATAAGCAAAATATCGAAACCACCTGGATTTGCCTGTTTTATTAGTGTAATAAGCAATGTGTGTTTCCGCAGGATAAGCTCTATAACCTCGTGTAACAGAAGCAGAGGAAAGGGCAGACTGGTGGCAGACAGTCGAGCAGAGAAGGGAATGGTGAATGTGAACACAGCTAGTGTAACCGATGTTGATCCGTGGTGGAGGGTGCATTTTAAAAGTGCTTATATGGTGGGTGCATTGCTGTTCATCCAATCTGTTGGTAAACTGGAGTGTGATACTTCATATACTTCTTGCCGATCTCCATAAACACCTTTAATTCTATAGATGCTGAGTGATGTGTTTGGTAGCTCTTGGACTCAGCCAGTTGCTGAAAAAAAGTGTCTCTGAATAAGCCAGTAAGTCAGTTCCTTAAAGTACTCCAAGCTTCTTGGCCTTCAGTGTTGCCAATGAGAGGATATCCTCTGCGGCCTGCTGATCGGATTGTCTGGAATTCAGTACTGAATCCATCTCTTAGATGACTTCCTTTGATTTAAATCAAGAGACAAATCAGGGTTCTCACATACAATATACATAAATTCATTTATTTTAAACACACTATTTAAATCTAGAGCCCTGATGCACGAAATTTGTGCATGGAGGTGGGGGGGGGGGTGTGGCCCTCAGCCAAGCCTGGGCCCTCTTGATATCTGGGACCCCTCACTCCTAACCGCCACCTGCTTGGTCCTAACCTCCTGCCTGCTTGCTCCATACCGTTCACCAGCTCGCTCCTTACCACTTGACTCGCCACTCCTTAGCATTGCTGCAGAGGCAGGAAAGGCTTACCAACCCTGAGCCTGGCTTCTGGCTGAGCAGCGTTCCCATTGTGGGAGTGCACTGAACACCAGCGGCCAGCTCCTGCAATGGCCACCCCCCCCCCCCATGGTCAGTGTGCTTCATAGTGACTGGTCATTCCTGCTGTTCCATCGTAACAGTTGCTTAGGCTTTTATATATATGCTAGAGGCCCGAAGCATAAAATCTGTGCATGGGAGGCGGGGGATGTCCTTCAGCCCAGCCTGCACCCTGTCCAATCTGGGACACCTCGAGGGATGTCCGACTGCCAGGATTGGGCCTAAAAGGGCAGGTGGACATCCTTCTCACAATCCAATACTGCTGGCTCCAAACTGCTCACCTGCCTGCCTCCCTGATTGCTCCTAACCGCTTCTGCCTTCCAGCCTGATCACCCCCTAAACACCACCCTGCCTGCCTAATTGATGTCTAACTGCTCCCCTGCCAGCCTGTTTGCCCCCAACTTCCCTCCTCTGCTGGCCTGATCACCCACAACTGCCCTCCCTTGCAGGCCTGCAACTTCTCAACGACCCTCCCCTACTGGCCATCTTGTGGTGGCCATCTTGTGTCCACATGGGGGCAGGACTTTGACATCATGGGGGCAGCCTTCTTGTGTGTTGGAGTGATGGTCAATCTGCAAATTACTCTTATTAGATAGGATAGAGGCCTGGTGCATGGATGGTAGCCAGCTAGTTTGCCCTGAAGAGTGTCCTGGATCAGGCTGGGGATTCCCTTGGGGCATGGGGAGGCCTGGTGGTTTGCAGGCCAGCTATGACCCAAGCAGAGGCCCTGGTATCTTAATTAATTTATGTTCTACAATTGAAACTTTGTAGCCTGGAGCAGAGCCAAGCCTTCTGCTCAAGCCATTTCTGTTTTGGTTTATTTAAATTCTATAATTGAAACTTTGTAGCCTAGAGTGGAGTCCTAGGCACAAGGGCTGCCTTCCTCCATCACCTGGGCAACCCTAGCCTCTGCTCTCTCCAGTTCTGTGGCTTCTGCCATTTCTGTTGGGATTATGTATCTTCTATAATTGAAACTTTGTAGCATTGAGTGGAGGCCTAGGCTGGCAAGGGCAGGAGGGAAGCTTGGCTTCCTCCATTGCCGGGGAAACCCAAGCCTCCCTCCTACTCTCAGTGGCCACAGCCATCTTGATTGGGGTTTATTTGCTCCTGATTGGCTGGTGGGCATGGCTTGTTGGTTTAGCAGAGGTATGGTCAATTTGCATATTACTCTTTTATTAGATAGGACTAGAGGCCCGGAGCATGAAATTTGTGCATGGGAGGCAGGGATGTCCCTCAGCACAGCCTGCACCCTGTCCGATCTGGGACACCTCAAGGGATGTCCCGACTGCCCATTTAGACCTGATCCTCTCACAGTTCAGGACTGCTGGCTCCAAACTTATCACCTGTTTGCCTTCCTGATTGCCCTGAACCATTTCTGCCTGCCAGCATGATCAACCACTCCCCTGCCAGCAGGATTGATTTCTAACTACTCCCCTGCCAGCCTTTTTGCCCCCAACTTTCTTCCTCTGCCGGCCTGGTCACTCCTAACTGCCCTCCCCTGCAGGCTTGATCACCCCCAACTGCCCTCCCTTGCAGGCCTGGTCCCTCCCAGATGCCCTCCCCTACTGGCCTGATCACAACCTCCCAATGGCCTTCCCCTGCTGGCCATCTTGTGGTGGCCATCTTGTGTCCACATGGGGGCAGTAATTTGACAACATGGGGACAGCCCTCTTGTGTGTTGAAGTAATGGTCAATCTGCAAATTACTCTTTTATAGATAGGATAGAAGCCTGGTCCATGGGCGGGGGCCAGCTGGTCTGCCCTGAAGGGTGTACCTCATCAGGGTGGGGGTTCCCTTGGGGTGTGGGGAGTCCTGGGCAAGAGTCCTGTGGTGGTTTGGAGGCCGGCCACACCCCCCAGCGACTCAAGCAGAGGCCCTGGTATCTGGGATTAATTTACCTTCTGTAATTGAAATTTTGTAGCCTTAAGTGGGGGCCTGGGCTGGCCAGGGTGTGCAGAAAGCTTGGCTTCCTCTGTTGCCAGGGAAACCCAAGCCTCCGTCCTGCTCTCTCTATGGCCGCAGCCATCTTGGTTGGGGTTAATTTGCATACTCACTCTTGACTGGCTAGGGGGTGTGGCTAGCTTGTGTGGCTTGTGGGTGTAATGGAGTGATGGTTAATTTACATATTACTCTTTTATTAGATAGGACCTATTAGAGGCCTGATGCATGAATTCTTGAATGGGTGCGGTCCCTAGGCCTTGTTTTTGGGATCAGGCTGAAACCATCTTTCCAACATCCCCTCAGTGGTCTTGGATTGTAAGAGGGGGCAGGCCAGGCTGAAGGACCCCACCAGTACCCGATTGGGGCCAGGGAGGCACGCAGGAGTTTGGCCAGCGATGGAGGGACTGTGGGAGGGCTCCAGGGTGTGTCTGGCTCATCTCACTCAGTCCCAATCAGCTGAACCCCAGCAGCAAGCTAATCTACTGGTCAGAGCATCTACCTCCTGGTGGTCAGTGCATCATAGCAACTGGTTGACCAGTCAATTGTCTGCCCCCTGGTGGTCAGTGCACATCATAGCAAGATGTTGAGATGCCTTAGTATATCATCAACATATTATGCTTTGATTAGTTGAACGGACTACCAGACACTTAGCATAGTAGGCTTTTATTATATAGGATAGGTAATTTAAGATAATGTTTATGTTATCTACCAGGTTACGGTTTTTCTAGCATTTGAAGTTTTATTGAAAGTGAAATGCAAGCTATATTTTCTCCTTAAATATGGCATATCATCTTGAAGTCTAGTTTTGTCATTTTCATTAGGCCGTGAACCAAATGGTGAAAAATTTTGTCCTACTCAAAAGAAAAATGGTACAGCTTACTGAGCTAAAACACCTTGAGAGAATACTATATTCTAATAGATCCATTTTCAGCTGACAAAATTCCCATATTACATACTTGAACATTGCCTCTTTTTTTTAGCCTAAATGAGGCATCTCAATATTAATGCAGCCAGAGGAAATAAAAGCATTTAAAGTAATTTTTCAACAACTTACATTCTTTCTCAATAGAGCACACCAAATAAAAGGCATTACCAGTGTGACTAGTAGAATAACTACCAATCAGAATGTCTATCAATTCATGAAGTTCCTCCAACTCAGTCCACACTAATGACTAAATCATAGTACTTCAATTCCCCTAATAAAGGACAGGCACCATACACCAAACACTGCAAAATAATCTGTCAGACTTATAAACATGCAAAATGAAGTGTAAAATTGAAGCAATTATGAGGGTATCTCAGATGAAAACAGAAATTTGGGATCTATATTATCTGGATAAATGTTAGGTTCCACAATATGAGTTGTTGCTCTGTAAACATGAGCAATATTAACCTTTTAAAATATCTTTATCTTTTCTTTTATTTAACTTATTTCTTTGTACTACTTTTCAACATACTTGTTATAATAAGTCTGTAACTAGTGCATTAAAAAAACCATATTGGTAAAAGTAGTATAATTGATGAGAGTTTATTTACTTAAAAAAATGAGTGAGCTAGAGGGAGTGTACACACATATAGATGTTCTCTATATTTATAAACATACATAGAATAGAAAATATGTCACTAAGCAAAACAGGAAAAAGTCATTTCTAGAAAATCTATATTGCTATTATTCTTATCCCAGCAAAAGAATAGTACTTTTAAGATGTTTTATTTTAAACTAATTTTAGGGTTTTAAATTTGCAGAAATACCTTAGTATAATTATTCAAACTAAGAAATTGTCATTTGTCAGCACTATTAACTAAATAAACTACAGACCACATTTACATTTCACTAGGCTCTCCATAATGGCTACTAATTTTCCACACCTTTCTCCAAAAGTAAGGACATAATAGACATGTCTGCTTTGGTCCCCTGGCCTCAGATAGGTCCTTTGTGCAGACGGTGCAGGGTGTAGGCTGATGTGGATCCAACACTTTTCTTGGACAACACCTGGGACACATCACTTTTTCCCACTTTCTCTTACACTTTGTACTTTATTTTTAGCATATATTAAATATATAAATATATGTATCACATTGTTATAGTTACTTATTTATTCTTCCAGATTATTATGAGTTCTCGTCATCTCCTTTTACTTGTGGAGCAATAAGTTATGTGTACCTACTTTTTACCAGAGGTAAGGTCCAATACTGGGCAAGTTGTGGAGAGTTAAAGAGGAATAGTTCCTGCTTTTCAATGAATTATCATGTCTATATAACTGCAGACCTGATAAATTCCATGAAGGACAATGAAGAGAATAGTGAGAGTCTAATAATATACAGATGTATATTGGTGAGTCATGTGAAGTGAGGTGATATGTGAGCTGAGAATAAGTTCACTGGATGCAGGGGCAGAGGACCTGTTGCAGGGTCTACATAAAAAAGAATAACACATGCAAGAGAAACTGAAAGGAGATTGGGGATCACAGAAAGCAGGGGAGAGGAAAGGGGACATTTTTGGAAAATGAAGGTTAAGGTGAGAAGGGGCCAGATCATAGGCATTTAGTCCATGTTGAGATGTAGGTTATTTCAAGAGCTGCGAAAAGCCACGAAGGGATAATGGAGCAAGAAGAACAGATTTGCCTTTTAAAAAGAACACCATGGCTCTAGTGCAGCAAATGGATTGGGGGAGAAGGTTTGGGGTTAGTGCTGATAAGAGATGAGTGGGTTCAGATAGGTTAGTGACTATGGAAATGAAAATGGACAGAATGAAGACAGTGTAGAGGACAGAAATAGGTTGATATTGGGAGAGAAGGTCAGTTAAGGACGCTTCCTGGGTTTCTGTGCTGTTTATAGAATTGGTATCAGTGCCATTTGCTGCACAGGGCAGCGCTGAAAGAAAAAGAGATTACTTGGGGCTTTTCTGACATCAGAGTAGAGAAGATCCTGTCTTACCTCTCTTGATATTGATCTGACCTAAATTCAGTCAAGAGCCTCCAACTTCTCGTCAATAAGTGGGGATATTTGGCTTTCACTGATTGAGTAGGAAGAGCGTTTTAAAGTTATCCAAGAAGTTGTAGTGCTTCCTGGTGTCCTACCCTTGCTCTACAGGTAATCTCATTATGAAACTCGGGGCTTATCTGCTGTTTACATGATAAAGATGCGCACATCTCCAGCTCTCTTCCTAAAATTCTCTGCTGAACCCCAGGTCTATACATGCACCTGACAGGAACTCATTGTATTCTTTTTAATCCCAAACATGATCTTTATTCCTTATATTGGCTCTTCTGACCACCATTTCATAACCTCAGGTGTTCTCCATATATTCTTTTAATCCCGCCTTGCCTCCCCACACTTTGAATGTATTTCCACCAAATCTCAGGGATAACAGCTAATTTAGTATATATTCACCTTCCTTTTTCTCCTCCCCCACCCTCTGTCATTCCCACTACTTCCATAATTACATAATCTCTGGCCCCTCCAGGCCTGCCAGACCCTTTACTGTAGTCACCCAGAACAATTTGTGGTTTTTCTATTGGACATATCTACCCTTGGTGTCTCTCTCATTTTTCCTATATGAACTTCCAGGTCTACTGCAAAGCTTAATTAAGATGTCCCTTTTGTCTACTCTTATGGTCATTTATCACACTGCACCATGACAATCAATTGTTTGTCTAGACACACGTCATGCTATAGGCTTCCTGAAGTCAGGAACCAAGTTTTAATAGATGTAATGCCCCTTTCGCTGACACAGTTCATAGTACTTACGAGCCTAGAACAGTGCCTGGCACAATAGATGCTCAATTAGTACTTAAATTAATGAATAAGTAATAGATAGTAATAACATTAGTTAAATTAAAGATATAAGGGATGTATATATGTTTCTGAGCAACAGAGGATTGATATTATTTGACAGCTGACAGCCCCAATTACTAACTTCTTATTCAGACATTTATTGACTGATCTGTATTCTGTGAATGAACATCCTAGCTCATCTCCCCCTAAACTTTGTAAGAAACTTCCCCTCACACCACAATGCACTCTCCCATATAGAGGGCTAATGTAGCTCCTCTTCTTGAAGTTATCTTCTTAGCATCATTTACTCCCGGTTCTGAAAGTTTTACTTATCCTTCCTGTCCCAGCCTAAAGGTCTCTTCTTTGAACCTTTCCTGTTACTTCACAGTTTGAAATAATTCCAACCCCTTCTTCATTCCAATAAAACTTGAAATCTTCTTTCATTTTTCTACCCTGTTCCATGATTGTCGCTACCTGTTTATCTTAACTAGACTCTAAGCATCTGGAGGACAGAGATCCTCTCTTCCTCCACAATGCAAGACTTCATTGAAAGTAGCTGTTGAGTAACGTTTGTAGGATGTAATTAATGTTGGTCAATTATTCTGGGGATGCTTAGTAAATAATTCTGTGAAATAGCACAGATTTTTAAATCTAAAACTTTCTATTTTCTACATCTCATGGCTTATCAAATGTGCAAAGTTCTGAGGATAGCATCATGATTTGGACAGGAAGTTCCGGTCCAGAAGGAAAAAAGGCTAAGCATACACGAGATCCTTATTGAGTGTCCACTGCCCTGCATGGCAGGTAACGGAGATGTGATGGTAAAGTTCCGTTGTCCCTTGAAGCGTATTGTCTAGTTTTGAAGAGACAGGCGAGGTAAACTTTCAAACAAGTGTATCTTCCATTAACATGTGCTAAGTACCCTATATTGTGAAAACTTGGAGTGAGTGGACCTACACCTGGACGTTCTGGGTGGCTTCTTAGAGGTAAGCATCAGCTGACCGGGTGACAAAGGAAGGAGATGACCTTGAGTGTCACTGCCACACACAGAGCAAGAGGGGTTTTGGGAGAAGAGGCTGGAATTAATTCATATGCTTGTGCAAACCAAATGTTCTCCTTTTAGAATTCCTCATTCTGTTGGTGCATAGCTGAAATACATGTTGTTCCCTCCAAAATACTATATTTTTAACAAAACTTGCACTGTTAGAGTAGACAGGAAAAAAATTATCCCATGAATTCTCTCTGATATTCTGAAAATAACATCAATGGCTTTGCAAGCGAAAAAGAGGCAAATATAGTGGGGAGGGGGTTCTTTGAAAAAAATAAATGCATTCCTGATGGCTATCTAATCAGTGGCTTGGTAAAAGCAGAGTCTAAAAAGGGACCACATAATGTAAACACTGGTCATGTTTATTACTGTTATTGGGTCAAGTATAATATATATATATATATATTTAAACATACCAAGATTCATCTGAATAACCATGAGAACTTGTATTCAGTACAACTATGTATGAGAAAGAAACAATACCAACAATTACTTTAAAATTATCTTTCATGTGATTCTGTATAGATAAATGCTGATATTTAAAAATTTTTGTGGAATTATTTCTAGATTAATATTTTACAAATGTAGTAAACTGAGTTCTTACACTGTGTATTATCATATCTAATAAAAGAGTAGTATGCAAATTTGACCGTACATTCACCACACCTACCAGCCATGCCCACCAGCCAATCAGGAGCAGATTATGCAAGTAAACCCCAACCAAGATGGCTGCCGCCACTGAGAGCAAGAGGAAGGCTTGGGTTTCCCCAGCAACAGAGGAAGCCAAGCTTTCTTCCTGCCTCAATGATACAACGTTTCAATTATAAAAGATACAGAAATGGCGGCAGCCACTGAGCTGGAGAGAATAGAGGCTTGTATTTCCCTGGCAACAGAAGAAGCCAAGCTATCAACCTGCTGTTGTTGTCCTAGGCCTCCACTCTAGGTTACAATATTTCAAACAGAAATGGCTGTCACCCCCAGAGAGAGCAGAAGGCTTGACTCCGCTCCAGGCTGCAAAGTTTCAATTGTAGACATAAATTAATCCGAAATCCCAGGGTCTCTGCTTGGGTCGTTGGGGAATGTGGCTGGCCTGCAAACCTCCACTGACCCTTTGCCCAGGCTTCCTCTCACCCCAAGGGAACCCGCACCCTGATCTGGGACACTCTTCAGGGCAAACCAACTGGCCCCCACCCATGCACCAGGCCTCTATCCTATCTAGTAAAAGAGTAAATTGCTGATTGACCATCACTCCAACACACAAGAGGGCTGCCACCATGTGGTCAAAGATCCTGCCCCCATGTGGACACAAGATGGCCACCACAAGATGGCCAGCAGGGGAGGGCTGTTGGGAGGTTCCAGGCCCTGCAAGGGGGTGCAGTTGAGGGCCATCAGGCCAGCAGGGGAGGGCAGTTGGGAGGGACCAGGCCTGCAGGGGAGGGCAGTTGGGGGCGATCAAGCCTGCAGGGGAAGGCAGTTATGGGTGACCAGGCTGGCAGAGGAGGAAAGTTGGGGGCAAACAGACTGGCAGGGGAGCAGTTAGACATCAATTAGGCTGGCAGGATAGTGGTTAGCAGGTGATTAGGCTGGCAGGCAGAAGCAGTTAGGGGCAATCAGGGAGGCAGGCAGGTGAGCAGTTTGGAGCCAGCAGTCCTGGATTGTGAGAAGGATATCTGACTGCCTGTTTAGGCCCGATCCTATCAAGATCACCAGGATTGGGCCTAAACGGGCAGTCAGACATCCCTCTGGAGGTCCCAGATTGGAGAGGGTGCATGCTGGGCTGAGGGACACCCACTGCTCTCTGCCCACCCCACCCCCGTGCACTAATTTCATGCACCGGGCCTTTAGTGTACAATAATTTGAAAAATTTATGGATGAAAGTATGAGCTAAGAAAAAAAAAGTGAACTTAAGAATATATAAAATATTTGTACATAATGATTTCTCATGATCTTGATAATGAAAATTTCTAATCTTATTAAATAATTTATTGCAATAAATATTTTTTGGTGTGTAAAATAATAATTTATTGTGACCTTTCCTCAGTATTAAGCAGTCTATCTAATATATGGAGTGTAAGAGCATGAAAGGGCTCAAATATTATTCTGAGATTGCAGTTGGGTGAAGGATGCCACCAACTTTTGAAACTGAGAAGATATAGAAAGGAACATCTTTTTAAATATATATATTTTTTTATTGATTTCAGAATGGAAGGGAGACAGAGAGAGATAGAAACATCAATGATGAGAGAGAATCACTTATCAGCTGCCTCCTGGGGATTGAGCCTATAACCTGGGCATGTGCCCTTGTCCAAAATTGAACCCAAGACCCTTCACTCTGCAGGCCATGCTCTATCCATTGAACAAGACTGCTAGGGGTGAAAAGAAGGAGCATCTTGATAAGTTAGGATTGAAAAATCTGAGAATGGTATTCAGAGATGATATAGGTAGGGTGATAGTTGGGAACTAATTCCAACATATCATAATTACAAGAGTTTCATCAAAAGTTTGGTGAAATGTGGGTGGCTCAACAAGGGCTGAGCCACCTGTGTAATTACCTTTTGGAATGGCTGGAGAGCATCCCCCCAAACCTGAATAGGATATTTCCCCAATCCTAAAGATTTGTATATAGGATTATTAACTGCAGACAGCTCATAGCATCTTAATCTGCATGTTATTGCCTCCTGTTGGCTAAACACCTGAACAGCTATAGGCTATTCCCCAGTCTGTCAATGCTACCCTTTGAAAACTTACCTTTGAAGTGTATATCTCCACCTTACTTTAGGACAAATTGTGGCAATAAATAGCACAGGATCCTGAGTCAAGGGTAAGTCTTTAGCTCCTTTAGCTGAAGCTCCTCTGACCCCCAATGCCTTTTCAAACTATCTGTCATCTTTGGACTCCGTCTTGAATCTATGCATCAGCTCCTTCTCAATATTGCTGAACCCCTTCTTAATGATGGGACAAGAGCCCCAGCAGATAGAGATAGAAATTTGGGTGTCATTATAATGTGGATGGTATGTAAGACCCTCAGCTGAGGCCCTCATCAAGGTTATGAGGGTAACTGTATCGGAAACTCTTGTGAGTTAAAATTGGAAAGAGAAAGACCATGGGAAAGAGAGCCTCAGGCCAGGCTAACATTTAGAATTCTAAAGAATGAGAGGGAGCATCAAGCAATGGGGGAAAGAGAGAGAGAGAGAGAGAGAGAGGAGGGAAGCCAGAGAATGTCACTGATGCTGATTAAAGAAAGCTTTTTCTAGGATGGAATGATCAGTGACTCCTAAGAATTTGAGAAGATGAGGACTTGGGGTTAACCATTGGATTTGAAAACATGGAAGCCATTGATGATGATGATGATGATGAGAATGATTTCATCACAGGGATGTGAACACAAACTGGATTGGATTCTGGATAAAAAAAGAGGGAGTGGATATAGCTAGAATTAATTTTACCATTAAAACACCTTACATGTGTTGCACATTTTGTATGTAAATAGAAATATTAGTAAGAAGGAATTTTCATAAACAGTTAAAGAGAGAACATAGTATATTACATATTACTATGAATGTATTTTTGTGAGTACCCACATGATCTCCTATTTAGTATGGTGCCAACTTTAAGCCAAAAAACAACACTTTCACTTTGCATCATTTATATTATAGAATGTACAACTAGACTTAATTTACTTTATTGCATCCTCTCGTTTAGTGTGGAGGGAATATACCAGTGTGGCCATATAGGAAGATTTACAGTTGTAAGTACATGAAACACAGAGTTTATTCTTGTACTAGGGGCCCGGTGCACAAAATTTGTGCACAGGGGTGGGGGGCAGGGGATGTCCCTCAGCCCAGCCTGCACCCTCAATGGGGCTGATGACTGGCTCTGCCCCAGACACCTCGGCCCTGCTCCCCCAGCTCAGGCCTTAGCCTTTGCGGCAACCACCCAGCCCCGGGGGCACCCCACACTTGCAGAGGCCAAGGGGCAAGCTGCCCAGAGCCTGGTCACTGTGCATCACTGGGGGCATCCAACCTTGACCGCAGAGAACGGCGGGAGCAGAGCATGGGGGTTTCTCGCCTTTTGGACCTTCGGGCCACGTGTCTGCCTCTCTCCATGAAGGCTGCCCTTTGGAGGGCCCTGCTATGCACGCAGCACCTGCTCGGCTCCCTTCTCCCACCTTCCCTGCTGTGCCCAGAGATGCTCCACTGCAGACCCAGGACCCCTTAGGCACCTCTTCCCTTGCCTCTGCCAAAGCATAGTGCCTGTACTTTTCCAGCTCCCTCTTTCCCTCTTGAAATTGAAAGTTATTGAGGTCACTCAGGGTTTTTGCTCCAGCAGTTACCTTCCCCACCCCCAAGCTCCCTCCCCGCTCCCCCACAGCCATGCCCCTCCTCTTCCTTCACCCGTATTTCTATCCCTCCTTCCTCCCTCTTCCCTCCCTCCTCCCCTCTGGGGTTCTCCTGGCAGCCCAGCCCCACTGGAGCGGCTCCTGCTCGCGAAAGGCAGAAGCAGCTCGGGGTCTCTCCAGCGCCCCTTGGCCATGGCCAGGGTGCCGACAGCACTCGCTCCCCAATGCTCCTGGGGCTGCCGCCGCTGCCGCCACCTGATCGGATCCCACCTGCGGTCGCTGCCACCTTGCTTGCGGAGCTGACAGCTACCCTCGCAGAGCCTTGGAGGCTTGGTGCTTGGACACTGTGAATGTACAATAGTCCGTTTCCCTCTCCACCTAACCCACTCCACTTGCCAGCCCAGCACGCCCATCGGATCTGCATGCAGAAGTTGTGTCCCCCGCTCTCTCTGTGTGCCTCACACCTACATACATTTCTAAAGCATTCGGCATATTCATCCAACACACTCGCCACCCCCCCCCCACCTCATGCGCACCTCGGCCCCGACACCCGCCTCATGCTGCTCGGCCTCGCCCCCCCCCCCCTTGCATGCCTTGGCCCCGCCCCCCACCTCACGCCGCTCGGCCCCACCCTCGCTCCTGATTGGCTAGTAGTGTAGCGAAGGTACGGTCAAATTTGCATATTACTCTTTTATTAGATAGGATTATTATTTGCTAGAAGCCCAGTGCATGAAATTCATGTACAGGTAGGGTCCCTAGGCCTGGCCTATGATCAGGACCAATCTGTGAGGTGACTGGTGGCAGGGCAATTAGAGGTCCCTGCTAGCACCTGCCTTGCCTGGCCTGGGGCCTGCGGGCTGGAGACAGTCCTGCATTGCATGTCTGCTCCCTGGTGGTCAGTGCACATCTGACCAGTGACCAGTCTTTCCACCGTCATTCTGCCATTTGGTTGATTTGCATATTAGGCTTTTATTATATAGGATTAATTATTGTATTATTTTCTATACAAGCAGCTGTAAACCTACTTTTACCCACCCCTAACTCTGTGATCTTAAGGATTGGAAGATAATTTGAAGTAGGGCAAGTCAGCTGTACCTTAGGTTCAAGTTCTGATTTTGCTGTTCACTAGCTGTGTGACTATGGCAAGTTATCTAAATTTTGTAAACCTATTTTCTTGAACTTAAAATGTGGGTAATAAGGATATGAGCATAAAATAAGATAATGTACCTAAAGTCCTAAGCATGGTGTCTGGCACATAGTAAGGTCTTAGTAAATGGAAATAATTTCGTATTGCTATGATTATTAACTTGTTCTTGAATTGGACATAAGAACATAGGTCTTCTAATAAATAACAGAAAAAATAAGGTACCATAGGATAATCCATATCTTAGAAGTCACATTATTTGATTCCTGTTACTCTATCTGTGTTCATTTCTCTTTGTTACCTCATCTTTAGGGAAGTCATAGAAGCACAGTAGTTAAGACTGCAGGCTCAATAGAGCACAGTTGTCTTAGTCATTTGGAATGAGTTGGATAGTCAGTTTCCATGTTCCCATCCCTCCCAATATAATCAGCTCTGCTAGTGATAACAGCTAACTTCTTCCTGGGTACCAACCACTATTCTAAACACTTTACAGCTACTAATTCATTTATATCTCCCAGCACTAGAAGGTGGTTAGCAGTGTTGCCTCCATTTGTACAGGTGACAAAACTGAAGCACAGAGAGGTTAAGTACTTGCCCGAGGGTGACACTTTTGATCAGTGGTGGAGCCTGGTTACACAGTGTGTACTCTACCATTTCATCCTAATTTCATTGGAGGCTACAAGATTGAATTTAAATAGTCACATTTAAGTTGTCACCCAGCAGTTCCTCAGTGATCAGTAATTTTGTTGGGTGTCCGGTTTTCACATCCTATTTCCAACCACCAGCCATTAGGTTGCTTCATGAAAAATTTGAGAAACAGCCGAGGCCAGTTTGACACAGTGGATAGAGCGTCGGACTGCGGACTGGAGGGTCTCGGGTTCGATTCCGGCAAGGGCATGTACCTGGGCTGTGGGTACATCCCCGGTGGGGGGCGTGCAGGAGGCAGCTGATCAATGTCTCTCTCTCATCGATGTTTCTGACTTTCTATCCCTCTCCCTTCTGCTCTGTAAAAAATCAATAATATATATTTAAAAAATCTTTTGAAAAACAGAGTGATCATATTCTCTTAACAATAAATATTAGTCATTAAAATACAAAACTTAATGATTAGGTCCTTTGGTTCTTATGCCCAGAGAAGGAAGAGCCATTTCTGTATTAAAATATCTTAAGAAGTTCTCACATGCTTAGCAGGAAAACTCAGCCCAGCACGGGTAAAATGCTGTCTGCCTCAGACACTGAGTAAGTGTGTATAAATAGAACAGTTGGTGTGCATGGTCTGAATGGTACAGCTTCCCATTTTCTATGTGATGTAAATCACCAATGTGAGCATTTCCATCTGACACAAACTGTCAGTCACAGACGAGCATATTGTGGGATTCAATACATGTTACACAACAACCAAGATTGCCCTTTTCTTCAGCGTGGTGATTTTTTTTTTTCTTTCCATATCCAGCAGTTAGTACTGAGGCCTGAAACCCTTAGTTACAGAACAAAGTGGCTTAGCAGTAATCAAGCCTGGGTGAGGCTAAGGGAAGAATAATGAATGTTCCCTGCAAGCTTCCTGCCTAGATGCAGGTGCAGGAATCAGGGGGTCATGAATAATGCATGGCATGCAGATTAGGTGGTAGTTTCTCCTACTGGGGTTTTGACTTTGCTACCTGCCTAGCTGCTTGCTACATGTGGAAAGATGGTAGGTGATGGCAAAAGTGCCACAACAAAGACTTTAACGACTGAGCTCACGAAAAACACTGCCTCTCCTTTTGAAGAAATAAAACTTGAGAGACAGATGAAATGTAAATCTTTTTGGTGTACTTTATTAGGTGAAATAAGCTCCAAGTTATCCATCTGCTAATTTGGGGGAGGGGAAAAGCTTTCTTGTTTTACCATTTTTATTGAAGAAATGCTATAATTTTGGGAATTCTTTGAAGACTGTTAAACTGCTTATAATATTTAATTCATGGATAGATCAATGAATTATTGCTGCAAGATACAAATACCTAGAGAATATTATAATTAAAGGTTAAACAGGCCTATTTTTCTCTGCTGATATATGCAATGAGAACCATCAATAAGAGAATATATTTACTAGTAAACTTCAACAGGTGGAATGATCATGAACAATGGAAATACCAGGGTTAAGGAGGAAGCAATAAAAGAGGTGAACATGTAAAGGCTATCGAGTGAATTAAATAACTGCATTTGGGCTGTTACTTTTTAAAGCTTTATTTGGGCAGCATAACTGACACCCCAGTGGGAAGGTAGGGGAGGTTCAAGAGGATTTCCTGTGTTTCCCCTTAAGATGGGGCCTTTACTGAGGAGACTTTTTTTTTTGGCTCAGAGTTCCATTTTGATGATTGTATTTCAAGCAAACTACAAGAAATAAAAAAGAAAAAAAGAGAATTTTGCTACCTTTTGTATACTTCCTACACGTTTTTAAGACATGTTTTTTCTCTCTCCTGAACTTGGGATGCTAGACTATGAACAGGCTTTCATTTCTAGCCCAGTCTGTCATTTTCACTAGGCCACAGTTTGGCCCAGTGCCAAGACCAACAGGTGATCCTTGTAGCTGCAAAACAGCAGGAAGTGGGCCTTGCTTGAATGAGACAGTTCACCAGAGGGGCTGTCTGGCCTCTCTCCATCTTTCTGCGTAATTAACATCCCTTCCCCCATGCAGAGCAGAAAATCTGTGCTGAGCAGCTCAGCTGCAGCAGCCATTGAGAAGCTGTGGGGAAAAGAATGTTAATAAGGGATGATGGAAGAAATAAGCCTTCCGGGTGCAAAGTGCAGTCTGACTCTGGCTTGACTGAAAGACTGCAAGTTGGCTCTTCTGAGTGGCTAGAACTGTATTATCTCTTTTGAAACGATTTTCACGTGCTAAACACCCATGGGAAACTGGGGTTCTAAGGAACATGGGAGCTTTTGGTTCTAACCCGACTTTAACAGGAGTTTAAAATCCCTGTTTTCTTTCTTGTCCGATAAATAAGAGTAATGTCTGAGGCATAAAGAATCAAGATAAGACAAGCTAAAACACTGCCTATACCTCACTAATCCTAGTAATGTTAGAACAAGGCAGGAAGTTGGCCAGAAGGAAGCAGGAAGTAGAGCTTGTGGTATTGCTGGTGAGTGAGCCACGGAGAGGGGAGGTTCAGCAGCTAGCTTGTGATTGGACATTTAAACTGTCATGTCATGGACATTTAAACTGTTTCCGGTGGATCACTCTAGCCCTGAAAGCTTGTAAACCAGTCTAGTCTTTACTTCTCTATTATTTAGTTTTGAATTGACTTAGCATTCCTCAAAGCCCAAAGCTGTAGAGCATCACATCTAGATGGAGATAGTCAGTTTCTAGAAGGTCTTTTTCCTAGAAATAACTATTGGTTCCTCCTTCCTCCCCAAGATTCTGTTCCTGGACATTTGGATTAAATTATTGTAAGGGAGGGAAAAAGTTTTTCCTGTATCCACCCAGGTTCAGTGGAGGTGAAGGCTGAAAATTAAATTGACAAAAGACAAATTAGCAAGAGGGGGAGAAAAACAGCAGTTTATATGTACAACATGCAAACATGTAAAAGTACTTAGCGATAAATAACTCAAAATGTGATTGGAATTTGAAGCTTATATGCCATTTGAACAAAGGCTGATAAATTGTGAAGAAAGGACTAGTCAAAAGAAAAGGGGTCTGGGCTTCAGTGGGGGATAAATTGTAAGAAGGTGACTAGGAAATGTATAGGAAAAACAATGGTGAATAAAGGTTTTTTAGGCAGACTCATTTCAGTACCGTCTCTGGTGATAAAAGTTATACCATGTACTACTTTTCCTGGTATGGGAGAGAGGGACACCTTTATAAGTGCAAATTTTCTTTCCAAAAGATAAGTTTATGTCCTGCCATTAGGCCTGTAAAAAGAGGACAGAGAGCTTCTCTTATGTCTGCTGTTTCTCAGTTACTTTTAGCTGAAAATAATCCTTATGCCAAAGTAGCATATTTTGGGGTGGCATGTTCTGATCCCCTTATTATCTTGTCGCCTTAAATATAGAAGTTAACTGAGGAAGTATGCACTTAGAGGATCTCTTATGCCCTCCCCGCTCCCTGCATGTGGGATTAGGTAGCAGAAAGGGCCTATTTAGGGCAAGTAAATACTTTACATTATTTTTACCCACTCCTAAACCTCACAAGGTATAGGTAGCCAGTAACTCTTTGTTGGACTGAATGAATGAAATTGGGTCATTAAATATGCTAGTCCCCTTTTGGGGGTCTTCACAGTGAACATATGAGAAACCCTTGTCGTGTTACAGGTGGTACAGAAGGGAAAAGAGAGACTCTGCAGGTTTGCAGGCATAGGAACTTCCCTGCATCCATTTAGTAAGAGGTGATGGAGTTCTTGGGGATTCAATAGTAAAGCAAGTCTAAAAGAGATTATTTATAAACCAGATTCCTTTCTATTTGTTCATTTGTAATTGGGTATATGCTTTTTCAATGATTAGATTACTCTCATCTACCTACAGGGTACATCCGTCCCCAGTATCAAGGGTCAGGGGAAGTCGAATGAATAATCAGAAGTTTGCTTGGTGAGTACACAGTCTACATTATGAGAATGTTTAAGTTTTATGGGAAATTTTAATAGATCTGTGTTATAACAAAAGAGAATTGTTTCTGCTTCTCTGCCGAGCAGCAATTTTCAACAGGTGTGCCTCAAGAATTTTTAAAACATAAAATACCTGAATGTTTAGTCAGGGACACTGACCTCTTTTCTCTTAAATTATGAAATTTAAAAAAAAAATGACAATAGCCAAAACAACAATAGCCATCAGGGGTGAATGCATCAAGATTATGCCTACTTTTCTTTTTTTGTCAGATCAGCAAAAAATACAATATATTTTTGGCATGCCACAGAATTTTAGTAATTAGTTTATGTGTGCCATTAAATGAAAAAGTTTGAAAGTCCCTCTACAGAGAATGTGTTTCTACTAACTGAATTATGTTGTCTCCTTTCCTTTGGAAAATTCCTTTCCAGCCAAAACTCTTACTCACTAAAAACTGAACTTAATATTTTTTTATAGCAGATATATTTCTCAGGTTTGTCAGCTGTTACTTTTTTTTTAATCTTTCCCCTTTTTGGAAAATACTATAAGTTTTTAAGTGAGATTTTGGCAATAATTCAGATTTTTCTCAGGCACCAACTTCTGCTTCTCATGAAGATTTTCATAGTAAAGTAAGCTATACTAATAAAAGGGTAATATGCTAATTAGACCAGTCAACTGGACAACTTCCAGATATCCAGCTTCCTTCCGGACAAAGCCATAGTGGTGGTGGCTGAGGCAGAAGCGATTAGGGGCAATCAGGCCATCAGGGGAGCAAGCAGTTAGGGAGTGATCAGGCTAGCTCAGGGGAGGGTATTTGGAGGTGATCAGACCAGCGTATGAGAGGGCAGTTGGGGGCAATCAAGCCAGCAGAGGGAAGGGCAGTTGGGAGTGATCAGGCCAGCTTAGGGGAGGGCAGTTGGGGGCAATCAGGCCAGCAGGCAGAGGCTGTTGGGGGCAATCAGGCAGGCAGGTAGAGGTGGTTAGGGGTGATCAGGCAGGCAGGCAAGCAATTAGGAATCAGAGGTCCTAGATTGTGAGGGGGATGTCCAACTGCCGGTATAGGCCTGATCCTGCAGGATTCAGGCATAAACCAGCAGTCAGACATCCCCCTGAGGGATCCTAGATTGGAGAGGATGCAGGTGGGCTGAGGGACAGGATCCCCCACCCTTGGTGCATGAGTTTCATGCACCCGGCCTCTAGTCTACATATATATAAAAGTCCAAGTGATGATTACGACCAGATGACCTGATGATTGGCCAGTAGCTCTGATGTGCACTGACCCCCAGGGGACAGATGCTCAATGCAGGAGCTGCCCCCTGGAGATCAGTGCATCCCCACAGCCAACCTCCCACAGTTCCTTCCCCCAGATGGCCAGCCCCCATCAGCCCCAACTGGGGTTTGGCCAAATCGGCTAAGATGAGGTCACACACCCATGCATGAATGCATGCACTGGGCCTCTAGTCTATTATATTAATTTTGCTGATTATTATTTAGATGTGTGTGTGTTTTTCTCACTGGGATTTAAATATCCAGGGATTTTATTTTTAAATTTGGGGAATACAAATATCTTCTTTCACTGACCAGCTTTTGAACAAAAACATTGATGGAAATTATCAGAAATGTCCTGAAAAGTTAGTTCAACCACAAATCATCGATTGATTCTATAAAGAAGCAATTTAAGATGTTTTATAAATGTTTTATATGAAACAAAAAAATAATTACTGTAGGTTTAAAATACATTATGTTCATATTAACTGCTCCATTGCACAAAATTAGTCTTTCTAAACATACTAGTAATGTATCTTAAGAAAATAAGGATGAAAAGAAGGATTGACTGAACTTGAACTGTGTACTGTTTACTTCAGAAATGAATGGAAATGCACAGGTATCCATTTTTACTTCACTGAATTGTGCTTAGAATGGGATTTTGATGAAAAATCATGGCTTTTTTTTAAAGTTTGAAAAGATGATTACTGAAGCTTGAGCTTCCAAATTAATTTTATTCCTAAATCAGGATTATTTTTAGACACATAATAATGATTCTTTGAGTTTGAATGGTGTCTAATCAGCTCACCTCCCTTCCTCCATTAAATCGAATTAACCCTCACAATATCTTGGTGATGTTGTTAAATATCATGCTTTTCTTTTTTCACAGAGAGGGAAAAGGAACACAGATGATGCAGCTCTTTGCTTACACACTGTTTAAAAGCTGGGGATGCTTTCTGACCATCACTAAAGCATATTGTCCCCGTCCAACCTAGGAAGTTGAGGAAGAGGGGGAAATAGCGCTGATGTCCATTACATTAAAGAACAAAGAGAAACCGGGCTTTTCCTGACTTTATGGAATTGATATGCACACAGCATATTGCACTAAAGAAACTTTATCACATGTAAAGACTTTATGAGATGCTCAAGTGAGCAACATAACAGATAGAATACAACAATGTTAGTTATGATATCCAGTTTCTACAACTTATTTTACTAATTGTGGAACATTGAGTAAATAACAAATATTCTTTCCTTCACTTTTTCTTCCTGGAGGATTGGAGTAATGATAACTCATTCCTACAAAACTTATAGCACATTATTCGGTTAGTAAGTTCAAACCACTTTTATCTCCTGAGAAGTGAGCCATGAAAAACAGAAAAGATTTTTACTATTAGCCTTGATAAAATTCAACTTTTATTTATTCAGCAATTTTATTTGCTGTCCCTGGCTGTATGCGAAGTGCTAGATTAGCAAGATAAGTAAAACATGGTTTCTGTTCTCAAGGGGCTCACTGTCTTGTAGGGTGTGTGCATGTCATCACACATGTAATATGCAGTATTATGCGATGTCATATAAACAACACATATAAAAATGCTCTAAGGAGATATATAATGTGCAGAGGGAAATATCATCAACTCTATTTAATACTAATTTGAGAGTAAGTAGTGAGAAGGTAGAAACTATGGAGGAAGGAAAGGGACTATGAGAAAACCCATCCTGGAGAAGGTTTTTGAATCAAGACTCAGAATTAGTAGGAAAAGGAAAAGGTTGAGATAGTGCCTTCTATAAATTGAAAAGCATATATAAGGACCTGGACACATTTCTGAATGAACTATAGTAGGAGCATTTGGTCATGTGCTTCATTTGGTCATGAGTTAGTTTAAATTCCTATCATATGCATTACCTTGAATATCCCTTACGTAAATACTGTGAGGCTGGTACATGGAAATGAAAACATCACCTGGCTGGGATGAAGCCAGTGAATCACCCAGCATCTACCTCTGGTCAAGTGAGAAGCACTCACTGTTTCGTTGTGAAATATTGGCTCCGAGTGTCCAGGAAGTTACTCATGCTTAGCAAGGGAGATGGAGGAAAAGTGACCATTTCCCTCCCCCAAATACAAGTAATTTATAGAGTTAGATGTGAAGTTCAACACCGGCTTGGCTCTAGATTGAGTGAGCTTTGCAAACACTCTATTTAAGTGATGTTAGGTGATTTTGTGAAGCTTAGTTAGCAAATGCTTCGTTCAAGTAAAAGAAAATGGTGTTCCTCAAACAAGCAATTAAATCCCAGGAGAAGATGAAAAGGCTGGAATTTGTAAGTTAGGGATAGAAAATTCATGACAGTGGCTGTGGTTGAGCTATCAAACCAGTGTTTATCATTGAGTAAAGATGGTTTAAAAGTTTAAGTGGTGTTTTTCTTTGCAAAATGTTAATGTGAGAGGCGGCATCCACTGGCCTCGTTCCTGTGGCAGCATTTCCTCTGGAGATGAAATGTGTGGAAAAGGATTTCTGTTCAAGGCAAGCAAACCTGCTGGAATGGAAAGAAAATGTAACATGTGTGTATCCAGGGAGAAGATGAAAGCACCAGCATGCAAGGGGTCCAAACAGATGTTAGGATAGAGCCAGGTTCCTGTAACTGCCTGCTAACTCCCAGGGATTGAAGAATGGCAATGAGAACTTCTGTCTGGATATATTAGCACCCCAGTAAAGAACACGAGATCATTGCATGACTACAGTCCATTAAAGACAGCAACCCAAGCAAGACATGAACTCTCCATCAGAATGGCTCTCCCCTCACAGCCAGCACACAGTAGTTATATTTGTTGATCTGAGGATTGATAAAGCCTTTGAAGTTTAGCATATGAATTTCCTTCTTTATTTCATGAGTTATATCTCTCCTCTTTCCTTCACGATTGGCCCTAGGAGTTGATCACACCTTCCTTTGTCTAATAACTATATAATTTTTTTAGATAATTTGCCACTCTCTCTTGCATGTGTTAATTCCAGGAAAATATTTTGCTCCATTTGAGGCAAATTGGGGGAAAGAGGGCAAACATTATTAGAGAGTTGAATGTGCAGATAGACTTTTGTTCTTTACAGATCTTTTTTGTATAAGGCTGTTACATTCTGGTATTAAACCCACAGAAAGGAGCTGTTTTCAAGTCATCTTTTAGCTGTTTTATCTTCAAAGCTATAATAGAAACTTGGACCCCATGTTTGGTAGGAGCAAGACAAGACAAGAAGGGGCTTGGTAGAGAATATGGCTGAACTGAACATTGAAGTTATTTTAAGGCTCCAACATTTTCTAGATCAGTATATTCTGAAGACATCCATATAAGTATGTGCTCGTTTTCAGCTTTTTTGCCCTTTCTTCTCTCCCCTGCACTTCTCCCTTCTATCCCATTTCATTTTTAAAGCTGTAAAGGACAGGCATGCATTATTTTTGAGGATGGTGGTAATAATAGCTGTGCTGTGCACTCAGAACATCCATCTAGAGCTATTACGTAACATGGGTAGTGAGTGTTACATGATAGAGACTTTATGGGCAATGTATATTATGACATAGAAAATAAAGTATTGTTAATAGGAATTTTCATTAGCAAAATAGAAGTAATTTTTCCTAACCAATTGGATGCTGCCATTATTAGTCTCAATTATGATTTATTTCTTACCAACATGCCTGAAATGATATGCAGCTGTATACACAAAGAAGCTCCAGTTTTGAATAGAGTATCTATGCAAATGATGACACAGTCTGGGTGTGAATCACATTTCACATTTGGATGTTATAAAGTTCTGTGTCACAAATCTTGGCAGAGGGCAAGAAGAGTATTTTCACACTGACCTTTTATGGTTGGAGATGGAGTGCACAATGAACTTAAATATTTCATGCATACAGTTGCAAATGTTAGGCATGACTTCACAGGATCCTTCTGGAAGATACAACAAGTAGGAATCTTTATCATAAAAATACGAACAGTCATTCTTGTATAAATCGTCACCTTAAAAGAGGAAGGCACTGAAGTCATTGATAAACCTCTCAGAAAGCTGATGCAGACCTAGCCCTTTAAGGAGGAACAGAGCATTTCCAAAAGTAGTCATTATCAATTTCCGAGCTGTAGAAGAGATGTCAGCATCATCGGGTTCAGTTCAACTCACTTTCCAAAATGTAGCATGTCAGCGGGGGCATAAACCCAGGTCTTTGCACACTGTCCAGTCATCTTTCTGCTGCTCAGCAGTTATCTACTGTTGGAGAAATGCAGAATATGAAATAAGATGAATGCTTAATTTATTATGAGCTAAGCAGAAGGTTTTTGTCTGGAAAACTCCCATGATATTGATGTGACAGGGGCAGAAAAAGGACAAGTAGGAGAGGCCTAACGAAGATGTAGTTGCCCATTCCAGTATGTGGAGTTACTCCCTGCCAACATGTTTATCATAATGGTGTGGGTTTTCACATGCTCCTTATTTTGTATATAATATTGATTATGTTATCTTTTTTTAAAATATATTTTTATTGATTTTTTTACAGAGTGAAAGGGAGAGGGATAGAAAGTCAGAAACATCGGTGAGAGAGAAACATCGATCAGCTGCCTCTTGCACACCCCCTACTGGGGATGTGCCCACAGCCAAGGTACATGCCCTTGACCGAAATCAAACCTGGGACCCTTCAGTCCGCAGGCCGACGCTCTATCCACTGAGCCAAACTAGTTTCAGCTAATTATGTTATCTTAATTATCAGAGTATTTCACTACTTTGCTCTTTGACTTACAGGGCAAACATTATGCTAATTTATAAGGACTTTAATATGTGAAGTTTCCAGTTCCCCAAATTCCTAGCCGTCCTGGTTTCTTTAATCCATATGTGTGGATAAATAAGTGATAGCAGGTTGCCTTTAGATTTCATTTATAGGTGCCACTCATATAATCATGAGCCATTTTGTAAGTTCTCTGTATCCACTGGCTTACAATGAAAAGAAGTGCCTCCAGGATGTTGCTATACTTTAAATCCCCCCAAATCCACATCCTTATAAAATGTTCCAGCGCAGGATCTGCTGTTAAATTCTTTCTAAAAAATAATTCTTTATTGTTGGAAATATTACATGTGTCCCCCTTTTCCCCCCATTATTCCCCTCTGGCCCACCATTGCCTCCTGCCTTCACCACCCTATGTCTGTGTCCATAGTTATGCATATATGCATACAAGGTGTTTGGTTGATTACCTCCCACCCACACGGTCTCCCCCGCCTTCCTTTGAGATTCTGCACTCTGTTCCATGCTTCCATATCTCTGGATCCACTCCGTTCATCAGTTTATTTTGTGACTTAGATTTCACATATGAGTGAGATTATGATACTTGTCTTTCTCTGACTCGCTTATTTCACTTAACAAGATACTCTCCAGGTCTCTCCATGATGTGTCAAAGGGTAAGAGAGTCTTCTTTTTTTACTGATACATAGTATTCCATGGTATAAGTGCCCCACAGCTTTTTCATCCACTCATTCACTGATAGGTACTTGGGCTGTTTCCAATCTATGGTGAATTGTGCTGCTATGGACATAGGGGTGCATACATTCTTTCTGATTGGTGTTTCTTAGGCTCTATTCCTAGAAGTTTGATCACTGGGTCAAATGGCATTTTCATGTTTAATTTTTTGAAAAAACTCCATACTGTTTTTCATAGTGGCTGCACCAGTCTGCATTCCCACCAGCAGTCTACTAGGGTCCCCTTTCCTCCACATCCTCTCCAGCACTTGTCATTTGTTGATTTGTTGATGGTAGCCATTCTGACGGATGTGAGGTGTTACCTCATTGTTGTTTTAATTTGCATCCCTCTGATAATCAGTGACTTTGAGCGTTTTTGCATATGTCTCTTGGCCATCTGTATGTCTAGTTTGGAGAAGTGTCTAAGTCCTTTGCCAATTTTTTTTTAATTGGGTTGGTTGTCTTTCTTCTGTTAAGTTGTATTAGTTCCTTATATATTTTGGATATTAACCCTTTATCAGATGTATCAGATTGCCAAATATGTTCTCCCATACAGTGGGATCCCTTTTCATTTGGTTGATGGATGCTTTTGATGTGAAGAAGCTTTTTATTTCATGTAGACCCATTTGTTTATTTTCTCCTTAGTTTCCTTTGCCCTAGGAAATACATCTGTAAACATATTGCTATGAGAGATGTCTGAGAATTTGCTGCCTATGGTTTCTTCTATGATTTTTATGGTTTTTATCCATTTTGAGTTTATTATTGTGCATGTTGTAAATTGGTGGTCCAGTTTCATTTTTTTTGCATGTTATCTGTCCAATTTTCCCAACATCATTTATTGAAGAGACTCTTTTGACTCCATTATATGCTCTTGCCTCCTTTGTAAAATATTGAGTGTACTGGCTTGGCTCAATTTCTGGGTTCTCTGTTCTATTCCACTGATCTATATGCCTGTTCTTGTGTCAGTACCGGGCTGTTTTGATTACAGTGGCTTTGTAATATAACTTGAAATTTAGTATTGTGATTCCTCAACTTTGTTTTTCTTTCTCAATAATGTTGGAGCTCTTTTGGGTCTTTTTTGATTCCATATAAATTTTTGGAGTATTTGTTCTAGATCTGTAAAGCATTCTGTTGATATTTTAATAAAGATTGCATTGAATCTGTAGATTGCCTTGGGTAGTATAGACATTTTAATGTTGATTCTACCAATCCATGAACACGATATATTCTTCCACTTGTTTATATCTTCTATCTCTTTTTCAATGTCCTGTTGTTTTTTGTTTGTTTGTTTTGTTTTTTTTTTGTTTTTTTTTTACTGCAGGTCTTTTGCCTCCTTGGTTAAGTTTATTACTAAGCATTTTAATTTTTGTTGTTGTTGCACTGGTAAATAGGATTGTTTGTTTAGTTTCTCTTTCTGAGAATTCATTATTTATCCTACCTAATAAAAGAGTAATATGCAGATTGACCATCACTCCACACACAAGATGGCCAGCAGGGGAGGACAATTGGGAGGGACTAGGCCTGCAAAGGAGGACAATTGTGGGTGATCAAGTCTGTAGTTGGGGGGGACCCAGGCATGTGGGGGAGGGAAGTTAGGGGTGACCAGGCCTGTAGGGAAGGGCAGTTAGGGGCAAACAGGCTGGCAGGAGAGCAGTTAGGCATCAATCAGGCTGGCAGGGAAGTGGTTAGTGGATGATCAGGCTGGCAGGCAAAAGCAGTTAGGGACAATCAGGAAGGCAGGCAGGCGAGCAATTGGGAGCCAGCATCCTGTATTGTGAGAGCAATCCCAAGTTGAAGAGGGTGCAGGCTAGGCTGAGGAACAGCCTTCCTCCTCCCCCCACCTGTGAATGAATTTTGTGCACTGGGCCTCTAGTATGTATGTATGTGTGTGTGTGTATGTATGTGTATGTGTGTGTGTGTGTGTGTGTGTATGTGTGTGTGTATATGTGTGTGTGTGTGTGTGTGTGTGTATATATATATATATATATATATATATATATATATGGCTAATATGCAAAGTGTCCCCTTGGAGTTTGACCAGGAGATCGGGAGTTTTATCACTTGCTATGCTGTACGCTGACCGCTAGGGGGTGGCACGGAACAAAGGAAAGCCCCAGCCAGTAGCTGACAGTTGTAACGAAGGCCCCAGCTGGCAGCCGGAAGACCCGAATCGACCCTGATCACCGGCCAGGCCTAGGGGCCCTATCTGTGCACACATTTTGTGCCCTGGGCCTCTAGTTGGTGTATAAAAAAAGCCATTGATTTTTGGGTGTTGATTTTTTATCCTGCTACATTGCTGAATTAATTTAGTTACTTCCACCACCTTCTCAAATTTAGCTTGGTAACAATATGTATACTTTAAAATTGTGTACCATCTTTCAGATTAGCCTCCATCAAGATTTTGGTCTAATTTTGTAAATTCTCTATTACCCAGAATTTCAGCAAAAAACCTCATGATAAGTGTTTCACATTCCTGTGAGTAATAGCTGATTTTTGTGTCTTGTATTGTTTCAGTCAAAGTAGAAGTAATTGGGAGAAAAAAATTTAAGATAAGTTATTTTCTGCAATTATTACTCCACTAGAGGCCCAGTGCACTAAATTTGTGCATGGGGGGTGGAGGGATGTGTCCCTCAGCCCACCCTGCACCCTCTCCACTCTGGGACCTCTCAAGGGATGTCTGACTGCCCATTTAGCCCCAATTCCAATAGGACATCCCTCTCACAATCCAGGACTGCTGGCTCCCAACTGCTCGCCTGCCTGCCTTCCTGATTTCCCCTAACTGCTTCTGCCTGCCAGCCTGATCACTCCCTAACCACTTCTCTGCCAGCTTGATTGATGCTTAACTGCTCCCCTGCCAGCCTATTTGCCTCTAACTCCCCTCCCCTGCAGTCCTGGATCCCTCCCAAGAGCCCTTCCCTACAGGTCCAGTCCCTCCTAACTTCCCTCCTCTGCTGGCCTGGTCCCTCCCAACTGTCCTCCCCTGCTGACCGTCTTGTGGTGGCCATCTTGTGTCCACATGGGGGCAGTCATTTTTGACTACATGGGGGCAGCCATCTTCTGTGTTGGAGTGACAGTCAATTTGCATGTTATTCTTTTATTACATAGGATGAGCTTTAGGGTTATAAGAACATGTTGAGCTATAAAAATCACCACTTCTGAGACATTTTTCTATTAAAATTCCCTGAGAATTTTGTTCCTACCACCCCACTGCTCAGAACCATTTTAGTGTCTGACTGGAAACCTGATATAAGAACCCATAGGCCATGTCAGAGTACTTGTTTACTCCTGGCATCTTCTCAGAACTGTAATGGTATGGTACTATTGTGTAATAAAAATCTCTGTTGATTAACTAATTTTGGCATGACTTAGAGTTATTAGTTCACTATTTCAAAGGATTGTTTGGACAATCTAAAAATACTTGGAAACTGAACAACATGCTTCTAAATATCACATACCTCAAAGAACAAATTATAAGTGAAATTTCAAAATATTTTTAGCTAAGTGGAAAATTTGAACACAATTTATTAAAATTTGTAAGAAGAGGAACCAAGATGGTGGCATAGGTAAACACCTATTGTGCTGCCCCGTGCAACAATTTCAAAACTAAAACATAACAACAAAACAAACATCATCCAGAATCACCGGAAAGCTTGCTGAGTGTAAATTCCACAAATAAAAGTAAAGTTGGGACACTGAGACTCAGAAGAGCGGTGGAGCGCAGCCTTGAAGATACGCCCAGAGCCAGAGATTCGGAGCCGTGGGCACGTGCGGGCTGTAGGGCTGGCAGCAGCAATCCCGGCTGGATTTCTCCAACGGAGAGGGAAGAGACGCCCCACTGCACAGATTCCCCAGTGCCAGGTGAGGTCCGAGATCCAGGGTATGCACGCTGAAAACCGGGCGCAACAGAGCTCTCCGAATCTGAGGAGAATATGCATCAGATGCGCGACTTGCTCCCTCGTTACTGAGACCATCGGACTGCTTTGTTTTATAACCCTGGGCAAGACTTTGGGTGTGCAGACTCATTTCGGGAGCGGCAGAGTTGTCTGGCAACGGAGGGGAGACCAGCGGTGGCTTTCTATTGGCAGCCATTACCCATGCGCTGCATAGGGCGTAGCTGACGCTGACGCTGCCTGCTCAGCTCAGAGACTCTGCCCATCCAACCTGAACACTTTCCCTGCATAGCCAATAGGCCTGGAGGTCAAACCCTCCTAGGGCTAACAACAACAAGCTGGGCTTAAATTCAAAAATACTGTACAACCCATAAAGGATTGCAGTAAGAGTATACACCTCAGGTAACTGGGGAGGCTGAGCCACTGTCTCTTAGAGGACATCTACCACATAAAGCTAATCGAGCAACTCAGGAAAGAAGCCACCATGCAGAGACATGGAAAGAAATCAGGTGTGAAAGAAATGGAGGAAAAAAGACGACTAGACATAGAGTTCAAACCCACGGTTATAAGGCTTTTCAAGAGGCTCCTAGAAAAGGCCAATCAACTTAATGAGAACTACGACAAAATGAACAAGACCAAAGAGGAAATGAACAACACCTACAAGGATATGAATGAGACCCTCTAGGATATGAAAAAGGATCAACTAGAAATCAAGCATACACTGACTGAAATAAAAAATATTACACAAAGTCCTAAAAGCAGTCCAGAGGGCCGCAAGAACCAAGTCAAAGATTTGAAATACAAAGAAGCAAAAATTCACGCGGCTGGAAAAGCAAGAAACAAAAAGAATCCAGGTAATTGGAGATAGTGTAAGGGGCCTCTGGGACAACCTCAAGCATACCAATATCCGAATTATGGGGGTGCCAGAAAAAGAGAGAGAGCAAGATAATGAAAACCTACTTGAAGAAATAGTAACTGAAAACTTCCCCCACCTGGTGAAAGAAACTGACTTAAAGCCCAAGAAGTGCACAGAACCCCAAAATATAGGAATCTAAAAGACCACACCAAGACATATCATAATTAAAATGCCAAGAGCAAAAGATAAAGAGAGAATATTAAAAGCAGCAAGAGAAAAACAGATGGTTACCTACAGGGGAGCACCCATACGATTGTCAGCTGATTTCTCAACAGAAATGATGCAGGCCAGACAGGAGTGGCAAGAAATATTCAAAATGATGAATAGCAAGAAGCTACAACCAAGATTACTCTATCCAGCAAAGCTATCATTCAGAATTGAAGATCAGATAAAGTGCTTCACAGATAAGAAAAAGCTAAAGGAGTTCATCACCACCAAACCAGTATTATATGAAATGCTGAAAGATATTCTTTAAGAAGAGGAAGAAGAAAAAGGTAAAAATATAAATTATGAACAACAAATACACATCTATCAACAAATGAATCTAAAATTCAAGTGAATTAATAATCTGATGAACAGGATAAACTGCTGAATATAACAGAATCATGGACATAGATAGGGAATGGACTGACAATACTTGGGGGGGGAAAGGGTTGTGGGAAGTGCAGCAAGAGACTGGACCAAAATCTTGCAACAACTGAAGAGGACAATGGGGAGGGGGAGGTGAGGGTGGAGGGTGGGATGGCTACAGGGTGGAGGGGAGCTATAGGGGGATAAGAAAAAGGGGGAATGATGTAATTAATAAACTAAACAGTAAAGATTAAAAAATAAAATAAAAACACAGCAAACAAAAAAAATAAGAAAATTTGTAAGAAAATTTATAGCACTGATGCATATATTAGAAAAGAAAAAAAATCTCTAATCAATTATCTTAAGTTTCCACTTTAGGGAACCACAAAAAGAGCTGAATTAAATCCAAAGTAAGCAGCAGTAATAAAATGAACTGTTTGTAGTTCTAAGATTTGCAGCATCTTTTTTATATAATTATTATTTTTCTAGGTAGGTTTTATACCCATAAGGCTGTTTTAAATGAAACAAGCAGGATTGATGACTTACCCTAGAAAATCTACTTCAACTGCATATTTTATGAGTTTTAAATTATGCTGTGTGCATTCTTCTCCATCATAATTCCTTCCCTGTTAAACTTGGTCAGAAGTAGAACTTTAAAATAGCGGTCATATTGTTATGAAACATGACCAATGAGGGGAATATGGGGAGTGATTAATGAATAATGCAGAAAAAATAACTGTGTCCCACTATGAAAAAACATGTATATATCTCATCTTGTAATTAACATATCAAATTAAAATGAAGATCTTATTTTATATATATCCAGAGAAGCCGCATTATTTCCTAGTGTTTTATAGTATCTTTAATGGATATATCTAGACTGAAAAATTGACTAATTCTGTCTTCTAAATACATATTCGGAAGAATAATGACTGGAATGGGAACTCAATAAAAAATCCTAATGTGTTCTGATATATGCTGAGAATACTGCTCAGGATAAGACTAAAACTGAAGGAGATTTTCCTGTGAAAAGGCTGAGTGTACCAGCAGTTTGGATATTCTCGATGTTATCTTTCGAGTTGGTATTTTTCTGTATACACATGGACAGTGAGCTAGCAGTTTTAAAAAAATATATATTCTCAACTTACTATAATTTTTCTCAGCTGACCAATAGGTTTCCATAGTTTCTAAGTAATTTCCTTAAAGTTGGCTGTTTATTACATTTTTTAAATATAGTACTAGATTATTTATATTTAGTATATTTTAGAAATACACTCATAGTTAGTATATTTTCTGTTAATCCATTCTAGGAGGGCAATAGATAGCATGTGATATAGTAATTAAAGAATTAAAGCCAACCCAGTATCACACAGGTTTCAACATAAGTCCCACAGCTGACAGTAGCTGGAGGGCTGAGGACTCTGCTGGAATCCGTTCTCCATTCCCTATATTTTCATTCAGATTAGCCTCCTTTATCAGCTGGGGTTCTTTTGTTGAAAGTAATGGAAACTGACTGTGTCTTGTTAACTTAAGCAAAAGGTAATTTTGCAGAAGGACCTGAGACAGGTGATGGAGGCATAGGAAAGCAGAGGAGTTGGGCCTCAGGAAACACAGGATCAGGACAACACCCAGGGTCCCAGGGCCTGATAGCAAGATTTAAAAAGCAGGTGCAGGCCTAGAGTGAGGCAGTGCAGCTCCTTGCTGCTACCTCCCTAAAATCATAGTGAAGGAAGCCTCGGAGTCTGATTGGTCCAGCCTGGCTCAGCTGTCCAGCATTGGTTAACAGTCCAAGAAGACCACATGAAGTAAGAATCACAGGTGATGAGGAGGGGATGGTTTCCCAAAGGAAAAAGAGGTGCTGATACCAAAAAACAATAGGAAGAATTACAGCTCTTCATACACTGTCCCTTCTTTAAAGTGAGCTAGACACTGCCATTAAAGGCAGCTAATGAACTTTAATGTCATTCCTTGGGGGCCATTGTTTCTTATATTTTGGATGACAAGGTACTCTGCAAGTAGTAACTAAAATGAATGGAGTCTCTCAGGCCTTGTTCTTGGTTATTCAGTGACTGAAGCACAAGAAGATAGTCAAAATGAATAGACTTCATTCTCCTTTAAAACTTACAGTTTCTTATCCTAAGTCCATTAAACCATTTATTTTCCAAAATTTCCTACTTTAAGTCACATATTTTAAGAAACAGCCTTTAAAACCAAACATACATAATTATGATTAGATATATAAGATAGTCCAAACAGAGGTACCGTGTATAAAATGAATAAAGCTTGAGTCCACAGACTCAAATTCTGGTGTAAATATTTCACTTATACTAAATTAGTCTATACTTCCTGTACTTCAGCATTACTATTGAATGAATGAATGGTGTCTGACCCAATCTATTCCAATTTAATCTTGGGGAGAGTATAAAAGAGATAATGCTCCTTATAACATCACCTTGAAATGAAGTGCTTCAACCATGGGTATTAGCCCACAATCAGATTTCAACTTTACATAAAAGGAATCTTTTCTCGCTGCTTCATTGATACACCCAGCATTTATTATAGCCTCAAATGAAACTGTAATTCACTTCAGCACTTTTGGATCCTTCTTTACTCTAACAAAGTAGAATTCTGAGCAGATGGGTGTACATCGGTAGGACTGTGGTTCCATACATTCAGTAAATGCATGTTCCCGAGGGGCACATGTCACATCCAAACAGAAGTGGTAGCGTTTTAGGGTATTGATGCAGCCATTTCTCTCAGTTTCTGTAAAGGCTGAATAAACCAGAAGGGTAACTCTCTGTTTGTTACCAATCTGATCATGATTGTGATAATTAAATCCTCTCTTCTATCCTACAATATACTTGGGACACCTTCAGAAATGAACGTATTGGGCCACATCCTTTAGAAAGCAATGATTTAAATCACCCATAGGGCTAAGTTGTTGTTATTATAAAGTAGAAAGCTCTCCAATTCCATTTATTTTCCCATTTCTCTACTCATTGCTTTTTTCCCTTGGAGATCTGTAAAGAAAAAGAAACATTGCTGTCTTCAGAGTTTGCAGTTAATAGGGATGGGGAAAGCAAGAACATACCTTGCTGTTATTTTTCACTTTAGACTTGAATTATGTTGTGCTCTTTGATGAACCCTGTAGCTTAACCGTAAGAATAGACTGATTTCTTTTCATGAAAGTGGCTTACAGCAATCTTCCCCAAACTTTACAGGCTGTGAGTGTTTATTTGGGAAAAAGAAGGAAGTGTGGAGTTTTGTTGCAGGTAGGAAACAAAGACCTAAGGCAATCATGTTGAGAATGGAAGAGAGTTGCTGCCACCTAGAGGTACAAACTGGTACATTTTGAGAGTGTCCTGTGGATGCTCATGAAATGAGCTTGAAGGTAGACATTGATGTAATGTCAACTTACAGCTAAATGGAGCCAGCTGCCTCAGTCTCTCTCTACCTTTAAGTGGGACTAGACTCATTCTACCCCTTTCTCTGTTGGTATGGTGCCCACATTCCATAGGAACATTTTCTGAACTTCGTGGGTTTTTCTATTTTTGTGGACAGCAGCCTTGTTATCGACCATAAAAATTTCATGTTGAGTCATTGGAAATCTTCCTCTTGTAAAATGAAATTCACTTATTTGGAAGATTCCTGTTACTGTTGCTACCAGAGAATGTCTTTTCCATAACCCAGGCTACCTCTTTCAAATGTTAACCCCGGGAGCTCCACACAGTCCGATTTCTCTCTAAATCGTGCGGCTGATGCTCTTCTGTTTCAGAGGAAACCACTGATAGCAGGGAAGCCAGTGAGAAGAGAGCAGACCATTCCCGGGAACACCATTCAGAGGAGGATTTAAACATTAAAGTACTTCTTGTTTCCACCAAAATGGAGGAGGAGGAGGAGGATTGAAGGCATCCTGAGACTCCCTAGAGTTATGCAAAAACCTAAAACCAATGCGGTACCAGACACAAGAATAATATGGCATTTGGCCATTTTCATTTTGGTTATTCAGACCTTATTTCTCAGAGCACTGGCATGTCTTAAAATCTTCTTGTTTGGACATTTTCAGTGGCAAAGCCTCCCTCATTAAAATTTTTTAAAGCCTAGTTAGGCAGAAATGCTGTGCTCCCACCGGTGGCTTGCAGTCCTCTCATTTTAGGACTGCCGTTCTGCACAGCCCCATTCTGCACACTGTACACACCGTAGTCTTTCAGAGGGCCGCCTCCCAGAGCACAGGACACATGGGCATGGGAAGCGAGCAAACTGGATAATGTGTGAGTTCCTCTAGGTCTGCCCCACTCTTGTTTCCTGAATGAGGGACTTGATTGAATGTTGGTGATTGTCTAATGGTTTTCTGAGATACAAGGACTTCAGAAACACCAGAAGGTGTCAGTAATACCTTTTTAGAAAGTGAGGATAGCAATCAGTGTTCCTTGCTTCTGTTAAACTCTATTGATTCCTTAGGAATCCATGAGCTGTATCTTTCCTCCACCGTCACTTCCTTGCCCCTCTTGTTGTTTTTTTCTATCCTGTATTGAATTAAGTTACATCTTAAGTATTTACATTCTATGTCACTTACCAACCTGGTCTCTTTTGAAATTATCTTTCACTCAGCATCATTATCACTTTCCTAGAATATCTGTGTTCATTCATTTGTTCCTTTATTCAGTAAACATATGGTACCCACTATGATCTGATCCCTTTCTGGCACTCTGGGGTCATGTATTTAATAAGACTAGCAAAGCCCCTTCACCAGGCCTACAGTGATGTTTGTATAATGTAGATGATACTACTCCTCTCTTTATCACTCTGCCCAGCCTTGCCATCTGTAGCACAACTTATAAGACCCTTTTCAAGACAATTGTTTTTCTCCTTCCCTACCTCACTTTTCTTAAGATTTCCTATCCTTTTTGGGCCCTACATTCTAGTCATATTTTCCAAAACACCTTGATTGCCAAGAAAACTAATTCTGGAAGACTCTGTTTAATAATTCTTATCCTGGCTGGTGTTTCTCAGGGGTTAGAGCATCAGCAATGTCAGCCTGCACACCCAAGAGTCATGGACTCAGATCCTGATGAAGCGCTTATGCCTCCGTTGCAGGTTCAATCACTGGCCTCAGTCAGGGTGTGAGCAGGAGGCAACCAATTGAGGTGTCTCTCACATCAGTCTCTCTCTTTCTCCCTCCCTCCTTCCTTCCCTTCCACTGTATAAAAATCAATGGGAAAAAAAAAAATCCTTGGGTGAAGATTAAGAAAACAAAAACAAAAAAGAACTCTCTTCTGTGCAGTCTTCCCTGCAGTCCTCCATCCCATTAGCCTCTTCTTTCTCTAACTCAGTGCCACCCTCTGAACCAAATGACTACCCTCATCACAGTTTATTTTCACCATTTGTTTGCCTGTGTGCAGTGGTCTCCCCCCTTCTCACCTCTAGATGGAGGCCCTCTGCTATGAGGACTATCATTTCCTGACTTTCGACCTAGCACCTGGTCGAAATGTTGATCAAAATCCTCATCTTGTTGGTGGAAGAACCAAGGCCCAGAGAGTTTAAATAATTTTGTCCAAGTTTGCAAATTAGGCCTGGAATTAGAACTTGGATTCCCTGCCTTTGTAGTTTCCCCTCAACTTCTTCAGGGCTGTTGACTATTCCTCATTCAGTATTTTTTAAAAAGTAGAAACATTCAGATTCAGAGGACACCAATGATTTTTTTGCGTGTGTGTGTGTGTGTTAGAAACACCTTTAAACATCGGTTACATTATCTCTACTCTTTCTCTGCTTATAATTGTTATATTCAACAAAGCACTGTAACAATAGTGGAAGAGTGCTGATCTGAATTTCAGAGACTTGGGGCCTGCCTGGCACTCTCTAATTATGTGACCTAGGGCGAGATTCAGTTCCACACGCATGCTCTTCCCTATACATTTTGCAGGGATGATATGAAAATAAATGGAGAAGATTATATGGGAAAGTACTTTACACAATGGAAGCTAAGATGCTACAAAATGCATCAGTGGTATTATTTTTCATAGCTCACTTTTAAATGTAACCTCATTTATTGATGCCTTTAAAAAATCTATTTAATTGTTTCTCTTTTTTTTCTTCTTGTTCCCTCGAAAGATGAGGATTCCATTTCTTAACCTCCCCCTGACTTTACCATTTTATGCCTGTTCCTCTGATCCACTTGATTCTTGATTTAATTATCAGGTTTATATTAACACCCTGTTTTGTTGCTTCTTTTCTGCCTAGCAGTTCTTTATGGCTGAGTGAAAAGAGCTTGGTTAATAAAAGCTTGCCCTTTTATATTTCCTATAATTAGTCCAATAGATAAAGAGTGACCTCCTAGATGGTCTTTGTGTGGGTATGGTTTTGTGTGTTTTTTTAAATTTTTATCCTTTGGGTTTACTGATTTGGTAACTTTTTTTTGGATTTGAACATCAACCTTCTAGTTTTGTCATACCTTCAAAAATACAAGCATTCACAAATACCACCTGGGATGTTTTCAGATATTAGTTATTGTAAATAACACAGCTATGAACATGGGGATGCTTATATTCTTTATGATGATTGGTGTTTTGAAATCTTTAGGATATATTCCCAGAATTGGGATCACTGGGTTAAAAGGCAGCTCCATTTTTAATTTTTGGAGGAAACCGCATACTGTTTCCCACAGTGGCTGCACAAGTCAGCATTCCCACCAACAGTACACTAAGGATTTAAAACTAACCTGGGGTGAATAAATTTTAAAAATTTAAGTCTAAGCAACTCAGTGGAAAGAAAAAAAAAAAGCAAAAACACAGGCTTTGAGATCAGGGGATGCTAGCTTTCAAATCCTGTTCGCTACATTTATTGGTTGTCCGACCTTAAGCAAGTCATCAAATTCCTTACCATCATTTTTTTTTCTGGGGAAAAGAACAGCAAAAATATCTCTTTCCTAGAGCTCACCAGATTAACATTTAAATGTGTGAATTTGGGCTAAAGGTCTGGACAAAGCAGGATCATATATGTTAACTATTATTTTTATTAAAATGCTAACTTCCAATTACCTACACTCTGACAATCATCTGGGCATCATTTGTGTCCGACTTTGCCCTCTGTGTGTTCTGTGCTGCCTGATGACAGAGGGAGCTGAATACAGAATTAGAAATGGGCCCTGAAATTAATAATTCGCTCCCAGGCATGCCTGGTTATATTGCTAGTAAATAATTCATCGTCTGGTGGTAGAGGTAGGTCTCCAAAGTGATTCTCCACAAACTCCTCCTTTTTAACACTTCTCTGCAAAGGGAAACAGTGAAGTCTAATTTCCTCAGGACATGGACAGTGTTCCTTGTAAGAACTACCTTTCAGTGACATTGTACATTCTTCAGCTTTTTGTAGTTTCACAGTCTCATGCATCTCATTTATTCCTCATAACCATTATGTGGGATGTCTTCATAGAAGTTATTTTCTTAGTCGTAAAAATGAGGAGAGAGGCAGGATAGAGCGGGGATTAAAGAACCAGTCTGCTTGTTTTCATATTTCAATCACCATGTATTATCTCTTTGATTATTCAATATCTCTGTACCTGTTTCCTAATCTAGAAAATAGGGTTTGGTATTGCTCATGGTTACTGTGTAGATTAAATGTACGAACAGATATAGAGCTCTAAAGATAGTGTTTAGTATATTCAATAAATGTTGACTGTTATTACTACAAGGGGATACAAAGCTAGTTTATACAGGGCCATAGCTAATATATAGCTAACATTAATTATCTTATCAATGTTTAGAAAGTATTTTTTTAATCCTCATCCAAGGAACTGTGTTTGGTGGTAGTGGTAGTGGTGTTTTTTAATTGATTTGAGAGAGAGAGAGAAATATTGACGTGAGAGAGAAACATTGATCGGTTGCCTACCACATGCACCCTGACTGGAGACCGAACCCACAACCTAGGTGTGTGCCCTGAACAGGAGTCAAACCTGTGACCTTTTGGTGCCCAGGAGGATGCTCCAACCAACTGAGCCAGACCAGCCAGGGCTAGAACATATTTTAAATCTTTTTCTTCTTATTATTATTGATTTCAGAGAGGAAGGGAGAGGCCCTACTGGGGATCGAGCCCACAACACAGGCATGTGCCCCCGACCAGAATCAAACCCAGGACCCTTCAGTCCGAAGTGACACTTTATCCACTGAGCCAAACTGGCCAGGACATATTTTGACTCGTTTACAGACCTAGATTAACTGAATTCCTCATTGTGATTCACTATGTTGACCTTGATATTTCTACTGCATCCCTCCAGTTCACTTATCTTCCCTCATGTGCTCTTTAAATTTTCGTGTTCTCCAGAGTTTGATCTTCCTTAATGATAACAGCCTTCACCAAAGTTAAGTCCCTTCCCCTTCGCTGATCACTTTCTGCTGTGGGTCTCCACGAAGAATTTCTGTCAGACCCTAGAGTGTGGCTTTGTGTGTATGCCTCTTTCTGTTAAACCAAGTCCCCAGTATCTTGCATAAGGCTTGGCCCTTAAAGGGTCAGGCATAATTTTAAATTGAAGTGTTCTAATTCTTTTAGAGTATTTTCTGGAATATTTTAATCTTTTTTCCCAACATTTTCACATCAAAATAATTTACTAGTTGTAAGTCTGATATATTTTGAGCCCCTCCTGTTTGCCAGGTACCATGCTAGTACTGGGAATAAAATATTCCCAAGGAGTTTCTGTCGTTGGCACAGAGTTCAAATGTTCGGGAATAAGTTAACAGTAATGAGTTACTTTGCTACTCTGTGTCGATAGTCTTCTCTAAAGATGATGTCACCTCTTTTTCATAGGTAGGGCTTCTGTGCCTCACCAGTTTAACATGTTTAGATACTGCATCATGGGCAGGCCCTGGGAGTTAGCATTGGTTGAGATGATGGAATTCATTGTTTACATTTATAAGTTTTAACCCAGTGTGTCTGTATCCACTGCCTTTGCCCCTGTAGTGCTGCCCCTAGGGTGGTTTACCACATGTGTAAACTGAAAAGTGATTGAACTAATTCAATCCCATCATTTTTGCCCATATGTGCAGATGCACACTCCTAATGGTGGTAATGCAATCTTGTCATTTGTTGTTTTCGTCTGTAGATCTTCACCAGCCTGATGCTACTCCCCTATGGATGTCATTAGAATGCTGATTTTTCACTGGGTTTAGAGACCCATTTTGAAAGCATCTGTAATAGCCTTTTGCTTGGTGTAGCTAGCATGTACTACCTATTAAGTCATGACTATCCTTAAAATGTAAAAATGATGCATTATTTATTGCATGACTACTAACATTGTTCCACCATTATTGATTCATTTGTGTAGTGGCATGCCCTTGACTTGCGTGCTTTCGAACTGTTGGCTGTCTTGAAAATAGCAGTAAGTAAAATCAGAATCATGGTGTTATTATTGTTTCATAGCCTTGCTTTTGAAGGTTGGTGCTTATCCATAGATTTGGAGGCCTGTGAGTCTAGAACAGTGATGGGCAACCTTTTGAGCTCGGTGTGTCAAAAATCGCCAAAAAAAAAAAAAATGAGCATAACTCGGGTGCTGTGTCACTTTGAGAAACATAATTTCGCGATATTTATAGTTTAAATAACAAAAAAATGTATAATTGTAATATATAACTGCATTTAACAAACCAAAAACTAATTATTTAACTTACCTTCTTAGTGATTTCTTTGTTCATCTGTCAGTCGGTTTCTTTTGTTGGCTTTGATATTATTTAACTTGTGTGGAGTGCCGTGAACTAAGATAAGTAAGGAGGAGGGGGAATTCTTTAACTAACCTGCTTATTAGTGACTTTTTTGTTGCTGAATTTCATTGGCTAAACCTTCAATTGAAGGTTGGTATTTTAAAGTACACTTCAAGCCCAAGCAAGCGCTACTAACTTCATCTGTCAATCTGTTTCTTTTGTTGGTTTTATAATTATTTAATGCTGAGAATAAGGTCTCACAAAAGTACGTAGAGGGAAAAAATTGTGAGTAAAGAAAACCATTGCTATATTTTTCAGGGTGCTTAAAGTGTCTGGTAATCGGTTCCAGGCACTCCACATTTCCTGTTCGTAGTGGCACTCCTCTTCATTCTCCAAGCGGCACCTTTCCAGATTCTTAAGCTTTGACCTCAAGTCAACAAACACCTGAGCCCAGATACTGTCTTGAAATTCTGCAAGTTGCATCGCCAAATCATCAATTTGCATCCATTGGAAACCATTTAATTCCAAACTACTGTAGACTGCTACGTCAGAATACTTAATTACTTTCATGGTCTGTTCTAGGCTTCTAAATTGATTAAATCTATCACTGAACTGGTCAAGTAACGATTCCAAAACATGCTGGTACTTTATATGCAAGGGTTTCATTTCATTTTGTACAGCTGCACTGGCCTTCTCAAAATACTTTGTTACTCGAGAATAATACTTATAAGTTTTAGTTTCTACATCTTGCTTGAAAATTTAGAGTGTCTATACTACACTACAGCAAATGTTTCATCCTCAGCTACTGCACCTGGCCATGCAGTAGCCGAGGATGAAATGTCCTTCTCGGCATGCGGCCCCATACTTCCCGAGTGTCATCGAAAATGGCTACGTGTGACAGTGGTTCGCCATCACTGGTCTAGAAATTGCCGGTGGTCTTAATCCAGCATCTAGAAGGGTTCAGGAATCTGGAGAAGTACCGTGTGTAAATTAAATAAGAGTCCAAAGATGAAACATAATTTTGAAAGGCATTTGGGGGTCCAGAGGAGCTTGGCTAAAGAAACCAAGTTCTCCCTTGTCTCAGGACTCCTTGATTTTTATTAACACAATTTGTCCTAAGGCAAGGTAGATATATACATCAAAGGCCAGGTTTAGTATAAAGAATCCATTGTCAGTTGGGGAATAGCCTATGGCTGTTCAGCTGTTTAGCCAGTAGGAGGCAATAACATGTAGACTGAAATGCCCTTAGTTGTCCGGCAGCAAGCAATCATCCATGCATCCCTTTCAGGTCTGGGGAAATGCTCTCGGCCATCTCCAGATGATTCAGCCCTGCTGACATGCTGGGATTGGCTTCCAGCATAAATTATAGTCGTGCTGTACAATAACAGATGTCAACAAGGAGCACTTCCTTGTTCTTTTTCTTTTTTTCTGGGTACTTTGACTCAGTATTTGAAGTCTAGTGATTCTTGCATGTGATACTTTCAAAAACTGTGAAACTGGTCATTGTCACAATCTGGTATAACACGGCCTTTGTTAGATACACGTTGGGGGTAATAGTGGTTACATTTAATATTTGTAAATATGCATAGCTGTAACTATATTGGTTTGAGTACATCCTCAGCTCTCAGTGCAGTTGACCTAAATGTCACATGAATGAGTGCACATGGAGGAGGGAAACCAGAGTTTGCTCCAGCTGCTGGCACAGCCCGTCCACGGTGAGCTCTTCCATAGCTTAATGCCCTTCTTTAGTCACAGCTGGAAAAGAGGAATGTCACTGCTTTCCTACAGGAATCATTCCCTGATATGAATGTGTGTTTGCAATATTCATCCTCTGTGTCCCCAGGAATCTAAGAACACACGTACAAAAATATCCCCATACTGCAGATGATGCATCGTAATGAGCACAAAGACATGAACTATAGCTTCTCATAAGTAATAAATGAATAAATTGTTTATTCTAATTGATAATAGCTATACTTTTAGGTACTCATAAAAGCAACTGATTATATTAGCAGTTTGGTCCCCAAAAATGTAGCTCACTAAAACTAGAAGGTTCTATATTTCTAGGGGCAGCCCTCACCTCGAGATTTAACACCAGGATGCATAAATGCCAGCTTTCTTCATTTCTGAAACACTTGCACTTGTGGAAGGTCACCTCAACAGGCTGCACTCAGAAAGTAATGAACTCTAATGAAGTACAGAGCACACACAAACATTCACAAATGTGTGCACGGCTATTCTGTCTCACCCTGTTGTTTGATTCCTTTATATCCTCATAGAAATTGTGCAGGTGATGAGCATGATGTTGTCAGACTGGCCCTCAGAGCACCTGCTGCTTTCCTGTCCTTTCTTACGTTGCTCTTCTGTTTCCATGTCCCTGCTCCTGCAGCCCTGGGGCTCCACCACTGACTGTCCTGTGCTCCCCCTGACCCAACCCCCAGTATAGTTAGTTTTTGCTGCCATCACCATCCCCACACTAGACCAGGTCCCGGATGTCCACCAGCCAGACCCCTGTCACCTGTTCTCCTCTCCTACCACTGACATTGTCATAAGGGTTCCATAAAGACCTGTCTTGGAAAGATCCCTACTCGAAGGAGCCTATGCTCATCCTCTAACAATTCTCTTATGGGAATTTCACAACCAACCTTTGGGGCATTCACATAGATGTTATTGATCTTATTTTGTCAATAATGAAATTAAGGTTCCAAGATAAGAGGTTCAGTGATCAGAACTGTGTAACAAAGCCACTGTGCAACCTAGCTGGCGCATTTAGAACTGCTCATTGAAAATTTAATGCTGGGTCTGCTAACCTCCGCTGCCCAAAATTGGACTTGAATTATTTTTGTAGAAGGGGAATTTTAAAGCAGACATATCGACTGTATTTTATTTCAGTACAAAGATGCCATAGATCTTGACATTTGGTTTTGTTTGAAGTATGGAAAAAAATATTTGTAGATGGTGAAAGAAGAATTTCCAGATAAACATGAAAGGTTCTCAGGCTGAAACTGCTTTTCAAAAGCTATTTAAAGGTATAGATTAGTTTTAGCTCTGGAATGCGTGAAGTACAATTCTGCCTCAAGGAACTAGTGAATTTTAAGAATTCTTAGTACTTGATTTTTCTTCTCTTGGATGTCACAACTTTCTTAGAAACCACCTTTGTTTTTATCATGAACACAGTAGGACTTTAAAATAAGGGGACTAGACCTAACAGGTTTGGCTCAGTGGATAGAGCATTGGGCTGCAGACTGAAGGGTCCCAGGTTCAATTCTGGTCAAAAGTGTGTACCTCAGTTGCAGTCACATCCCCAGTAGGGGGTGTGCAGGAGGCAGTTGATTGATGTTACTCTCTCATCAATGTTTCTAACTCTATCCTTCTCCCTTCCTCTATGTAAAAAAATCAATAAAATATATTTTAAAAAAATAATGACGTTATTCTGAGTGACCAGAACAGTAGTAATGTCATTAACCAACCTACAGCCCACAGGAAGAATGGCAAGATAAGAGAAGCTAATGATTAAGATTAAGTGAAGCAACAGTAACTTCAGTCATTTCCTGAATATCCATCTGTTCTTACAAGGTATCTTATATGCATAACCCTTATCCTTTTTATAATCCTGCAATATGGGAATTACTGTTTTCTAGAAAAAGAGTTTAGGGAAGCTAAAAATATTCTAAAACACAATTAACCATTTATGGGCAAGATTCTTACCCTGTTGGTTTTGGGTGCCTGTCTTTCAGTCCTTTTGCTGTTTCAAGCTCTTCTAATGTGTAAACCACCCAGCAAGCTGTCCAGGGCAAGAGTGGGTGCCTCAGACTTGCTGCTTTCATCCTTTCATCCTCCCCCCACTTAAGTCGGTCTCTTTGAGGTCCTGAAAAATAAATGCCTATAATGAAAACCAATCAGAAAAGCAATCACCTAGGTCATCAAGTATATAAACTGCTAACTATAAACTTAGTAACATTCCTAAACGAATTTAATGGATGTTAATTGACTGAATAAACATAAACTATGCATTTTTATTCTGACTTTCTCTACAAAATACCTAGCCTTTAGAATTACAGATTAGATAGTACTTAATGGAATCCCATTGCCATTAAATTAAATTTATTTTATAAACTTTCTTTTATAAAACTCATTGAAGTTACCCCTGAAAATACTTCATTACCTAGTTCCTGCTACCCTTTTAAATCATTGCTTGTCTAACTAATGAAAAGAAAATGCCACTCTGTTACCTGTTAAACATAAATCTATTGTCTACATATAGATTAATTTTAATCATTAGCTTCTCTTATCTTGCCACTCATCCTGTGTACTCTAGGTTGGTGAATGATATTACCATTATTTCGATCACCCACGCTGACACGAGGGTCTCCTTTCATTCCTCTCTTTCCCTTGGCCACCACAATCCGGTCAGTCATATAGACTTCTGAAATGCCTTGGAATTGCTCCCTTCTGATTCAGGTTTGGTTCAGATAGAATTCACTATCAGGGGTGGGGAACATCTGTCCCCCAGGCATTATAAGGCCTGTGAAATGATTTGGTCTGGTCTTGCCAAGGTATTAGGTGTGAGTTAATTCAATGTTTGACCAAATAATAGCAGGCTAATTTTTAAGTTGATAATTTTGTATGGCCCACAAGTGATGTTATAAATATCACACAAATGGCCCTTGGCAGAAAAAAGGTCCCCCACCTCTTAGATGATGGCAATAAATAGCCCTCCAATTAATAAAGCCTTTAACATTAATCACTTCCTCATCAATGAGTTCTACTTTCATAAGCCTTAAATTTCCTCCTAAATCTTAAAAAATCCTGACACCACCCTACCCAGTTTGGCTCAGGGGATATAGCATAGGCCTGTAGACTGAGGGGTTTCCAGGTTCAATTCCGGACAAGGGCACATGCCCAGGTTGTGGGCTTGATCCCAAGTAGAGGACATGCTGGAGACAGCCTGTCAATGATTCCCTCTTATTATTGATGTTTCTCTCTCTCTCTCCCTCCCTCTCCTTTTCTCTTCCTCTAAGGGGCGGGGGGGGGGGGGGGATCCTAACACTTCCAGGACCTACAAAATGCATTTTTCTGTAAGAGAACATTCAAAGACCGTGGTGCCTGGCCCTGGCCATCCTGGTCTCTCCTGCTTTCTCTTTACCACTCACATTCAGCATACCAGTGTTCATTAAGACTCACTTGGTGTTCTAATTAAGCTTGTCCTGATGCTCTCAAACAGAATTAGATACTCTCTCCCTTTATTCCCATAGCATTTTATTATCCCTCTCTTTATCATACATCATTTTTATGGATTGTATAATTATGATTTGCATATATAAGCTGGAAATATTTTTATTATCGTAACAGCTGGCACCAAGTTCCTCTAGAACAAAATTCTCTTGATGTGGAAAAGAGCCTTTTGAAATGCTTGCAGGTTGGATGTACACTGAACCCCACTCCCACTTCCCAGCCAAGGATTTGGATATAACCTTAGCCCCAAGGCTCTGGGGAGGGGAAAGCAGCCCTACACTTGCCAAGGGAAGGAATTTGTTGTATTTCTCTTGAATAAACATGAGGTGGGGGTGGGAGAAGAAATCAGAGGAGAGAGGATGCCAGAGAGATGAAGACTTGCCTGAGGCTGGGTGGGACAGTAAGCAGCACAGAGGCAGCCAAAGTGTTTTTCCAAACACAGGGAACACTAGGAAGAGAGAGCTGAAGCTCCAGGAGTCCCTCAATATCTATAGTAAAAGGGGCTACTAAATACCCAGATGAGTTTATGTGGTTGTTCTTGATGTGAAATTGAGGACGGTGCTGATTGTAGCATTAGGATTAATGCTAGTGACTGAGGTAGCCCTGAGAATATACTAATAAACCTCCAGATATTTGCAAACATCTTTTGGGAGTGGAGGTTTCCACATGTCACCAAATTACCAAATATTTCAGTCTTTTTCACCTGTTTGAGGTAAATAAATATCAAGTGCTACAACCCACAGGATTATAAACTCTGAACATGCTTTTATATGCCCACCTGCTTTCTTAGCATTTGCTATTTTATTTTGTTGAATCATCAATATTAATATTAAAAATACCGCCTGGCTGGTGTTGCTCAGTGGTTGAGCATTGACCTATGAACCAGTAGGTCACTATTTGATTCCCAGATAGCGCACATGCTCAGATTGCAGGCTCGATTCCCAGTGTCGGGGCGGGGGGGGGGGGGGGGGGTATGCAGGAGACAGCAGATCAATAATTCTCTCTCATCATTGATGTGCCTATCTCTCCCTTCCTCTCTGAAATCAATAAAAATATATTACAAAAAAAGAGCAAATTTGGAGAACTAGCATTTTCCAATTCCAAAATTTACCTAAAATCAAGACAATATGGTACTACAATGAGTGTACATATATAGAACAATGGAATATAAGTGAGAGTCCAGAAATACCTACATTTATGGTCAATTGATTTTTGACAATTCAATGAAGAAAGAATAATCTTTTCAACAAATAATACTGGGACAACTGTAATCCAAAGGCAAGAGAATGCAATAAGACTATTTCCTCTTTTAATTCTTACTAAAAAAATTAACTCAAAATGAATCATAGATCCACATATTAAAGCCAAACTTTTAAAACTTTTAGAAGAAAACATAGGAATAAATCTTCAAGTTGTTAAGTTACTTAAAGCCTTCTTAGATATAACACCAATCACACATTCAAGTAAAGAAATATTAAATTGGACTTAATCAAAACTTAAAACTTGTAAAGCTTTGAGGGCACAATCAATAAAATAAAAAGACAACCCACAGATTGAGATAAAAATTTGGAAATCATATATCTGATAAGGGACTTGTATCTAGAACATATAGAAATTTTACAACTTAACAATAAAAAGACAACACAGTTTAAATATCAGCAAAGCATTTGAATAGATGGTTTTCCAAAGACCACATACAAAGGATCTATGAATACATTAACGGATGCTAACCTTCATTGGTATTTAGATAAATGAAAATAAACACCCCAATGAGAAAACACATTACACGCACTGTGATGGCTGAAATTTAAAAGACAGACATAATGTGTTGATGAGGATTACAAGAAATTATAACTTTTTTACAGTGCTGGCGAAATTCTAAAATGTTGTAGCCACTTTGAAGAACAGTATGAAAATTCCTCAAAATATTAAACTTAAAATTACCATATAATCTAGTAATTCTACTCCTAGGTATGTACCCAAGAGAGTTTAAAAACATATTTTGAATTCAAATGTTTATAACATCATTAACTATAATAGCCAAAGAGTGGAATCAACCCAAATATCCATCAACTAAAGAATAAAAGTGGATATATATATATATATATATATATATATATATATGCAATAGAATATAATTCAGCTATAAAGTGGAATGAAATATCAATGCATGCTACAACATGGATGAACCTTGAAAACTTTACACCAAATGCAAGAAGTTGGAAACAAAAGCCACAAATTTCTATGATTCTATTTTTAGTAAATATACAAAATAGACTTACCCATAAGATGGAAGGTATATTAGCAGTTGTCTAGGGCCAAGGGAAGGTGGAATGACAGCTAACGAGGACTGAGTTTCCTTTTGGGTGATGAAAATATTTTGAAACTAGATAGAGATGATGGTTCTACAACATTGTGAATATAGTAAATGATACTGAGTTGTACAATTTATAGGGTCAATTCTATGGTAATGTGAATTATGTCTTTATAAAGTTGTTAACCAAAAGAGGAAGAAGAAGGAGCCGAAGTTTAAGAAGTGTTGGATATATTATTGGACATTTAGTGACAGTCAGGTTTATATTACTCTAGGCCAGGGGTCAGCAAACTCATTAGTCAACAGAGCCAACTATCAACAGTAAAATGATTGAAATTTCTTTTGAGAGCTAAGAACCAACTTCTGTGCATGGGCCACAAAGTTTCAGTTGCACTGTATGTGCGCGTCCGCACATGGTATTTTGTGGAAGAGCTACACTCAAGGGCCTAAGAGCCTCATGTGGCTCGTGAGCTGCGGTTTGCCAACCACTGCTCTAGGCTAATTTTCCTGCACCTCCACATTTGAAACATGAAAATCTGAAAATCAAAGAAATTAAATATCTAAAATGCCATAGCTGATAAATTGTAATAAGCTATAATTCATGTCTAGATTTTCAGGTTATAGCCTATGCTTTTCCTACAGGAACAACTACAAAAAAAAGGATTTTTGTGGGTTTTTCCCTTAAAGACAATACTGTGAGCTTATTAATCACAAAATTTTAATGTAGAAGTCTTCATTAAAACCCAGATTTAAATCTCACATAATTTTCAACACTTTTAAGAGCAGAATGTTCTTGTGTTTTTTTCCCCTTATATGTAATACTTTCTGTAGTTCAGAAAAAATTGCATAAGACATACATTTAAAAATTACTATTTTAAAATTAAATAGTTTGCAGTTGGGAGTTCGAGTGGAAAATAAACACAGCAAATCTTAGGCTATTTGTGGGTGAGTGTCCTGGCAGCCAAAGCAAAAAAGTAAATAGGGTAGGAATTTCAGTTCTCATGATTTGATTAAAAAAAAAAATCAGTTGCCAAGCAGATTTTCCTTCATAAATAAAAATTCATATGTTCTTCCTAAGTGAAAATTATAACACTGACCCTTCCTCAACCTCAATGGAGAGTAAAAATGTCCTGGTTCGAGGGGTCAGGAAATGGCAGCTAGATTCATCTCTGTCCAGTATGTAGTTATATGGCCTTGGCACAGTGACTAATTTGATTAACTTTCTGAACCTCAGTTTCCTCATCTTCTAAATGTCCTTTAAATATGAGTTTGGATCACATTGATTTACCTTGTTACTTATCCAACATTCATGTGGCAAAGTATTCAAAACTCGGAAGTTTTCGAGAAGGAAAATAAAAAACAGATAAAGTATTTTCTCCAATTTTTGGGGAGATTTTTATTTGTCTTCAAAATTCAAATATGTGCACATTTTGAGAAATGCCTATTTAAGGCACCAAATCACCCTTTTGGCCAACAAAAAATCAAGTGGAACATTACCAATGAGTTTTACTTGGTCTTGTTATGAATGTATCCCCATACAAGCAGTAAAATCTTTTAATAATTTATACAAGCTTAAGTAGCAGATAGTTAACTGATCTAATTCCAGTGCTCTTTAACAGAACAAATCTCTAGTGTAACATAGCCCTGCTTAATGATCAGCATAAAGTAGACAGAGGCCTGTTTTATGGTCACTTCCAAAGTTTATTTATGGTTACATTACAGTATCTCATTAGAACTGTATAGTCAGAACATTTCATATATTTTTTAATATTTAAAACAGTTTTATTATGTACTGTCCTCACCATGATTATATTTATAGGACTACCTTATTAGTGAATCTGCCTTATATAATAAGATCCTTTTGATATGGAAAAGTTAACCTCTTTATATCAAATTTTGCCAGAGAACACTGTGAAGGTGAGACTTCGGTGAATGCACTTGGTAAAGTCCTCATGAGGTTGACCTTATTCCCCACACTATTTCTTCCCTTTCCTACCCTTCTCACTTTCAAGTAGTGACTGATAGGCCAATTCCTAGAGAGGCATGCATAAAACTGTCTTAATTATTGAGGATTTTAAAGTTTATCTTTGATGAAATAAGGAGAACTCATTTTTCTAACTTATCACAGTTCTAGAGAGTCTGAAAATGAGATGGGTTCAAGGACCACACCAGTAAGATAAATGTAAAGGGCTTCCCTTTGAGGCAGTGGGCACTGGTAGCATTCAGGCCAGCCTGGGGAGAAGAGGGCCTTCCTTGAAGGCATTCAGATTCCAATAATCCTGTTTGGACCTAGAAAGACTCTTTAAGGTTTAAATGTTCCATGAAGCTACAACTCCTGGCATAAACAATAATTCAAATCCCAATGTTCTCTAAATAAATTCTGTGGAAAAGTTCATTAAGTTATGTGCCTTCCACTTAATATCCAGTTTAATTCAGAAATCCATGCTTTTTTCAGAGCCCTTGTTTCTGAAAGCTTGGAGGCAGACAAGCTTTCCGCACATCCTGGCCAGCCCAGGCCTCTGCTTAAAGCTACAAAGTTTCAATTACAGAAGATAAATAAATCCCAACAGAAATGCCTGCCAGCACAGAGTGAGCAGAAGGCTTGGCCCTACTCCAAGCTACAAAGTTTCAATTGTAGAAGATAAATAAATCCCAGATACCAGGGCCTCCACTTGGGTCTCTGGGGGGTGTGGTCAGCCTGCAAACCACATGCCCCTCACCCAGGCCATCCCATGCCCCAGGGGAACCCCCAATCTGTCTTGAGACACCCTTCTGGGAAAATCAGCTGGCCCCCACCCATGCACCAGACCTCTATCCTATCTAATAAAAGAGTAATATGCAAATTGACCATCACTCCAACACACAAGATGGCCACCACAAGATGGCCAGCAGGGGAGGGCAGTTGAGAGAGACCAGGCCTGCAAGGGAGGGCAGTTGTGGGCAATCAGGCAAGCAGGGGAGGGAGAGCAGTTCGGAGGGACCAGGCCTGCAAGGGAGGGCAGTTGGGGTGGACCAGACCTGCAGGGGAGGGCATTTAGGGGTGACTGGCCAGCAAAAGAGAGAAGTTGGGGGCAAAAAGGCTGGCAGGAGAGCAGTTGGGCATCAATCAGGCTGGCAGGGGAATGATTAGGGGGTGATTAGACTTGGCAGGCAGAAGCAGTTAGGGGCAATCAGGATGGCAGGCAGGTGAGAAGTTTGGAGCCAACAGTCCTGGGTTGTGAGAGGGTTGTCCAAGTGCCCCTTTAGGCCCAATCCCTCAAGGAGTCCCAGATTGGAGAGGGTGCCGGCTGGGCTGAGGGACACAACCCCCCTGTGCCAACCTTTCGCAAATTTCGTGTACTGGGCCTCTAGTAGTCTGTAAAGTGATGGAAAATACTTAGTAGTAGCTGTTATATTTAAGTAGAATCATGATATAATATGAATTTATCTACAGACTCACCGCAAAACAGGCTCAATTGTAAATCAATTATCTTTTAATTAGTGGATTTTTATTAAAATAAAACAATAATTAGAAATACATAGTCTGTTCATATGAAAAATGTACCAATTTCTAGTTGAATATATGCTAATAGTGAGCTTTTTGACACATGTTAGCATAGTCTTGGTTTATAGATTTTTGAAAATCACTTCACTTTTATTGAGTCCACATTAGAACATGAAGTGGTAGAATGCTTTAGCACAGCTCCTGGAAAGGTTGGCAGCTACTGATTTTAACAATTTCAGTCTGTTCAAAAGTAATGTTCCAGGAGTCCGCGGCTGAGGATGGAATCAGACTACAAGCTGGAGAATCCACAGTGCCTTGGAATGTAGCTTCTGGCGAGTGTGTTCAAATGGCACCTTTCCCCCAATTAATGTCAGAAAAGAAATTGATGTGATTTGATGGGAGCTAGGTAGAGTCTGTAATTGTATGGAAGGTAAGTACAATCTGAGAGCCATCTGCTGGCTGAAAGAAAGCCTGCAAAGAAAGAAAAAAGAAAGAAAAAAATGCTTGGCTTGTCCACAGGAATAGAAACTCCAGTTACAAAAAAGGGAAGTTCCAAAAAGGAAACTTCTGGTTAAGTGAAAATCTCATTAACTCTTTTTTATTTTTATTTTTTGGCTTGTGGCCTTGATATTTTATTCCCACTGTGGTGTTTGATTTACTAACACAAAAGTGGTTCTTATGTATATGTCAGCAGCTAATTCAGAATTCCAGTAGGTGAAATTCAATGTTTTATTCAAAATAACTTTAAAATGAACTTTGGAAAAGAGTACTAAATATACATTTTAAAACTGGATGGTCCCCTTCCTTTAAGGCACTTTTATTGTGCAGACAACTTAGAGTTCTTTTTGGTACATTCGTCATTAACTGGCATTGCAGGAAAGAAACTAGTCCAGTGTCTTTGATAGTAAAGGGAGACAGTTGCACAGCACTGCCCAACTCTGCCTTCTAAAAACATTTATTCCTCTGGTTTTAAATATATATTTTACAACAACCTTAAGAAAGTATTTCCATTGGTAGACTAGTATTAAATAATTACCTTGAGTACCTAATGCCACTGGCAGTATTTATGAAACAGTTTACCTTAACATTCTCAAAAGTATATATGTATCTCTCTCTCTCTCTCTCTCTCTCTCTCTCTCTCTCTCTCTCTCTCTCTTTCTGTGTGATATATATATATATATATATATATATATATATATATATATATGTATATGTCAGCAGCTAATTCAGAATTAGCCTTCTAGAAGGCTACATTTTCAAATGCTTTTATGGACTGTTGTTTTCTATAATTCAGTTAGAGGGAAAATGGAAATGATAGATTATTTCCTTACTTCTTCCTATTTTATCAGATGCTGGTTTATCTCCCATGTATCTGTCTGAGTCAGGAGAATGCAATAACTAAAATTGGATACTTGGGTTCAAATAAATCTCAGTGTGGCCACCTATTTGTTTTGGCCTTGTCCTTCTCCTCTCTGTGCCTTTGTTTCCTCGTCTGTGAAATAGGGATAGTGATCAGAGTTGTTTGAATCTTAGAGCACTGAGAGCTGTGCCTGGCTCGTGGTGAGCATTCTCTAAATGTCAGTTGTCATTGTCATCCTCAAGCATGTTCCCAGTTCTGTTGAGATTGTCTGTGTGAATCTACGAGTGAACCTTCTGTCCCACTGTTTTCTGCTCTGGTTTTAAAATTTGTGATATGTGTACCCTATTTCTGACCTTAAAAGAATGCCCTGACTTTTTTTTTTTAACTCTTACAGAAACTCCAATTTCAGTGAAGGGCATCCCATCCCACTAAAGTCACAGGTGACAAATGGTCTTTCATTACCTGCTGATTACAGTTAACCTTAATTTCTTTCATAGCCGTCATGCGGTGCCTTCTATTTAAATAGAGCTGTTCCTGGATGTGACTTTTCAAGCCTCCCTGGGTTTAATTCTAATTTAACCTGCCATTCCAACTGGGACTATTGTGCAACTGAAGTCATGATTCACTCATTTGTTCTCTCTAGATCTAATTACTACCCACTCAGTGCCTACGAGGCCCCCTCAGGCGTTTCTTCGCTGTTCTAAATGGTCTAACCTTCTGGGGAAGGCAGTGGATCTTTAGTTATTGTTTCTTTGAACCTTACAGATGTGTTTAGTGCACTTTCTGGGAACACACTAGCCCTGTTTCCCTCTATCGTTTTCATCATACCAAGCTTATGACTACAGATTACTAGAAGATTCCTATGTTGGCATAGGCAGTCATTACCTGCACACCCCATGCTTTAGAACCAGATCAGATTTTGAAGCACAGAAGTCAGTTTCCATGCAGTTGAGGATATCTTAAGTGCCTTTTAAAAAATTAAATATTGCCTAGAAATCTTGGGCGGAATAGAAACACCTAAAGCGTCATTATAGCTATTCTGTTACCAAACGCCCATGCTTCTGAGCCCCGTGGTGAGACAGGCCAGATGACATTGCTGAGAGGAAGGATCATTCCTTCACCCTTTACCACTTAGTAGGATCAATGGGAAGATTTTTATTTTATTCACCAGCATCCTATGCATGTTCAGAGGGACCTCAGTAGCCTCCCAATGAGAATTTTAATTATAAATGATGCTTTAAAATGCCCCTCTTCAACTTAGAGAAAAGAATTGAAGTACTCATGTAGTTATGGGATATTTTAAATATGTTCTGATTTTTCCATTACAGTTAATGTGCACAATACTATATTGGTTTACTATATTGGTTTCAGGTGTTCAAAAACATATGCATCCATGAATAATAAGAATTCTATGTCACAGGATATCATCAAGATTTGAGAGATGTGTCGGTCAGACATGGCCAGTGATAAACCAGTGATTAGACATTTATATAACTTAAGAGTGATCACCCTGATAAAACTACTACTCATCTCACATGGTACATAGTTGTTACAATATTATTATTTTTAAACTATATTTTATTGATTTTTACAGAGAGGAAGGGAGAGGGATAGAAAGTCAGAAACGTCGATGAGAGAGAAACATCGACCAGCCGCCTCCTGCACATCCCCTACTTGGGATGTGCCCACAACCAAGGTACATGCCCTTGACCAGAATCGAACCTGAGACCTTTCAGTCCATAGGTCGATGCTCTATCCATTGAGCCAAAATAGTTTCAGCAGTTGTTACAATATTATTAAACTAGAAGCTTAGTGCACAACGTTTGTGCACTGGAGGGTTGTCCTCTCCAGGACCACTCTGGAAGAGTCCCTAAGCTGGCGATCAGGGCCTATGGGGGCAGGGCGTTCCTTTCCCCAGCTGGCTGCAGGCAGCCGGCCCCGCCCCTGCCATGGCCACTGCTTTCCATCTGTGCAGTGCTTCCCTTCCCTCCCCTGCAACTGATCACCTCCCCCTGTGGGCAACAGGCATGGGGTGCAATCACTTGGCTGGCCTGGGCCTCCCTCTACTGGATGATTGATTGCAGGGCTCTGTGATTGATCGCCCAGCAGAGGGAAGCCCCACCCATCTGGCCAGGGCTCCCCAATTGATTGCCTTGGAGAGGATGGCCTGGGCCTCCCTCTTTGGGGCAATCACAGAGCCCCTTATCCCCCCAATCATTCGCCCCGCTGGTTGGTGGCCTCGGCCTCCCTCTATGGGGTGATTGACTGGGTGAAACCCCCATATTGATCGCCCCGCAGAGGATGGCCTAGGCCTCCTTCTGTGAGGCAATGGGAGGCGATGGAAAGGCCACCCAACCAATTGAATTGCACTGCCTTGGCTAGCCTGGCCTGTCATAGTGTGGTCATCCGAAAGGTCTTCGGGAAAGTTTTTCTGTTGTTTGGTCGTTCAATCAATTTGCATATTACACTTTTATTACTATAGATATACTAGAAGGATGGGGCCTAGACTGTCAGTTGGACATCTCCTGAGGGGGTCCCAGATTGGTGAGGATGCAAACTGGGTTGAGGGGACCACCCCCCCCCCCATGCATAAATTTCATGCACCAGGTCTCTAGTTGTAAATAATGCTGCAATGAACATATGGATGCATATGTCTTTTTTTTAGTGTTTTGGATTTCTTCAGATAAATACCCAGAAGTGGAATTTCTGGGTACTTCTTTGTATTTTTTCTAATTTTTGCTTTAAAGTCTCTTTTGTCTGGTATAAGTATTGCTACCCAGCTTTTTTGTTTGTTTCCATTTTTAGGAATTATAATTTTCCATCCCTTTACTTCAAGCCTATGTGTGAGTCTCTTGTAGACAGCATATGTAAGGGTATTGTCTTTTTATCCATTGTGCCACCCTATATATTTTCATTGGAGCATTTAATCCATTTGCATTTAAAGTAATTATTGATAGACATGTATTTATTGCCATTTTATTATACATATTTTAATCTTTTTTTCTTCTTCTTAAGGAAGAGTCTTTAATGTTTCTTATAATACTGGTTTGGTGATGATGAATCCTTTAGATTTTTCTTGTCTGAGAAATTCTCATCTCTCCCTTGTTTCAAAATGATAACTTTCCTGGATAGAGTAATCTTAGTTTTAAGTTCTTGCTTTTCATTAATTAATATTTCTTGCCAGTCTCTTCTGGCCTGCAGAGTTTCACCTAAAAGTCTTATTAGGAGCTCCCTTCTAGGTAACTAACTGCTTTTCTCTTGCTGCTTTTAAGATTCTTGATGTGTGCCTCTTTGGATTCATCTTGTTTGGAACTCTCTTTGTTTCCTGGTCTTGTGTGTCTTTTTCCTTCACCTTCAGTCATTATTTCTTCAAATAGGTTCTCACTCCCTTGCTCTCACTTCTTCTGGTACATGTAATTTTAATGGTTACCCACAATCCCTTCTATTTAGTAGCTACTTTGGAATAGCACTTAAAATATGAAACTTAGGTAAATCACAGTTAGTTAGAGCAAAGAATTGAGGAGCCATTATCTGAAGATTTGCATTCAAATGATTCTAGTAAAAATAAATTAATCACAGGAGTTAATTGTTTGATTATATTAAATTGAAAATTAAGAATGCTTGACTTAATACACTCATCATTCTTTCACTCATCCTAGTTAACAAGCATTCCTTGAATGTCCATTTAACAAGCATTCCTTGAATGTCCACAATAAGCTCTAGAGCAGTGGCTCCCAACGTGGGGAGCAATGTTATTTTTAAGGGAGACAGTTCAAGAATGAGTTACTAATAGTGAATTATTTGCATTCTTATGGTTATAGGGGCCTCATATGCAGTATATAAATATATATTATGACATATTGTGCATTTCAGTTCTCTATTATATGTTTTGAAACTTTACTTGCTATTTTTATTTCACTTCATATTATTATTTTTAACACTTTCTTTGTGATTTCTTCCTCAGTTCTTCAACTGTCCTTGCGTTCTTTAATTTTTCTCTTTCATGGATACCATGTTCTTTGGAAGCTTGTTTAGACCAAGTTAATGGCCTTTTAGGCTTCCTCCATGAAGATAGGACTTGACTTTTTTAATAATAAGAATTCTATGTCACAGGGGATCATCAGGATTTTAGAGATATGTAGGTGGGACATGGCCAAAAAAAGATGGGGAGCCATTGCTCTGGAGTGACAAGTGTACTTTGTACCAGCATCTTGACTGTCACATTTCTTGCCATGGAATTGACTTGGCTAACCTCCCTACTCATGGTTGTCTTCTAATAGTCCCAGCCAACTGTAGAACATGCTGTGGGCCCCAGTACAACAGCAGTCCTCTGTAGACTTGAACTGTCCTCTCCTCTTCCCTGTGTCCTTTAAGTTCTTCTGCACTTCTTGTCCCCTTTTCCATCAGCCCCACTTACCTTCCTACTTTTCCACAAAGAGATCAAATGATTAATTCTGAAAGGTATAGCCCAGCCAAAGTTTCTTTGACATATGAGAATAACTCTGCCATTTAAAAAGGGAAACCAAGGAGTATTCTTACCATCATGTGTCCTTTAAAGTCCAACTTTGTTGGGTACAGTATTCATTGCCTGTACCTTTTGTAAAAAAATTATTTTTATTTTATCTAAAATGTTCTTCATACTTCCCCAAAATTATTTCTCTTTAAAATAAGGAAAACAAGGATACAGATTTTATATCATTAAAGACATCTACCTGCGGAGGAACCAAGATGGCGGCACAGGTAAACACCTATACTGCTGCCACATACAACAATTTTGAAACTACAACTAAAAGACAAAACCAACATCATCCAGAAGCACCGGAAAGCTGGCTGAGTGGAAATTCTACAACTAGAAGAAAACATAAAAGGACACTGAGACTCAGAGGAGGTATGGAGGGCAGAGTTTCGCAGACAGAGGTGCGGAGATGCACGCGAGTGGAAAGGGTGGGTGGTTGAATTCCTAGTTGGTTTTCTCGAACGGGGAGGGAGACAAAGGCTCCCCACTGCACTCATCCCCAGTTCCAGGCGAGTCTTGGGGAACCCAGACTCATACGGGGTAAAACTGGACTGTCAGGAGGAAGCACACTGAGAATTGGGAGCTACAGAGGTCCGCGAGCTCACAGTGAGGGCGCATGGCTGGCTTTCTCATTTGAGAAGAAAACAAAACCGCCAGACTGCACTGTGCTCCTGTTCCAGGTAAGACTTTGGGTATCCAGACTCATTTGGGGAGAAACTGAACTGTCTGACAGTGGGCAAAACTCGAGGGCAGCTTTCTCTCAGAGGTGCGTGCAGCCAGTGCCAGGGGACACGGAGACCCAGGCGCTGATTAAGTCAGGGCTGACAGGAAACCAAGGTTGACTGCTCAGCCCTGAGACTCTGCCCCATCCAAACTGAGCATAGAGGCTCTCCCAGTGTAGATACAGCTGATCCTCACAGCCAATTGGCCGGGAGGTCAACCCCTCCCAATGATACCAATAACAATCTAGGCTTAACTATAACAAGACAGTGCTGCCCATAAAGGGGTGCACCAAGAGTATCCACCTCAGATAACTGGGGAGGCTGAGCCACTGTCCCCTAGAGACACCTATCACACAAAGCTACTCGACCAACTCAGGGAAGCAGAGAAAATACGGAGACAAACGAACAGATCACAATTAAAAGAAATGGAGGGGGAAAAACATGACTGGATATAGAGTTCAAAACCACGGTTATAAGATTTTTTAAGAGGTTCCTAGAAAAAGCTGATAAATTTAGCAAGATCCTCAAGGATATGAAAAAGGACCAACTAGAAATTAAGCATACACTGACTAAAATAAAAAATATTATTCAGAGACCTAACAGCAGACTAAAGGAACATAAGAATCAAGTCAAAGATTTGAAATACAAAGAAATAAAAACCAATCAGCCGGAAAAGTGAAAAGAATCCAAAAAATTGAAGATAGTGGAAGGAGCCTCTGGGACAACCTCAAGCATACCAACATCTAAATTATGGGGGTGCCAGAAGAAGAGAGAGAGCAAGATACTGAAAACCTATTTGAAGAAATAGTAACCGAAAATTTCCCTCACCTGTTGAAAGAAATAGAAAGATGTAAAAGTCCAGGAAGTGCACAGAACACCAAACAAAAGGAATCCAAAGAGGACCACACCAAGACACATAATTAAAATGTCAAGAGCAAAAGACAAAGAGAATATTAATAGCAGCAAGAGAAAAACAGTTGGTTACCTACAAGGGAGCATCCATACGACTGTCAGCTGATTTTTCAACAGAAAACTATGCAAGCCAGATGGGAATGGCAAGAAATATTCAAAGTGATGAATAACAAGAACCTACAACCAAGATTACTCTACCAAGTAAAACTATCATTCAGAATTGCAGGTCAGATAAAGTGTTTCACAGATAAGAAAAAGCTAAAGGAGTTCATCACCACCAAACCAGTATTATATAAAATGCTGAAAGTTATTCTTTAAGAAGAGGAAGAAGAAGCAAAAGGTAAAGATAAAAATTATGAACAACAAATACATGTCTATCAACAAGTGAATCTAAAAATCAAGTGAATTAAAAATCTGATGAACAGAATAAACTGGTGAAGATAATAATAGACTTAGTGGCATAGAAAGGGAATGGACTGACAATTCTTGGGAGGAAAGGGGTGTGAGAGGTGCAGGAAGAGACTGGACAAAAATCATACATCTATAGATGAGGACAGTGGAGGGGGAGGTAAAGGCAGAGGGTGGAATGGGTACCAGGTGGTGGGTAACTATGGGGGGGGGGGGGGAAGAAACATTGTAATAATCTGAACAATAAAGATTTATTAATTTTTTTAAAAAAGATATCCACCTAACAGGTCTTTGTTATCATATAAATTAAGAACTCTTACTGAAGTAAGTTCATGCCATTCTGTCGCTTTTGCTCTCCTTCCTCTGTCTGGCATATAGTTCAGTGGCCAATGGACTGTACAGCAGCATTGTTTCATTGGTCCCTTACAGACCTGCTAACTAGTTACTTGGTTTTGATTTCAGCTTTACTAGTATTGATCACTTTTCTCTATATGCACCAGTACATAGCAAAAGAAATAGAAAATCAACTACAGACAAAATAATAAGTATGTAATTATGCATAGTAAGATGTAGACTTATACACATCTATAATAATAAAATGGTAATATGCTAATTGGACCGGACATCAATCCAGACATCCTTCCTGACAAAGCCGGGCCAGAAGGAATCCAGCCCAGGTCCCAGATACCTGTGGGTGGTGAGGAGGGAAGCAGCCCGGGTCCCAGGTGCCCGAGGGAAACCAGTGCCAGTAGCTGGGGGAAGGAAGGCCTATTCTTGGCACAAATTTTCATACATCGGGCCTCCAATTATTATATATAAAGTAGTGTACAAAAAAAGTGCACTTATAGACTTTAAGTTATAATTTGAAGGGAACAAATATCATGTTATTTTCTCAATTTAGAAGATGGCACACATATCACAACACAAAAGTTTCTGTTTTTGAGGTCCCCAGTAACAAGATCCATATTTATTGCCATGACTAGATATTCAGGAAATGTTACCCTATTTTCACACATACAATCTTATTTCTTCACAAGAACCACACCCTTGTAAGGACTGACTAAAGCTGTTCTTTTATGATCATGCCAGTCATACCATTTTGACTCTTTTCACAACAGGCTCCCTTCCTTGCAACTAAGTCAATTATGTAGAAAACCACAAATCCACATTGACTGATAAGAAGGCTGGAAAAATGGCTTAGATTACTCTTTTTTTTTTCATTCTACTAATAGAGATCTTACATAAAACTGTTTAAGTAGGTAAACATCATTTATATTTTAACTTACCTAATAGTATAAAGCTTTGGCTACTGAATCTTATTACAAGTAAAAAGATACATTGAAAAGGTAAGACACATGTGTAGAATGAGACATTTAAAAACAGCTGATTGGCCCTAACCCCTGTGGTTCAGTTGGTTGGGCATCATCCAGTGTACATAAAGTTGCCAGGTCAATTCCCGGTCAGGGTACATGCCCAGGTTGCAGGCTCTGATCCCAGGGAGGGGGTGTGCAGAATACAGCCAATGGATGTTGCTCTCACATCAAAGTCTCTCTCTTTCTCCCTGTCCATTCTTCTCTCAAAGTCAATAAAAATATTTTAGAAAAATAAATTTAAAAAGTTAATTGGAGCAATGTTATAGTGAATTGTTAGAAATAACCTAATAGCATTGAGGGACCTGGAGAGTATTTTGCTAAGGGAAATAAGTCAGTCAGGGAAAGACAAGTATCTCATGATTTCATTCATATGTAGAATCTAATGAACAAAAATAAACAGATGAACAAAATAGATCCAGAGATGTAGAAGCGTGGAACAGACTGATGAATCTCAGAAGGTAGGTGGGGGTGAGTGGGTTGGTGGGGAGAGATTAACCAAAGAACATATGCATATATGCATAACCTATGGACACAGACAATAGTGTGGTGAAGGCCTTGGAGGATGACAGATGCAGGGTCGAGGGGGTCAATGGGAAAAAATGGGACATATGTAATACTTTCAACAATAAAGATAAATAAATTTTAAAAAAAGAAAGAATCTTATGTCCATGACTTTGGAAGTGAATTTTAAAACTCTTGGATGGTCTTAGCTGGGTTCCTCAGTGGTTAGAAGGATCACGAGTTCATTTCTGATCAAGGAAAGGTACCTTGGTTATAGACTTGGTCCCCAACCCCTGTCAGGGTGCATGCAGTAGGCAACCAATCAATGTGTCTCTCTCACATTGATATTTCTCTATTTCTGTCTCTCCCCGTCTTTTCCACTTTCTCTAAAAGTCAATGGAAAAATATCCCTGGGTGAGGGTTACTAAAATTAATTAAATAAATAAATATCTGGAATGAATATGCATTAAACTATTATCATATTTCATCTACGTCAGGTATCAAGCAATTAAAGCCTATGGCCCATTACAACCCACTATTTATTTTATAAATGAAGTTTTACTGGAACATAGAATACTCATTTGTTTATATTTTGTCCATAGCTACGTTCATGCTATAATTTCAGAGTTTATTTATTACAACATAGACTGTTTGGCTCTCAAAATGCAAATCAAATATTTACTATCTATCTCTTTACAGAAAATGTTTACCAAGCTCTGACCTAGGTTAAAATGTCATCTATTGAAAAATGCACCATTGGTTTGTTTATGTACCATTAATAAAGAAAAAATGATATGCCAGTCAAATGATGACAAGCTACTAATTTTAAGAATCCTAATTTTGGAAACATTAAAATATTGAAAAAATCATCTTAAAATCAATCATGATATATAGCATTTTAAATAAATAAACTGTGGTATTTGTATCAACATGTATAGATCTTAAAACTTAATGTTGAGTGAAAAACAATTTTCAGAATACTGTAAACAGTATATTATTTTATCTCTTAAAAAGCACAAAACAATATTATGAGTTTTGATGAATGCAAATAAGGTAGGTAAGCATAATTTAAAGGAATTGGAAGGATTTAAAGAAAATTGATGATAGAAGAGGAGAAATGATCAGGATGATTATGGACGACGGGAGATGTATCTCTAGCTATAATGTACAGGGTTTTATTTTAAAAGTGATTTATTAATACAAAATACATTTTTAAAGCATCAACACATGGGAAGACTGGAAGAAAATATGTCAAGATATCAATAGTGGTAAAATTTTTATAGCAGAAGTATGGCGTAGTATAGTAGACATATTTAATTCTCTTTCACTATATTTTTTTTAAACTCCAGGAATAACAAAAAAAATGAGTCATGTTCTTCATTTCTATGGCAATCAAAAGAGATTAAGGTTTGAAGAAGTGCATGTTAATCAATTACCTGGTATTACAAACTAATCCTGTTTTTCTACCATGGCATTAAGATTAAACATCATGCAAGTTGGGGCCAAATTTCATAGTTAAACTTTTTTTTCCTTAATGGTGGTACAGCTAATCTTTAAATACAATGAACTTTATTCCTCACCGTGGAAAACCACCGACTGTAAAAGTTAAATGTCAGGTGCATTTTACCGAACAGAAATAGCTTGTCATGAGTCATGTAATTGATGTAGGATGTACTTCTTTCAGCCCAGCCTCACTTGTTTTGAAATCTACATTGTGATTTTACACGATTTTCTCTGTTGTCACATGCAGTTCAGACCATCATGTTACTTACCAAATGCTTTCATTTTTGTCACTTGGCTATAGCAGGACTTCCTAGAATATTCTCTGTAAGCGTGTTCAGAAGTTCACAATTTTAAGGAATAATTGTAATACTACCAGTTTGTTTCTTACTTGATAATGAGGATCAACTCACCTGCCACAGCTTTCGTTTAGGTTTTGTTTTTGTCTTGTTGTTTTAAGTATGTCTTTCACTCCCTAGAAGTGCTTCACCAGAAACAGATCAAACTGCCTGCCTTTGAGACTCAGAAATGAAATGTGTCTGGGAAATGCAGACCAGGGCCTTAGTCTGTGAGACTAAGGTCTCCTGCTATGAGCACCAAGACAGACTGCTGTTTGTCTCACTGATTAACTCCATTTTTTTTCCCTTTCCAGTTCCATTTCACCATTTAGTATTGAGAGCACAAGACGCCAGAGACGGTCTGAATCCCCAGACTCCAGAAAGCGGCGGATTCACAGATGTGATTTTGAGGGATGCAACAAAGTGTATACAAAAAGTTCTCACCTGAAGGCTCATCGGAGGACACATACAGGTACAGCTCTGCAGGCCTTCTTGCCAGAGGGTCAGGCAGAGTCCAAAAGGGCCAGCTGCTCACCTTTGGAGCCACAAGGGTGCTGGATGGTGTCATGACATGTGTTTCCTCAGTTCAGTTCCTTTCTGAGCAGAATGCTTTTCCTCCCTCCATTGAAAAAGGCTTAAGTTTAGTGAACTTTAGCAACCAATGAAGTTATTTGTGGTGGGGTCTCTCTTTTCCACATCCAGCACAGAAAGAGAGATGATCCAGTTATTCAAGTAGAGGGGCTGGGGATTGAGAAATAAAAGAAAAAGACAAGACACAAAATGGAAGGAAAAAGCTGGGACCAAGTGGGACCGCCGTCCTCTTCTAAGGGAGAGACAGTGACCCAGGGCCAATGCAGTGTGTTTATTTTATACTCCAAATATGAGGAAACTTTCACCAAAACTTAAGATAAAGGAGCTTGGGTGGGCCTGGGTCATATTTATTCCCTCATTCCCAGTGCTAGACTGGAATTATATATCAAAACCCACTTCCCTACACCTGGGTAAAGATAAGAGTCAGTGCTAAGAACACCTCTGCCTTTTTGGTAAGATGTGTAACCAAGACGCAGCTTTGCCTGTTGCCTTGGGTTCAGCTGACAATTTAAAGAAATACTCATATGTCTTCCCAGGGGGCCCTGTACAGTTATTTTTTCTATGTCTCTACAAAGCAATGGAAAAGGTATCCTCAGGTAAGGACTGACAAAAAATAAAAATAACCACACTAATATTAAGCGTTTCACAACTGAGGTAGTAAAATCATTCAAATCATCCTTTTCCATTCTTGAGCCACGTTGTTATAAGAGACACTTCCAAAGCTCCTTTCCAGAGATTGCCCCGTGCCTCCTCACGTGGAAGCACAAATCATGTGTACACACGCACACGTGTGTGTGTGTGTGTGTGTGTGTGTGTGTGTGTGTGTGTGTGTGTGATGAAGTGATGCCGAGGAGGAGGATTGCCTGAAGTCACAAAAGCATTATAAGATCAGGAGTTGACTTTTTTGCTCATTTAATGCATTATACTTTTAATACAAGATAATCAACAAATTTTGCAAATTCCCTCTTCCCTCTTTCTTCCCTGCCTCCGATACCTTCCCCTTTTCCACTGAGTTTAGGTTTCCTCCCTCTGCATTGATCCTGAGCTTACCCAGGAGAAGTTTTCTTGTTTCTTGGGTACTATTTTTGAACCAGTTTCTTTATCATTGAGGCAAAGAATGAATATAGAAATATGAAAATGAGTAACATGTTTTACTCTGTCACTAGATTGTGAACAAAATTATAGTATGATCAAGTCATATTACTTTTTATGGGATCATTTCTGTTTAAATAATAAAAGAATGACATTTCTTCAGTTAGTCACCATATATTTTAAATTATTCTTCCTTTCCTTGAACTTTCTAAAGTACACATTAGCCTCATTTTCACACGGACACCTTTATTCCATTTATTCAAGTGATGAACAGTGACAGAGAGGAAAAGATTTAATTTGGTACTATTAAGGAATATAACTCCATGGCGTTATAATATTACAAGTTTTACCATACACTGTGGAAGTAGGGCAGATATGATGTACACATTGTTAATTCAAAGCAATATAAACCGTGCATGCTGAAGTGGAATTAATTAGCTTGGCTTACTAGTAAAATAAAGTCATAGACTTCTGGGGTCCAAACGGTTCAGAATGTAGTTTGTTTCCTAACTAGGGAGATTCCAGGGGTGCCATCTCTCATAGAGACCAGGTCATTGCTGTGCTGCTTTCTGCACTCTTAGACTCCTTTGATTGGATCTTCACACTTGTGGCTGCAGCTGTCATCATCTCCTGTGTGTTCAAGTGTGGTTCCTGATCAAGTATTGTCCACACAGCCGTCATTTTCCCATCTCTCCTCAAACACCTTGAGTGTCAGAGAGCTTATTCTTATGCAAAATAAGTTGGGTGATATTTCTGAGGGTATATTCTTTGTATAGTAAATAATTAAATACTCTTTAGTTAGTAACTAGACTAATAATTTGTGGGTTTTTTAAAATATATTTTATTGATTTTTTACAGAGAAGAAAAGAGAGGGATAGAAAGTCAGAAACATTGATGAGAGAGAAACATTGATCAGCTGCCTCTTGCACACCCCCTACTGGAGATATGCCCACAGCCACGGTACAAGCCCTTGGCTGGAATCGAACCCGGGACCCTTCAGTCCACAGGCCGACGCTCTATCCACTGAGCCAAACTGGTTTCAGCAATAATTTGTGTTTTTAAGCGAGACATAATTGACATATAACATTGTATAAGTTTAAGGTGTACAATGTATTGTTTTGATACACTGATATATTGCAACATGATTACTCCCATAGCTTATCTGACAACTCTATGGTGTCACGTAATTATCATTTCTTTTTTGTAAGGAGAACAATTTGTTTACTGTAATCACCATGCTGTGCATTAGCTCTCCAGAACTTATCTATCTCCTGGTTATAAGTTTGTACCCTTGCCGTCCCTTCTCTTGCCATGTTGAATTGTTTCTTACAGTGGTGTTTGGCTCTCGGTCCCTTGACGGGGCTAACTCCAATGATCATACTGATTTTCACTTCGTGGCCCTGGTGCTGCTCAGAACACTGGCATGAACCACTGGCATCTTCATTTCTCCAGACACCTTCAGTTCTCTCGGCCACATTTTTCTAGATATACTCCAAGTTATCACTGTGTCTTTCTCAGTTTTCCACACCACAGATTAAGGGACCAAGTGTTGTTAATGGACATCTCTTAATAGAGTAAAAGATAATGTTGTCTTTTAATAATTGATATTCTGTTTGGTCATCTAAATTAAAAAAAAAAAAAAACCCTGCTGAAAACTAGGTCTTGTCCATCCCCTGTACCTGTAACTGATTTCTTTTAAACCTAAGCATGCAATTTTTAGTTGGACCCATCCCTCAACTGATGGCTCTTTTGGGACTACATGCATACCTCAGGTTCAATTCCAGACCACTACAGTAAAGCGAGTCGTAATGTTTTTGTTGATGGAGAGACTTGCCTTCAGTTTGTTACTTAAAAAAAAAAAAAAAAAAGATAGCCGAAACCAGTTTGGCTCAGTGGATAGAGCATCGGCCTCTGGACTGAAAGGTCCTGGGTTCGATTCTGGACAAGGGCATGTACTTTGGCTGCAGGCACATCCCCAAAAGGGGGTGTGCAAGAGGCAGCTGATCGATGTTTCTCTCTCATCGATGTTTCTGACTTTCTATCCTTCTCTCTCTTCCTCTCTGTAAAAAATCAAGAAAATATACTTAAAAAAAAAAAAAAAAAGCTCAGTGGATAGAATGTCGGCCTGCGGACTGAAGGGTCCCAGGTTCAATTCCAGTCAAGGGCATGTACCTTGATTGTGGACACATCCCCAATAGGAGGTGTGTAGGAGGCAGCTGATTGATGTTTCTTTCTCATCGATGTTCTCTCTATCCCCCTCCCTTCCTCTCTGTAAAAAATCAATAAAATAAAAAAATGGCGTGAACACCTGTGAATCACAATGAAGCAAAGCGCAATAAAGCGAGGTGTGCCTTAGTGGGTTTCCTCTCCCTGGGGGTGTGTAGCCATCGTCTGGACAGTCTCTCATAGGAGACACAGGCCAGCATCATTACTGTGATGGCTGCGCATACACCTTCAAGCCTGGGAGATAGTTATCCTATATCCATTTTTCTGATTTGGACCCATTATTCTATTAAATTAAAATAACTTTGAACCCTCTTCCCATCCAACTTGCTGTTAGTATAGTATCTCTCTCATCCAGCTTCTCCATTTTTGCCAGATATTGAGTAGGACAGGTTCAAAGAAAAAGTTCTGAGAGCTGATTCTAGAAACTTCTATCAATATGGGTCTTAATTCATTAATCAGTAATTAAAAATCCACCTAATTTTCTGACATCTAATCTATATTTCTTAATCTCTCAGCTACATTAAAAAGTCTATGTGAAATTCCTGCTATAAATCATATACCAAATTAATTCATCCACTTGGCAGAGTGACATTGTGCAAGGTGTAGTTTTGTAAACTATCAACCAAAGCACAGAAATTTGGTTTATTTGCTGCCACTGGTTCAAAGTGAGCCATACTGCTTCCTAAGTTACAATTATTTGTAAGATTTCATAACTTTGTGTTCAAAATGAAATCAACACAGGTTCTGTTGGGATTCGGTTGGCTTGCTTTGCTTTTAATAAATATCTTCTTAGCCTTACCTTTGCTTCAGGCATATTGAGCAAGTTATTTGTGTGTAACTGATAATAATGTGAAGTTTGTGATTATAACAGATGACTTATGAGAACTACTCATGCTATAAGAGATAAGCAAGTAGCAATGAGAAACTTTCTTTGAGCAAGTCACAGTAATTTTAGCTTTAACATTGATCTTTTGCTGTATGAGTACGTGATCAAGTCCTCTATATAGAAGTTATACAGAAAATGAGTCATTTGTAAGAATGTGAAAGGAACATTTTCTAGACATTAGTAAGAAAGAGTTAAAAAATGCTGAAGAATGCTTTTTTAAAAGAAAAATAAGGATTATTTTGTAAGTGTGTAATTTAAGTAATGGTATAAAGATTTGATCAAATTTTTTTAAATGCCTTAACTAACACCTACAAGTGGTAAATTGTTTAAGGCCTGTTAAAAAGGAAGGGGGGCAAACAAACAAATACATACATGGTTTTACACACACACACACATTCATATATATATCAGCAATCACACACACACACACACATACACGTGATTGTCAACAGGTAATGGTTCCTATTCACCAGTGTGTGATTTATCTCCATGAAGCAGTGTACAGTGCATTTAAATAAATATGCAGTATATGTAAATGAATGGTCACTTAAATCTGGGCTATACTCAACTACTATGTACTGTGAATTTATTTCATTTCATTTTAGTAATTAAAGTCACTATTAAATGATTTAAGCGTGAATTTTAGAAGAAAATATTTTCATGAATTTGGCATTGCTGTTTAGAATTCTTAATATTTTCTAAAAATACATGCCACAATATTTTGAGACAACGATGATTTCCAAACCACTAGATGGTGCACTAGCACCAGATGTTGGGCAGGTTTAGTCTCGGAGGGCCTGGAAAAGAGGAAACTGGAACCCTCTAGCGGTCTGCATGACATGAGGCGAGTGTCTGTGACCCGCAGAATTTCACAGTTTCGTCATGAACAAGGAAAAGGCAAGAGAAAGGTAAATTTTAAACCAGAATTTTAAGAAAGTAATTGCAACATATTCAAATATTTAGTTCCAAATGGATCTGGACATATTTTATATTACAACATGATAGCCTGTTTTCTAATAAACCTATGACGCTCATTTAACCAATCTTATTTAATATTCATTTTAATTTCTTACTTAAATTTTAAAATTGGTAAACATAAAGAAGTCACATTTCTTAAATATCTTTATAAAAATTATGTATGAATTTTACACGTCAAGGACTTTAACTCGCAAAGATGCTTTTAAAATATGAACCAATTTTGAATTAAAAATCTCTAAAATATGTCCTTTTCTACTTTTACAAATGAATGAAATGATGCACTATTTAGCTTTTCCCTAGAGGAACGGAGCCTTTGTAATTAATACCATATGCTATAATTAATATCTGATAGTGGTTATGTATTTGGAATGCACACATACACACATATACACATCAATCTGAATGCTTACAGACCCCGGCCTTTTTCACTTTTTTTATTTGCATCATTCCTTCTTGTTGCTCTTCCTATATTTCTTGCTTCTAATTTGACAACTTGTTTTACTGGATGAGGTTCTGAAATGGTTTGATGATATTTCTATTTTTAAAAAAAAGCATGTGTTTTGTGACAGCTGTGCATCTTGGTGGTCTTTAGTTCACAAGTCTGCGGTCACTAACCTTACCTTCCGTAGTAGTGTGTGCTACCTCTACTTTCACATCTGTCTTCATTAATTAAATAACTCATTACATATAAAGCTCCACATCAGAGCCTCTGTATAGATTCATTGTTAGATAAAACATAGGGCTTAGTGATGTCAAGATAATTAATCACTTAAGAGCAAGCTGACTTTTTTTTTTTTCCAAGTAAAAATCCTCTTCTCATAAGTTGTTTGTAAGTCCTGGTGAAACAGCTCACAGATATAAGCCATATTTGTAACTGTAGAGAAATAGAGAACTAGACGAGAAGGAGCACCAAATCTGAAGTCAGGAGACAAAAGTCTGAATCTGTCTTTGGTCCCTAACTGATTGGTGAACTCAGGTCTTCTGTTTCTTTTTTAACTTGAAACATAAACATGCCAAGTTGTTCCGTAATTACCACAGGAGACACATTTTTATACCCCCAGTAAGTACAATGATTAATACATTGTAGAGGCTCAATAATATTTGTGGAATTGAAATTGTATATGTGTGAATGCCGATATGGACATACCGCATGTTATTATTGTGAACAACAGGTTCAAGAAAACAGAGTTTGCGTAGTGTAGTACGTACTCATTACAATCACCTAACTCCGAGGGTGAGAACTCCGGTGGCGCAGCTTGTCTCAGTACACAGAGCAGACTCTACTAATTTAAGATTTATGTATTTTAAATAAAGTAAAGCTAACTGTTGTTTAATAGCCAATTTTAATGAAATGGTAGTGTCAATAATCTTTTAAAGAATATACTTAAAATAGTAAAGCATAGTGTTTCATTCAAAAGGACCCATTCATAGGCAAATTTAATAAGACAAATATATATTGAGAACTGTCCATATCTAAGACACTAGATTTTTTTCTTGAAAATGACAGGAAGAAACATAAACCCCATCATCAATGAATTTGTCCATGAGTGTGCTTGCTAAGATTCATCGAACTAGTCAGAACAAAGGCCAAGTGTGCGAAACCCTACAATAAAGGCACGAGCACAATGACAAAGAAATACAGAAATTAAAATGAATAGTAGGTAAGATTGGCTGTCTCTTGTGGCCAGGCAGTTTGGGGACACCTTCTTAAGCTGGGCATGCAATGCCCCTCTCATCCTGTTCATCTGTTCAACATAATTTGCTGGCCTTCCCCTACTTTCTCCCCGCCAGCCCCAATTCCTCAACCATACAAATGAACGAATCTCCAAATATGCCTAATTCCACGGAGCCTGTCTTCGCCCAGCCTGCAGTGGCCTGCCTAAATGCCCGTTTCTTCTTGCTTCTTTAGTCGGTAAACTATTTATTTGTTGAAACTGCCTCAATGTCACCTTGTCCCTGAAGGTCTTTGACCACCCTCCTTCCTACGCAAGTAGAATTCCATCCTCTATGAACCTAAAGCAGTTGGAAATTTCCCTGATGTAGCTAGCAGCTCAATGCGCAGAAGGGAAGGTATGTGGGACACATTGGAACAGCAGAAACAGCAGATGTCTGATTGGCCATGAGGGGAGTGGAAGGGGAGACTTTGAAGATAAAGGGTGTGTGTGTGGTGAAGAGAACAGCATGTTGTAAACAGACACGGAGACCTTAGGTGGGAGTGAGCTGATACTTCCTGAGGACCTGCCAGGCCCCATGCACAGCGCTCAGCTCTGCTAGTGCTTCCACATTTTAACCACATCTGTAAATCGCTCGTCCCCTATCCTGCTGTAGTCAAGCAGTGGAGCTGGGATTCTAATTTCGGTTTCTCTAGAGCCCGGACTGTTGTCGTTATTCCTGCTCTGAGACAAGTTTTCTAACAACCTGCCAGTCTCCTCCCCACCAGGGCCACAGTCCGCAGTCATCTACCTATTTAGGTCATTGAAGTACTTTGAAGTAATAAGACACGAGCAACTTTCAATGGTCTATTTTTAAGGCTTTTCATTAACTTGAACTTGGTCTTTCTTCCCAGTCTGCTACAATTTTACTTTGTTAGAAAACCATTAAAAAGACAAGGACCAGAAATCTTAACGGATAAATTAAGCCACCTGGAGTGCTTGCTGGACACCCAGCTCTGAACAGTAATGGGTGTGATGTAAAGATGAGGACAGCCAGGAGTTCTAACTCCGGCTGGGGAGACGACCCCATCCTCAAATATCCACCAGGCCAAGCATAATAGGAGAGCCCTGAGACACAAATTGCAAAAGCAGCACAGAAGGGGTGATGGATCCTGAGGGCCGAGGTACAGTAACATCCCCTACCCACATGCCCACGCACTAAGGTGCCATCTCTGAAAATGAAGCCGAAAAATCTGGATCGGTAGCAAAATGCTGAGAATGTATCACATTTGTTTTCATTTATAGAAACACACTGAACCTAAGATGTCCTGTTACCTGGATGTAAGTACCAGTGCTGTACAAATTTGACTCAGTTTGATTTTTAAAGTGTTTTCTTATTTATTTAAAAAAATTAATTCCATCTTTTTCATTCATTTACAAAGTAAAGGTTTCTAAAACAGCCTACCAATTCTTAATTCTGTTGTCATTACTACATAAATCATTCGTGACCCTGGGAAGTTTGAAAATTATGACCATGCTCCCCATGTTCCTTCCTTTGCCTTAGGTTTTATTCTTTCATAGAGCTTTCACAGCTGAGTTGTAATGAGTTGGCTAGGAACACCCATAGCCCTTGTACTTCCTCATACTCTGCCGAAGAGTAACTAGATTATGATTGCCGCACACCTTTTTCTGAATGGCAAAATTAACTATTACTTATATAATATTTGTGGCCTTAATGGAATTATTAATGATAATGAGAAACTATTTTTGTAGAAAATACATTCTCCATTAAAGAATATATAAAAACCAAAGGCCTGGTGCATGAAATTCATGCACATTAAAAGGGTATTACTTAGAGGAAATATTTTAATAGTGCTATTTGCCCTTTCTCTATAATAAAAGTGTGACAGATAAAAGGTAATGAGTACAATGTATATGAAAATAATACATAATTTCATTAATAAATAATAAAATGATATAACAACAATAACAAACTCATGATATAAAAACAACATTGATGCAAATAAGACTGATAAAGTGATTAAACTTATTCTAATATCTCCCTGTATACCACATTAACAGTGAAAACACTTTCAGAGTGCTTGACTAATTTCCCTTGGGATAAAGTATTTACAACTTTAACTTTAACATCACATGCTCTTCGAACTCAAAAGAAAGCAACATAACTGACCATGTGTGAAAACGGGTTCAGGTAGAAATATTTCTACTCTGTCTAGAGTTTGTCCTTGTGATTTATAGTCATTGCAAATGCTGGCATCACGGGAAACTGTCGTCGAATTAATTTAAATGAAAGGCCAGTGTCAGATGGCACAAATCAGTTCTTGGAATCAGAACAACCTCTTCCTCTGCAGATCCCCTTATACTTCAGCTTCAATAATGTTAGGTAGTAATCTTTTAAGAATAAATCTGGTACCCTTACAAAGACCCCATTTACTATTAAGATTTCTCAATAGCATGATGATTGCACCCACTTTCAATTTTAATTTATGACACAGCATTCCTGAAGATTTAATACTATTAAGAAATTCAATGGGAAAATTTTCCTTTTCAGCATCATATGTTGAGTCAATGGGTGTGGGGGCAGCCCCCTTTCGGACTGCGCCCCGTCTCCTAGAACAAAGGGCTCTCCATACCGGACCCCGGTCCCAATGTGCACACCGCCGCTGCCATGGCGAAGAGGTTGGGCGCGGCCCCGGCCCAGCAGGGATTGTGGGGGACCGGCTATCCGAGGCCAACTGACGCTGCCTTGCTGCCCTGCTGTATCATTCTGCCTGGGCAGGATTCTGGCCACCACCAGGTGGGGAAAGTTCACAGTGCTCTTGGTTAGTGCAGGGTATTAGGAGTACCAGGGATGCTGGGAAATGTAGTTCTGGTGGCACAGTACTTCAAACTCTCTCCTACAGTGAGTCTGCCACCAGAACTACATTTCCCAGCATTCTTGGTGCTCCCTATATCCTGCATGAACCAAGAGCACTGTGAACTTTCTCACTTATTGGTGGCCACTGGGGTCTCTGCACACCCCATCATGGGTGCTGGGCTGGGGGGCATGCAGGGACCCCAGGTGCTCATTTGCATGTGATTCAGTCACCATTACTGTAAGGAGGGCCATCCCTTAAGTACCCTGCAAGCAGAGGTTATAGCATGGTGGTTGCTTTCACTGCAATGCAACCACACCCCTGCCAACCTCGCCCCCTGCTCCTGATTGGCTGGTAGCGTAGTGGAGGTATGGTCAATTTGCATGTTACTCTTTTATTAGATAGGATAATGTTTATTTATAATATTTAAGATAATTCCATAAAAATCTTGATAACAAATAATTATCAAGTAAATATATTCATCACATATTGTGTTCCTAATTTTAAAGGTTTAAAAAGATTATTTTTTGCAGGTAGACCTTTAAATGGCACTAGTTTTCAATAAAAACCTTTCAAATTATTTTCCTTTTTGAATACATATTCACTAAGTGGCCAGATTATTATGATCTCTGAAAGCATAATAATCTGGCCATTCAGTGTGTGTGTGTGTGTGTGTACATGTGTGTCTGTGTGTGTGTGTGTGTGTGTGTGTATATACATATACATATATATACACACACATATATATATATATATATATATATATATACATATAATGTTATGTTGGAGGCCTGTGGGTGAATTTGTGCATGGGTGGGTCTGGCCAGCCTGGCCAGGGGGAGGGGACATGGGCAATTGAATGGCCTGCCTGCTGGTCGAACTCTGGTCGAGGGGACAATTTGCATATTAGCTTATTATTATATAGGATATACACTGAGTGGCCATATTATTATGCGTTTAGAGATAATAATAATCTAGCCACTCAGTGTATATTTGATGAGGGATATATATATATATATATATATATATATATTTTTTTTTTTTTAAATGAGTAGACTTTGTTTTTTTAACAGATTTTGGTTTACAAAAAGTAGGAAGTTTAGAGTCTCCATATGCGCCCTCCTCCCCCACTCCATGATATCCCTTATTATTAACATCTTGCATTGGTGTGGTGCATTTGTTACAACTGAGCCAATCCTATATAATAAAAGAGAAACATGCAAATTTGACCATACCTTCGCTCCTGATTGGCTATGCTACTGGCCAAGTGGCACGAGTACCAGGCCCCGGGGATGGAGATGAAATGATGGTGACGGCGAGCACCCAGCCCCCAGGCGCTGTGAGGGGAAGCTGTGGCAACAGCAGCAGTGGTAACAGCGGCAGGGAGCACCCGGCCCACGGGTACTGTGAGTCGAAGTGGCGGCGAGCGCCCAGTCCCTGGGGCCAGGTGGTCGCAGGTGGCCCAGGCTGAGCTGAGCAGGGCAATGGCTTGGGCAGGCTGGGGGTGAGCCATCAGTTAGACATCCCCTGAGGGCTCCCAGTATGTGAGAGGGGGCAGGTAGGATTGAGGGACCACCCACCCTCAGTGCACGAATTTTGTGCACCAGGCCCCTAGTCTATAATAGAAGGGTAATATTCTAATTAGACTGGGTTAACCAGACATCTTCCAGACATCCAACTTCTTTCCAGACAAAGCCATGGTGGCAGGGGCCAAGGCAGAGGCAGTTAGGGGCTATCAGGCTGACAGGGGAGCAAGCAATTAGGGTCGATCAGGTCAGCAGGGAAGGCAGTTAGGGGGCAATCAGATGGGCAGGGGAGCGATTAACCATCAATCAGACTGGTAGGGGAATGGTTAGGGGGCAATCAGGCCAGCAGACAGAGGTGGTTGGGGGCAATCAGGTAGGCAGGCAGAGGCCATTAAGGGTGATCAGGCAGGCAAGCAAGTGAGCAGTTAGGAGCCAGCAGTCCCAGATTGTGAGAGGGATGTCTAACTGATGGTTTAGGCCCGATTCCACATCAGGCCTAAACCAGCATTTAGACATCCCCTGAGGGGTCCCAGATTGGAGAGGGTGCAGGCCTGGCTGAGGGAACCCCCTGCCCAGTGTACGAATTTTGTGCACCAGGCCTCTAGTAGTGATATATTGTTGTTAACTAAGGCCCACAGTTTACATTAGAGTTTAGATAATGAAATGCATCATCATCTGTGTCTGTATGACACAGAGTAGTTTCATTGACTTAAAAATCCTATGTGTTTTACTTACTCATCCTCCTTTCCATCTCTCCTCCAACTCTCATAAATTATAGGCAAATACAGATCTTTGTACTGCCTCCATAATTTTATCTTTTCCAGAATGTCATGTAATTGGAATCATAGAGTATGTAGCCTTTTTTTAGATTGACTTTTTTCACTTAACATTATGCATTTAAGAGTACCCCATGTTTTCCAGTGGCTTGATAGCTCATTTATTATTTTAGGTTTCAATATTTACTTTTATTTATTTTTATTTTCAATTAAATTTATTAGAATGACACTGGCTAATAAAATTATATAGATTTTAAGAGTATAATTCTATAATACATCATCTGTAGATTGTATTGTGTGTTCACCACCCAAAGTCAAGTCTCCTTCCACTACCATATATTTGACCCCCTTTAGTCTTTTTGTAATTCTTCCAACCCCCTCAAAAGTAAATAATCAAATTCATTAAATAGGATAAAATTATAGAATGATTAAAATGAAAGCAATAATCTCTTTGTTTCAAATAAGAAGTATTTGAATTGAATTAGTTTCATTCATCTAGTCAATAAGCATTTATTAGCACAGAGCACTGTGCTAAGTCCTAAAGGTACAATGATGAACACAGCTCAAAGATGTCCTCAGTGCTATGCTGTTGAGTGGGGTTGGGTAGACAGGAAAACCACCAGTTACAGTGGGGTGTGATGGGAGTTTTAACACAGGTGTTTGCAGGGTGCCAAGAACTACATGGTTAGACTTTCTTTCAGGAAGTTTTCATTTAACCCAGTGCAGATAATAACTTTGAGGGATAGGACATAACAGAGGGAAACAGAACTATCAGAAGTTGGCATTGGTGAACGGTGATGAGAATCTAAAGAAAGGCTGACCAGCACAATATGGGTAAGGGAAGTGAGGAGAACTAGACAGATACTTGGAAGCAGAACTGGAAGATGTCATAGTCAGGTTGGGGCACGTAGAGACTAACAGATAGGAAGACGTCCAAGAAATCTCTCCAGGTGGAGATATTTATGACTTGATACCTCAGTAGATGGAGTTGCCTCCCCCCACCCCTAGTAGACAAACAGAAAGAGGAACATGTCTTGTCTAGGTAGTAGATGGTGAGCAGAGTTTTGGTTATGTTGAGGTTGCTTTCAGACTGTCAGTTAGAAATGTCTTATCTCTGTGGTACTTAGGAGAGAGACCAAGGTGTAGATTCTTCAGAATCGTTCCCTTATGAGTTGTGGTGGAAGCCATGAGAGCCAAGGGAAACATGCAGATGAGGAGTCAAAGTCAAAATCTTGGTAAACATTTATGTAACAAGTAAAGGAAGAGGTCGTTGCAAAAGAAACTGAGGAAGAAGTAACCAGACCCACAGGAAAATAAATATTGTGACTACATGGAAATAAACTCAGAACAGCCAAATAAAGTACTATCTTAGACCTTGAACTTTTTGTTTTGAGTAAAATATGTTTTTATTATATGATATTTTTGTTTATTTATATTTGATTTCTAGATGAGAAGGGCTAAGCCTCTGTGTTAACACATTGTCTGTACTGCAATTGCTAATTCACATTCTTAGTCTGCTTGTCCAGTTCTGACTAGATACCCTGATTTATTAAAGCAGTGATTTCAAGTGTTCAGAGGCATTATAGAATATTGGTTAAAATTATGAACTTTGGTGTTAGACCCCCACGGTTCAAATCCAACCTCCACCACATACTAACTCTGGTGAAGTGGGGTTGGTTATTGCAACTACTTCATCAGGAAATTGTCAAAGGTAAATGAGTTCAGATCCAGAAAGCTCTTAGAGACAAGTGTGATAAATAGAAAGTGCTGTCTGCTTCAACTTTTTTTTCTTTTTTTTTTTTTTTTACCAAAGAGATCCATTATGGAATTGCATGGGTAAGGTCTTGTTGATACAAATGAAAGAGATAATCAATTAATTCAGTCTAGAAAATTCTGTGGGGCAGAGACTAACATATTGATATTATGTTACAGAACCAAATGGATCAAGCAAATTATGGAACAGATTGATCTGTTTGGCCTAAAAAATAATTTCATATATAAAATGTTGGAAAAATCAAGATTAGTATAGGCATTCTAGTTACCTGAAAACCTTAATTCATTTCCTTAAAAATAGCAAAAGGCTCTGTTTTTAATTTATTATTACTTATATTTCTTAATAAAAACAATAATTTTGTTTTGTGTTTGTTTTATAATTGATTTGAGAGAGAACAAAGGGAAAAGGGAGGGAGGTAGAGAGAGAGAAAAAAAACACATTGATTTGTTGTTCCACTTACTTATCCATTCACTGGTTGATTCTTATATATGCTCAGACCGGGGATCAAACCCAAAACCGAGGTGTTTTGGGATAACACCCTAACCAACTGAGCTACCTGGGCAGAGACAAAAACAAAAATTTGAATTTCATACTCTTTAAGTTGAACATCCTTTATTGAGCACCTTTCATTTGCCAGGCACATGGCCTGTGTATTTTTAAGTTTCACAACAGTGTTTGTAAGAATAGTAGTCCCCTTTACAGATGGGGGACCAGTGTTTCTGAAAGTTTAACTCCCTAACTTGAGTTTGAATTGTCAGTCAGTACTGAGCCTGTATGGAGCATGCACTCGGCCTTATTTCAAAGACTGTGCTCTTCTATGTCTCCTTTACCCCACTAAGAAGGAAGGCAGCTAGTCTACCCCTGGATAATTTAGGGGCCTTCTATTCTCAGCTCTAGCTGTCTGTTTTCTCATTTTAAAAGTACCTAATTTCCTTCCAGTTCTAAAATTCTGTGAACTTTTATGAACTTGTGTAACAGAAACCAGAAGACAAGATAGGAATCTCGGTTCTGTTTTTTTCTCCCTCATATGCAAATAGCATTCCTCAGGTGAAACAGATTGTCATAGCAAATATGTTGAACCTTGAGTGTAATGAAGCTCATTTGTCAGTGTCTGGGCACCTTTTCATAAAAGTTAAACAGGGAATCATTTCACAAATGTACTTCTGAACCAAAGAAAATGCTTGTTTCCTATTGCAAAAGGTATTCCTTTTCAGTTGCTTGAGAAAATAATAGAGAAGCTGATGTGAGAACATGGGTTTTTTGTTTGACCCAAGCATTTTCAAACTGCACATTCTTGTTATGTGTATTGCTCACACATCATTTTAATATGAAAGGGCATCTGTCTTTTGTCTCAGTACAAATTTACCTTTCAGCACTTCCCATGGTGAAATGGGAGGTACCTGAAAAAGTTATTTTTGTTTCGTGAGTTTTGGGAATCCTTTCAATACCTGGTGTTTTCTTTAGACTTTATTATGCCTTCTGCTGGGTAAATGTCATGGAAATGTATTTAGTGACTCTTAATCCTTTTCTTTAAATAAATTGAAAGATACAGCAGTTCTCATAATAAATTACTTTGTTGACTGTTTCAAGAAAAAAAAACACCTTAATGTGAGTTTTTATTTTCCCAGAACACTTAATTAGAATTGTTGCCTGTGAAAGCACACACACACACGCACACACACACACACACACACACACACACCTACACACATACCACAACACACAACAAACACACAGGCTGATATGCATAACAAATTATATTTAACATAAACCTCAAATATGGAGTTAAAAGGAGTATTTTAGAATGAAAATTAACAAACCCTCTTTTTTTTTTTTCCTTTGGTATGGTCTTTTTAAAAACTTTACAGAACCATTTTACTTTAGTAAATAGAAGCTCTTGCTAATAGTTTCAGGCAACATTTTTATTTTTCAGATGTTTTTATAGTTTGGTCCAGTTTTTTTTGGGGGGGGGGCGGGGGAGTGCCATTGTTTCATTGTTTTTAGAGAATTGGGGGAAGGCAGAAATTGTGCTAATGGTCAGATTCTTTTAGTTAAATACGAAAAGTGGAAATGGCTTGTGGATTCCTCAGGACCTTCACTTCAGAAATGAAGACTTAGAAGTTAATAAGCCCCCATGCGGAGGCTTAGGTTAAACTCCCAATTACTCAGCTTGTGTCCTTTGATTTTCCTTATACAGTAGCAACTTAAAAAAAATCATTTACTAAGACATATACCGTGCCTTTTTATATCATTACATTAATATGGGGTTAATATAAGGAAAATCAAAGGGGATGTGATGGTGCAGTCAGAACTTTCAATTATTTTGAAAAATGTTGAATATATTTTCAACGATGTTGCCAAGGGATTGTAAGTATATTTGTGGGTTAGCAAAAAGGAGCAAGGAAGGTGGGCAGGCTATTTTCATTTTTAGTTTATTTCTAGGAAAAAGTTTTGAATAATATATTTGCAGAATTCTGGTTCAAATGAGTTTAAGGACAACTCACTATTCCTAAAGAAATTACTAGAAGTCATGTTTACTATCGTCATCACTCAGCCTGATGCAGACCAGCTGTGAGCAGCAAGAGCATGGACCTGGGGAGAAGCCTGACTCCTCTTATTGTCCAAGCCAACTCTTGCCATAGGAAAACTTTTGTGGGAAAATACCTGCCATTCTTTCTCTACCACCGACTTTTTTTTAAAATCCTCACCCCAAGACATACTTTTTTTAAAGTTTATTTTAGAGACATAGAAAAGAAGAGGTAGAAAAAGAGAGAAACATCGCTCATCAATCCAGTGCCTTCTACACTCGCTCCAACTAGGACTGAACTACACCGTGGGTATGTGCCCTAACTGGGACTCGAACTCTCGACCTTTTGGTGTACAAGACAACAGCTCTCCTCCCAACACCAGACATGGCTACCACTGACTTTTTAACATTAACTTTAGCTTTCTATTTTCTAGCAAGATTTTAAAGGGAAGAAAGTATAATTCTGTCTGTTCTTCATTGTAGCCCTCAAGGATCATTTATGTACACTATAATATATCTTACAAACTTACCATTTTAATTAGTTTTATTCACATCAGGAAGTTAGTTTCTGTCATCTTAATTTGTCTATAAGATTATGCCCTTTAAAATGTTCAAAGCACAATCACAAAATGTGAAGTGCTGTTTAATACAATGTAGTAACCACTGAAGTTGTTCTTATATCTGTTTCTAAAACTTGACTACTTCAAAAGAAGCATTTCTTCTTCTTTATTTTATCTTTATTGTTCAGTTTATTAATTACATTTTCTCCCAATAGCTCCCCTCCACCCAGTACCCATCCCACTCTCCGCTCTTACCTCCCCCCCCCCGTCCTCTCCCATAGTTGCATGATTTTTGTGCAGTCTCTTGCTGTACTTCCCACACTCTTTTTCTCACCAGGAATTATCAGTCCATTCCCTCTCTATGTCCATGATTCTGTTCTATTCCCCATTTTATCCTGTTCATCAGGTTGTTAATTCACTTGATTTTCAGATTCATTTGTTGATAGATGTGTATTTGTTGTTCATAATGTATATTTTTACCTTTTTCTTCTTCTTCTTCTTAAACAATACCTTTCAGCATTTCACATAGTATTGGTTTGGCGGTGATGAACTCCTTTAGCTTTTTCTTATCTGCAAAGCATTTTATCTGACCTTCAATTCTGAATGACAGCTTTGCTGGATAGAGCAATCTTGGTTGTAGATTCTTGCTATTCATCACTTTGAATATTTCTTGCCACTCGCGTCTGGCCTGCATCGTTTCTGTTGAGAAATCCGCTGACAGTCGTATGGGTGCTCCCTTATAGGTAACTAATTGTTTTTCTCCTGCTGCTTTTAATATTCTCTCTTTATCTTTTGCTCTTGGCATTTTAATTATGATGTGTCTCGGTGTGGTCCTCTTTATATTCCTATATTTTGGGGTTCTGTGCACTTCTTGGGTTTTCAAGTCAATTTCTTTCACCAGGTGGGGAAAGTTTTCAGTCACTATTTCTTCTAGTAGGTTTTCATTATTTTGCTCTCTCTCTTTTTCTGGAACCCAAATAATTCTGATGTTGGTATGCTTGAGATTGTCCCAGAGGCCCCTTATACTATCTTCAATTTTTTGGACTCTTTTGGCTTCTTGCTTTCCCGGCTGAGTGGATTTTGCTTCTTTGTATTTCAAATCTTTGACTTGGTTTTTGCAGTCGTCTAGACTGCTTTTAGGTCTTTGTATAATATTTTTTGTTTCAGTCAGTGTATGCTTAATTTTTAGCTGGTCTTTTTTTCATATCCTTGTAGATGTTGTTCATTTCCTTGTAGGTGCTGTTTATTTCCTTGTAGTTCTCATTAAGATCCTCGGCCTTTTCTAGTAGCCTCTCCATAAACCTAATTACTGTGGGTTTGAACTCTATGTCTAGTCATCTTTTTCCTCCATTTCTTTCACAGCTGAGTTCTTTCCTTTTCTCTGCATTGTGGTTGCTTTCCTGAGTTGGTCCCTTAGCGGTGTGTGATAGGTATCCTCAAAGGGACAGTGGCTCAGCTTCCTTATGCAGCGCATGGCGTCAACCTTAGCTCTGCCCTACGTGGCGTGCAGCATCAGTGTCTATGGGGCTCGAGGCGTCAGCTTAGCTATGCAGCTCACGGGTCTCAGTGTTGGGTGGCAATGGAAATCCCCCGCTGGTCTCCCCATTGCCAGACAACTCTGCCTCTCCCCAAATGAGTCTGCACAGCCAAAGTCTCACTCAGGGTTGTAAAACAAAGCAGTACAGTGGTCTCCGAGCAAGTGAGCAAGTCACACGTTCTCTGCCCGGTTGCAGACTCCAGGAACTGCTGTTCCAATTTACGCGTGCACTCTCCCCAAACTCACAGACCTCAGCCGCGCCCGGGGTCTTCCTTTCCCTGACCTGGGAGCTCGCCTGGAACTGGGGGGTCGGTGCTGTGGGAGGCCTCCGCCCTCCCCACTGGAGAAAACCAGTCGGGCTTGCTGCCTGCCGCCTGTCCCTCACTGCTCGCTCACGCTCCGAACCTCAAAGCTGCGCACCGCTGCTCCTCCTGAGTCACCGCATCCCACCTTTACTTTTATCTGTGGAATTTTCACTCAGCCAGCTTTCCGGTGATTCTGGATGATGTTTGTTTTGTTTTTAAGTTGTAGTTTCAAAATTGTTGTGTGGGCAGCAAAATAGGTGCTTACCTGTGCCGCCATGTTGGTTCTCTCCTCCCTATGTGCTAATTATAAGGAGCATTTCTTCTTTGTTTTATAATGAAGTGCTAGGCACTGGGTGGATACAATCAAAACCTAGGTCTCTTTTTAGCGAGGCCAGGAGCCAGCTAGCTCCCTGCCTACTCAGAGTAGCCATCTCCTTCCCCCCACCTCCATAGCTTGGCCTCTGACTTTGAAACAAGATTAGAAGATTTTGCTTTTTTTCTGCTTTCTTTTTTGTTTTTAAACATGGAGATAGAATACCCACTTCCCAATTTTATTAAAGAGGCAGTAAGGACAAGGAATATTTAGCATAAGATTTTTTTTTTTTTTGTATTTAAAAAATTCTATACACTTTTGTAAGAAAATTTTCAAGGAAAACTTATTTATCACTCAGATAACTAAATATACTGGTTTTTTACATACTTTCTCTCTCCTCCCCTCATATTGGAGGTTTACATTCTTTGTATATGCCTTCATTAATCACTTAGGAAAAAATTTTGAAAAAGTGGGGTCCCTCAGCCTGGCCTAAGGGAATCAGGCTGTTGGCTCTCTGACATCCCTCAACGGGTTGCAGATTCCAAGAGGGTGGAGGCCAGGCTGAGGGACCCCACTGGTGCACTAGCAGGGCTAGTGAGAGACCATGGGAGGAGGGCTCCAGCGCATGTCTGGCCCATTTTGGCTAGATCCCAGTGGCAAGCTAACTTATGAGTCAGAGTGTCTGCCCTCTGGTGGTCAGTGTTCATCATAGTGATCAGTCAAATGAATGGTTGGACACTTAGCATATTAGGATTTTATCATATAGGATATGTTATTTTTATTGGTTTTATTCATGACTAGGGAAATATATGCTTCCCATATTTTTGAGATCTATTCACTTATCTCTCTTTTTTTTTATTAAGACATAAGTAACATGTAAATAACATACCAGTTTCGGGTAAACAACATAATGGTTTGATATTTGTATATTACAGAATGATCACTCAATAAGTGTAGTTAATATCCATCACCACACATAGATACAATTTTTGTTGTGATGAGAACTTTTACAATCTCTTAGCAATTTCAAGATATATAATACAGTATTATTATTAACTATCCTGTACATTATTCACCATGCTGTACATTATATCCCCATGATTTACTTTATAAGTGGAAGAGGTACCTTTTGATCACCCTCATCCATTTTGCCACCTTTGTCTTTCATGATCACATATTGCACTTGATTCCACCTCACAAAGTACTTTTCAGATTTTTATTATTTCTCTGGTCCAGTGCCCTGACTTGTTGCATTCCTGCTCCTCCCCTTTGAAATATACCTCTTACAAACATTGCCAAACATCTAAGCTCCAGCTTTCTGATTCTTCTCCCCATGGGTTCTCCTTCTCAGGCTCAGTATAAGGGTAACTTGTCATCACTCACAATAGCCATTGGAACACAATTGTGCTGAAAAGTGTTGGGGCGAGGCAGCTTCATTACTGTGTAGAATCATTGCTCTTTCGGTTACCAGGTAAAGTATAGAGAGATATTCTTGACCCTACTCCATCCTACCCTCATAACGAAGACCTTCATTTTTAATGAGCAAAAAAGATCCTGAAAATAGTTTTTAAACCCTGATTGAATCTGGCGAGCCTTTTTAGTGAATCACTCATTTTCTGTTGCCGAGAACTCTCACATCGAAGTATTTGATGTGGAAATACTGTGTGCTTATTACTAAGAGGACTGTTAGAATTTTAACTGAGGTCCTAAGTCAAGAATGAATCATTATCCTATAGCTAAAATATTCCTTCACCCACCCATCCCAAACTAACCATATGCATCATATACTCCAATTCAATATGTTCACAGAATCCAGAAGCCTGCAAAAAGCAGGCTTAAATCAAAAGTCTGCAGCAGAGTTTGATGAAGTGTCAGATAGTGTCTCCTTCTCTTTGCCCTTACTGACCTTCTAGGCCCATCCAGCTGTGGAGCCTCTTCCCCTCACCTGATCTGGGATGGCCAGGTGAGGGCCCAGCAGCGTGCCTGATTCCACCCATGCTCATATTACACTTCCTCACCAAGCTGGACACACACATCCTCCTACCACACAACTGACAAATGCTTCTTCCCAATTTAGAAAACCCTTTAGCCTTCCCTTCTTAGGCCTTATATTCTCAGTGGCTGGTTCCATAGTAACATAGGAGATAGCTGTGTGGCAAAGAGTCAGCTACCTGAGCTCAGTGCCCCCAAAATGAAGACATGATTTATATCAAGCTGAATTTACTAGAATCCATGTTCGTGATATAAATTTCAAAAACATATAGGGATGACATGTAAATAAAAGCATATCAACAGTTGCCATTGATATGCTATATAATACACACACACACACACACACACACACAATTTTTTTAAGTTAGAGGTTTTGCTGATTTTATTTTATTTTTTAATTCTGTTAAATTCTGGTCAATAGACTTTACAAAGGAGATTTTTGTTTCCTATAGAGTCTGAAGTTGAGGTTTGGGGTTAATCCAGTCAGCAGGCTTCCTCTTGAAAAGAGCCCTTTCAGAGTAATCTGGAGGTTTCTTTGGGCCGCAATTAAATGCATCAATAGTTGTAGATTTAACTGGTCTGAATTATTCACTTACTTCTGAAAGGGCCATTTGCTAATAGATAGTATTTGGTTAACAATTGAGTGAAAAATGTTGGGTCCAGTTCCATCTAGTTTTCCCATGTAGGCATTACTCATAGTTTTGTGTGTGTGTGCCTCTGTGTATGTGTTGCAGTTTTATTCATTCATCCAAGCACTTGCTTAGTACCTCTTTTAGGCTGTGAGGATACTGAACAAGAAGAGACCTGGTCCTTGATTTCCATGTATTCAAAAACTGGTAAAGGAGAAAGTCATCTAAACAACTTCTAAACAAAATGTGTATGTTCTATTGTGATAGGTGATTTAATAGGACTAGGAAGTGAATAATTTGGGAGTAGCTAAGAAAATAGCACTAACTGAAGAGGTAACAAAGTTCAGATGAGGAAAGAATTACCCATTTCACTGTCGCACAGTGAAAAGCGCTAGATTTAGAGCCAAACACATCTTTTTACTGGCTGTGGGGAAGTTACTTTACTACTCTGAGCCTCCGCTTTCTCATCTGTAAAGTGGGGTTAACAATACTCACTTTGCAGCTCTCTACATATGCATCAACAAGTAGCTTTCTTCCCTTCTCAGGCCCTTTCCACCAGAGGCCATGTGTGGCCAAGCAGCATGCTGTTGGCTATTGGATGGAAGGGGCAAAGGAGAGATCAGTTTTGTGAGGTTGCATGGGGACAGGGCTCCCATTCTGAATAAGAGCCAGGAAAAAGCACACCTGGGTCAACTATTGTCATGCTCCCCCTGGGAGCTCGTTTGGACAATAGATAGTGTATCTTTTCCCAGCAAAGCCTTTGCATATTTTACTGTCCTTCCAAGTTGACTGAGGGACCTGGTCAGATTACATACTTCTTCAGACTGCTTTCTACTCTAAGTTTCTACATTGAACCAATTCTAGGATTCCTCAGAACTTGCTCTAATTCCCAAGTCACGGAAAACAGTATTTAAACTTTACACTATTAAGATATCTCGGATTCTTTCACAATAGATATGCAAAAAGTAGATGTTTATGAATTATATGTACTTATTTTTTTAGTATATATTTTATTGATTTTTTTTTTTACAGGGAGGAAGGGAGAAGGATAGAGAGTTAGAAACATCTATGAGAGAGAAACATCAATCAGCTGCCTCCTGCACACCCCCTACTGGGGTTGTGCCTGCAACCAAGTACAGACCCTTGGCCAGAATTGAACCTGGGACCTTTCAGTCCACAGGCTGATGCTCTATCCACTGAGCCAAACCAGTCAGAGCTATATGTGCTTCTGAATACCTCATTTGGAGGGGATGCTTTCCATTTTAATGAAATTATATGTATTTTCAGTTACTGATAAGTGGACTCTGTATCCTAAAATAGCCTTAACCCATCTAAGTGATATGCCCATTTTGTAGTATTGAAACAAAACATAATTAATTACCCTTTGTGATATGTGGTGAATTTCAACCATAGAGGCACATCAAGCAAGGGAGAGTTCTCCTATCCCATTTGAGACTACTGGTGGTCAGTGGCTGTTCCATCCAGTCTGTGCCTTTTGATATTTTGATTGCAAAATAATTTACGTGTAATGGAAGATGCAAGTGTTAACTCACTTGCCATATGTCAAAGCAGGAGACTGAAACCCCTGTCTCCATGACTCCAAACCTGCTGATGGGATGGTTAGGTTTCCTGACAAAGGATTATTACCAAATGGAAAATCCACTGAAAACAGCCATTTCCCAGGAGGTATCGCTGGCTTGGTTATTGCAGAAAAGTGATGGAGGACCAAAGCGTGTGCCCTTTTGTTTCTTCCAGGGGAGAAACCCTACAAGTGCACCTGGGAAGGCTGCACCTGGAAGTTTGCTCGTTCGGATGAACTGACCAGGCATTACCGCAAACACACGGGAGTGAAGCCATTCAAGTGCGCGGACTGCGATCGCAGCTTCTCCCGGTCAGACCACTTGGCACTGCACCGCCGGAGGCATATGCTGGTGTGAGGAAGGCCACCGTCCAGCTGAGCATAAGAGCTGGATCTCTTAGCGGCACCCGGTTCAGCAGGGCTGACTCCCCTCCACAGTGTTAACACAAAAGGGCATCACCATCCCACGAAGTCTGAAACCAGAGCAGGAACAAGAAGGAACACTTCTCCTTTCGGTCTGCAGGTAACCCCCATCGCGACTCCACGAGACACGTCTTCACGCTGGCCTGGGAGATGGGTGACACAGATGCTGGAGAGACAGGCATTGTCTTCCGTGCTGTGTACTCTGCCATTTGCTGATGTTTGTAGCTTGTCCACTTTCTGAGCTGTCAGACATTTTGGTATTGATACTTTAAAGGTTATCTACCACAAATGGATGGCGAGAGTGGAGACCTTTTCCATTGGGGGTGATTCTCCCATCATCCCACCCCCTAACCTATTTTTACAGGAATTTCAGTTCCCATCTGAGTGAGATAGAACCCCCGTCCAATCTGTTACCAGCAAGCAGCACCAACGTAGAAAAGAAGAAGCTGTTGGAGAGGTTCCATCCCCTGACAATAAAGGGGCACTCAGGCAGCCCTTTGCAATAGTGATGGCGGCAGCTAGATAGCGCCCGCGACTTGTCATTATGCCATGCCCTGAAGAAAACCAACATTGAGTCTTTCATGTGTTTGTTGTTGATTGTTTTTGTTTTTTTGTTTTGTTTTGATTCTGCTTTGTTCATCTGTTCACGCAGAGGGGCGGCGACATTTCAGTCGGAGTCTGGTCCCGGTGTCTGCCCTGGCATGGACTGGCACAGGGCTGTTCTGTGGTTGAATAGGAAGAGCCTGTCTAAAAAACTACTGCCCCACTTCAAATTGCAGTGTTCTGTCACCCAGGCATCATCTCTTCCTGCCCCTAGGATTTGATTACAAGGAATCAGGGGAGGGGAAAAAACTTTCTTAGACACACTGGCACCAAGGTAAGAAGAGGTGGGGCTGCCCAGGCAAAGTCAGTGAACATGAAAAATCAGACAAAGCAGAGATGGAAATAATGCGCCTCTTGAGGAGAAAAGCAATAATGAATAAAAGGACTTTCCTACAATAACTTCACTGAGGACTCACGTTACCAATTTTCATACTTAACTAAAGGGATTGTAAAAAACACCCCAGCATTTTAGAGGTCTTGGTTACATTTCCAGCACTGAGGTAATCTTTCTGCTGTTTGTTGTCCTGCTAGGTTGACTACCACAATTGAAGATTATGCTCCCCTTCTCTTGTTTGTAAACGGTTATTTGGTGAGTAGGCCAGGGAGGCATAGCAGGGAATTAACTCTTGGGTTAATGGGTCAGCTCTCCTTGGAACAAAGTCAGTGGCGAGGGCGTGCTCCCCGAGGAAAGCCTGACCTGGTGCTCGTTTCCTCACTCGGAGAGCTGAGGATACACGACTCTCCAATGGGTTCTTCTGTACAGACTTCGTTTTCTACACTGTGTCAGGACCTGGTGGTTCTGCATTGGCATCTGCAGGGAAGTTGAACCCACTCATTCTGTGCTGAGGGTGAGAGGAAATTACAGTCCTGTCAACCCCCTAAAATTATGAGCCTTTTTGGCATCTAGCAAAGTATACAGTAAACAAAGCAATACATTACCAACAAGCATTCTTTCAGAAAAATTATCATATTTCCCCCCACTAAAAGCTGGGTTTTTTTTCAGCTTTATGTGGCTAAGGGGGCTTGGTGAGGTTTTTTGTTATTATTGTTGTTAAGATTTTTTTATAGCTTAGATACAAATGTTGCCAGCATATAGACTTTTGCAATATATTTTGGGGAATTGTACAAATTAACCTCACAATGTTACTAGCTCATTTTTCAATGTTTGAACATTCTGAAATAATTTCCAGTTGCAGAATTATCCTTTTGTAGGATTGTCTTCTAATTCAGATAATCTTATTCTGATGAAGCAAGGATTATAAACATTAAAGTAAAGACAATTTATGTTCGATCGTATTAAAAGAAATTATTTTTTAATGTTCAAGCAACAGCATAATGATTTTCAGGTCAAATTCTGTCTTTAGAAATATGTGCTCTGCATTTTCTGCCAGGTCTTAAAAATTCATCAGGCAATTTCCCTCCAACAAGGGCTGCAATTCTATTGACAAATAGCTTCTTTAGCTACACGATCTACTACCCACCAAGCACTGGGATTTTTTTTACCAACTGGAAAGTTTTGTATCTGTACTGTATGCACTGCTGCTTCTCGTTGCCTGTGACCACATGGAATAGAAAAGGGTTTCTTGATGCATGCCAGCATTGGTTATTGGTCAGCAGCAAAGAACACAGCTTGGGGAACCCTCTCCCTAGTCCCAGAACCTAGTCGGCAGGTAGTAGGTGAATCACTCAGGTGACGTGTAGGCTTAATTTCATCCTGCCTGCTCTTATAAGAAGGGCCAATCCTATTCTCTGCTGAGAGATGTCTTGAGAGTGTTACAGGTAGGAATGGTTTTTAGAATTCATGAAACTGACAGGCAGTGGGAGCTTCCTGAGTGGCAGCTTGATTTAAATTTAGCCCAGAATTAAATGAGCTGCTCCTCTATAATAACATAGGAAAGATTCAGGAAAGTGCATTTTTTTCTCCTCATCCTCTGAAAGTGGGAACCAGACTGAGACAGTAAGTTAACTGGTAAAACCTGTCAGTGTTAACACCATTCCCCCTTTGACGTGTCTATACTGCTAAGGAGGAATCCAAGCACAAGTAGTGAATGAGTTGCTGTTCTCACCCCAGGGCTGACGTTTATTTGAGTTTTCTACAAATGTTCCCCCCTCAAAAGGAAAGTGTTTTGGGAGAGAAGGAATTGGCTTTTTAAGTAGGAATATCTTTAGATAAAGAACAGCTCCCTCTATGTACTTTTATGTCCATTCTAGCCTCTTTTAAAAAGCACAGTAGATAATGAATAGAGAATAAGTTGAATCCAAAGGATTCATCAGATGTTCCCTCACTAGAAGGGTTCTTTGGTCTGAAATTTGAAGTTGTCTGCCAGTGTGCAGCTGGACATGTGTGCATGTTTGGAAGCTTACGCACGGGTGCCCACAGTTCGGCTTGAGAAGCTACAGGAGACGGAACCAGCTCTCTGCATTGTGGAGACTGAGTTCAAGGGAGTTCACATGATTTGAAAAGCACTAAGGTTCAGGCTTTGAGGTTTAAATAGATTTCCTCTTCATGTTCTGATCTTAAGTTGTCAGAGATTCACACTTTTCCATCCTCCTCCGGCCCCATCCTATCAACTGTGTGTAGACTCGGAGAAACCTGCTGGATAACTTACATTCTCTTGCAGCATTTAGCCTGAAACTCCTCGTGATTTGACCGTAAAGATCATACTACTGCCTGGCATTACTTTTACAAAGCACTATTGGGCATTTATTTCCAAAAAGCATTTGAGTAACAGTAACATAAACCACACTGGGAGGAAAAGAGCACTTTTTTTTTCACTTTATAGATTAAGTGGAAAATAGGAAGAGGATTGTTAGGGGAGGAGGGGATCTTACAAAAAGCTACAGTGTTTACAATGCCAGTTCTAGATTAGAAAGGCCATTCTCATGGTGGTTGGCATTTTGAATAGCTCATACAAAGCTGTGTTCATTTTTATATAACCTTTTTAAACTTCAAATTGCCATTTGTGTTTCCAACCTAAGTATAATTCTACATTTATGGAATCAGTTCTTTATAATGACAACATGTATATGGATAAAGATGCAGTATTCCTATTCTGTACTTTATTTATTATACTTACCAAAGCAACAGTTGAATAAATCTGGTGAGGTGAGGCCTTCAAATGTACTAATACGCCTTTGTTATGTTGTTATGACTGCTTAGAAATGTGGCCAGAATGTTGTTATAAAGGTGACTTAGCATTGATAGTAAGGGTTGACAGAATTCAGCAGTATTAAGAAATACCAGCGTGCATGATACATTGAGTTATGAACTTCATATAAGGGACTGGACATGACATGTCTTTTATGCATCATAATAGGCCCAGGAAGCCTTAAATGCTCATAGTCCATAATCCAGTCTCAGATTTTGCTTTTTACTAATGCCTATAGATTTTGGGAGTAAATGGATTCTACAACTTCACTGACCAAATCTCTTTCTTCAGTTATTCTGAAATAGTGTATCTCATTTAAAAAATCAAAAACAAAACATTTTGCTTTGATTTGGTTTTGTTTAAAAACGAGGTTTGGTAAGTTATGTCTTCCATATTACATTTCAACTTATCCCCACACTGCCATCTACCTACCTGCACAGGCACCACTGACACATGCATACTTGTATACACACCAGTATATGCAGCAGCCAGTGGGCTCATAAATATCAACAGAAAACTTTTTTTTAAAAGTTTGTAATAATCCATACTGTCTACAAATGTAAGTTATTTACCTTAGTGGGGAATCAGCTTATAATGCTATATATGACTTTGCCTGCATTTTATAGTTAAGAAGTGTACATAAAAATTTTAAATGCTATATTTTCAAAGGTTCATTATAATGTCTGTTTAGTGACCCATGTCCATTGGTACTTTTAAGTGTGCTAAATACTGTGCAATTGCAATAGAAATTCAGATTTTCGTAAGAAAATGAAATTGAGGATAAGAGTGAAGATATTTTGCTGTATTCGTAACATATGTGATAGTGGAAAAAGTATTTTCAAACACAAATTTTACAGGGGTTGTAAATAGTTTGATGAAGTATGTTGGGAAAAAGAGCTTCTAGTTTTCATCACAATAAAAAAAGAAAACTTGTTCAGATATGCCTTGTATATCTTACACACAATTAGCGATATTGCCATGGGAACTCTGTTTCACGTTCTCACAGCACATCCCTTGTTCTCTAACAAATGGAGTGGCCACTTGTCTCAATTCAGCCAGAATGGTTTAAAACACTTTGAACTCATTTTAAATCGCAAACAAGTGATTCCAAACTCAAAATGTCTGTACCTGAAAAGGGGGAAACAGCTGCCCAGCTTTCTGCTTGTGCTAAAGAGAAGCAGCTAGCCATTGTTCTCTTTCCTCAGTTATCTTCCTCCTCAACTAAGTAGTTCTTGATAAAAATGAAAACTATACAGGTGTTGGTGTTTATTCTTGTTTAATTCCAGAAGGTATACTTTTAGAAATAGCTGCATCTTAACAAGATTAAGTGTTAGGGTTACGGCCACATGTTAAATGAATCTATACTGGCAATAGGAATAAGCTAATTCCCATTTTCTGAAGTGATTAAAAGCTGAAAGTGCCTGTCAATAAACATTATGACCAATGAGATATTCTTATACTTTTACACAGCAATAATTCTTCTTCAGACTGGGTTTTTCCTCTACATTTTGGAAATGCATGCATATATACATACAGTAATTTGGATCTGTTCACATACCCACAAAAAAATCATCTTGTGTCTTCTTAAATATACCCAATCTTGTTTATGTTGGCATTTCTTAATTCAATCTTACAGACCCTCAAATGCAAACCTGAATATTAAAGTTATCTTCAACATACACTATGGCATATGGCAGTTATAATTTTGAAATAAAAACTTCACTGTGATTTGCCACAAATTTAGGAAGCACTGAGTAAGCCTCAAAAAGTTTTATTTAACAAAAGTCAATTTATTTAGAGCAAAACACTAGTGATATTTGTTTGCCTTACTTTATCTACTAATATCAAATGCACAAATCCATCTTTATTTCCCTTTTCCCTGATATTTTCGGTTCTCATCAAAGAACAATTTTGGAATGAATATTGACACAATTTTTTATCTCCTAAAATGTCTACTGAGGTATAACTGACATCGAGTAAGCCTAGGTTTACAGTCAGTCCTGGAAATTTCCAGATTTACGTTCAGAACCTCACAACTTTGAGCTATCATTATTTTACTGCTAAAAGTGGAGTCATGAATAGAAATATACATGAAATTATATGGGTAGACAAGAGCCCTGGAAATTCTCCATTCCTGCCATCTCAGCACGAATCCACCCAAACAAGCTATTGAGGGCTATCAGTAAAATTATACTCTTTCAGAGCCAAACGTTTGGTAAGAGCAATTTAAAAAGCATGACGGTGATTAAACACACGGGCTGTAGACACTGAAGGCAACCCGGGTGCCCGGTATTCTCCAGAACCAGACCCCAGGCCTAGAAAGCCATCTACTGCTTCCTCCTCCAAGTTTCAGAGAGAAAGAAATAAGCCCAGAGAATGTGGAAAATCAGCAATTAAGTGTCAAAGGAAAGCCTTACCCTTACTGAAGTCAAGTCTTCTGACTGGGCTGCTTTCTGGAAGTTGTTTGAAAGTACTGATAGAAGGTGAAAGGTCAAAAAGTCAGCAAACTATGAAACAACAGCTATTCTTTATTAAACACTTACTATGTGCCAAGCCCTGTAATAGCTACTTTTTAAAACACATTACCTTTCATCTGTACAACAATTTTAGATTTTATGGATGGTAAACTGAGGCATGGAGAGAGGCTGTGTGGTCCTCAAACATGGAAATCATAAATGGCAAAATGGGGATGTGAAGTGACCTGTCTCTGGCTCTGAAGCCCATATTCTTTCCATCACAGCACCCAGCACCTGTGTACCCAGCAGCCAACTTTCCATATCTAACTCCTAAGTAGTTTTTATTATGAATGCATAGTTAGCCTATTTTCTAAGTAAGATACAGGGACATGCTATATAGCACATGACAGTGGAACAGAATATTTGGAATCTGTCTTCGCCTGAAGGGTCACTACGTGCAGATTGCAATAACCAGATGTCTCCCTGGATTTGTCAGTATCCTCATAGCACCACTCTCTTAAATGTTGGGCCTGAAAATTCAAAATCATCAAAACTCTTCCCTACTTTGTAGCATTTTAGCCAGAGTGGGTTTTTAACATTCTATGCATTTCTGTAGATGTATTAAAAGTCTTTCCACCTCTACAGCCCTGCTAAAGAGAGGCTGCTTAAGGGACATTTGGGGTGTTGATCTCCTTGGAACTAGTTGTTAATAACAACCCATTCCTGGTAGTTATTAATAGGGTGGCAATCATAAACATTCAGGTGATGAGCAAGGAGAGACACAGATCATTCTTTTTCAGATTTCTCACCTAACAGCACCGCCTGGGAATGTTTTAGATAACCTTAGAAGTAATTTGTTTATTGTATTGTTAGTTTAATTGAATTTTTGTGAGAAGCTGTCCAACATTCGAGAAATGAAATCCCCTCCTCCTTTTCTGTGTATCACAAGGTCGGTGACAGTATTGATTCATAGAAGTACTAATGGACTTAGAAAACATTAAGAGAATGTCATTTCTCATGGTGTTTATTTTTCTGAAAATGAATCTCCTGAATTATGATCTTTCTCCCTGTTACTTGGCTGAGAGATGAGATAAACCTGCATAAACAAATTCCCTCCTGCGCTGAGAGCCGGTGTTTGGTGTGCACACCCCACTCGGAGAGGGCCTCTCTTCCCAGTTAATTGGGTTTCACAAGCAATAATTTCTCAACAACAAAACCACACCTTTAAGTGAGTTGGAAAGAGATGAATGATGGAAATAGTACTTTTTTCATTCTAGACTTCATCTCTAGAAATTTAAAATGCTGAGACAAGAGAGTCTGCCCTTAGTGTAAAGCAAGAACCAAGGATTCTTTGTGTGAATTATTATATCTTGCTTTTTCCAAAGCAAGCTTACCAAGGCTTTTATGGAGATTGATTTTTTTTTTGGTTGAGAAATTAGGGTGAATGGAAGAGTAGCATTTGGGTCAAACCCTACTACTAAAAGTGTCCAGGTAATCAAGAAGTAAGATACTTTGAGAACATATCAATGTCTTTCCTTTCTGCTAATTTCATGCTCCAAAGATACTACATAAAACATTATAGAAAATGCTTTTGCCCTACTTGTGCTTCTAGTTTTCCCATAGCAGAATTTTGTAATTCCATCCAGACTATAGTGTCTATTTTGTTCCTTAAACTTTATTACATTGGTTGGGTATTGTTGAACTGGGGCACTGGTGCCTATATTCAAGGCTCTTTCCTATCAACTTGTCTGTCCACAATTTGTCGTGTTTGAAAGTTCATTTTTTAAAAATCACCATCCAACCCTCCCCCCGATTGGTGGCTGTATTGTTTTGTTCATGTCTGTGGGACACATTGCATCACATGGCAAACCAACTCTGTGTGGAAATGAGATAACTACTTACAAAACCAGCTTGAAAACATCGTCTTATGTATTATGTCATCCTGCATCATAGTGCAATTATGTGTATCATAACATGTTCATTTACAAAAAAAAAAGAGAAACCAGCAAATTCACATTTGTCCATAGAAGAATGTATTCAGAACGTTGTGTGTTGTGAAATAATGAGAACAGACCACCTTTAAGATACCCACCTGCCACTTAAAGTGACTTAGTTATAATTAGTAGTAGTCTAGACGTTGCTTTTGGTGTGTGTGTGTGTGGGGGGGGAATCATATTCTTTTGAATAAATATCTCAGTCTTATTTGAAAAAAAAAAAAGAAATACGTGGGATTAAAGAAAAATATCATCTTTGGCCAAATCAAGCAGGCATCTTTTTCCTTTTCCTCAACCCTTAGCTTATATTATACATGGTGATTGAATTACAGGATCTATCTGTGTAAAATTACAAAAACATCCTTTAGGCTACAAAACAGTTGTTCTAGGCGTGAAACCCCTGAACAGCAAATGGAATAGATGTGCTGCATCTGATTCACATGATGGATGTAATTTACAAAAGCCTCTTGGGTCTCTAACCCCCACGAGTTTGAGTGCCCAGGGAGGTCCTATCCACTAGAGGATAACACCCCCCCCCCCCCCCCCCGCCCAATGATACTGGCAGGCAAGTGTGTTCATTTTCAAATCTTCATTTGTTTTCTGTTCAGAGTTTTAACTACAAATAAATTTCTTTCTTCAGCTTATCTACAGATCTAATTTCCCAATAGTTTTCTCTGCATTTATATACTCTGTAGTGTTTAGGCAGACTCTGTTATAAGTTTATTAATATTATGTAAGTGTTGTTCTTGTATTTATGTATAGTGTATGTATTGTAAATATACTCAGAGCTTTTTCCTTTTACTGTAAAATGGTGATTTTTTTTGGCCCTATGATAATGTAAAGGGAGACCCTCCTAATGAGATTCTCTCAGAGGATGATTATTCCAGTCTATTCTCAGAGATTTAAATGAACAAGTGTTATCGTTTTTAATGGTGTCTCAGACATATTCTGTTGGTGCATTGCTTTTCTGTATTCAACTTTCCTATGAATTGAGCTGTGAACTGAAATAGAGTTTAAACCTTTAACTGTATGCATTTGTATAATTATCTGAATGAAGGCATGAAGGTTAAATAAAGCATTTTGTATGGAACAGAACTCCCTAATTATTACCAAGGCTGACTCAGACACTTTTGAAATAATAGTTATTAACCATTCTAATTAAACCTTTGTTATGAAAAGTGTTACCATTTCTCTCTAGTAATGTAAAACACAGAACGAGGTAGACTTTACATTAAAAAATGTACTAGGTTTTTATTTTGTAACAGCCAGCACCTGAAGAGGGATTCCTAACAATATTTTAGTGAATATAAAACTAAAAAAGGTCCAGAAGTATGAGGTGATGTAAAAAAATACACTTTTCATGGACTAAAATTGAATCTCCATTAGTTATAATTCTTTGGACTTTATGTGTTATTTAAATGTAGAATTATCCATTGAGCACATGCCCAGGCTAGGTGATTTCTATAAATTTTAAAGAAAACTGGATTGTAGAGGCTTTTGAAAATAAGGCCATTAATGAGTAGAATTTTAAGTAGTTGCTAAAATAAGCACTTAAAAAATCTCTTTAAGTATCTTCCTATAGATTGTTCTCCAACTGAAGATCTACTAGAAAAAACCCATTCTAACAAAGGATATGGTAGTAAACACTAACAGTTATAGAGAATGGCGATACATAATAGATGATAACTAACATAATATTTAAGTTCTTCCTGGATTCCAGAAAGTGTTCTAAGCATTATATGTGTCCCATTTTTTATTGTAAAAATATTGAGTTACATTCTGCTATTATGCTATTTTCACAGATGAAAAAGAGAGGCACTGAGTTCAAGCCACTGCCTTAGTCAATCTGGTTCAAGTATTTGTGTCCACTAAATGGCTCTGGGTTAAGAGATGGGAAAAAAAATGGAGGTGGAGAGCAGGGTCAAAGGTGAAAGAGACAATTAATGGTAACAAGTATCATAGAAATTTTCAACAAATATCGTTGATTGTATGTGTACAAATAAATATAACTAAATAAAGCAAAGCACTATCCTTCATTTCATACTCCTCAAACCATAGTGCAGTTTAATAACGTAAGAATCAAAGATTGAAATTAGTTTTGACTAACTTCATCACTGGTCATATCTATTTCCAAATGAACGATGAGTTCTGCGAAATTGTTCTGTTCCACTCAGAGACACTGTGGTGAGAGCCAAGGGGCTGCTGGTCACACTGCACTCCCATCAGAGCACAATACTTTTGCATTAGTTGGGAGGATTGGTGCCTGTGGCTTTGACTTCCCAAATCTGCTGCTTTGAGCTCTAAGAAAGAGTCCAAAGGGAATAATTTTTCTCTCCCAGTAAGAGCTTCCCTTTATGGTTGTGAGCATCAACTGGACAATAGAAATAATTCACTGCAAAATTCTAAAATTGTTTGAAAATTAAGGCAATAAACCATCAGCACATTTTGACTAAATTGTTTGTGAAGACTATAGCTTTGCTCATTTAGAAATGTCTCATTAAGGCAGGGAACAGTAAACTATACTGTTATGCACTCTGGAGAAGCATGGAAGCAAGTTGTAGGGTGGAACCTAATTCATTCAGTTACCTTGTTTTGGATATGACTTTGTAACAAAATGGTAAAGTGGACATTAGATTTATGTCTTTGGCCTGATTTTCTGAGAGTTCTCTCTAAACCATGCAAGCAGCCAAACCAGCACTCTAGCTTTGCTTTGGGTAGGTTTTTTGTTGTTTCTGTTGTTGTTGTTGTTTGTTTGTTTAAATATATTTTTGTTGATTTTAGAGAGGAAGGGAGAGGGGGAGAGAGAGAAACATCAATGATGAGAGAGAATCATTGACCGGCTGCCTCCTGCATGTCCCCTACTGGGAATTGAGCCTGCAATGGGCATGTATCCTGACTGAGAATCGAACCATGACCTCCTGGCTCATAGGTCAACGCACTGACCCATGCTGGCCAAGCTTGGGGTTTTTTGTATTGTGGTGTCTTTTTTTTTCAATTCAAGAGGTTTTATCCTAAGTATAGACGAATGAGACAAATGCCATGAAATAGACCACAACATTGTTTTACTCTCAAGGTAAATATTTGTCAGTATTTCTTCTTCAATTAATTATTGGATATTTCAACAATAAGTGTAATTATATAGGTGCTAGATAACTCTGTAACTTCCATAATCCTCACCCTTACTCTGGATGTTTCACCAGATCTAAGATTTCTAATCTGAGCATTGATGGCTTCATTATTTATTATTATTTCAAAGATAACGACTATAAAACAACACATGAAATAGTTAAACTCATTGAAACAGCATGTGTTTAAGATTAGAATACATTGGGGATTTATCAAACAGAAAAAAAAATATTTCAGTGTTAGAGCAAAAGTATACTCCCTAAAATATTTTAGTCCCAAATGGTCACTGATGATTTTCATACCATATAGTGCATTGTCTTCCCACCAAAGTTGCATGCTTTCCTTCAACACAATGAGTTCCTTGTGCTTTGTCCTAGTGCTGTCTGGATTTAATATATTTCTCTCCCTGCAGTGTAATAATTATAATTTACATCACTTCCTGTTTAGTCTAAATTCACCAATGAATGCCTACACAGTCATGCACTTGAGTGATGGTCTATTTCTAAAATAAATTACATTTTCTTTGTACAGAAACAACTTTTATATTATCTTTTTCTTTTATAGTTTCACTGTTTAAGTGTGTGTATGTGTGTGTGTGTGAAGCTCAGTTTTATGAGCCCATGATGACATCAGCAGGTATGTTAAACACAGGTTCACTAAGAAATATCCCAGAATTGCTTAAATACAAGTATGGCCATCACAATGCCCCCTTTTCTCTTACTATAGCTACAGTTTACATGCACACATTACAATCCAGTATTTGGATTGCAAGGCAGGATAAGTCTAGATAATGAGCTACTGTGATGTCTACAGTTCCTTAGAGCTTTCAAACTACACCAAAGATTCAGGTCAGTTCCAGCATCTCTAGGGTAGTCTTGCTGCTGCCTCAAACTCCTCTGAACTCTTACACTTGACCATAGACCAGGTGATGGGGTAGATGTGGTTGACATTGTTAGTCATCTTCAGGGTCCTTAAAGCTTACACTAGTGTAGCCAGTACATTCGTTGCTGAACTAGGGTCTGAGACATACTTCACCTTTCATTACTGGTCTGGAGTCATTGTTTTTTAATATGTGCAGCAAGAATCTGCACAGTCACTTGGCATTGATGTTGATTATTTCATGATATATGTAACTTTATGTGTCTTAAGCAGGCATTTAAATTATATATTTGGAATTTCTAAGACATGGAGAAATGATTAGGAAATTTCAGAAAGTTTATTCAGCCACTAATAACAAGTCAATGTTATTAAGGTTAGTAGTAATAACTTTTACATACATAAAATAAGAAAAGCACATATTTGTGTTATTACACTGTATAAGTATTGTGCTATTTGATATAGGACACACAAATTGTAGGTAAGACATAATCTCTGACCAAAAGTAGATCATAGCCTATTAGTAGATAAATATACAGTTTCTATAGTACAAAATGTAAGTGGATAGGCACTACCAGAACTGACTGAGGTGTTATAGAAGCTAAAGGTAGGAAAAATAGCTTTAGTAACACAGGTAATCAGAGACCTCCATGACCCCTTAGATCCATTTTACATGCAGATCAGATCCCTAATTCCATACCCAAGGAAAGATCAAAGCTCTCCCTAAGATTTCTGAGAACTTTGAGGGTATATGCACTGGGGGAAGGGAGGCAAGGCTGCTGTAATTGTCACAATCTCCTCATTCTCTTGGTTTATGGATCATTTCAAAGTCTGAATTGTGCTCTCTGTTCCCTGTCCTGTCAGCTTCCTCCCTAACTTATCACATACATGCATGGACACACGTGCACATGTAAGTTATATATTCATTGTTTATAAATTAACCCATTACTGGCAAATAAATCCAATTAGTTGGTAATAAAGAACATTTTTAAAAACTAAATAAAGAATGGAATGGTACACAGTATGAGAAAATGGAATGACAGGGAAGAGAAAAGACCAAGAGCAGATTTCAGTTAGGTACACATGGGCGTGACACAATGCAGCACAATGTAAAAGTTAAAGTTTGAAAGCCTCTTGTCAGCTTGCTTCTCTCCTTTCCCCCTGCCCAGCATCACCCAGGGGAAATCCACAGTGCTGGAGAGGATGCAGAGAAAAAGGAACCCTCCTTCACTGCTGGTGCAGCCAGTGTGGAAAACAGAATAGACTTTCCTCAAAATATTAAAATGAAATTGCTATTTGACCAGTAATCCCACTTCTAGGAATATATCCCAAGAAATCACAAACACCAAACAGAAAGGATATATATACTCCTATGTTCATAGCAGCATAATTTACAATAGCTAATATTTGGAAACAGCCTAAATGCCCATCAACAGATGAGTGGATTAGAAAACTGTGGTATATCTATGCAATAAAATATTATGGTTCTGTAAAATAAAAGAAGGATTTCTTACCATTTGCAACAGCATGAATGGAACTGGAGAGCATTATGCTAAGCGAAATAAGCCAGTCAGTGAAAAATAAAAACCACATGATCTCACCCATTTGTGGAAAATAAGTAACATTATAAACTAATGAATAAAAATAGATACAGAGACAAAGAAGCATCAAACAACAGCGAGAAGACAGAAGGTGGAGAGGTAAGAAATCAACTGAATGACTTGTATGCATGCATATAAGCATAACCAAAGGACACAAGACTCGGATGGGGGGGACACATGCAGAGGTGGGTAGGCGGGACGGGGGGACAATGGGGGAAAAGGGAGACAAATGTATTACTATTTGTAATACTTTATTTTTAAAGAATACATTTTATTGATTTTTTACAGAGAGGAAGGGAGAAGGATAGAAAGTCATAAACATCGATGAGAGAGAAACATCGATCAGCTGCCTCTTGCACACCCCCTACTGGGGATGTGCCCACAACCAAGGTACATGCCCTTAATTGGAATTGAACCCGGGACCTTTCAGTCTGCAGGCCAATGCTCTATCCACTGAGCCAAACCGGTTTTGGCCTATTTGTAATATTTTAAACAATAAAATAAATAATAAAATAAAATAAAATAAAATAATAAAATCCAGGTGTCCTTGTTTCTCACACTGACCAACTTATCCATAAGGATGGTTAATTTTATCAAGTTGGCTGGGGCACAGTGGCCAGATGTTTGGTCAAACATTACTCAGGATGTGTTTTATGGATGAGACTGGCACTTAAATTAGTGGACTTTTAGTAAAGCAGATTACTCTCCATAATCTGGGTTGGCCTCTTTCAATCAGCTAAAGGCCTAATAGAATAGACTGAACTCCTCTGAGCAAGAAAGAATTCTGCCAGCAGACTGCCTTTACACCTGAACTGCAAGTCTTCCCTGAGTCTCCAGTCAGCCTATCAGATTTTAGACTCAATAAGCCTCTTTCGTCATGTAAGTCAATTTCTTAAATTCTCTCTCTCATATGAAAGAGAGAGAGAGAGAGGGAGAGAAAGACAGAGAGAGAGAGAGAGAATGTGTGTGTGTGTATGATACTCATTGCCATATATATAAAAACAAATGTTATGCTTTCTTAAAGCATAGGGTAAAACTGATAATTTTTTCACCTGTCAAATTAAGATCAGTAGGTGGCTTATCAAATTGCATTCCATAATCTTTCACTGGACTTTCTTATCTATATACATATGGTAAACTAGAAAATCCTATTTTTCAAACATTAGAAAATAGACTTTTATGAATATATTGTGAAAAGTTCCAAAATTATTAAAATTACAAGGTGCCAATTTACCTGAAAGTTTCTACTCAGACTGTGCCAGTGCCTACGCTCTTTAGCATCTGATTGACTTTTCCTTATTTCAATCCACAAAATCTTATGACAATTTTTAAAAATGTCTTATTTCTGTGACTTTAATACTTCTGCATCTTTCCAAAGAAAATCTTTAAGATATTTCACATTTGTAAAACCCTAAATTGATACCATAACTCACATAAGTATCTATTTAGAAATAGCTTTCATCTGATTATTTGGCTATTGGTCGCGTTTTAAAAACATATTACATGATGAAAAGAGTTTTGAAACTCAGAATGACAGTTGGTGTACAAAGTTCACTAAAATCAGAAAATAAACGTGTAATTGCTATGTTGGACACCTGGAGCTAATATGATATTGTATGTCAACTCTAATTTAAAAATAAAATTTAAAGAATAGACCAAAAGCAAAAAAATTGTTTTTCTCAAGTAAAAATAAAAAAAATTTGTTGAATATAGCTCTTGCTGAGTAAGTAGAACTGGGGATTAGAAACTTAATATTTTGGTTTGAAATGTTGCTTTCCCTCAAGTCGTAGCATTCACGTGGTTTAGTAGCTCCCCCTGTGACACTAGGGACTTCAGGAGCAATAAGGCATGAGCTTACACAATACTTCCTCATATCCAGGGCAAGTGTAAACAGGCCACCTCCTCACACTGTCAATTGATGTTTTCTTTCTTCTTCCAATATTAATGTACTTTATTCCAACATTATCATTTCCTGTCTTTTGTGAAGGATTCTGTAATATTCAAACCATTGAGGCCACATGGGGCCTAAACATTTTTGCATTTCCTTTCTTAAAAATTCATCTCCTACACTGATGTGGCTCCCCTTATTCACATAGAGTCCCTTGGTTATGATGTGTAACTGTATTTATTCACCAATGTGCTGAATGTATCCAATGAAGTATTTATTTAGATTCTGTGTGTGCAACAAACTGGGGATCATCGCCTCGCTATTTTCCACCATAACCTGAGACTACCTCTTTGTGTTTGCCTTTATTGATCCGGTGGTTTGTCATCCACGTGAGGTGAGGGGTAGTGGTTGCTGTGGATCTCTAACTGGTGGAAGCCGTACCTCTCTCTTAAAACCTTTAGGACACCGAAAATGACAAAGGCAACTTTCTGACTCTGTCTTTCACTGTTCAATCTCTTGGCAGTCTGTGTTTATCACTGCACACAGAGCAGCAATAAAGTTCAGAAGTAGATAAAGGCACAAACAGTGAGGCCAAGGTATTTGTAAAACTCTATAAATCTGTTAACCAGAAGTTGCAGTTTAATCTTTACATACAGCAGAGTCTCAAGGTCAACTGCTCCATAAAGCTCAGCATAGGCAATGGTGTTTGCCACCTCTTTCCTTCCTTATCAGCTAAAGAGGACTCTCCCATCTTATTTCTTTTTTAAAAATATATATATTATTGATTTTTTACAGAGAGGAAGGGAGAGGGATAGAAAGTCAGAAACGTCGATGAGAGAGAAACATCGATCAGCTGCCTCCTGCACACCTCCTACTGGGGATCTGCCAGCAATCAAGGTACATGCCCTTGACTGGAATTGAACCTGGGACCTTTCAGTCTGCAGGCCGACACTCTATCCACTGAACCAAACCAGTTTCGGCATCCTATTTCTTATAATCCTGCTTCTTTTGAATGTATTATCAGTGAGCGACTCCTGTAGCATAAGAAAATACCATTGGGCTGTTGGTGTCAATTCCCAGTATGACCTGTTTAATGTGTATGACATGGATGAACAAGAACAAATCCAGAGACGGAGAAAAGTCCATCAGAATGTCAAACCTCAGGGTAGGTGGCAGAGGGTGGGAATAAGGGGGAAAGTCAATATATTTGACCTCTTCAACTAAGGTAAGTAATTTGTGTTTTTACATCCCTGACAAAGTTTATATAAAGTTATAAAAAAAAATTTGGCAGCTAGTTTGAGATTGAAATGACATGGCCTAGAACTTGTCATCTCCTATGGACACCAGTCCTTAGGCTAGGCCCTCCTTAACCTCCTGTGACACCGTAATAACCTTACACGATATTATTCTACAATGTTATTATAATTTTTGATATTTGACAACAGCAAATTATACAATTATCCCAAATAAACTTACAAACTAATTCTTTGAATGTTGGGCAGCAATTTAAAAAAGGATAGGAAAGGAATTAATCCCTTTCAGAAGGAATTAAGGCACTGGGAAGGCATCTGAGCATTCTATATTGTCCCTTCTTGCCCTTTTTTGCCAAGAGGGACCCTCTTCTTACAATCCAAATGCACACAGCTGATGCCTGAGCTTTCAGTTCAAGCTGTAGCTGAAGCCTCTGGGTCACTGGCACCATGGATCTGTCTCTCACCCAATGGTGTGAGCTGGGCCCTCTCTGGAGAAGAAACCTGGGTCACCCGAGATATGTGATCAGTACAGGGACCACGCCAGCAGGCAAGGGGACCCCAAGGCAGCTGCTGGGCGTGGAGGCCACAGGGGCATAGACTACCAAGGAGACAGAACTGAACCTCACATCATCTTGTTTGGCCCCGGAGGATGGCTGGTTAGCCAGAGACGGGTAAGATTCCTCAGGGAAGGAACAACCTAAGACAGGCACAGTAGCAGAGGGGACACCAGGAGAAAACTAAAAGGTCAACACAGGTGGGGCACAGACCCTCACCCACAAACGTTGCAGGGGCCTGAACTCTCACCCCTTCTGAGGGAGGTCTCCTGCCCCCATGGCTGCTTCGCCTCCCACACACAACTCAGACCAGGACCCAGGTGGCAGACAGAGTCTCAACCAGCAATAGCTGCTCTATATCTAAATTCAGTCTATTACCAGGAATGCTCAGGACCTACTCAAGAATTCAAATAATCCTTTCCACTAATATTTACAGGGTAAACTAAGATTTCTGCTTGAGTATTAAAATTGACGGTAAAATAGTAATCAAGTTTTCAGATTAATTTAAACTGGCCAAGTGAAATAAGTGAATACTCAAGAAAATTTAAGTGTACTGGAAAAAAGCTGTTCCTAAAACATTAACTAAAATATCTATTAGTAGTTCATCTCACTATAAAATTGCCTAACATCCATAGAACCTAGAGCAGTCATATTTGTGTGCAAAAATTAAAATTACCAAGACTGCAATATAAAATTTCCAAAAGCTCCCATTTATCAAAAAGGGGGGGGGGAGGGCTGTGGGGTAATATAATGTAAGGAAAAATATCATGTAAGTAAAATACATCTAGAAAATTCTTACTCCAGAAAAGTAACTTCCATTTGAAAAGCCAACAGCAGGACACCCATGAAAAAACACACATGGTGTCAAAATAAGCCAAAGGAAAATCATTTAGGCAAAAATAAAAAGAATCCCAAGTCTAATTTGCAGAGCGGATCCCTGTGTTAACTTTTGGTCGAAAATGTGTTTTTGTGTTTTCAGAGAACAACTCCAAGACCCTGTGGGTTCCTGCAACAGTGAGGAACTGACAGGTCTGTTCCAGCCATGAGGACGGTCCAGAGATGGGGGACACTGACAACACCTTGCCATGCTCACAGTCGTCAGCTGTGCGTGGCTGCAGGCGGCCCAGGACCAAACCAGAGAGGATGAAACTTGTATTGCCACGATCTGTCCACCATCTGGATACCATTGCTGACATGTACACATAAAGAACTATTTGACTTTGAAACTGGGTCTCAGAACAGTTGGACATTGAAACTGAGACTGAAACATTTTTTGTTCTTATACATTTATTTCTAGTATGCAGAGGCAAGATATTTTTGAAGAAAAGAAACAGGGGAGAGTGATTGATATAGAGGCAGGGAGGCATTGAACAGGCTGTCAAGCTACAGGGTGAAGGCTGGGAAGAGTGGGGGGCGGATGCTGGGGGAGATCAACCGAAGGACTTGTATGCATGCATGTGAGCATAACCAATGAATGAAAGACACTGGGGTGGGGAGGGGGGTAGGTGGGGACATGTGCTGGCGGGGGGGTCTGGGGGCAGGATAATGGGAGGAAAAAAAAGGAAAACATATGTACTACTATTAAATCTAAGATATACAAAAAAATAATTAAAAAATTAATTTAAAAAAAGAAGAAAACTGAGGTGGCCTCAGTCAGATGTTGTCAGTGGGTGTGATGTGGTATTGTTGATTTCATGATGAGGAGAGGAAAAAAAAAACTTTCGACCAAACTTGGAAATAGATTCTTCCCCATTTGTGCCAAAGGAAGTAGGTGGGGGGTTTTTTTGTTTTGTTTTGTTTTGTTTTGTTTTTAAAATTGTAACTGTGTTTTGAAGACAGGGGTTAAGAAAGAAACTTTTGATAAAATTTTAGTCGTAGAGCTGCAGCCTAAGTCTTTGTCACAGAAGGTTGAAGGCACTGAAGAGGTGAGCACAGGGGGAAGAGCATTCGCTTTAAGGCCAGATGGAAGTGGTTTTTGATATCGGTTCAGTTCCCTGCAGAGTGGTGCTTGCAAATTCATCTCCTGAGGACACCAATCTCAACAAGGGGGAGAACACCACCTGCTGGGGGGGTTGTGAGGTGTCCATGCGATTACATCGTAGATGAAGCACAGAGTGTGGAGCCTGCCTCAAAGTCACCTTAGGAAGAGCTTTATGGTCATTCCCTGCTGCTCAAGTTCATTGAAGGGAAGGAATTCCCACTTTACTGCCCAGGAAGGAAGGGAATGTACAGGAGGCTCAACTCCTACCACTTGACCTTGTGTTTCCTTCCCTAAGGAAGCAGGAGCCACCGGTCTGTTTTGTGAACTTGGGTGAAAGACCAGCACACGGTAGCTCAGTCCCTCTGCCTCACTCAGAGCACTCTGTCCTTGAGATGCCCTGGTTCTCAATCAGTCCTGAAGCAAAGGGCCTTTTATCATTATCACTGCCTCGAGGTTTGGGGCCATCTCCCACGGGTCTCCCTGTGAAAGTAAAGGCAATATTTCACTTTGTGAAAGTTGGCTTTAATTGTGGGGACAAAGGACATCACAGCTAGCTAAGCATGAGATAATGCCTACCTGAAACATATACAGATTTTTTGCTATTTTATTTTGGGGATCAGCTAAAAATACCCCTTCTAGTCCACCTCCCCAGTAGATATATTCCTTATTTGCTGTTTGAAATTACACATTAGACTACATTTGTTTGCCTAAGGCTTCTTATCACTTACTCAACAAGCCTGGAAGGGCAAAAGTGGTAGCCTTATCACACCTTAGCATGAACCATATGAACTATATGAACGTAGTATGAATCTATAAATGTATTGAGAAGAGCAGCTTTGAATTCAGAGGAAGTGCAAGACATACCCTCCTGTGATTGTGCTGTTTTTGTAGTGGTTGTGGTTACCTGCAGAGGCTGGGAGTTATAGAAGTGGGCAGGGGTAAAGGGAAACATGTGCAAAAGTTCATGAAGGAGAGATTAGAGTCCGGGAAAAAAACTTTTAGTTTATTGTTTTTTCAGAGGAAATTCTGCCAAAAATGTAAAGGATGTGTTACTGAGCTGCGTGCTCCCTGTCCAGTAGGAGGAATGGTCAATTACATATTCATGCACTGGAGTCCACACAATCGAACATCCAGGTGGATATTCCATTTAATGCCCAAATGGAAAATGTTTAGAAAATAAATGTCCTACACATTGCTTTATTGAGAGTATCTCTCTTATTTGAGTTCTGGGCAAATCGAAACTGAGCAGTATGCTATTTGACTGCAAACTGCTATGAAATGCCAATTAAAAAAATAGAAAATAAGAAGAAGATGAGAAATGAAAAAATAGGTTTAGAGAATTGTGGCATGCTTTTTTCCCTCTAAACTTCTGTTTTTTCTTCTAGGAGAATTGAATGTCCCTCTAGGGTGTGGTTGAAAATTGGTCAAGGTGACAGAGGATAAATAACTTCTCAAAAAATTTATTAATGCCTTGCTGGGAATATTTACATTAGAAATGTTGCATCACAAAACAGCTTCATATTATATATTTTATATGTGTATGCATTTATTCTTCTATGTAAAATCATATTTATGAATTTATGAATACATTAACTTAGTCTTTTTTTTTTTTTAGCTTACTAAACCACTCTATGCCTGTCATTTAGGAGATAGTTTTTTTCTGTCCTTGAACAAGGTGTTTGGTAGGAAACTATTAATGAGCTGAAATTCAATGGGTTGAATTTTCATGCTGTAGAAATTCCACAGAAAATAATAATTTTTCAGGTATATAAAACACATTTATTCAGCATACAAAATACAAAACCCCCAGATGTTTCTTTTCTGTATTAAACCCGTAACCCATGTTTAAAGGCAAGTTCTCTCTATTTTCTGGCCAATTTCCTCAAGGACAACAATCATGTATTTCTCAGCTTTGTTTCCTTCCTGAGCACCTACCTAAAGCCTTGAGCACAGAATGCACTTGCAAACCCCAGTTAACGTCTATTGGGCATTTCTCATATCCCAAACACTGTTCTTGGGGCTTTGCATGATTGTTATTTTTATCTGCTTAACAATCTTGCTATTGACATTATTCCATTGTATAGATCAGACAACTGATGTTCAAGTTTAAAGTTGAACTTCAAGTTGAAGTTTAACAAATTTGTCAAAGGTCACATGACTAGGAGAGCTAGAACCAAGCCTATGTTTTGACCATTACATGCTAATGAGCTCATCTGTTACATGTGTTAAATTGTGCAATAAATAAAGAAAACATTCATGCCCACAATTTTTTATTTTTATTTATATTTTCAGGAGAAACAAAAGAAGTTCGTATTATAGAGAAAAACTTAGGATTAAACTAAGCTGATAAACCCAGATGTGGTGACCAACCCCATTGCTCACCAGCTGTGTGCATTTTGCAAAGATAAATCAGGCTTGCTGATTTTCAGGTTCTTTGTTGTAAAATGGGAGCAACAACTTCATAGGATGACAGATTGTTTAAATAAAGTATTTTATATGAAGTTTGAGGTTCTGATTATTTTCCTCTTACTCTACTCCCTTTTACCTACTACTGGTACATTCGCACAAAAGTATCCCCTCTGTGGCTAAAGAAGGCAGAGAGGGCACCGTCTGAGGGTACTCCTTTTGTAGTTGTTGTTGATGCTGCTTCTGCTGCTGCTGCTACTTGCCTAATTAAAACACCTGGTCTTTTATTTGCAACATGAGAAGCCATTTCTTGCTTCGAGACAATGGATGCTTAAGCAAATATTGAAATAAGTTGGTACACATTTGGCAAAACTTGCCATCTCTCTCTTGTTTTAAATTGCTTCCTGATTTTACCAATAACCTTTTTTATTCAGTGTAAGGGTGATTAAGCCCTGGACTTTCCCAGATTAAAAATACACATAATCCTGGAAGCAGCCATGACAAAATATTACTGTGTAAACATGATAAAATGCAGAAGTAGATCATTTACATTCAATGAGTAACAAGGTATTTGCAGGAATTAGCTGTCCTTGACCAGCCCCATTCGGTTCATTCACCTTATGCTTTCACTTTATTGATGCCTATGAAATAAACACTTCTTGTCTAATGTGCCCTGGTTCAGCATTCAGCACACAAAGGGCTATATTTTATGGATGTGGGCCAAAACTCAGCCTCCAGGGGCATTATATGCTCCCTTTCCTATCACATAAGTTGGTGTCTGCTGTGGAAATCTGCATCCCTGGCACTTTCAAGTAGAATTAAAAAATTGTTGCATGAGCCAGTTATTCACAAATTTCTCCCACCATTCATCTTTCTGTTCCTTCTGGCCATCTTTAGGAAGTTTCCATGACTTTGTAATGCAGCTATTGTTCTGGAGAAAAAAATTGAAATTGATATCTATAAGAGCATGGTTTTGTGAATACAGAAGGAAAGGAGTAGCAAAAGTTTCTTTCTGTTTTTGCCCCATGGATAATCAGGAATTAAATATAAAACACAAAGAGTCTGAGAAGGACAAACTTATATTTTAAAAAATTATTTGATCAGCAAAGATGGCACCAATTTCTGCTCATGAGTCTAAATAGAATTTTGCTTTTAGCTCTCACAAATGGGGCGTTGACTATGCACCACACTGATTATGTGCTACATGCCAGAAAAATATTGTCTCATTTAAATTATACATATTTCTGTGAGGCGCACATTACTATTCCAATCTTAGAAGTGAGGATCCTGAGCCTTAAAAAAGTTGAGCAGCTGCTGAGAGACGTACTATTAGTAAGTGGCAAAGCTGGGATTGCCTGCCCCCGCCCCCCAATCCAAGCTCTTAAATCATTTCGACATTATATACAGTCATCATGATAATCTAGTCTTACCCATCTCCCAGTCCCACTAAAAAATAACTCAATTACATAAGGTGAAGTCCTCATACAGCAGAAAACTGATGTGTTAGCTAAGTTTTCCTAGTTTTATTTTCCCCTAATTTTCCTACATCTATAGCATTTTATTTGGTTTTATTTGAGGACTTTCAAATTTAAAGTTTCTTAAGAAGCAATTATGAAAACTTTAATAAGTATTTTTTGAGGACCTATTATAACCACCATTGTGAAGACACAATCCCTGCCCTAATAATGTTCAGCAAATGCTTGTTGACCACCAGTTTTTGTTTAGACTCGAGGAATGAAACAGTGTATACGGCTGACTTACCACACTCAGAAAGACTTCCATGAGGAAGACAGGTCAGAGGAAATGAAATGAGTACAATGTGAAAGCTGCTCGGGCTGCCACATGAGTACACAGCAGAGTCGCTGACTCCAAACTTGGCCATCAGGAAAAGCTTCTGGGAAGAGGTGATACTTGCACGAAGTCATGAATGGCAAATACAAGTCACTTTGGTAAAGAAAAAAAGTGAGTGGGGAAAACAAGTTATTTGGTCTAAAGAGAAAGCTTGTGGTTGTGGAGAAACAGCCAAAGTAGCTTAATATGGTTAGAGTATAGTTCAGCGGTCTCAGATTTGCTGAAAATGAAATTACTTTGCAAACTTTGAAAACACCCAATGCCCAGGTTATCCTCTAAATGTGTTGTCAGAATTCTATTAGGATAAGATGCAGATATAGTTATTTCTAAACCTCTCTGTGTGGTTTCAGCATATGGCTAAGTTTAGAAAACAGTGCTTGTAAACAATAATTCTCAAAAAGTGGTCTAGAGACAGACTGTAGCAGCATTACCTAAAAATAGAAATGACACTGAGGGAGAAGTGACAGCCATTAAAACACAAATTTCTGGGACCCACCCCTAGAGTTTCTGATTCCATGGGTCTGAAGGCCTCAGCACATGTACTCCCAATCAGGCCCAAGCGATGCCTCTGCTGCTGCTGGCCTGAAAGCCACACTTCAATAACCACTGGTCAAAAGCAGCACTTTTGAAACTCTAACGTGCATATGATCACCTGGGAGTCCTATTAAAAGCAAATTCTGATTCAGTAGATCTACAGTAAGGCCTGAAGTCCTATATTTCTAATCAATTCTTTGGTACTATCAGTTCTGCTAGTCTTCAGACAATACTTGAGTGCAATAAATAAGGAGAGATGAAGCTCTTATAAGTCTTATAATGTTTAGGATGATTTCAAATCAAGTTTTAAAAAAATAAGGTAAGTCATGACATGCTCAGAGTTTATTGACTTTTTCACCATTCTGCTTTGTCTTTCATACATCAATTTCAGCCAATTAAGGTAGTAGCCAAGAGTAATCAAGACTACATTCTTCTGTTGGTTTGTTTCTCCTCAACATGGGAAGCAAGAGAACTCTCTTATTTGTAGAATAAAGCTTATTCACTTCAGTTTTAGATTGGCTCAACTTAGTCATAAACACACAGTTCCATCAGTAAATGTCACCCAGCATCAGTGGTCTTAGCCCTGAGTTCCTAAGTTAATCATTGACAAGGGGATGAGAGAATCATGATCCGCTAGACTCTAAACAGGGTCTACCTCTAAAACAAGGATCAACTCTGTGCAGCACAAGGATAGGATTGACAATTAGCCATGCAGACAATGAATGTCTTGCTAATAAACTATAATTTTTTCTGAGAAATTTTCATAATCACGGAAGGATTTTAAGTTAGTGGCAATATCAGATGTGTCTTTGAACAGAACGCTATTCAAATAAATTATTGGGGTAAATAACTTGCAGTGGGCAAGAAAGCCAGTAAGATATTGCATTCATCAAGAGTTAATCTGGCTTTGTCTTAGGCCATTATATTGCAAATGAAAGAATCTATAGGACTGTGCTAATTTGGTGCGGATTAGGAAAAGAGAAGACTTGAAGATCACATGTTTCTGGTTTGGTAAGGAACATATAAAGAGAAGATTTGGCTAGGGGTGGTGGAAAAGGTGGGGGTGGAGCAAGGAGTAAGATGGGGGGAGGTTTAAGGCTATCAGGTTCAGGGTGAGGTTTATCAAATTTGAAATGCATAGGAAGCAGCCAGAAAAAATTGTGCCAAAGCAGTTCCGACTGCTGGTATAAGTCTGGGCCTCAAAGGAAAGAATTGGGGCTGAAGATGTACACTCAGGAGTCTCTATTTTGGAGATGATAAGATAGATTTGTGAAGAGAGGCCAAGACATATCCATGGGAAAGCCTAGCATTCAAAAGGAGGACAGAAAGGGGAGCGTTTATAAAAGAGGTTGAGAATCAGACCACAAAAGAATGTGGTGTTGCAGACACTAATAGAAGAGTTTCATAAAAGACACAGCAATTTATAGGGAGAGGATGCTGTAACAAGCACAGAAAAGAGTTCAGAGAATTTAGCCACCAGGACTGAATTAGATGATATGTAATGGAGAAGATGGACTTAGTGGAGAGACAATGAATAAATGATTTGAGGTGGTGGAGTTAGTAAGTGATGATCAGTTGTTAAGGGTTGTAACTAAAGAAGAATGTGGGCTTTTCTTGGGGGGGTCATATTTTTGTAAAGGAGAAATCAAACATAACTATCATCATACTGATATTCATGAGCTGAATTAAGTTCATCTCTTCCCAACTGTGTTCTGAAACACACATACATTGGTAGCTTGAAATGGGACATAGTGGGATCCCCCTAACTGGCAAATATTACAAATCAATGCTTCTTTCCCCATGGAGTTCTAGTTAAACATTTGCTAGGATGCTGCTGCCTAATAGTACAAATATAAAGCTACAATTTTACATGTTTTTGGCTGCCCAGCCTCTGAACTCCCCTTGCTATTTAGTGGGGAGTTCCTGGTTTCAAAAGTCCTGAAGAGGAAGAAATGAGATCTCCCACTTCCAAAGCTAAAAAGATTCTCCTTGTCCCTGAGTGATACATGACACATGACACTCCTTTCTAGACTTTAATTCTAAACAAAGTGATATGAATAAAAACAGGCAGTGGAGGATTCCGTTCAGCAGGGAGGCAACAACACGTGGTTTTCAGAGGCAGTGACACAAGGGGAGATGCCCATTGCAGTGTCCTCACTATAGGCCTGAGTTTGGCTACAGTCCTGGTTTTCAAAACTTTTTGTTTTATTCTCTCTTCCAACCCTATGTCTCAGGTTTTCCCTATATCCTTCAGTGTATTTTTCCTTTGTTCATATCTGCAATATATTAGTGAATAAAACAGATGAATAGCCGAAACCAGTTTGGCTCAGTGGATAGAACGTCAGCCTGAGAACTGAGGGTTCCGGGTTCGATTCTGATCAAGGGCATGTGCCTTGGTTGTGGGCGCATCCCCAATAGGGGGCGTGCAAGAGGCAGCTGATCGATGTTTCTCTCTCATCAGTGTTTTTGACTTCCTATCCCTCTTCCTTCCTCTCTGTAAAAAATCAATAAAATATATATTTTTAAAAAATGAATATATCCACATTCATGGAACTTATATTCTGCCCAAACAACCAGAGGCATTCTCGCTTTGTAATCTTAGATTCTGATTGACAACAAGCCATGAAAACAACAGGGATGCCCACAATCATTGTATCATAGTTGGTGTCTTAGGAATCAGGTTCTGGGTTGGAGTTTGGCATGCAGGATGTTTATTAAGAAGTTCCCTTGAAAGGATAGGGAAGGAAGCAGGATTGGGGGAGGGGAAAGTTGAACTGTGAAGTAGGCCCAACAACAGCCTTAGTAAACACCAGTGGATCTATGCAACTAGAATGGCTTTTCTGAGCCATCCTGAACTGAGCCAAGATCCATTACCACTGGCCATCAGGAAAAAGACATGGCCTCATGCAGGGTGGCTTTCGATAGCTGAAGCAATACCTGAGGGGTCTACCAGCTGAAGGTTGCCTGCTGACAGTGCTCCCAGAAGCTGGGTCAGCAGGTCAATCCTTGAAGGGAGATCTGAGCAACACACATCATACTGCTATTACTCAACACCACAAACTGACAAACAAATAAGAATAGGAAAAAGAAGTAAGAGATATAAGGATTAGACTGGTGCCTAGCCAGCATGGCTCAGTAGTTAAGAATTGATCTGTGAACCAGGAGGTCACAGTTCAATTCCTGGTCAGGGCACATCACGCCTGGGTTTTGAGCTTGATCCCCAGTGTGGGGCATGCAGGAGATAGCTGATCAATGACTCCCTCTCATCATTGATGTTTCTATCTCTCTCTCCCTCTTCATTCCTCTCTGAAACCAATATATATATTATATAATGAAAGTCCAGTGACCACGATGGCAGAATGACCAGAATGACCAGAAGGGCTGCAGCCCAGCCAGCCCTGCTCCCCAGCAGGGACTTCCACCCCCTTGGGGGCATGGCCGGCCTACAAACCACCTGTGGCCCTTCTGCCAGCCCCTCTCCCCCGGGGACCCTAATCCAGAGCCCCCATCAGGACAAATCAGCTGGCCCCCACCCATGCACCAGGCCTCTATCCAATATATTAAAAGGGTAATATGCAAATTGACCCCAATGGCTGAATGACCAGAACAAGGGCTCCATCAGTCACTATGAGGCACACTAACCATCTCTAGGTCTCTTTTCCCTGCTGGCAGGCTCTGATTACCCAATGGCAAATGAGGAACGGAGGATGCTAGCTGGGGATGAGGGCGGTGCCAGGCCAAGGCCCCCTCCCCACCAGTTGCCCCACACACAGAAGGCAACCTGTGGTGGGGTATGCAGGTCCAGCGAGCAGACAGAACGGCTGACCTCTCAGTTCCTCCCCCTGTCCGGCAAGCTCCGATCACCCGGTGGTGAACCGGGGGTGCATGGCGGCAGGGGGCTGGGCTGGCTGCAGAGATGGCCCTGATCTCAGGCCAGGCCTAGAGACTGCACCTGTGCACAATTTTTTTTAATTGTCATTTGCAGTAAGATGTATACATTAAAAAAAAAAAAAGATAATCATTTCTTGGCCTTTTGGAAAAGATCAAGCATAAGTATCTGTTCTTAACAGTTTAAATTCTGATAAATCCTCTATCCCAGGACCACATATAAGTGTATTTTTGGAGCAGGGAGATGGAATAGGCACTGCTCTGTCCACATTGTATATCGACCTGGTATTGTACTACCTTTGGGAAACAGTGAATCCCTCAGGGGTAAAATCAGTCATACAAAGGACAGAGTATTCTTTTAAAAGACATTTTAGATGGACTAATACTCTATAAGATTACTTGATAACTATCAACATGTAAATTTTGATAGCCTTCTTCAACATCACTAATACTAGTAAACAAGCCATGATAAAAAGATACAATTTACAATAGCAATAAGCTATAAATAGATAACAAAAACAAGTTTTATAGTAGTTAAAAGATGTAAAGAATTATTATTATTTAAGAAACTTTAAAGATATGAAAGTAAACCTAGATACCGAATTTTTAAGAGAGGGAAGGCAGCCGAACCGATTTGGCTCAGTGGATAGAGCGTCGGCCTGTGGACTGAGAGGTCCCGGGTTCGATTCCGGTCAAGGGCATGTACCTTGGTTGTGGGCACATCCCCAGTAGGAGGTGTGCAGGAGGCAGCTGGTCGATGTTTCTCTCCTATCGATGTTTCTGACTTTCTATTCTTCTCCCTTCCTCTCTGTAAAAAAATCAATAAAATATATTTTTTTAAAAAAAGAAAAAGAAAGGGAAGGCAATATCTTAAAGGTGTCAATTAGTCTACTAATTTAATCCAGTTGAGAGCAGAATCCTATATAATAATCCTATATAATAAAGAGGTAATATGAAATCGACCAAATGGCAGAACAACTGGTCGCTATGACAAGCACTGACTCACCAGGGGCAGACACTCAACGCAGGAGCCAGGAACAGGGGGAGCGCTGCTCAGCCACACAAGCCGGGCTGATGGCTGGTGAAAGCAGTGGCTCACCTCCGAGGCAGCACTAGGATATCAAACATCCTCTGTGGGCTCCCAGACTGCTAAAGGGCTCAGGCTGGGCTGAGGGGACTCCCCACCCCCTGCGTGCACGAGGCCTCTAGTAACACAATATTTTCATCAGACTTCACAAATTGCTCTGACATCCCACTTGAAAGAGAAAAAGTTCCCCAAGTTCTAGGAAAGAACAGCTTAACATAAGTAGTAAAGCTGGAAATTGAATCCAGGTACTTTTGCTCAAACCCTACAAATTTAAGACTAGTAAAAAACTGGGAGAAGATACTTTGTACATATTGAAAAAAGATTATGACAATATACTTGAATACTATCTATAAATCAATAATAAAAAAGACAAACACAGCAATATAAAATAGACAAGAGATGTGAATAGGCAATTTGCAGAAGAAAAAGACAGAATGCAGAAATACAGGGAAAGATGTTTCACTTTACTACAAATTGATGTAAATCAAAATAAAAATGATGTGAAGTATAATTTCACACCTGAAGTCTGACAATACTACATGGTAACAAGTAAGCAGAAAAAAATATCTTACCATACAAAGAGAAAATAGGTACCACTACTTTGGGGAGTAATTGTGAAATTTGTAATAAAGTATAGAAAGGACATTCCCTCTTATTCATATTTTCTATTTCTCACTCTAGAGCTGTAGTACTCAACGAAGCTGCTCATTAGAATTATCTTAAAAACTGTAAGAAGCAGCCTTGGAGATTTTATCCTAATAGCTCTGGAATAGAACTCTGAGGACCACTGCCTTAGAGAAACTGTCACACTCCTGAGCAAGAACACATGTTTATAAGAGCTAAAATTTGCTAACAAACCAAATTGCTTTTCACAAGGGAAAGTCTAAATAAATTGTGACATATACATATGTAATATGTACCAGACATAACACTCACATACACACACATATCTGAGAAATTAGAGCTGAAGCATGTTTACTTGTTAATGGAAAAATGGAGGGAGAAGTCATTCAAGAGGATTGACTGATGGAGCAAGGTCCTTGACAAGGAGCATTTGAGAACTGTTTTGGAGGATGGCTCCAAAGCGCCAGTAGACGACTAGGGCTTCGGATGGCATCATTAAGAAGAGAGTATCTCTTGTATTTGACAAAAGTAAAGGACCCAACAGTGGGTTTTGACATTCCTGGATCCCATTCCTCTTCCAGCAGCCATTCATGGAGCCCCTACATGGTAAGTGTGCATTGAAGGTGTGGGAAGAGAGCTTGAAGGGACCCTGCCTGGGGTGGTCTAATTTCTCAGGGAAATAAGGTAAATCATCTGCTGAGGGAGGAACAGGAGACAGGCGGCCAGCACCATATTTCTAGAACTCAGAAGTGTTTTAAATTAATTTTTATTGTTTTTCAGTTTAGTTGTTGGTTAATCCAAAGTGTTTTTATTTTTTAAATTGGCCTTCTGTTTTTAATTAGTTTCAAATCCAAAACCAGGTTTTTTTTGTGTTGGGTTGTTTGTTTGTTTGTTTGTTTCACTTGAGCATCTGGCATTTTGTAAACCAGTGACAGGACAATCGTTCACAAAGGAATCCATGTGGCATCAGACACAGATGCATCTTTGAATAATGCTACTCAACTAGACTTCACAGTTCCTAACCCAGGGACTTCACAATTACTCATGAACAAAGAGTAATTTATTTTTGAAACACTGTTGATATTTGCAGCTCTGTTGGCATTTAAAAATCAAACCAACACAATCGAATATAAGGCAGAGGCAGAGTCAAGAAACTGCCTTTTGTGACTCAAAACTGAGTCCACACAGCTTTTCCCAAGGGCATACACAAAGGTTTGAGCTCTCTGTATAGGCCAGCCTGAAGCACATGGATACACTGTATTAAACAAAGGACCCAATAACATGACTGCAGTTTTTGAAGGCCCTGCTAAAAGCAATTGAAATATTTTTGGCATCAACTACTTTACAAAAAAAAGAAACTATGAGGAAAAAAAGGGAGATCTAAAAATGTCCTTTCACTGGAGACCTATTATCAATTGCACATACAGTTACTGAACTTGCTCTTGCATTCTACACCTGCAGCATTGTGTGAGATAATTATTGTATTCTTTGCTCATTATAAAAAAAACAGACCTCCCAGAGAGTAATGTGCATTCTTATTTTTCAAATGGATTTATGGACTCAAAGTATTGAATACCAAATTTTCTGTGGGTTACTGAAAAGGCACAGAGGGATTCTAGAACAGACTGCTTGTTTCAGTCTAGGCGCCTTGTATCCAAGGAAATAGATTTAATTTAATCCAGGTGACTGGCTATTCAACACAAGCTTTTCTTAATTAGTGGTACCTTGACCTCTTCTTGTGGAGTCTCTTTCATGATCTACATTTCTTTCAACTAACTAGTCTTATTTTCCCACACAACTTCCAACAGTTTAATCATAATAAAAATATATTTTTAAAGAGTTTCTTCAATTTGAAATATATCCAAGTGGCCAAGAAGAGACAACTATTTTCTGCACTAGTTTTGTGAAGATAAACCATAATTTTGTTTCCCAAAATGAAAATTATGAAAGGCAATTATTGGATCTCTAAGAATCTCAGAAGCAACATCAATAGAAAAAAAATATTAAAATGGGGCAATGTCTTCCACTTCAAATGTGAATGGTGGAATTCTTAGATAGCCCCCAAGATTCACAAAAGAATGAAGAAAATTTCTAGATATATAAAGTCCCTGATCAGTTTAATTTAAGTTAAGGGAGATTATCCTGGGTGAGCTCGCCCTTAGAAGGCAGAGAGATTCTCACATTAGCCTCGATGAAGCAAACTGTCCTGATGTGAAAAGGGCCGCATGCCTCAGTCCTAAAGCCACAAGGCATTGACTTCTACCAATAATCAGTGAAATTGGATAAGGACCCTGAGCATCAGATAAGATCACTGCTTTGATTTCAGCCTGGGAAGACCTTGAGCAAGGATTTATCTCACAGCATTGGTGGGTCACTGTGAGATAACAAAAGTTGTGCTGTATTTAACCAAAAAGCTTGTAGAGTTTTTGTTTTGCAGCAATAGAAAACTCACATGCTGAAGGAGAGCTGATCTAGGTTCTTGACTTTCAGATCAATTTTAACTTTTTACTTGTCTTCTAGCTCCCAGAGCATGTGGGTGCAGCCTCAGTACAAAATACTCTTTTTAGAAAGTGTAACTTCCAATTGTCATCTGCATAATTCTGTCAAATATCTGACTGAGAGAAATGAAAAGAAAGATAATCTAAGAATTCTCAACCTTTCTTCTATCCTGATGCACATGGTGGATAAAGCTTATTTTAAAGATGCTCTCCCATGACTGTATTCAGTTCAATTCCCACTCAAAGCCTGTATAATTTATTTATTTTTAATATATTTTATTGATTTCAGAATGAGGAAGGGAGAGGGAGAGAGAGATGGGAACATCAATGATGAGAGATAATCTTTCATTGGATGCCTCCTGCATGCCCCATACTGGGGATGGAGCCCACAACCCAGGCCTGTGCCCTGACTTTGAATCGAACTGTTACTTCCTGGTTCATAGGTCACAATTACTGAGCCACACTGGCTTAGGCTTATTGAGATTTTGATAGTAATTGCACGGAATCTTTAGATCACTCTGGTTAATAAGAATATTTTCATTTTGTGAAGTAATATTTTCACAATTACTTCAGTCTAGGAACATGGGATATCTTTCCATTTATTTGTGTATTTTAAAATTTCTTTCAACAGTGTTTTATAATTTTTACCTATAAAGTTTACCTACCGGTATGTAGTTTTCACCTTATGACAGAAAACTTACACCTTTTTGGTTAAGTTTATTCCTGTGTATTGTTTCAGAAAGGTCTGAAAGAAAGCTGGTTATAACCTCTTCACGGACTTCTTGTGGACCCAGAGTCCTAAATGGAAAGAATAAGGACTGCAGAATAGTCTCAGAGCTCAGGGCTGCGACTGGAGGTTCAGTTCGAGGATGGTGTTGTTTTGACAGGCCCTGGACAGCAACAGGGCACTAGGTGCCTAGGAAAGGGCACCTGCAGGAAACATCAGGAGGCAGAGTGTGCTTATTCTCTCCACATGCCTGGCATTTAAGGTCAGCTAAAGTTCCAGAATAAACTTGGTTCACAAGCTGAGTTCGAGGACATGAAACCTGGCTAGAAGGAACACAGGTTTAGTAGATATGAAAAATCACAGGAGGGAACCTGGTCAACAGCTGTCCACCAGTTGTTTCCCTGCTGAATAATCAAATTGCTTCTCATCAAGTCCTGTTTAGAAAGGTAGGAGAAACCTGAGGAAAGTCATTTTTAGGCAAGAATTATGAGTCCACAAGCCTCACTTTACTCTATAAATGCTGCTGAAACCAAGCTCTGTGGATGAATGGGTTTCTAAAGAGGTCTTAGTGGCTATGCCTCCTCCTGGGTTTCTGGGGTAGGGATGGGGAAAGGAGGTGTTAATGGTTAAGGTAGGAGAGTACATCTAGCTTTGCAAGGAATTGAGCAGATTGCTAATTGTCTGTCAGGATATAGCAATGATGGATTTCAGACTTGTGAAGGGGTGGGGAGGCAGTGAGAGAAGAGATGGCCCAGGCTGAAATGACTTGGCTGGACAAGAGGAGCATGACCGGGCACCATGAATGGGGTGTGGCTATCCTGGGAGGAGAGTGAACATGGATGAGCACAGGGGCTAGCTAGGAGAGTGGCCTTGGAGGGTAAGGTGTGGTGAGTGAGGAAGGCTATGTGGTTAGGACAGAGTGTATTGCCAAGGGCTACCTGATAGGGACTTGATGCAGGTCTTAAGGAAAGGGTATGGTGGACAGAAGGGAGCATGGCTATTGCAGAGCTCAGGGCATGAGGCCCTGGGGGTAGGAATATGCCCACACCTGAGTTCACAGAACCCAAACTGGCTACAAAAAGAGGGAGTAGCCAGAGAGGAAGAAATCACTTTTGCCTCAGAAGTTGTGGTTGGGTTAAGATGGAAGGTAGAGGGTTAGTGTAAAGAGCATCATGATAGAGAGAAGCGAGATAACTCAATCAAGAAAAGTGTGGCTTCAAGAGGTTGGTATGGCTATGAAGATGCACACAGATGTGATTGGACAGTAGCTGAGCCCAGAGATTGGTGGGATGGGGGTGTGAAAGCATGAGAAGATGTCACCCAGATTGAGAACAGTGGCATAACCATAACTGAGGGGCTATAGTTCCTGCAGGATGGACCAGATAAAGCATAGACAATTTATCTATATCTACCACAACTTCTCATCTCTCCCCTAAGTCCTTACTTCTTCCACAATTCTGTCTTTCCCAAAAGTGTCTGTGTTATCCCATAGTTCTCAGTGGCTATGATGGCATGTTGGGGGATGTCCTTAGATAACTGCTGTGTGTTCCAGAGCTGTTAGGCAGGAAAAGAGGAGGTCATTAAGGAGCAAAGGAAGGTGACCTAGGATAAAGGGGGTGAGGGCGTGTCCAAAACCACCCATGGTGGGCCCATGGGAAAATCAGTGGCAAAGCACCAGATAAATTCTTTTCTTCTTCCGACAGTATCTTTTTTCCTGTAATTCCCTGAGCTCACAATTTTCCACTCTCACCCACAATTCTGTTTTCTCCCACAATCCTTTGTGTGTGATCACAATCCTCCAGTGGAGAATCATCCGTTCCTCCACATTTCTCTTCCTTACAGAATTCTCCATTCTCTCCCAAAGTGCTCTGTTTTCTTCCATAGTGCTCCATTCTTGACCCAAATTCCCTCTCTCTCCTAGGATTCTCTATTCTCTTCCATAACGATACCACACACACACACACACACACACACACACACACACACACCCTCTGAGGTGCCTCAGTTGGGGGAGTGGCTATCACACTGCACTAGTGGGCGGGAAAGGAAGGTGTGGCCCTGGGAGTGGTCTGGCTGGAGAGGTAAGGCCAGATCATGAAGGTCATGAAGGACTGTCAGTGGCGTGGCCAGTGCAGGAGAAGCCGTCAAAGTGTCCAAAGATGAAAGCTTCTAATCTGGGAATCTTTCCTCCTTTCCTTCTAAAATGTATCCTTTCATATTTGATCTTGAAAGGCTACACATTTGAAGCAAAGGATCACTTTAAATATAACTAGGCCTAGAGTTTACAGAGGATTTAAGGTGTTTCTTCAAATCAGCTATACGGGGACTGCTGCATTCATTGGGAATATTGTTGTTGAAGACAATTATTCTCTCTCAACAAATATTTCTTGAATGATTGGGTGTGGGGCACTGGGCTTACGGACAAACTCATGAATAAGACACACTCTCTTCTGATATGGTATTGTTGTAGTTGGCAGAAACAGCACCTGGTGTTAGACTGCTAGGGTAGGACCAGACTTGGGTTCAGCAACTTTGATACTTGAGTGCTGGCTAGGAAAGAATTCAGAACAAAGACTCCAACTATAAGAGAACATTTAGTTGGTAAATCACAAAGGTATCTTAAGGGTGGAGGTTTTATGGGAGACTCCAAGAGAAGATCTCAGCAGTTTTCCAGGTGTGTCCTTTCAGGTTTGTGGTCTCCACTGATTTATTGGCTGGCACCTGAGCAAGATAAATATCACATGATCTCACTCATTTGTGGAATATAATGAACAGCATAGATGGATGAATAAGAACGGATCCAGAGACTGAGAAATGTCCATCAGAATGTCAAACCTTAGGGTTAGTGGGGGGTGGTGGGAGTAAGGGGGAAAGTCAATATATTTGACCTCTTGAACTAAGGTAAGTAATTTGTGCTTTAATGTCCCTGACAAAGTTTATATAAAGTTATTTTAAAAAATTGGCAGCTAGTTTGAAATTGAATTGACATGGCCTAGAGCAAAGAATATCCTTACATGATATTATTCTACAATGTCACTATAATTTTTGATATTTTACAACAGGATATTGTATAATCATCCCAAAGAAACTTACAAAGTAATTCTTTGAATGTTTGGCAGCAATTTAAAAAAGGACAGGAAAGAAATTAACCCCTTTCAGAAGGAATTAAGGCACTGGGAAGGCACTTGAGCATTCTATATTGGCCCCTCTTGCCCTTTTTGTCAAGAGGGACCCTCTTCCCACAATCCAAGTGCACACAGCTGTTGCCTGACCTTTCAGTTCAAGCTGAGGTTGAAGCCTCTGGGTGTCTGGCACCATGAATCAGTCTCTTGCTCAATGGTGTGAGCTAGGCCCTCTCTGGAGAAGAAACTTGAGTCCCCGAGATATGTGATCAGTACTGGGACCCTGCCAGCAGGCGAGGGGATCCCGAGGAAGGTGCTGGTGTGGAGGCCACATGGGCATAGACTACCAAGGAGACAGAATTGAACCTCACATTATCCTGCTTGGCCCCTGAGGATGACTGGTTAGCCAGAGACTGGTAAGATTCTTCAGGGAAGGAACAACCTAAGACAGGCACAATCACAGAGGGGCCATCAGGAGAGAGCTTGAAGGTCAACAGAGGTGGGGCAGACCCTCACCCCTCCAACCTTGTAGGGGCCTGCACTCTCATTCCTTCTGAGGGAGGTCTCCTACCCCCATGGCTGATTTGCCTCCCATGCCGAGCTCAGATTGGGATCCAAGTTATAGACAGAGACTTGGCCAGCAACAGGTGTCATATATCTAAATCCAGTCTAGCACCAGGAATGCTCAGGGCCTATTCAAGAATACAAACAATCCTTTCCACTAATATAGGGTAAACTAAGATTATTTTTTGAGTATTAAATTTGATAGTAAAATACTAATCAAGTTTTCAGATTAATTTAAATTGGCCAATTGAAATAAGGGAATACTTTAAGTGTATTGGACAAAAAGCTGTTCCTAAAATCTTAACCATTAGTAGTTCATCTCATTGTAAAGTTGCCTAACATGCAAAGAACCTAATGCAGTCATATTTTTGTGCAAAAATTAAAATTTAAAGTTACTAAGACTGCAATATAAAATTTCCAAAAGCCCCCATTAATCACAAAAAGGGCTGGGATAGTGGGGTAATAGCATGTAAGGAAGAATATCCTATAAGTAAATTACATCTAGAAAATTCTTATTTCAGAAAATTAATTTCCATTTGTAATGCTAACAGCAGAACACCCATGAAAAACACACATGGTATCAAAATAAGCCAAAGGAAAATAATTTGGGCAAAAATAAAAGGAATCCCAAGTCTAATTTACAGAAAAGACTCCTTTATTAACTTTTGGTCGGGAATATGTTTGTATATTTTCAGAAAACAACTCTAAGACCATATGGATTCCTGCAACAGAGAGTAACTGACAGGCCTGTTCCAACCATGAAGACATTCCAGAGACGAAAGATGCTGACAATACCTTGCCATGCTAGCAGTCAGCAGTTGTGTGTCGCTACAGGTTGTCTAGTACCAAACCAGAGAGTGTGGGACCTGCATTGCCACCATTTGTCCACCATCCATATATCATTGCTGACATGTACATATAAGGAACTATTTGACATTGAAACTGGGACTCAGACTTTTTTTGTTCTTATATGTTCATCTCTAGTATGCAGATGCAAGATTTTTTAAAGAAAAGAAATGGGAGAAAAATAGATACAGAGGCAAGGAAGCATTGAACAGATTATCAAACTACAGGGGAAGGCAGGGGAGGGTAGAGGGTGGGGGCTGCAAGAGATCAACTGAAGGACTTGTATGCATGCATATAAGCATAGCCAATGGATACAAGACATGAGGGAGGGAGGAGGCAGGTGAGGGCATGTGCTGGGGGATAGGGGTGGCCAGGGGGAGGACAATGCGGGGGGGGGGAAAATGAAACATATGTACTACTATTTGTAATACTTTAAACTGTATATATATAATGTAGGTATTAGAAATACAATGCTGAAGATTTTTCTTCCTTTTTTTTCTAAAAGACAACTGAAACCTACTCTGGGTAAAGAAAGTTTAAAAGGAGAAATTCAGAGGTAGCTGTTGTAATAAAATGGTACCTGCCTGGTCTTGTGGCTTTGTGCTTTGTAACACAGTATAGTGCTTTTAAGTATGCTGCTATGGGTAGCCATGGATGCAACAGCCTGTCCAGGAAAAAGAGGGAAGAAAAGAAACAGGAAAAGGAACTGCTCGGAGCACATCTCCAAATTCCAAAGGCATCCACATGATATAAGGAAGGGACATGAGGCTTGGATTCAGATTTTCTGGGTCTAAAAACTAATTTGTCCACTATCAGATTTGATATTGATCAAATAATTTAAACCTAATTTTTCTCAAATAAAATATAGGGGTTACGTCACCTTTCCTATATGTTTGCAAATATTAGATAAGTTACGGCATGCAAGCACGTTAGCCTAGAATTTGGCCTCGTATATGTTCTACTCAAGAAACCATAGCTATTGTTATAAAACTTAAACCTTTTGAAACAAGGTAAAAATATAAGTAATTTTTATATTACCAATAAAACTCAAAAGTTTCCAATGAACAAACACAGATTTCTTTGAACATCAGAACTCTAATAGTCCTGTTTCTAGCCTGCTTTCTGTTTTCTTTTCCATCTTTTTTCCAATCTTTACTTCATCCATTTGTGGGTTAGCTCTCATTTGAAAAAGCAATGAATTTATTTTATTTTCCTCTTTCCTTTTTCTTTTTACCTTTCTTCAAATACTCTCCCACAAAATTATTCTTTTGGTGGTGACATTTGCACTGGTTTTTGAAGAATTTCAACTGGTAGAGAATGCAACGCATCTGATCATCTCTGGTATTTGCAGAGACTGGTGAGCATCTTGGTATGTCTGGAGCACAGGATATTACATGGGGAATTGTGTTGTAAATGTAATCAGAGGCAAAATGATAAAGGACTATGAATCTCAAAGTAAGAAATGCAGATTTTATAGTAGGCAGTGGAGATTTTGAAGGTCTCTGAAGAGGTAAATGACATGATAGATGAGTATAATAAAAAGGTAACTTTGCCATCAGTGTAAAAATTAGATGAAAGTGAATAATGGATCCCAGTAACATTAGTATCTGTGTCAAAATCAAATAAAGGTGAATAATGGATTTGAATCAACAGAGGCTAGAAGCAGGGAGATTATTGAGGCTCACTTGGTCAGGACAGGAGTCCTGGCAAGCTATGGAGATGACCTGAGCCAAAGTAGAACAGTAGGCATGGAGAAGACAGATGGACCCAAGAGGCATTTGCCAAGTTGAATTCACATTTGTCAGATATTTATAAAGCATCCGCACTTTCATAGTAATATGTGTTCTAGTTACCAAAGGTCCTGCCCTCGAAAGTGGATGTCAGATGGTGAATGAATGTGCTGGAGAACAATACAGCTGGGAAGGGTAAGAGGGAGCTCAGGCAGAAGCCGCTCTCTTAGAAAGAGCACTCAGAGTGGGAGTCTTAACACAGGGACACAGAGAAGAGGCCTTGATGGAGCCATCTTGGCAACTCAGCAAGGAAGTGGAGGAGGCAGCAGGTGCCAAGCCAGGACCTGTGAATTCCTGAACAGTAACAGGGAACAGGAACTGAAAGCACGAAGGGATAATCTATGAGGATAGTCAGAGGGCTAGTTCTTGGAGGACCTTGTAGGTCATTTTGGATTTTTAGATTGAGTGAAATGATAGCTGTTTTGTATGCCTCATCATTCTTTTGTTACTAACTAGCTAAGCCACATTTAGGCATGTAACTTGAAACTTTCTGAGCCTCAATTTCCTCACCTTTGAAATGGGCATTACATTATAAACCATAAGGGGCTGGTCTGAACATTAAATGATTATTAAAAGACACTCAAGTATTGATTGGATGTGTGGATTGAATGGATAGGGTAGCAACAGTTTCTATGTTATTGACCTACACAAGGAGATCATGATGATATTTTCCTAGAGAAAACATAGGAGTAGAGCCATATTCTATCTAATAAGAGAGTAATATGCAAATTGACCATACCTTCACTACAACCAAAAACCATGCCCACAAACCAATCAAGAGCAAATAAACCCCAACCAAGATGGTGGACCGGCCAACCACGCCCAAAGCTCAGCCATGGTGGTGCTTCGGGCAGCCATGGGTCCATTTCACAGCCCCAGACCCAACAGGGGATCCAGCCCCCTGGCTGCCCCAACAGCCACCATGGCTATACTTCAAGCAACTGGGGTCCAGATCACAGCCCCAGACCCAGCAGGGGATCTGCTGCCCACACTCTTCCCCGCCCTCCCGAAGCATTGCCATGGTGGCACTTCGGGGGGCCGGGAGACCAGTTGCAGCCCCAGACTCATCCCCAGCAGGGGAGGTGGGACCCAGATAGCTTGGGTTTCTGAGGGGTGTGGGTTGAGGCAGTAGAGACACAAACCTTTGGAAAGGTAGATAAACTACCATAACTTTATCCCCCTTTCCACAAGATGAGAAAACTGTCCCTGGATTACTTAGTGCTGTGGCCAACACCTTCCTACAAACGCAGGGTCATGTTATGACCACTCCGAGGAAGGTCTGGTGAGAATACCATCTCCAGAGAATAAGCTACTGTGGCAAATCATCTAGAGAGGAAATAAGCTTTTGTTGGTTTTATTCTGAAAGTCATAGAACATGCCACCCCAACATGTGCTGTGTTTTTATATTGATTATCTGAGCTGCAGATGCTTGAAAAACAGCAAATTCATGCAGAGGATTTCATTCAAGTCTCCTGATCTCCCTAAAATCAGACTCCCCCTAAAGGAGCTTAAATGTCATAGGTCCCCTTGATGGGTGAAGTGTCATCAGACAGAGAAGACTGACTCCTGTCACAGAACAGGAGAGTAGAAGTAGACATCACACCCAAACTTTGTTACAAACTATTTCCCCTCACCCCAGTCGTCATCTTTCCTAAATATCATTGACTCTCCTCTAAGAGGCTTATATCTCCAGTCCCCTTTCCCTAGAAAGAAGGTATTTAAATCTGCATTCTAATCTTGGGGAATTACTCATTTTTCCCTGGGATCTTCCAGGGATACACAAGGTACACATGTTAATGAACTTTTTCTCTTGATGATCTGTCTTTCATTACAAGGGCCTCCACTAAGAACTTAGAAAAGTAGAGGAAAGCTATTTTTCCTCCTCCATAATTCTATCCCGGGAAATCAAGTCCCCAGCTGAACAATGAGGTTGGCTCAAGAACCAAGCAGTCCCAGCTGATTGGAGGGAAGCTTCTAGGGAGAAATCAATGATATTGGCATCAAAGTGGGATGGAGGGCGCACCCATAGTTGCTCGTGGAAGTTTAAAGTGGTTCAACATTTTTGGAGGATGATTTGGCAAATCTGATAGAAATGTTTAAGGTATATCCAAGAGTCTTCTTCTAGGAATCACATCTGCTGAGATAAAACACAAGCGCATAAGCCTTGTTCAGAACCCAGGATACTACTGCAGGCTCCCCTTCCAGGATAGGAAAACCTGGGAACAACCTGCATTTTTAGGACAAGGTGGCATCTATACTAATAAAAGGTTAATATGCTAATTAGACTGACAACCTTCCAGATGTTCTTCCAGACATCCTTCCAGACAAAGCCATGTTGGCAGGGCCAAGGCAGAGAAGGTTAGAGGCAATCAGGCAGGCAGGGGAGAGCAGTTAGAGCAAATAGGCTGTCAGGGGAGAGCAGTTAGGAGGATCAGGCTGGCAGGGATGTGAGTGGTTAGGAGCCAGAGGTCTCAGATTGGAGAGAGTATAGGCCAAGCTGAGACAACCCCCTTCCCATGCACAAATTTCTTGCACCGGACCTCTAGTTGGTGAATAAAAGAGGGAAATAAGGTGATCAGTTTGGAATCCACAGTGCTATGTGACATTCAAGTGGTTGTCCTGGTTCTGGATGGTTTTGTGTGTGTGGACTTAGGAAAGAGGTATTGCCAAGAGACAAGTGTTTCCGAGAATGCTGTCAGGGATATAGGGCAGTCAGTCCATATTTATATTAGTCGTTCATATGCATTCTCCATGATTGCAACACATTGTCATTATCTCCCTAAAGTAGAGAGAGGGGCTTAAAGTATAAAACACTTCTATAATCACCATACTTAATCCTCCTCCGTCTGGTGCAGGCACCCGAACCTCCTTTTATCTGTTTGCCTCTTGCTCCAAAGGCCATAAAAAGTGTCTTCGTGGAGCTTGGGCAGCAGAAGGGGCTTGATGGACTTTGCCCTCTTTTCCATCGCCACCTCCAAGTTACCTCTCCATTAGGTTCTTTTTTCATTTGTTCTCATTTTCCCAATTCTCTTTGTGATTCCCTCTCCTTTAAAGGGACTATACTTCCTCCATTCTTCTACTTGTAATAATATTGTCTTTCATTTTGATAAACTTACCTAGATCTAATTGATTCCTGATCTCATGAGTCACTGTCATTCACATTCACATCTATATGTACTTACACATTACTGCATAATGACATCATTTGTCAAGGAGAGTCCCTTTCTTTCCCTTGCCTAGGCAGTAAGTACCCTGAGGGTGGATTAGGGTACTTATCCACCAAGGAAATGAAGGAGATCCTCAAGGATATAAAGGAGACTCTCAAGGATATGAAAAAGGACCAACCAGAAATTAGGGTGGATTCTGACATGGAACCAAGTCAGAAGCTGAGAGGGTCACTTTATGCACACACCTGCATTTCCTACTCTGAGGGGAGATGCTGCACCCACTGTGATAGCTAATATCCCCCATATTCCTGGCTTAAACACCCCCTAAGTGGAAAATCTTACTTTGCCTAACAAAGGCATTTTCTTGCTTAAGCCAGAATATTCACCTCTGTTCTTATTTAATCAAATCCCATGATTTTCCCTAAATGTCCATGATTTTGCAACCAATATCTATTTATTTCTACTGTCTTCCTTCTGTTTTTTTCTAACCCTCACCTCAGGCCAGCTCTTCTATGTCAGAAGACTAGTCATTTTCATCTTTCTCTCTTCACCATTGAAGAAAGCAGCTGAAGATGTAGGCAGACAGGCAGCCCTTCAGGAGGAATTCAGCCATGGTTCAGCCAACCCAGGAGCCTGCTCCACTGTTAGAATTTCTGCTCCCAAATCACTTGCTTTCTGTTGTCTATGTGCTTTTGTACCTTTTTGAATCTTGTGAACTGGTTTCCTCCAACTCCCAACTTCCTTAACCACCCCCTTCTTTGTTGGGCTAACTCCTTCTTGACCTCAGGTTTTGTAATATCTGGGGAAACTTTGCTAATAAGTATAACATCCAGAGGAGAACCAAGATGGCGGCATAGGTAAAACACCTATTTTGCCACCATACTCAGCAATTTTAAAACTACAACTTAACGAAAGAACAAACACCGTCCAGAATCACCAGAAAGCTGGCTGAGTAAAAATTCCACAAATAAAAGTGAAGATAAGACACTGTGATTTGGAGAAGCGGCGGTGGACAGCGTTGAAGATTTGCACAGAGAGAGGTTTGGAGCGCGCGCCAGCGGATAGGGCGGGTGGCTGAAAACCGGACAGTTTTCTCGAATGGGGGAGACAAAGACGTCCCACTGGACTGATTCTCCAACTCTGGGCGAAGTCCAGGGAACCCACTATCACACGGGGTAGAAATTGGCCAGTGGGAGGGTACTCCGAAGCTCAGGTTCTGCAGGGGTCTCCCGGCTTGTGGAGAAGGGAGCCTGCGCGTGAATTTGGGAACAGCTCAGCTGCATGACCTAGTAGAGAGCGTTCTGCGACTTGCTATCTCATTCGGGAAACCATCAGACTGCTTTGTTTACGACCCTGGGTGAGACATTGGGTGTGCAGACTAATTTGGGGATAGTCTGAATTCCCTGGTAGCCTGTGGAGCTTGACAGCAGAAGTGCTGGTGGCCATTGCCCCTGGCACAGAGTCCCTGGGGCTGCATAGGGCGGAGCTAACTCTATCTGCTTGGCCCGGAGACTCCGCCCATCCAACCTGAGCACAGCTGAGCTTCACAGACAATTGGCCTAGAGGTCAAATCCTCCAAGTGCTAACAACAATTAACCTGAGCTTAACTTCAGCAAGACTGTACAACCCATATCCACCTCAGGTAACTGGGGAGGCTGACCCACTGTCCTTTGTAGGAAGTCTACCACACAAAGCTAATTGACCAACTCAGGGAAGCAGCCACCATGCAAAGACATGGAAAGAAATCACATGAAAGAAATGGAGGAAAAAAAACCGACTGGACATGGAATTCAAAACCACGGTTATAGGGCTTCTCAAGAGGCTCCTACAAAAAGTCGAGACCTATAAGGAAATAAGCAAGACTGACAAGGAAATGAATGAGTCCTACAAGGAAATGAAGGAGATCCTCAAGGATAGAAAGGAGACTCTCAAGGATATGAAAAAGGACCAACCAGAAATTAAGCATACACTGACTGAAATAAAAATATTATACAAAGACCTAAAAGTGCTCTGGAGCACCCCAAGAACCAAGTTAAAGATTTGAAATACAAAGAGGTAAAATCCACTCAGCTGAAAAAGCAAGAAACCAAAAGAATCCAAAAAATTGAAGAAAGTATAAGGGGCCTCTGGGACAACCTCAAGCATACCAACATCCGAATTATAGGGGTGCCAGAAAAAGAGAGAGAGCAAGACAATGAAAACCTATTTGAAGAAATAGTGACCAAAAACTTCCCACACCTGGTGAAAGAAATTGACTTAGGAGTCCAAGAAGCACACTGAACCCCAATATATAGGAACCCTAAGAGGACCACACCAAGACACATCATAATTAAAATGCCAAGAGCAAAAGACAAAGAGAGAATATTAAAAGCAGCAAGAGAGAAACAGTTGGTTACCTATAAGGGAGCACCTATACGATTGTCAACGGATTTCTCAGCAGAAACGATGCAGGCCAGACGGGAGTGGCAAGAAATATTCAAAGTGATGAACAGCAAGAATCTACAACCAAGATTACTCTATCCAGCAAAGCTACCATGCAGAATTGAAGGTCAGATAAAGTGCTTCGCAGATAAGAGAAAGCTAAAGGAGTTCATCACCACCAAACCAATACTATATGAAATGCTGAAAGATATTCTTTAAGAAGAGGAAGAAGAAAAAGATAAAATTGTAGATTAGGAACAACAAATACACATCTATCAACAAATGAATCTAAAAATCAAGTGAATTAATAATCTGATGAACAGGATAAACTGGTGAATGTAACAGAATCATGGACATGGAGAGGGAATGGACTGACAACACTTGGGGAGAAAGCGGTGTGGGAAGTGCAGCAAGCGCCTGGACAAAAATCATGCAACTATGGGAGAGAACAGTTTAGGAGGGTGAGGGCAGAGGGTGGGATGGGTACCAGGTGGAGGGCAACTATAGGGTGGAAAAAAAGGGAACAATGTAATTAATAAACTCATCAAAAAGATAAAAAAAATAAAAAAAAATATTTTTAAAAAGTTCAACATCCAGTTTCCCCCAAAGCTGGGACAGGTGCTTCTGCCTGTGTGTGCAAGACACTGTGTGTATGTTATACAACTATTATCACTATTCCAGAATGTTTTTATCATCCCAGAAAGAAATCTCTTACCTGCTGGCAGTCACTTCCCAATTTCCCCTCCCTTCACCTCCGGCAATTACTATTCTACTTTCTGTCTCTTTGCATTTGCCAATTCTGTACATTTCAGAAATGTAACTATACATATGAGGCCTTCAGTGTCTGGCTTTTTTACTTAACATAATCATTGAGTCTTATTAGTTTAGGCAGAGAAAAGGAGTCTTTTGTGGAGTTCTATTCAGCTCATTAGAAGTTGGCAATGGAGATCAGCACCCAAGACTCAGCATACTGAGGTACAATACTGTACTTTCCATTTCTCTGTTTGCTGTTGCTCCATCAATATCAGGTTATCTCAATAGAAACTGGCTAGACCATCTGGCTATATGCTATTATAGGGAATTTAACTATAATCCTATATAATAAAAGCATAATATGCAAATTATTCAGCCAGGAGTTTGACTGGGAGTTCGACCACTCACTATGATGTGCACTGACCACCAGGGGGCAGTGTGTAATATGGTAAGTGTCAGCAACATGGATGGCACCGGTGGCAGTGGAGGTGCTGCCAGTCCTAATGGGCTTTGATGAAAGTGGGACCATGCAGAATGGTGGAGCAGGTAAACAGGTGGTGCCAGGCCAAGGTGGGTGTGAGCGGGGGCCCTGTCACCCCACCAATTGCCCAGCAGATGGTGACCAGCAGTGGCAGTGGGGGGCAGGGCTGCCTCCTGGCTCCCAGGCACTGAGGGAGCCAGGCAGGAGGGCCAGCCCCAATTGATCACTCTGCAGGCAGGATGGTAGAGCAGGTGAGGAGGCCGTGCCAAGCCACGGCAGGGTGTCAGGCAGGGCTGCAGGGCTGCAAGGCTGGGGGCATGAGCTGGGGTCAACTCCTGCAGGCCACCCCAAGAGATCCCATTCATGCACAAAGTTGTGCACTAGACCTCTAGTACCTAAAAATATAATCCAAAGGATAGTCCATCCTAATAGAAATGAAGTGCTTTATACCTATTGTAGAAAACATCACTTGTAAGAACAAAAGTTTATATCCTGTGAACATTTTCTTATTATGCATCTTATTTGTTCTGTTTTAATAGGATTTCTTTATTCTCCAACATCCTGGCCAAGTCTCTCTGTGTTGAAAAAATAAATTAGTAGAATTACATGATTGGAAATGACAGTCATTACTACTATATTTTATACAACCTTGATTTTCCCTTGTGTTTAAAGCTTTGATCCACTTATATATATAAAGTGGGGTGTATATGCATTTGTGCACACATGAACACACAGAGTGTTTCAGTTTGAACCTCTAAAGTATACATTACTGACTTCAGACATGTCTGGCCACATCCAGTAAAGTAGTGGGAAAATTCTTGTTAGAAAAATGGTCTTGGTCTAGGAAGAAGGCCTCTGCTGGCTCCTGTTGGTGGGTCCACCCAGTCCATAGCACAGAAGCAGTGCCAGTAGCACTGGCTGTTCTGAATGCACAAGGAGGTCAGCTGTACCCTCCAGGTGGGCCCCGCTACTGTGAACATCATGAACCCAATTCATGCAACTTGACTTGTAGTGCTGAGAGACCCAGCAGCTGACATAAGAAGACTTGTTAGTGAGCCCACATGAAACAGCCTTGGAAACTTTATAATAATTGGAGGTGGTCTTGAGGGGCCCTATAATAGTACAGGAGCATGAAAATCCAAGAAAAATTATCAGTATGATTTCATTTTTACCTCAACACTGATGCTTTGGGAAAAACTGATCGGTTTATATACACCCACAAGTATAATAATTGTTAAAATTCACAGATTACTTTTTGATTATTTCTAACCAGGGACCTAGTCAAAAGCTCCAAAAATATCACTTAAGAGCAATATGCTGGAGAGGTCTAGTTTCACTCAACAGTTTCCTATTTACTAGTAACCTGAAGAAGTAGCACTGTTTTCTAAAATTCTCTATTCTCCTCTCTCTCCTTCCTATCATTTTAAGAAACAACATCTAATAAAAACAAACAAACAAACAAAAAAAAAAAACAAACACATAGAGTCAATGATATCTGAGTGGCTCCACTACTTACCGTTTGGTAATCTTGGACAAGTTAATTAACATCTGAACCTTAGTGTCCTCATATGTAAAATGAGAATGCAATACCACTTAACCCACATATATTTTGGGAAGTTCAACTGAATTAGTATCTGTAAAGTGAGTAGCAAACTTCCTTGCATTGTAGGAACTCATTCAATAACAGCTCTCTACTCTTTCTCACTGCCCTGAGGTGGGCCCCTAGAAGAGACCACCCTAGATGGTGTAGAAAAGGCAAGTCCCTAAGGAGACCTCTCAGAGGAAGGCCAAAGCAGCCAGGTTCATCAGCACTACTTCCCTTGGGGAACTCCATCAGCTGTTGCCTCTGAGTATGATCCATCTGTTGCCTTCCTTGCCTCTTCTTCTTTGGTATCAGTCATTCTGGCCACATGTAACAGCCTTGGACTTCTTCCACCCAGTAAGTAGGTAAGGTCTCCCCAGACCACTCATCCAGTTCCCCTGCAGTCAGTGGACCTCTGCTTCACTCTCTTTGCCATGACACTGTAACCAGGAAGATCTCTGCCTACTCCTGATTCATCATGGGTGATACTTACTACACCAACAGTGAAAGATAGGATAAAACATCAACATCTGAGTTTTTTCCTTCTCTTCTAACATATTCTTTCTCCTCCCCTCCCTTTCTACTTCCCACCTCAATATTCCCTTCTTCCATTTTCCACATTCTCTTTTGAGGTCGATGAGGGAGAAAATAAATCTCAAAAACAATGGATACCATTGTCTAAGTATTCCCAGAAATGACTGATTAGTAGCAACTCTGCCAAAATGAAAATAATCAGTTTTTGGCACTCTCCGAAGTTTATGTAGACAACACTAAACAATCCACCCTCACAGGAGAAAAGACCCAAAGATAATTCTTAAAAAATAATATGATCTCAATGTCAGGCATCCTGCAACCCATCTCCTAGGAAGGTGCTTCGCTTTTTATCTAAACATGGAGTCAGGTCAGCTGTGTGGACTTGCTCACATGCCCCTCACTCCATGGCTGTGACATAAAGCAAAAGGGATCCACCTTCATCTAGGCACCAAATCCGTATCATGTTGTAATTAAGAGCCCAGATCTGATACTAGACCACTGAGATTGAAGCAGTAGTTTATTTATTGAGCATAGAAAAATCGAAAAAAATCTTGTTTGTTTTCATATATAATATACATAAAATAATACTTGTTACCTTGTAAGTTTCCTTGAGATGTGTGAGCTGTAATCAAGGCCCTGGAACATAGTACGTACTCAAAAACCATTAGATATAATTATTATTTTGCTGTTGATGTAATTGTTATTATTTTCTAAGATTAAGCCAGGAAATTAATATTGAGCTGACTATATTAATCTATTCTAAGGGAAGTAAAGAAATATATATATATATAATAAAAGCATAATATGCTAATTAGACCGGACAGCTGAATGACCTTCTGGATGTCATTCCAGACTTCCTTCTGGATGAAACTGCTACAGCAGGGCCCAAGGCAGAGGTGGTTAGGGGCCATCAGGCAGGCAGGAGAGCAGTTAGGCGTAATCCTCCAAGGGGTCTCTGATTGGAGAGAGCATGGACTAGGCTGAGGGGAACCCCCCCCCCCATGCATGAATTTTGTGCACTGGTCCACTTGTGATATGTAAAGGCAATATGCAAAGAAGATTGAGGCAGTACTTCCCAAGTATTAGTATATATCAGAATCACCAGAAAGGTTTGTGATAATACAGATTGCTCCCAGTTATTGTTGGTGGTGTTTTTTTTGTTGTTGTTGTTTTGTTTGTTTGTTGTGTGTGTGTGTGTGTGTGTGTGTGTGTGTGTGTGTGTGTGTGTGTGTTTATCAGTAGGTTTGTGGTGAAGAAAGAATGCATTTCTAACCAGTTCCCAGTAGATACTGATGTAGCTGTTCTGTGGGCTGTACTTCAAGAAACACTAATGTAGGATAGTTTGCGTCTAGGAAAGGACTTTTGTTTTTATCAATGGTTGATAAAAATCATGACCACATGTTCTGTAACGTTTTTTTCTGAGAAAGCAGGGTTGAGATGTTGCTCACCTTTTTAGTGTCCCATATGAACACTCAGGTTAAATTGAAGCCTCTCACTCAACAGATTTATGAATTGAGCATTGGTGATGTTCCAGGCACTGTGTTAGGTCCAAGAAATACAGCAAGGGGTAGGACAGACAATTTAGGGTGACACGCATTAAGCAAATAATTACATGAATGCAAAATTACAGACACTACTGAGTAAAAAAAATAATTCTCATATCAACTCTGAAAGAGATGGTACAAATATTGTCTCTAGTTTACACCTAAGGAAAAAGGTACAGAATCTAACCATGTTAAAGCTGGCAGAGCTCTAAAAAATCACTTTCTTAAATTCTTAATGCAAATGGAGCTAAAGGACTTTCTCAAAGTCACATGGGTAATTGTTATCAAAACTGAAAGAGATTTGTATGAATTTTTTTTCATGCTCTCTGAAAACTGCAAGCATGACCTTGGTGTTTTATAGAACATATACTATATATTATCATACCAGCTCTATCATTGAGAACAAAGTAATAACAAAAGAGTTAGCAAGCAACACCAGTAGACTTTGCCACACTGATTTAGAGCAATGTGTGGTATTTATAATATCACTTCATGTCTACTTCTCTTGGTGGCCTAGAAACTAGCCATTATTTTTTATTTATTACTTGGTGGGTGTTTTTCTCTCTAAATTTTGGAATACACCCTCAAAAAGGACACTTGACCATGTTTGATGTAGTTTTACTACCAGTCATGTACTTTTAAAATTAGGAACTTTGAATAAAACAGTCCACAATTTTAAAAAAGCCACTTTTTAAATGTTCATAAGAGTATAACTGAAATTCTTTTTGTAAAAACACTTCTCAGGTACTCACTGACCTTGTCAAATTTTCAAATTCTAATAATAAGGAAACTGAAAAGTTAATAGAAAGTAAGTAACTAATGGTGCTAATTAGAACACATTAAAAGAGAGTGAGAAGAAGCCTATGTATATTTAAGCTTTTCAATTTTAGGGAACTAAACTTTTAAGTTCCATCAGGTGAATCCTTTACATGAATTATTTTAGCTTTAGAAATTTGATATTAGCCTCAATTAATTAATTCTGCTCATGGTTACAAAGGATTCTACTTCTCCATGCTGCAAATGGGTAGGAATGGGATGTAGCCCCTGATTACTTATCACATCAATGTTATCACAGAGAAAGTAACCAGAACTAGATGAAAATTTTCCCCAAAAATAAGTTAAAGTAGCATGTCTAGAGTTGAAAGAGAACATGGAGAATTATCACTTCTTAGCCCTCATTATATGGATGAAGAAACCAAGTGCCAGACAGGAAATGACCTCCTGTTATCACCGGACTTATGTAGAAAGCACATTAGCATCATCTTCCCCACTTCTATAGCTGTTCCTTAAGCCCAGGCAAGTTGGAAATTTCTGGTACACAGTATCAAGGAAGAGAAGAAATTGCAAAGACAAAAGTCTATTCCTGGTTTTGGGGTCCCTTCAGGCTCTGTCACCCACTGGCTTTGGGGCTTTATGCAAGTCAGTTCTCTTCTCCATGCCTCAGTAAACCCTTGATTTTTCAGACCTTGATTTAAAGGACTTCATATTTAATGGACAAAACTTCTGATCCATATGTCATATATGAAAATTAACACCCTGTTAATTTAAAAATGCTTTTAATCAAGATTTGCTTATTATTAAATTAACATGTAATTTTTGTTATTAATTCACTGTTATTTTTTAACAAATTTTAGCAAATAAGCCATAAGTTGGAAAAAAACGCTGTAGTAATATCACCTACATAAGAAATATTATATATCTACATAGTCTACATATTTAAATCCAAGAATCACCACTTGTAAACAGTGTTTGGCAAATGACTGCATGTGATCACACTGCATTGCTTAGTGACTGGTTCTGTTGTCCCTAGTGTGACTTTCTGCAGCCGTTTTATGCAGCCCTTGGCCAATGTTCCCATGAGCCATGAGCCACGCCCCAGCTATGTGCAGTTGTTCACTTTCAGTGACTGGTGAATGCACACATTTGCCATATATATAATTTGCAAAGTGTCCCTATGGACACTGGGAGACTGGGAGTTCGATCTCTCACTCTGACGTGTGCTGACCCTGTGGGGGTGGCATGGGACAAAAACAGGTCCCAGCTGGCAGCTGACAGCTGAGGAAGGGAAGCTCCAGCTGCAGCCTGAAGGCTTGGATCGGCCCAGATTGCCAACCACACCTAGGGACCCCTTCTGTGCATGAATATCATGCACTGGGCCTCTAGTTTAGCATACATTTAAAATCACTGAAAACTTTTCTGTGAAATTAAACTTTTCATTACACACACATGCCTACATAAATAAATAAAAAACTAATTTGTCATTTTTTTAACATACACATTCCATAAACCTACTTTATTATATAATGATACCACCTCACCCAAATTAGTCCATTATAACAAGGTTTTACTCTATTTCATAAGCCTGGGTCCTGCCTGGAATGAGATAAAAGATTTGGACCAATGCATAATGATGTAAGAGCAATTCCAGCCTTGGGCCAGATAAAGATGATCTGGGATGAGAAAGAAAAAGCTCAAAAGGCAGATGCAGAGAGCTTAGACATGTTGCTTTCTGGAAAGTGGACCTGTGTGTGACCTGCTATTCTTTAGCCAAACACCCAGGGGAGAGAAGCCCGCAGAGACACTAAGTCAAGCATGTCAAACCTATGGCTGAAGGCATGTCTCCCTTCCCCTCCACAGCCCCGTGAGTTTGACATGCTGCCCTTGATGTAGCTGGGAGGTTCAAGAGCAAAATGGACCTGAGTCCTCAAGAGCAAGGGAGTTTCCAGCATCTTGGGCTTTCATGGCTGGGATGCAGAAGTGATGTTGGTGAAATAGGCCCCAAAGGCTTTCCTTCTTACTTCTTAACACAGAATCAATAAAACTATCCTCTACACTTAAGACAGATGAACACACACAAGAGTGGGAGGGAGAGAAAAGGTCTGAGATTGTGAAGGAGGAATTCAGAGGAGGACTACAGGGTAAATGATGCCTGGAGGCAAGAATGAAACAAGGGTGCTCTGTGAATGCTAGTGGATGTCATTTCTCCCTTCTGCCCTTCCCAAGCCTCAAAGCCCTGTAAGGCACTCTCAATTTATATCTTCTCCTGGAGAAAATAGGAAGTAGGTGAAGGTGGGGATTAGGAGACTACATTACATAGACTGAGATAAAACTTTCACCCATTTGGCAAAATGGGAAATAGAAATAAACATTAAGTTCAGTTACAACAAAGTAAGGAAATTTCTTATGCAAAAGAGTTGTGGATGGGTTTTTGTCTGCAACAATAAAGGTACTGCTTATATGACATGAATGTGGTTCCCCAAATGGCAAAATAGTTGCTTTTCTGAATTCAATTAAAAAAATAATTTAATCCAATTAATTGGCATGTAGAGTAGCTTTAAATAACATTTTAGGAAACATGGCAACTCCTCTTTAAATGAAAAACTATTGTGAATTTATGTCTTAAAACATTTTAATGTAAAACTTGTGTTAGTATTACATTTTGGATTTGAAGATTAACTCAGCCCCCATACATTCTCCTCTGATATCCTGTGTTGTGAAGCTTCCAGAAACTCTACTGCAGCAAGAACCTTCAGACAAGACCTCCCAGCTTCCTTTGGAACACACCACCAACTTACTCTCAGCAGAGTATATTATACTTTTCTTATTTCAATCCAAATTTCCTTTTTACTTTTCAATCTTATTGTTATTTACACATTTCAGATGTTCCTGCATTTATTTCTGAAGTGCATGCAATTAACTTTCAGCCTACTCACACACCCTTGAGAATTGCCATAGCTATCTACGGGTCTAGCTTCCCTTCCGTGTGGGCGGTGTCAGGAAGCAGCATGCCCTAATGGTCAAAGCCAAAGCTTTGGGGTCCCTTCAGGCTCTGTCACCCACTGGCTTTGGGGCTTTATGCAAGTCAGTTCTCTTCTCCATGCCTCAGTTTTCTCATTTGTAAAATGAAGATAATGATAGTTCCTACCTCATATAGTTACGTGAATTGAATGCAACCCTTGTAAAAGACTTGGTGCAATTTCTGGCAAATGGTTGGTGTTCCAGAAATATGGACTCTTACTATAATGTGATCTGAGAAAAGGAATTTGCCACATCTGCCCCCTCCACTGCCCCTCAACACACACACTAATTTCCCCCTCACTTTGTGCTATTTTATGCCTCAATAAATGTTTGTTGAATGTGTTCTGAATGAACCATTTGCTTTTAGTTTAGTAAACTTTAATTAAACCCATGCCACATGCCAGACTCCATGGTAGTAAAACAAGGAAAGGAATAAAATGCAGTTTCTGTTCTTTATCTTATAGCATAGGAGAGACTTAGTTAATAACTTTGCATATGCAACACTGAATGGGCAGGGGCACTGGAGACTCAGTGTTGACTTCCTGGAGGAGGCAACTACTGACTTGCATGCCGAAATCTGTGAGAATAGTGGCAGATCCTTTCAGGCATTGGGAAGAGCCTGGAACATAGGAGGGAAACGCATGAAGCCATGACATGTGAGGAAAAAACACCCCTGACATGTACAAGGATCAGAAGAAGAATGCACATGGAGCCTAGCCTGCATACCTTAGGTCTAAATATTTAGAAGTTATAAATTAAGTTAGTAAACTACTACAACTTGCATCCTCTTACCTTGACAAATATACCTTCATAACATCCTGAATGTCTGTGTTACACATTGGAATTATGGAACTTATCAGAATTCCAGGCTAGAAATGTGACAGAGGAGAGAGTCAGCCCTTACCCATGGCACAATTTTCTCTTTTCTCACTCCTGGGTCCCTGGTCAGTCCACCTTCCTCTCTTTGGAAGCAATGCTAACATTTGCCCCCTGGCCACCCCACCTCAGATCTTCCCAGAGTCATGGTCTATCCTTTAGGGCATAAACTCAGGCAAGAGCCCCATACAGGTACTGGAAAGGCTGTGGCTATTTGTCTAGGGAATTTGGAAGACCAGACATCATTAGCATTGTCCACAAGGAGGAAGCATGGACTCCAATTGAGTTTTAAATGGACAACTGACCAGTGCAGCAGATCAGGGAGTCCCAGACTGGAGCCCTCTAAAGAGTGGAGATCAGAACAGATATGCTACAGGCCTGGATCCAAGGGTGGTACTGAGGGAAGCCACATGTCTCCATCATGAGAGCATAAAAAGTAAGGCAAGAAAGTGGGGTCAGAGGCTGGAGAGGATGGGTAAGTGCCATACCAGGAATGTCTTTGTAGTCTGTGGAGGCTGAAGTTGAATCTGTTGGGTTTGTGGGAATATTTTGTGAAAAGAGATGTCATAATTACATTTCTGAAGTAAATTATTGGCTGTAATTTGGAGGGCAGATTAAAGGTCAGGAGTCAAAATAAGACAAAGATAGAAGGATCAGTTTTGGAGCAGTCCAGATAAAAGAGGAAGTTGAGTTCTTTGGTGATTAGTTGGGTCAATACATGTTTTGGAAGTAAACTTGATGGGAATTATTGTTTGGAGATGGTGATGGGAGTGTGAGAAATAGAAGACAAGGCAGACAAGACAATGACCCCCATGTTTTGACTTAGTGACTGTGTATTTGTTTTCTGTTGCTGTCCCAACAAATGACTGCAAAGTTAGCAGCTTAAAACAACACCCGTTTATTATCTCAGAGCTCATCTCTGCTGGGACCCCTACTTAAGAGTCTCATAAGGCTGGGTTCCTTCCATTTGAGCTATTGGCAGGGCCCTGTTCCCTTCTGGAAAATGTGGGGATGAATCTGCTTCTGAGTTCATTCAGGTTGAGGGATAAATTCAGTTCTTTGAAATTGTAGCACTTAGCCCCCAATTATTTGGTGGCTGTCAGCCAGGAGTTTGTTTTTGCTTCTAGAGTTTGCACGAATTCTTTCTCATGATGTCCTATGGACTCTCTTCCAGCAAAAGCAAGTAGAGTTCCTCACACTTCAGATCTCTTCAAATTCTTCTTTTTTGTTGAATCTCTTTGCTGCATTTCTTTTCTGCTAATTTTTCTGTAACCAGAAGAAATAACTATTTACTTTTAAGGACTCATGGGATTAGATTGGGTTCACCCAGGTAATTTAGGATAATCTCTCCATTACAAAATCCTTAATCTTAATCACATCTGCAAAGTCCATTTTGCCATTCTAATACCATATAGTCACAGGTTTCGTGGACTGTGGTGGGGCTGAAGTGTGTGTCTGTGGGGACGGGGGCATCTTTAATGGGGCCATTCTGCCTACCACAGGCTGTTAAAAAGCTCCCAGAATCATTTAGTCTAACTAATCTGATCATTCCACAGATGTCCCTAGTCTAAGGCCAGTCAGGTGGTTGGTGGAAGAAGTTTAGGTAAAAATATAGCCTTCCTGATTTCTGGTGTAGGCTGTCCATGACCAGATTATCTAGTACTCCCAACCCTACTTCCTTCAACCCCATCCAGATGCTCTCTACCAAATCCCTTTCTTTCTTTCATTGAATCCATGAGACTCTAAAATGTTATTAGTTTACTTGTTTACTGGCTGTCTTCTATCACATGTTTGTAAACTCTAAATAAGCTACAAGTTTAGAGTAGGGATTTTGTCGTGTATTTTGTTGCTGTTGTTTTGTTTTGTTTTCACCATTGACTCTCCAGTGCTACAATTAGTTCTTGGTATGCTTCAATAAATACTTGTTGAATGAATAAATGTATGAATGATGATAATATTTCACCAGAGTATGTGAATCTTTAGAGAAAGTAGCAACATTGCAGTCCAACATTGTTTCAATCTTCATGTTGTTGTTACTTAAATTTAGAGCAGTTATCATACTTTTGGCAAACCCTCTTGATTTCAAATATGCTTTTGTAGCATACCCACTCAAATGATAATATCAACATCTAAATAGTTGAGATTCATTGTGGTTGGATTTTCCTCAGACTCTGTATTAAACTGTGTATGCAAAGAAGACCAATTTAATCTTCTAAAGTAATATATCTTCCATGAGTGGTACTGTTAAAATAAATTAGCAATAAAAAGGCATAATTTTGTTTCCTATGTAATGTATTAATGAGAATTACTAAGCCAACTGGAGATTTGCATGTGTTTATATTTTCTATGGTGTTTTGTTATAAATTTTACCTCTACTTAAAACTTGTCATGTTGGATTGAAAATAACTCAAGAGATCATCTTGTTCACCCTTCCTCTTAAATCATAAATATGTAAAAATCATCCATAAAGTCAGTTGAGTAGGTATTTCTTAAATAGTCTCCAAAAAAAATAAGGTTTCTTATGAAAAGCCCCAAGTTTCACAACTATGAAAGCAAGTATATTCTTTCTAAGGCTCATCCCCTTTTGCATTATTTTATAAGTTGCATTGACTTAATTACACTTTTGTATTTATTTCAGTCAACTGAGTAACATCAAAATAATTTATGTCCTTCGTTCTTCTCCAGTCTTCCATTATAAATGATAGCTATAAAGTTAGTTCATACTCATAGAGATTTTATTTTAAGGATTAACTACACAGTCTTCTAACTTATATCTCATTCATGGGACCTCAAAGTAAGCACAATTTTTTAATGAAGTCCTAATCAATGGTGTGTGTAGTCATCGGATGCCTTATCCTCCCTGTATACTACATTGCTTTCAGGCATTAGGAATACAGGCATTTCCTTTCTGATATCTTACACTTCTTGGGCTCTTCTGTGACATAAATTAAGGGTGGCCTGACCAGGTGGCTCAGTTGGTTAAGTGTCATCACATACACCAAAAAGTTTGCAGGTTTGATTCCCAGTCAGGGCACATGCCTAGGTTGCAAGTTAGATTCCCCCATTGGAGCATGCATAGGAGGCAACTGATTGATAATTCTCTCTCTGTCTTCCTTCTGCTCTCTCTAAAATCAATAAAAACATTCTCGGGTGAAGATCTAAAAAAAAAATTAAGGGTGCCACCTGAACTGAGGTATGTGTGCATTTTTTATAGGAATTAGATTGAAATAAATCCCAGAAGCATTAAAACAATCAGCAAAGTCAGTTGAATATCTCCTTGAATAGCTAATCTCTGTGAGCCTTTTTTTTCCTTGTTTACAGGTGAACTTATTAACCCCAAATTTTTATATACAAGTTTTCTACCTTTGGCATTCAACCTGTTTCTGATGCCCTTTTAGTGAGTGTGTGCTTAGACATCCAAACACATTTTATTACAGAATTGTATACAATTTCTTACAAAGTGAAATTTCATTATTGAGGAGCTTCTAGGGAAAAGAAAGCATGTGTATTGACATGGAGTTCATTGGTTACATTCCCTGGAATTTCATTATCTTAATGGATTTTACATGTTCTATTACTCCAAGAAGTAATATATCTTTCATGAGTCAATTTATAGATTCAAGGGTTTTGTTGTTGTTCTTGTTGTTGTTGTTTTTATTAGTTATTTTAAAAACAATTTCAGGCTTGTCTGAGACTGTAGTGTCTGGACACCCTTCTTTTTTCCTTTGTATAGCCTCAAGTTTCTTATACCCTTACATTGTGCTGATGTGAGTACATTGTGCTATGTACTATTAATGACAGAACTGAAAAGAAAGCAATTCCAGGCTTGTCAATAGTGAAATATCATTCACTAATCAATCTTATTATAACCTAGTTAGGGAATAAGGTGCAGAGGAAAGGGTATCACAATATACATCTATAACCTGATGGCCTATCACTATTTCTGAAGTTACTGCTATCCTTTTCGATGTCCCCTTAGTGTGAATCACAGATGCAATATAAATAGGTAAATGTTGATTTATTCTCATTTTTCACATATAATACAGACTATATCATATTTTACAATGTTTTAAAATGTGAAATTGTGGCCAAAACTGGTTTGGCTCTGTGAATAGAGAGTCGGCCTGCTGACTGAAAAGTCCCGGGTTCGATTCTGGTCAAGGGTATGTACCTTGGCTGCAGGCACATCCCCAGTAGGAGGTGTGCAGGAGGAAGCTGATCGATGTTTCTTTCTCATCGATGTTTCTGACTTTCTATCCCTTTCCCTTCCTCTCTGTAAAAAATCAATAAAATATATTTTAAAAGATAAGAATAATAAAAATAAAATGTGAAATTGTGACTTCTTTAGCACTTGTGTTGATTCTTTGAATAAGCTGTAATGGCTTTCATTATATAATAGCAGAGCACTGTTTGACCAAAAATATAAGGAAATGTGTGGATCAAAAAAAAAAACTTGCCTTTACTATATAAATATTCTGGATTACCGTAGATGTTTCTCACTGAAGAGACATAGAAAGTTGTACTAGTATATTGATTCTTTCCCCAACTGCCTACATTTTTTCATTTTTGTGAAATTAGGAAAGCTTTTTCTACATCCTATATAACAAAAGTGTCCAGTCGTCCAGTGGGCCGTTCAACTAACTAAAGTGTAATATGCTAATGATATGCTAAGGCCACACAACGACTTGCTATGATGTGCACTGACCACCAGGGGGGCAGATGCTTTGGTCAGTAGGTTAGCTTGCTCCTGGGGTCCAGCCGATTGAGAGTGAGTGAGATGGGCCAGACACACCCTGGAGCCCTCCAGTGTCCCTCCCCAGCCCCAATCCTGCACCGGTGGGGTCCCCCAGCCAGGCATGTACCCTCTCACAATCCAGGACCCCTCAGGGGATGTCAGAGAGCCTGTTTCAGCCAGGGCAGAATGACAAGTCACTATGACATGCACTGTCCACCAGGGGACAAACACTCCCTGGTGATCAGTGGGAGCTCAGTCAGAAGCTTCGCTCATGGCTGGCGAGTGCAGCTGTGGTGGCAGGGGCCTTTCCTGCCACTGCGTAGCACTGGGGATGTCCGACTAACATGGGGAGCAGGCCTAAGCTGTCACTTAGACATCCCCTAAGGGATTCCAGACTGCAAGAGGGCACAGGCAGTGCTGAGGGATCCCCCCACCAAGTGCATGATGTTGTGCACCAGACCTCTAGTTTTATATATTTTTTGAACAGTTACTACTTGGAAATGTTGCTTTTGTTCAATATTACAGCTCCTCACAATTTATGCCAAGACTGACTTTCTTTTTATGCATCTTCAGGGCTGTGTGCCCAGATCTGGAGTGGTGTTTGTTATCAAAAATATCCCTTAGGAATAGCTAATATATGGTTTCTTTGTAAATAATATTATTCCTTCAAAACCAGGTTCTTTCCAATTGGCTAGATAAAATATAACAAGGAAATGCATATGCTTTCTTTTTGTGCCCACAATGGGCTAGTTTCTTTAATGCATAATAAATCACAGTCCCTAACCTCCCCAGAATGTGTGTAAGGAGACAAGATAGATAAGTATATTATAGACACAGAAACACATCATAAAAACTGCCATGAACTACAGTTTAGCATATTGCCAGTTATATATCACTGTTTCTCATTGCTATACTTTTTTCTATACTTAATGGCATTCTCATACCCCAATGCTTTATTAGAGAATCTGGAGTAAATTAAATTAGATACAAAAAGATATTGAAATTAGGAGAACTAGGTAAATAGAGCAAAATATTTTTACCCTGCTTGGAAAAAAACAAACAATATACCTCTTTTTTAATTAATTCATACTCCAGTTTTTTCAAACAATTTTAAAAATAAGGTAATTAAATTATTATTAAAGCCAAAATACCTCTGTAGCCATAGAAATCATTTTCTGAGGAAGACAAATGTGTTGCTATGCATAGTATAAAAAAGAGAGATAATTATTTTAAGTAATTGTATTAATATTAATGACTTGAAAGAGTCAAGCCTGGATCTTGCACTTTTATGTAATTCTGAAAATTTGCACATGAAAGCCAACTGCTTTAACAACAGAAAGGCCTAAAAGAGAAGACCTGGAACTGGATCTTGGGAAATAGGTGTTACCTGGGTTATATCTTCTGGTAAGTGCTGATAGCTGTGGATGTTCAGGAGATGGGAGAGTGAGAATGATATGACTCACCTGGTCAAGTGAATCCTGTAGCCTTCAGCACCTGGTCTGTCTGTGAGCCCTTCCCATCCAAATCTGAATATCTTTCTATCCTTCCGAAGGCATTTAGCTGGCTTTATATCCCAAGATTCATAAAGCCAGAAACCTAATGGACACAATCCATACTAGCAACAACATTATGGATGGATAAAAAAGAACAGATTGTGAAATCTCAGCACCCCCGTGACTATTAGTGTATCTCTCCTGGGTGGATGTTGGGATTATTGGCTTGTGTTCTGCGATGGTTTTCCATTGGAGACATCGAGGGTCTAGCTTCACCCATCAGGAGTGGATCTCACCTAGAAGATAAGATTATTCTTCCTGCCCATCCTTAGGGAGAGATGGATCTCCAAATAGGACACCTGGTCTGAGAAGCGAAATGTCAGGTTAATGAAGGAAGTCAAACTTTGGGGAATTTAGAAATCTATGACTGTGTTCCCACTACAAGGAATCCCCCACTTTTAATAATTATGGCCCCTTGGTTCCTGGACTATAAATAAACAGAGAGTCTTGGCTGGTTTGGCTCAGTGGATAAAGCGTTGGCTTGCAGACTGAAGGGACCCCAAATCGATTCTTATCAAGGGTACATGCCTGGGTTGCCGGCTCCATCCCCAGTAGGGGCATGCAGGACGCAGCCAATCAATGATTCTTTCTCATCATTGATGTTTCTATCTCTCTTCCTCTTCCTTCCTCCCTGAAATCAATAAAAATATTTAATAAGTAAGTAAGTAAGAAAGTAAGTAAACAGAGAGATTTCCCTGGGCTGAAGCCTCAGATTTTGTTGATTTAACCATACCTTTGCGCATTCTATGCGCAGACCATGAATATGTCAAAAACACTTATAAAGGGGTTCTTTTATCTCTCTCACTCTTCTGGCTTCTCTCTGTCTCTCTCTCTCTCACACACACACACATACAAGCACTCATCTATGGGAAATATAAACCCTTCACTCATTTAAGTGTTTTCCAGTTTCCTCTCAGGTCTTTACTCACCACATCATATACTAAGCAGCAAGAATGTTATCAGCAGAGATAACAATTCTCTATTTACCCACCAATTTGGCCTCCAAGATCATCTTTTTTTCTTGTGAGCTTTCAGAATCTTATTACAGAAAATACATGTAATTCATCATTGAAAATATTTCCAGATAAATCTGCACCTGAATATGTTTGTACTAAAGTTGTCTTATGGATTCCACATCAGTAGATGAGATGAACATCAAAATTATATTTATCTTACCTGCCAACTAGACAACACGTGAAGGTATACAGTCTAAGAAAGAAGGGAGTGCAGCCAATCAAGACTAGAAAGATAAGCACAGACAGTGTTCCACAGTGAAGATGTTACAGTGCTGCATCTGCAGAACATAAGGGTGAAACCAATTCAGGTCTTTCTGCTTGAGCCACAGGCCAGCAGAGGTCCTCTGATTTCAGTAGAAGCCCAATCAGCATTGCTCAGTGTGGGAAGATGTCAACCCTGGATCAGTGGGACTAGAAGCTTGGCAAGAGACCCAAGTAAGATGTCCTTTTTCTTCCTAGGGTCTCACGCTCAGGGGAGGAGCAGCACACCTCCCTGCCAGGAAAAAAAGTCAGCGTTACCCATTAAAGAATTTACAGTCCGGCACTCTCTGTGTTCATTTCTTCTTTGCATTCCTTAGCCAGTGGTTAGTTCTGAATCAATACCGAATAACAGGACTGAATGCCCAGCGAGATGCTTTATAAGCACTCAGAGTCCTCTGTACCACCATAGCTCATTTTCTGTAAAGTCTGTGATTTAATTCTGTTATGGGTGAAATTGTGTCTCTTCTCTAAAAAGATATGGTAGTAACTTCATTACCTCAGAACACGACCTTATTTAGAGCTTGGGTTCTTTACAGAGGTAATCAGTTTAAATGGGGTTATTAGGGTGGGTCCTAATCCAGTAAGACTGGTGTCATTAGAAAGTGGGGGCATTTTGACCCAGAAACAGACTTGCATAGAGGAAAAGTGACATAAAGAAATGTAGAAAGAGGGTGACCATCTGCAAGCCAAGGAGAGAGGCCTGAAGAGCTCTGCCCCACAGCCTTCAGAAGGAACTAATCTTCCTGACACCTAATTATAAATGTATACTATACCTCCCAAACTAGGAGACAATAAATTCATGTTCTTTAAGCCATCCAGTTTATGGTACGTTGCTGCAGCAGCCCTAGGAAACTAACACAAATTCCATTTAAGTTTCATCTCTAAGGCCAAACAGGGTGGTTTCCAAATGCATCCCACAAGGGTCTTTTTCCTTCTCCTTATGTAGAAGGTGAAATTGCATACAGAGTACTGGCGGGGAGGGAGGAGTGTGAATTGGATCCTTAGTTTATCTTGAATAGACAGATTCTGAGGGGTCCTAGATTTACCTCTTGTTACTTTCCTTTTCTAGGATGGATATTCAGGAATTATTTAATGTCTCAAAATCTTAGTCTTCCTTCCTAAAAGAGGGTTAACATTTGCTCTTCTATGTATTCTTTTGGTTTCACTTAGTGAGTATAGTATGCCTAGCATATACTGGGACCTCAATGTATGTTAGTTCTGTTTCCCTTCTGTTCCACTTTCCCTACTGACCAAATTAAATAAGCACTCAAAATGTAAATTCATTTCTGTGACTCAAACCCCTCATCAATATCTGAGGGTAATAATAGAACCTGCTTCAATTTTGCAGGATGGCTGTATGAATGAACATTTATATAGCATTGGCCTGGAAACATTGGAGTACCCAGTAATTCTTGCCCTTTTGTACAATCACCACAGAATTATTAGCATCTCTAGTGAACAACAGCTATCATTTAATGACATAACCGTTCATCTAAAAATAAAAGTGTCATCAGGCAATATCTAAGAAATTAAATAAATTAATGATTCTTTCTCTAAATGGTTTTGGTTTTTACCTGCTCATTCAGCTGGTCTTTATTTTTCTGGGTCAGGGACTGAACCTAGAATGTGATATCTATTCATTATAAATAAGGGATCCAATACCCCACTCTGATGCTTCACAAATCCCTCTATGTAGTTTCACCTGAGAGAAGTGGATTGTGCTTATGATCAAAATTTCTCCTCAGTTTGGAACCAACTTGGCTCTAGAGATAAAGCACCAGTAAAGTGCCCAAAACAAGACCCTCAAAATTAGATCTCAAGTTAGATTTCAGGTAATTTTAGAAATTAAATAAATGTAAACAACATTTGTCAAGTGTCAAAAACTTCCAGGTAACATATTTTTCTTCTTGATTCAATTCTATTAAATGGTACAGCTTTCAGATATGTTCACATAATTATACTAATTTCTATAATAAAATTGAAATAGAAAAGATTTTTTAAAAATAAGCAATTTTGAATAAAGAAGAAATGGATGGGAAAAGCTTCCATAGCTTTAATCTCTGATATTATGGCATATACCAAGTTACATTGCTTTGAAGAATTACATGGAAAAACTTCTCAATTTGTTTCAAATAATCCAAATACTGATCAGAGCTAGTAGATAATTAAGTCGTTTCTCCATTTTGTGTTTATATTTAGCTTACATTTAGGCAGGCATCCATACAATAGGAAATCTTTTCCTACGTGAAGCAAAGAATGCTGCCCACACAACCATGAATGAGCATCATTGCCAAGGGCTGAAAATCCCTCAGGGGCAGTGTTATTTAGGCAGTTCTGTCACCATGGGGATGTCAGAATGGAGAACAGTGGGCATCTTGTAAGATCCTCACGTGAGGGAAGGAACCTTGCCAATGCCTCTGCAAAGGAAAACATTTAGCATTCTACTTGCACAGGTCAATAGTGGACGCAACAGAGTTTTATTCTTTTTTAAAGTCTGAAGGCAGCTTCTGTATTTGAGATCCTCCATACATCACTCAGTAACTTCAACATAAACTCTGCTTCCTCGTGGAAACTTCTCCTCAGGTTACAAAGTACACGAAAACAAGAGGGAGGGTGCCAGGGGGGGAAATTCCACTCTATAGTTGGTTCACTTGTGTAACTTCAACAACAGGGACATTGATCAGATTTATTCCTATGGGAAAGTTACAAGAGATGGAATTATTGCCCGGCGGTATAAACTGACTTCCACATCTCTATTTTGGGAATAAATACTCTTTAAGAAATCCTTGAGGTGAATGATTAACACACATGGATTGCCAAACAACAAGACAAGATTTTCAGACCTGGGCTGGGGAACTTCCCATCTACTGGCTCAGAATAAGAGGGCACGATCCCATCCAAGTCCCACAGCATGTAGTTCCCCCACCCACATCCACCAGAGCTCCAGAAAGTGTCACTTCTTTAGTGAGGAAGGAAGAGGAGAATCATTGATTGTCTGCCTCCTGCACACCCCCTATTGGGGATTGAGCCCACAACCCAGGCATGTACCTTGACCAGGAATCAAACCATGACCTTCTGGTTTATAGGTCAATGCTCACCCACTGAGCCACACTGGCTGGGCTGTCTCTGATTTTTAAAAGGGCAATTTCATTTCAGCTAACAAACCATTTTCCAGCACGTTTAACCAAAACGAGGGCAAGTTGGGTATAAAATTCGGGAAAAATCACATCCCACTTAATTTTAGTATATGATCTTCCTTATGAAGTATTTTAACAAAATTTAGTTTTGCAAAAGAACATAAGTTGAGAAACAACGTGGGAATGACTAGCTGAGCCTAGAAAAAAATGAAATCAGATACACTGATGCCAATTTAAAAACTATTTAAAATAAATTTAAATCAATTTAGAGGACCTCCTTATAGATTTTATGTGTTAGATGCAATAATGTGCATCCTTCTCATGGCACGCAGGAGGGCAGGCTTCACACTGCAGGCTTTGGAGGCAGGCAGCTGGGCTTGGACACTCAGCTCTCCCACTCTTGGTGTGTAATTTTTAAGAACATATTTAACCTCTCAGGAACCATCAGTTTTTTTATCTCTAAATTATGGGGGAGCAAAACCCTCTCCCACCTGGGACTGAGAGTATTAAATGAGATGCTGTTTATAAATGACTTAGGACAGTGCCTGATGTATAGGAGGTGCTAAGTAAATATTGGCTACTTTTATTATTCAAAAATATAGGAAACAAGTCTATTAAGAATGTTATTGATTATCTAACAGAAACATGAAATGTAACTACATTTGAGAGAGTACATATATCTAGCCAGTGATGCTATGTGCACTTGGGATTCAGCAAATCTGGACCTATATGCAGGATAACAGAGGCAAGCCCTTTAATGTCAAGTGAAGGACTAACAAAAATCCCTGGAAAAGGCACATCTTAGTGGGAGATAATAACTCAAGAACACAGGGCAGATTTGGGAGAGCAAGAAGAGACTGTGAGAATCATACCAAGTTTGCCACTCAGATACTGGCCTAGTCCTAAAGAGTTCTTGACAAGAGTCTTTTCATTGCATTGTTTGGCGATAAAAGGGACAAATATCACTCCCCCTCCCAACAACAACAAAAAAATTCAGGGAATAATTTACTAAAATTTGCTTAGAATGGTAAGAGTGCAAAGTGGCAGCCCTGGTCTAGCAGCATTGGCAATGATAGAAAACATCACCAGGAGCTCTAGAAGATAAAGCCAGCCTTGCACAGAAGTCAGTGTCCTGAACTTTAATAGCTTCAGAACAGACATTGCAGAAAGTTGTAGTGTAGGCATGATCAGTGGACACCAGTGAGGATATTTCTAGAGGGACTCAGAGCAGAAGAGAAAGAACTAAAGGCAATCGTGTGGCAAAAAAGAGGAACAACTAACTGGGCACAGGTGAGACCACCCTAGTGATTCATGATTCTCTGTACTGACTGCTATAATGAACCCTAGGAGAAGCACACTCCCATCCAAGCAGATATCTCTGGTCCAATCTGATGCTCATCCAGCAGAATCTTTGGATGTCTGTTCCCATGAGGATCACCCACCCTGAACAGCTTGGAAGGAGTCTCAATTGTAAACATTTACAAAAAGTGAATACTTTTAATTTCAAAGTGTCTTATAGTTTTACTAGAGGCCCAGTGCATGAACTCATGCACCAGTGGGGTCCCTCAAACTGGCCTGTGGGATTGGACTGAAACTGGATCTCCAATATCCCCCGAGTGGTCCTGGATTATTAGAGGATACAGGCCAGGCTGAAGGAACCCACTAGTGCATGATTGGGGCAGGGAACGGATGCGGCAGGTTGGCAAGCCTGGAAGGAACTACAAGAGGGCTCCAGGGCATTTCCAGCCATTCTTGCTCAGTTCCAATTGGCTGGACCCCAGCAGCAAGTTAACCTGTTAGAGTGTCTGCCTGCTGGTGGTCAGTACATGTCATAGTGAGTGGTTGAGCAGCCTTAGCATATCATTAGCACATTACACTTTGATTGGTTGAACAGATACCCAGATGACCAGACCCTTAGCATATTACAGTTCTATTATATAGGATAGTAGAACTTTTCACTTAGAGCTACAAATTTGCAGTCCTTACCTGAATGGGCTATGATCTTCCTGTGAAAAGAATAGAAAGCATATTTTTGCTTGAATTTTGTATGTGGAAACACATCTACAAAAAAATAAGTAAATACATAAAGATGAATAAATAATAATAAAATAAATAAATATAAAGTCAGTGGCTTGATCAGTGTCACCAAATTAAACAGTCTGATGCCTGGAATGGAATTACAAAAATTCTTTTTGCTTAAATACATAGTTATTGTTAATATTTTATGACTTGATTTAATATAGGCATTGAATGTATAACATGACCCAAAAGCTTGAAAAGTTTTATTAATTTACTAGAGGCCTGGCACACAAAATTCATGCATGGGGAGGGTGTCCCACAGCCAGCCTGCACCCTCTCCAATCTGGGACCTGCCGAGGGATGTCTGAAGGATGTCAGATATCCCTCTCACAATCCAGCACAGCTGGTTCCCAACTGCTCCCCTGCCTGCCTTCCTGATTGCCCCTAACCACTTCTTCCTGCCAGCCTGATCACCCCCTAACCACTCCCCTGCCAGTCTGATTGCCCCTAACTCCCCTCCCCTGCAGGCCTGGTCCCTGATAACTGCTCTCTCCTGCAGGCCTGGGTCCCCTGCAATTGCCCTTCCCTATAGGTCTGGTCACCCCCAATTTCCCTCCTCAGCCAGCTTGGTCACCCCTAACTGCCCTCCTATGCAGGCTTTATCTTCTCCAACTGCCCTCCCTTGCAGGCCTGGTTCCTCCCAACTGCCCTTCCCTGCTGGCCATCTTGTCGTGTCCATCTCGTGTCCACATGGGGGAAGGATCCTTGACCACATGGGAGCAGCCCTCTTGTGTGTTGAAGTGATGGTCAATCTGCATATTACTCTTTTATCAGATAGGATAGAGTCTTGCTGCATGGGTGGGAGCCAGCTGGTTTGCTGGGTGTCCTAGATTAGGGTGGGGGTTTCCTTGGGGTGTGGTGCCGCCTAGGAAAGGAGCCTGTGGGAGTTTGCAGGCTGGCCATGCAGGGTGTGTGGAAAGCTTGGCTTCCTCCATTGCAAGGGAAACCCAAGCCTCCCTCTTGCTCACTCTGTGGCCACAGCCATCTTGGTCGAGGTTAATTTTCATACTTGTTCCTAATTGGCTGATGGGCATGTCTTGTGGGCATGGCTTGTGGGTATAGCAGAATGATGGTTAATTTACATATTACTCTTTTATTAGATAAGATTTATTTCTTTTTCTTTTCTTTTCTTTTCTTTTTTTCTTTCTTTCTTTTTTTTTTTTTTTTTAATGTTCATCCCCTCTGTCCTTCTCTTTTTTTGGTAACCGTAAGCTTGTTCTCTGTATCTGTGCAGACTTTTATTTAAACAAACCTGAAGCTTAGGTATATTCCTTTCTTTCCTCTCCTTCTTAGTTAATGTTATGAATCCTACTGTTTTTCTGTTTCTCTGCCCCCTAGTCACATTCATCCGGTCTTCATCTTGATTGGCCCAGCCCTGGCCCCTATGCTCATCACTTTGGGTATGGCTATTTTAACAATATACTACTGGTCAAATTCCTGCCATGACCTTTCCTCCCAGCTCTTCTTTTATAGTATGATCTCCACCAGAACAGGCCTCTTGTTCTCTGCTTTATCCTGAAGAGTTGGATCAGAAGCATAGGCTGCTTTTGTTTTAAACAGTCTGTCAAGGATATTCATGTAGCAAATAGTCTTTAAAGACAGACTTGGTGCCTCCCTCATGGAAAGGGTAGACAGGCTTGTTGTTACCCATTATAAAAGACAGGGTTCCTCTTCCACCTCACATTCATGTATCACCTGGCTCTCTTCATATCACTCTGTAGAAATAAGACATTTGTAGAGCAGGGCAAATATTGGTCCTCTAGCTACTTCTACTTCTGTTAGCAATCGGGCTGTCCTTTGTCTCTGACTCTGGAGACTCGTGTCCTTTGTCAGCATTCATGAAACCGTATAGGCTAACTTGCTATCATGCAAGTACCGTAGCATCTCAAACCCTTCACAATCCTTGATAATGTTCACTGTCATTACCATTAGAGAATGCAAATTAAAACACAACAAGATACCACTACATATGTATTTGAATGGCTAAAATTAAAAAAAAATGCTTGTGCCCTGGCTGGGTAGCTCAATTGGTTGGAGCATCGTCCTGTGTACTGAAAGGCTTTGGGTTTGATTCCTGGTCAGAGTACATACCTAGGTTGTGGCTTTGATCCCCAGTTGGAGTGCATATGGGAGGCAATCGATCAATATTTCTCTCTCATATCATGTTTCTATCTCTCCCCCCACCCTTATTCTCTCTCTCTAAAACCAGTAGCATATCCTCTGGTGGAGGATTGAAAAAGATTTGCAAGGATGCAGAGCCACCATAATTGGTGGGAATGCAGAAATAGAACAACCACTTTGGAAAAACAGTTTTCAGTTTCTTATAAAGTTAAACATATACTTATATGTGACCCAGCAATCCCAATCATAGGAGCTTAGTGTAAAGAAATCAAGTATCATGGTCATATAAAAACCTTCACACAAAAGTTTATAGCTTCTCTATAATTGCCCAAATTGTGAATAGCTTACATGTTCTTCAATGACTTCAATAAGTAAATGAATTTGGTGCAAACATACAATGAAATACTATATGACAATACAAGGGAGTGAACTCTAGAAACAGAACAACTTGGATAGATCTCAAAGTCATTATTCTGAGTAAAAGAAGGAAGTCTCAAAAGATTGCATGCTCATGCTGGCTGGTGTTGCTCAATGGTTAGAACAGTGGCCTGCATACCAAAGGATCATGGATTCTTGGTCGAGGGCGTGTACCTGGATTGTGAGTGCATTCTCTGCTCTGGTTCCAGGCACATGCAGAAGGCAACCAATCAATGTGTCTCTTTCACATTAATGTTTTTGTCTCTCTCCGCTCCCTTTTACTCTCTCTAAAAATCAATGGGAAAAAAACATCCTCAGGTGAGAATTACAAAAATGGTTGCACACTCTATTAATTCATTTACATGCCATTTTCCAAAAGACGAAATGACATACGTGGAGAACAGATCAGTGATAACCAAAGTTAAGGAAGGATATGAGGAGAAAAAATGTGTGACATGAGGGAGTTTTTTGGGGTGATGAAACTATTCTGTATTCTGATTGTGGTAGTGATTGAATGAATTTATACACATGCTAAGATTCATAAATGGCATAAAAGAGTCACTATACCATGCACTATTTTTAAAATGAAATTTAAAATTTTCACTAAAATGCTTACCAGTATAATTCTACCTGCCATTTTGTAAATTTTTAAACCATGCATAATACTTTGGGAAATAATTGCATAGGTTAACAAGTTTTACAAACATAACTGATACATGTTTTGACATACAAGTCTAGATACTCATTTTGAGAAACAAACCATTTTATTGTTATTTTCTAATTATGAATGCTATTATGGCATCTCTCAGTGATGCTATGACATTATATTTTCTTATTTTATCTGTTTACTCATCCTACATACTCTGCATTTACTTAGGAGTAAAAGTCAATAGCTTAACAGTCTCATCTAAACTAAATTAAAAAGGTAGTATTTTTTCATTCATAATAAAACTCCAGATTTTATTGCTTTAATACTATAAGTATATCCACATTATATTAACGTATAGAAAATTTTTCACTAAAACTTTACTCAGCATAGAGATTGTAAAGTCAGCTATAACAGAGTATAATGAAATGTAGAAAAAGTCTTTTTATATAAATATATAGCTAAAACTAAATTTCTCAAACATATTTCATCTTTCAAACATATTGATAAAACATTGTTTTTTCTAGCCAACACAATTATAGAAAATGTAGAAAGTTTTATGACCAATAACTTACAGCATGATAATATCTAAAGAATGCCAAAAAAAAAAAAAAAAACTAACTCAATGGCCAAGAGAATCATAAATAAACTTTGGAGCTTATTTCAGACAGATTCAAATGAATTTGCAGTTAGAAAAAGGATAATCAAACAGTTTAAAAAGAACATAAATGGTAAGCAATAAATTGTATTCAAAGCCAATGAGAACTAAATAGGAGCCAGTGCAAATAAGCATAACTATTTTACAATTCTTCCACATTTTAACCCTGAAGAAATCCAGAGACAGGACCAAACTTGTTCTTTAACCAGTCCAGCAAGTAAAAACTATGCTTGTGAAAAGAGAAACGCCAACCCCAGCCATTCTAGCTCTGAGAATGAAGATGATCCTTTCATAACAGGCAAGGCACCTCAATGGTTTAACACTTCCTAGTATGTAATTTAGCACTTTCTGAGATGTAGTGAGAACCCGAACAGTTAACCTGTTTGCCTATTTGCTCCTTCTTTTCAGATTCAAAATGGGCTTAAAAATAATGAGTGTCTCAGGATAAATAAAACAAAATTGGGTAGTTTGACTGAATGAAACTCTCATATAGGTTCAACTATATGGTATGCACTAAGTTAACCTAAGCAGTAGTATATTTAAAACAAATTATAGCTCTAGCCAGTTTGGCTCAGCAGTTAGGGCTTCAGCCTGTGGACTGCAGGGTTTTGGGTGTGATTCAGGTCAAGAGCCTGTATCTCTGTTGCAGGCTCAATCCCTGGCTCTGGTCAGGGGCATGTGCGGGAGGTAACTGGTCAATGTGTCTCTGTCTCTTTCCCTCCTTTCCATTCTCTCTAAAAAAATCAATGGAAAAAGTATCCTCAAGGGAGGATTAAAAACAACAATGGAAAAGAATTAGAAAAAAAATTACGAATCAATCACATGGATTCGGTTGTTCTTGTTATAACCTCTATTCCTCATTACAAAAATTGGTGCCATTGGTACTGAAGCAGGGATGGCTAAGAGAAGAGTCTTTGTTCTCTTCCTGACTCTCTTCTTTTTCAGCCATCTTGATTTTATGACAAATGTTAATCATCTTCTGGGGACTGTATTGATTCATTTACTATACTTTATCAGGACTTTCCTCCTAATGGCAGAGCAGTATCAGCTCTCTGATGGAAAATAATCAAGTATCAAGCTTCAGATTCCCTCCTCACTAGTTGTCTGAAACTTAAAAATAAAAATCTCTGTGACTTTGTTTACTTGTCTATAAAATGGAGATAATGATAGCTGCCTTATAGACTTGTGAAGATTAAATGAGTTGGTATATATATGTTACAGCAGAGCCCAATACACACAGCATGGGCACTACATACATTTTATCTCTTTACCAAGTTCTAAACCATATAAAGCTTATTAATAACCAAAGATCTAGAAAGCAGGGACCAATGGGAAAAAACATGTAAAGAAAGAAAGGAAAGGGGGTATGGATAGAACTCCATGACTTGTGTTAACTCTTGTGGGATTTCTTTTCTATGAAGAGTTTCTTCTGTGGGTGGAAAGATGTCTCTGAGCTCTCTCCTACCTGAACAACAGAAGAGGATCTTACTCAGTTTTGTGTCCTTAGCATCTACAATAGTGCTGAATACATAGAATTGAAGTTCAATAGATGCTTCTTGAATGGAAGTTACTGACTTTATGAGTGAGATACTGGCCCTGGGAACAATTTTCCAATTCTTAGGCGTAACTCTAATTCATCTCTCTCACCTGGGGCTTATTAAATGCAATAGATGGGATCAAACTGAAGGTTTGGAGAACAATTCTTCAGTAGTTTTGGAGGGGCAGGAGCCCATAAGTATAGGTATAATTCTAACAAATTGACCAAAAGAGAATGTCACAAGAAGCAATCAACACAGGACCCAGCTTGAGAGGCTGTTGACATTCTGTGTAATTACTGCAAGTGCACCCTGGGTAGTCCACGTTATTGTAAACTGCATTTCCTACACTGTGTGGCATTAAATTAAAAGAGAAAAAAAGCAATGAAGTTATAGCCATTAGCAGAGCTGAACTGGAACTCCTAGAAAATGTCAAGGAGATCTTAATTGTACTTTATATAATGGTCTCCTAGGCTAATAAGATATGATCTAAAACCATTAGGTATGAGAAGGTAAACATTTTAAGAGCAATTTTTTTGCCAAAAGGCTCTTCATCTTTATTTGACAACTCTCATTTGGCCTTGAGGTAAAGCACTGCAGTGTTCTGAAATAACAGATATTGTTTGTGACAGAGGGAATGAGGCCCTGTGGTGTAAGAGAGTATTCAAAGATAAAGTATAAGCAGTGAAGATGTCTATAAATTTGATGCTTAAGTCACACATCACATTCCCCACCTCCTACCCTGGGGTGGGCAGGTATGTTCTAAAAGTTATTCTCCTTTCACATAACATGCAATTCCAAAATACTGGGCAACACCCGTTATTCTGACAAGCTTCAGAACACATAAATCTATTTAGCTTTATAAATGACTGAAATTCATTCTCTCAAGGTCAGAATTTCTCCAACAGAGAGCCATATATTTATGCCTTGTTTTCTCAATGAGCTTCTAAGCTAAGACAGTAGATCCTTGAATCCCTGTACCTTAGAAATTTTAGTTTATCTTCTCAATTATTGATGGAAGTCATCAGAAATCAAACATACATATAGGTCAATGCTACTCTGTCCCAATGAGCTGCAAAGCCATGTTTTCTATTTCTTGTTAAGTACACTTTTTACCTTGATTATTATTTTATTTAATGTTAAAATAACATGAAGAAATGTCTACTACTCAGTAAGACGTACGTCTAAGTGAGGGGTAGAGCCCTTTTTGCTTTCTTAACCACTCCATTAACAAAGGGGACTATTACCTCTAAAGAGGTAAGTATGTGAAGTACCAAAAATTAATGTGTGACTTTTACAAGTGTGTTGTATTAAAACTCTGAAAAAGCAATTACCAAGGCAGAACTTTGCTTAAATAATCTCTACAGTTAGAATTTGGTGAATGGCTACAATTTGGTTCTGTTGATAAACACAGCTTAGAAATCATTGTTGGGACATGTGGGCTTTGGTTCCAGTTTGTCTGTCCTGTGTGTATTTTGGCAAGCAACCTAATGCTTCTTTACATCTCTGTTTCTCTATTTGTATGGGGGAGAACATTAACACAAAATGAAATTTGTATAGTGCTTTGGGACACCTGGACATATTGTACTGTTTTGGACAGATATTGAGGTGAAATTTGTTTAATCTACTGCAAAATCAGAATAATACTTTGCTTAATGTTGGTTGTGTTGTGTTTACTAAAGTGTGTTTGTTTCATTAAACATTAGCTCTGCAGGATTAGATGTTACAAGAAATGGGCCTACTTTTGTCAATAAATTTATGAAACCCAAAGGTAAACAAAGTTAAACAAAGACCCTTACTATGGGACTTCTCAAAGGCTTTAATATGTTAATGAGCATTAAGAATCTCCTCAATGGGTATGGTGTATGGTGTTTCCCAAACTTGTTTAACAATAGCATTTTTTTTAACTTTTGCTTTGGGGTTATAGGAAAGCTTTTGTGAAATGCTTGGCAGAAGAATAAGCACCATTAATAAGGCCAATCCAAAATCTTAAAGAGGAAGCACAGTGTTCTTTTAATATTATAACTAGAGGCCCAGTGGATGAAAATTCATATGCTGGAATGAGCTCCCTCAACCTGGCCTGCCCCCTCTCATAGTCCAGGAGCCCTCAGGGTGGGCTATCAGAGGAAGGCTACGCCCCATCACATTTGCTGCTGCCACTGCCAGCAGTGTAAGACTTGGCTGGTTACCTGAGCCTTGGGCAGCCACCATTCAAGGCTTGCCTGCTCCTCTGGCTGGCCCTGGGCAGCTGGGGGACTGAGGGTTTGGGGGACCCTGGAGGAGGTGCATGGAGTGGCCAGACCTACCTGGGGATGAGCCCGGCCCTGCCATGTGCCTACTGCCCAGGCAGGCTGAGAGGACTGGGTGCCACCATCATGTGGCTGTGGGTGCCACCATCTTTGAGAATGTGGCAGTCAATTAGCATATTCCCTCCTTATTGGCTATGGGTGCTATCATCTTTGAGGGTGGGGCGGTCAATTAGCATATTCTCTTTGTGATGGTGTGAGGGTCAATTAACATATTCCCTCTTTATTAGATAGGATAGAAACTGCCTCAGTTGATCTGCAGTTAACTCACAGACCAGCTATTTATTTGTAACTCTGTAAAACATACTGGTTGAATCATACTGAATTTATAGTTTTATAGTTGAAAAAATGATGAACCACTATTTTTTCATATACTGTCACCTAATAGCAATGGTCCTTGTAGATTGAACCCTTGATTCTAGTGGGCTAAATCTAGTATGCCTACAAACTTCCACTCCCATCAGTTGACTTATATGTTGACCAGGATCTGTTGTGTTGTTCCCAAACATTTTATGACAGTTGTGCTTGTTCTTATAATCACATAATTTAATTAGACATTATGTAAACTCATACACTATATGTATGAGTATGAAAATAAAGTTGTTGATTCTATGAAAACTAGATTGAATGCTTTGTTAAGACTTATTATGGTGAGATTTAAAAATTGCTGTATGGGAAGTCCATACTTAAAAGATTGAGATTTTCTGAAAGATTATGGGGAGAGGATCTTAAAATTGTGAAAGTCTGTATTCTGCATTCTAAGTGATTTTTATTTCAAGGTGATATGTTATGGTAATGGTCCTATCAGAAGACCTATGGTATACTCAATGTCAAAAGATTGATAAATATAGAGGGATTATATCCAAATATCTTAAAATCAGTATGGTTTTGGCACTGACCAATCAGAACAAATGTCTGTCCCAACAGAAAGGGCACTCAAACTTCAATAATTGTACAGTCATGCTAGTACATGTTGGCTGAATGTCAGTTCTGTCTATAAATGGTATAACATTTTGATAGTTTAGATAATTTTAAAACAATTTCTTACTTTAGAGAAGTGTTATGATTATCTGGATAAATGCTACTCCTAATCACCTCAGAAGAAAATGGAATTACTACTAATATCAACTGTGAAGACCTAGTATAATACAATTTGCAAGGTACTTTTCATATTATCATCCCCTTTAATGTTCAGAAACTGAAGAAATTTAGCCCCTGCAGTCTAATGTCCTAGAAGCCCCTTTGAAGCAACCATAGAAACAGGTAGGGTTATAGAAAACAGAATTTAATTGCATGAATAGTTTCCTTGTTAATCAATAATTTCATTTAAGCAGAAGGTTACAAAGAGGAAGAAAGAAAAAAAGTATTTGGAAACTGGACTTCAGGTTTGGTCTGAACAATCAGAATATTTGCTGCCACAAGAGTGGGGTGGAAGGGAGAGGGGGAAGGGAAACATCTATAATACTTTCAACAATGAAGATATATATACTGAGTGGCTAGATTATTATGAACTCTGAATCTGCAACCAAGATTACTCTATCCAGCAAAGCTATCATGCAGAATTGAAGGTCAGATAACTTGCTTCGCAGATAAGAAAAAGCTAAAGGAGTTCATCACCACCAAACCAATACTATATGAAATGCTGAAAGACATTCTTTAAGAAGAGGAAGAAGAAAAAGATAAAAGTGTAAATTAGGAACAACAAATACACATCTATCAACAAATGAATCTAAAAATCAAGTGAATTAATAAGCTGATGAACAGGATAAACAGTGAATGTAACAGAATCCCGGACATAGAGAGGGAATGGACTGACAACTCTTGGGGAGAAAGGAGGTGTGGGAAGTGCAGCAAGAGACTGGACAAAAATCATGCAACTATGGGAGACAACAGCGGAGGTGGGTGAGGGCGGAGGGTGGGATGGGTACCAGGTGGAGGGGAACTATAGGGGAGAAAAAAGGGAACAATGTAATTAATAAACTGAACAATAAAGATTAAAAAAAGAAAAAAAAAAGAGAATCTCTTGGAGGAGAGGGAAAGTATTGTGGTGGGGGCACAGGGAGCTAAGGAATCAATATTTTAACAACTACCTAGTGAATCTTTTGAGCATCTAAATTGAGTTGATGAGAAATAGGGAGAGGTTGGTAAAGGGTAATAAGTTTTAGTTATGATTAAGATATGAGCATCTAATGTAAAATAACACTAGAGGCCTAGTGCACTAAATTTGTGCACAGAGGTTGTGTGTGTCCTTTAAGCCAGACTGCACCCTTTCCAATCTGAGACCCCTAGAGGGATGTCCAACTACCTGTTTAGGGTCAGTCCTAGTTTGATCCGGCCTAAATGGGCAGTTGGATAACCCTCTTACAATCCAGGACTGCTGGCTCCCAAACCCCTCACCTGCCAGCCTTCCTGTTTGCCTCTAACTGCTTCTGCCTGCCACGCTGATCACCCTTAACTATTCCCCTACCAGCCTGATCAATGCCTAAATGCTCCCCTGCCATCTCAATTGCCCCTAACTGCCCTGCCCTGCTAACTTGGGTACCACTAACTATCTTCCCCTTCAGGCCTAGTTGCCCCCAACTGCACTCCCCTGCAGGCCTGGTCACTCTTAACTGCACTCCCTTACCAACCTGATTGCCCCTAACTGCCCTCCCCTGCCAGCCTGGTCCCCCCAATTGCCCTCTGATGCCAGCCTGGTCCCTCCGACTGTTCTCCCCTACAGGCCTGACCCCTGAAACTGTCCTCCCCTGTGGGCCTAGTCACCCTTAACTGCTCTCCCCTGCTGGTTTTGCCCCCCCGCAACTGCCCTCCCCTACTGACCTGGTCCCCTCCAAATGCCCTCCCCTTCAGGCCTGGTTGCCCCCAAGTGCCCTCCCATGGAGTCCTTGTCCACCCAACTGACCTCCCCTGTTGGCCTGATCACCCACAATTGCCATCTTATGGTGGCCATCTTGTGTCTACATGGGGGAAGGATCTTTGACCACATGTGGGTGGCCATCTTGTGTGTTAGAGTGATGGTCAATTTGAATATTACTCTTTTATTAGATAGGATTGTGACTGTACTTGATAAAACTGTATAATTTGAATGTGCTAAGAGAGTAGAACTTAAATGTTCACACCAAAAACAAGGGGGAGATAAATATTAGAGGTGATGGACGCATTAATTAACATGATGGGGGGCTCTTTTTGTAATGTATATCAAATCACCACATTGTTCACTTTAAATATCTTATAATTTTATTTTCAATTATCCTATCTAATAAAAGATCAATATGCAAATTGACTGTGTCTCTGATCAAACCATGCCCACAGCCATGCCCATCAGCCAATCAGGAGCAAATTATACAAATAAACTCCAACCAAGATGGCTGCTGCCACTGAGAGCAAGAGGGAGGCTTGGGTTTTTTTCAGCAATAGAGGAAGCCAAGATTTCCACCTATCCTTGCCAGATTAGGCTTCCACTCAATGCTGCAAAGTTTCAACTATAGAAGATATATCCCAACAGAAATGGGGGCAGCCATGGAGCTAGAGAGAGCAGTGGCTAGGGTTGACCCAGAGATGGAAGAAGCCAAGCTTTCTGCAGCCCTGGCTTGCCTTGGCTTCTGCTTAAGGCTACAAAGTTTCAATTATAGAAGTAAATATCCCAAGAGAAAGGGCTGAGGTCAATTGTAGAACATAAATTAATCCCAGATCCCAGAGCCTCAGCTTGGGTCGCTGGGGGGCATGGCCAGCCTGCAAACCACAACAGGCCTCTCGCCCAGGCTGCCCCACACTCCAAGGGAACCTCCACCCTGATCTGGGAAACTTCAGGGCAAACCAGCTGGCTCCTACCCATGCACCAGGCCTCTATCCTATCTAATAAAAGAGTAATATGCAGATTGACCCCCTACGCCAACACACAAGAGGACTGCTCCCAGTGGTCATAGATCCTGCCCCCAAGTGGACACAAGATGGCCACCACAAGATGGCCAGCAAGGGAGAGCAGTTAGGGGTGACCAGGCCAGCAGAGGAGGAAAGTTGGGGGCAAACAGTCTGGCAGGGGAGCAGTTAGACATCAATTAGGCTGACAGTGTAGTGGTTAGGGGATGATCAGGCTGGTAGGCAGAAGCAGTTAGGGACAATCAGGGAGGCAGGCAGGTGAGCAGTTTGGAGCCAGCAATCCTGGATTGTGAGAAGGATGTCCGACTGCCCATTTAGGCCCGATCCCACCTACATCGGGCCTAAATGGGCAGTCGTACTTCCCTCCAGGGGTCCCAGATTGGAGAGGGTGCAGGCTGGGCCGAGGGACATCCCCCTATCCCATGCACCGGGCTTCTAGTTCATTAATAAGCTGAAAAATGAAACTGAGAGCCATTATTTTAGAGGATGTGTCTTGAAACTTTCTGATCTTGCTAAGGTTTTGGGTCTGAAATGTTATAGAAAGGATTGTAAGCAGGGTAGAGAGGACCTTCCTCAAGTATCAACAGGGACAGATACTCAGTCATGAAGCAGCACTCTCTGTTTCTAAGTCAAAACAGTACTGGCGTTAAAGGGGAAACTGATGCTCAGACCATTAGTTCTGGGGGAATATGTGTCTTTTTAGGAACAAGCCACATTTCAGGGAATAATCTGAGATTCTCACCCACCTTCCCTCAAGTGCCAACAGTTAACTAAGGTTTGGGACCAGCTCTAGTGCTCTTGTTCCTCAACAGAATTTAAAGTAGCCGTTCTCAGAAATAAAGTTCTTTGATAGGGGCTAAGAACCTCTTATAGAAATGATTGACACAGACTTGCCCAACATTTTTTTCTACTAACACCCCCAATTAAGCAAGTTTGGGCTGTGTTTCCAACTACAGAAGGAGGAGACCTTTCTTTGATAGCTACTTGTACACACCATGGAGGCAGCATAAACCGAAACACAGCCCACACAAAGAACAATTCTATGGAGTACAAGTCTTAGAGATCATAATGTTGACTTCTCATCTTGCTGTTAATATTGTCACCCAATTTCAGAATAAAGCAGAATTCCACTGAAGCCTTTATTTATTTTAATAACCCAGATAAATAGACATCAGCTTACGGCCATTATCATGGGTCTAGGCAAGACCTTATCTTGTTGTTGTATTAGTTTGTGAGAACTGCCATAACAAAGCACTACAAATTTGGTGGCTTCATGCAATAGAAATTTACTGTGTCAAATTCTGGATGTTAGAAATCAAATCAAGGTGTCAGCAGGGCCATGTTACCTCTGAAGGCTCTAGGTGAAGAAGACGTTTCTTTGTCTCTTCCTAGTTTCTGATGGTTGCCAGAAATCCATGGCAGTCCTGGTCCGTAGAGATTTCATTTCAATCTCAGCTTCCATTGTCATATGACATTCTCTCTGCATGTCTTCACATTGTTTTCCTTCTGTGCATGTGTGTCTCTATGTCACTTCTTTTCTTTTAAGAATACCAGTAATATTGGATTAAGTGCCCACCATACATCAGTACAACTTCATCTTAACTAATTACATCTGCAAAAATCTTATACCTATATAATAAAGAGGGAATATGTTAATTGACTGCCCTACCCTCAAAGATGGCAGAACCCACAGCCAATAAAGAGGAGATATGCTAATTGACTGTCATGCCCTCAAAGATGTTGATTTCCACAGCCACAAGATGGCAGCACCCAGTCCCCTCAGCACCCCTGGAGTGGCAGGTGCTTGGCAAGGCTGCCCTCCCCTGCAGGCCTGGTCTCCCCTAACTTCCCTCCCCTGCTGGCTTTGTCCCCACCAACTGCCCTCCCCTGCTGGCCCCAGTCCCTTCAGCCCCCCAGCTGCTCAAGGGCAGCCCAAGGTGCAGGCAAGCCTCAGATGTCAGCTGCCCAGAGCAGGCCCAAGGGATAGGCAAGCCTTGGATAGTGGCTATCCAGCCACCTAGGGCTGCCTGAGGCTCAGGTAACCAGGGCCAACTGAGGCTTGTGCTGCCAGCAGTGGCAGCAGCAGAGGTATGGTGGAACATTGCCTTTCCCTGATTGCCAGGTGGCCTCCTGACCCTGAGCGCTCCCAGACTGTGAGAGGGGGCAGGTCAGGCTGAGGCACCCTCCCTTGAGTGCATGAATTTTCATACACCAGTCCTCTAGTATATATAAAAGCCAAGCAACCAGAAGGACGGAACAACCAGAACAACCAGAATGACTGCTGGCTATAATGTGCATTGTGGTGGCCAACCAGCCTGATGGGACCCCCAATTGAACCCCAAACTGCCCACAGCCCCTCTTCACACTGGCCGCACCTCCAATCGACCCCCCTCACCCCAATCAGGGGTGGGGCCAGCCGGCCAAATTCCCATGGCCCCTCTTCCCTGCTGTCCTGGCCTAATGGACCCATTGGGATAGGCTGGCTGGACCCCAACCATGCATGAATTCATGCACCAGGCCTCTAGTTTCCAAATAAAGTCACACACTGAACTTTCAGGAAAGGCATGAGTTTAGAGAGGATACTATTCAACCCAATATAGTTTTGATGTTATTTTTATGTCATTATTTATTATTGTTTTTCTCCGTTACTCTCCCTTTCATTTTCTTCTATTCCTCTTGATTGCAACTTTTAACTAAATTAAACATATGTCCTTTCATTCCAATTTCCTTTTTTATTTAGGTGAATATGCATCCCTAAAGATGCAATGTAGTTAAATTTATATAGAGTTTTTAAATAAAAATGGAGTTTTGCTCTAAATTGCATTCTGTTTCATGTCTATTTCATTCACTATATTTTTGTGATCTTCCATGCTGATATATGTCCATTTAACTAATTTCTTCTCAATGCTACATATTCTATCAGCAGCAAATACCATGTATGTCCATGCATAACCTTAGTGATAGACACTTAGGTTACTTCCAACTCTTTGATGTTACACACTACAATATATTGCAATTGTTACTTTCATCTGCATCTTCTGTGTCTTTTTTTTTTTCCAAAGCCGTATGTATGTTATTATTTATGGTCTAAAGTTTTGCATATGTCTCCATTCTCCCTGCTTGACAACCCCCTCAGCCATTCCTACCCCAGGCAAGCCCCCACCCAGTGTCTGTGTCCAATGGTTATGCTAACATGCATGCATACAAGTTGCTCTCTAACGCCTCCCTCCCCTGCCATTTGTCTGGATCTATTCTTTTTTATCTTTATTATTCAGTTTATCAATTACATTGTTCACTTTTTTCTCCCTATAGCTCCCCTCCACAAGGTACCAATCCCACCCTCAACCCTCACCCCCCCATTGTCCTCTCCCATAGTTGCATGATTTTTGTTTAGTCTCTTGCTGCACTTCCCACACCCCTTTTCTCCCCAAGAATTGTCAGTCCATTCCCTCTCTATGTCCATGATTCTGTTACATTCACCAGTTTATCCTGTTCATCAGATTATTAATTCACTTGAATTTTAGATTCATTTCTTGATGGATGTGTATTTGTCATTCATAATTTACACTTTTATCTTTTTCTTCTTCCTCTTCTTAAAGAATATCTTTCAGCATTTCATATAGTATTGGTTTGGTGGTGATGGACTCCTTTAGCTTTTTCTTACCTGTGAAGCACTTTATCTGACCTTCAATTCTGCATGATAGCTTTGCTGGATAGAGTAATCTTGGTTGTAGATTCTTGCTGTTCATCACCTTGAATATTTCTTGCCACTCCCATCTGGCCTGCATCGTTTCTGTTGAGAAATCTGCTGACAATCGTATGGGTGCTCCCTTATAGGTAACCATCTGTTTTTCTCTTGCTGCTTTTAATATTCTCTCTTTGTCTTTTGCTCTTGGCATTTTAATTATGATGTGCCTTGGTGTGGTCCTCTTAGGGTTTCTATATATTGGGGTTCGGTGCACTTCTTGGACTCCTAAGTCAATTTCTTTCACCAGGTGGGGGAAGTTTTTGGTCACTATTTCTTCAAATAGGTTTTCATTGTCTTGCTCTCTCTCTTTTTCTGGCACCCCTATAATTCGGATGTTGGTATGCTTGAGGTTATCCCAGAGGCCCCTACACTATCTTCAGTTTTTTGGATTCTTTTGGTTTCTTGCTTTTCCAGCTGAGTGGATTTTACCTCTTTGTATTTCAAATCTTTAACTTGGTTCTTGGGGTACTCTAGAGTACTTTTAGGTCTTTGTATAATATTTTTTATTTCAGTCAGTGTATGTTTAATTTCTGGTTGGTCCTTTTTCATATCCTTGAAGGTCTCGTTCATATCCTTGAGGGTCTCGTTCATTTCCTTTTAGGTCTCATTCATTTTCTTGTAGGTCTTGCTTATTTCCTTATAGGTCTTGGCCTTTTCTAGGAGCCTCTTGAGAAGCCCTATAACCGTGGTTTTGAATTCCATGTCCAGTCGTTGTTTTCCTCCATTTCTTTCACATCTGATTTCTTTCCATGTCTCTGCATGGTGGCTGCTTCCCTGAGTTGGTCAATTAGCTTTTTGTGGTAGATGTTCTACAGGGGACAGTGGCTCAGCCTCCCCAGTTACCTGAGGTGGATATGGGTTGCACAGTCTTGTTGAAGTTAGGACCAGGTTAATTGTTGTTAGCACTTGGAGGGGTTGACCTCCAGGCCAATTGTCTGTGAAGTTCAGCTGTGTTCAGGTTGGATGGGCAGAGTCTCCGGGCCAAGCACACAGTGTCAGCCCTGCCCTATGTGGCCCCAGAGACTCTGTGCCTGTGGCAACGGCCGCCAGCACCTCTGAGAGAGAGCCACTGCCGAGCTCCACCAGCTCCTGGAGAATTCAGACTTTCTCCAAATGAGTCTGCACACCCAATGTCTCACTCAGGGTTGCAAAACAATGCATTCTGACTGTTTCTCGAATGAGAGAGCAAGTCACGAGTGCTCTCTGTTCAGTCACACAGCTGCACTGTTCCCAAGTTCGTGTGCACGCTGCACAAGCTCACCTTTTCCACAAGCTGGCAGGCCCCTGCAGCACCTGAGCTTCAGCCCTCCAACTGTCCAGTTTTTACCCCGTATGATTGTGAGTTCCCTGGAATTTGCCCAGAGCTGGGGAATCAGTCCAGTGGGATGTCTTTGTCTCCCCGTTCAAGAAAACTGGTTGGGTTTTCAGCCACCCGCCCTATCCGCTGGCACGTGCTCTGCGCATATCTTCAACGCTGTCCTCAGCCACTCCTCTGAGTCACAATGTCCTATCTTCTCTTTTATTTGTGGAATTTTCACTCAGCCAGCTTTCCAGTGATTCTGGATGGTGTTTGTTCTTTTGTTAAGCTGTAGTTTTGAAATTGCTGTGTGGGGCAGCAAGATAGGTGTTTACCTATGCCGCCATCTTGGTTCTCCTCCTCCTGTATCTTATACATAATTTTCCGGTTTATATATCAGAAGTAGAATTTCTTTACTACAGCATAGGTTGAGAGCATAATTAAACTGCTATGCTTAATGTCATCCCCTACCCAGCACTAGTTGCCTCCCTATTTGCAACACATTCCCTGGTCATATTATAATCCTTATACATCACACTACAGTGTAACTGTCAATCTACTTGTCTATTTTTACCACTAGATTATAAACATTTTGAGGAAAAAAACTGGGTCTTAGTCATTGTTTGATCCACAGTGCCTAACCTATTGCCTGACATATAGAAGGAATTAATAAATATTTATATAAAGAATGGATAAATAATTTTCTTAGAAAATTTGGCTCATATTTTCTCTAAGAACAGAACTGCATTCCCATTTTAGAATTCATGAGAATATAAACATTTGCTCTAAGTCGTCTTTCCTAATATAATAAAGATCATGTTTTAAGGCTCTTAAATAATTAGTTGAGGCTCTTAAATAATGCTACAACCTTCTCTACAGCATTTTCTGGTTTCTAGTGTGTAGTTCATCAAGAGCCATATCATAGATTCATACTTCCAGTTATAAAATAAATAAGCCTTGGGGATGTGATGTACAGCATGGTGCCTATAGTCAATAATACTGTATTATATATTTGAAAGTTGCTAAATGAGTAGATATTAAAAGTTCTCATCACAAGAAAAAACATGTAACTATATATGGTGATGGATGTTAACTAGACTTATTATGGGGATCATTTTGTAATATATACAAATGTTTAGTCATTATATCATACAACTGAAGCTAATATAATGTTATATATCAACTATATCTCAATTGAAGGGGGATAAAAGAACCACACAGTTTCTGTAATAATGTGGGAAAGACTTTTTTCCTACCTATGGAAGCTGGACCATGAGGCTTATTACCCCAGGGGAAAAGAATCATCAATATGAAAGGGGTTCTGAGCACTTGGGAAAAGGAAGTTGACATCCTCCACCATCTCTTCCAGGAGTAAGTGAAGGAAAGAGGGACAAAGTAGAGTAAATAATTATAGATTCTTCTCATCTAAGGATGGGGTTATATCCCAATAAATCCATTGTAAGTTGAAAATATCATAAGTCAAAAATGCATTTAACACACCTAACTGACCAAACATCATAGCACAGTCTAGCCTGCCTTAAACATGTTCAGAACAATTACATTAGTTTACAGTTGGGAAAAATAATCTAATAAAGCCTATTTGACAATTAAGTTTTGAGTATCTCATGAATTTATTATGCTATTGGGCCATAAATTTGAAAAACTTTAGGTCAAACCATTGTAAGTCAGGGATCATCTATAGTCAGTTACCAGCACTTCCCTCTGAAGGTCTAAATCTTGTAGTATATTAATTTGTAGCTGTGTAACAAGTTACCCCAAAACTTAATTTAAAATAAACTTTTAGTTCTGTGAGTTAGAAATCTGGACATTCCTTAGCTGAGTCCTCTGGCACAGGTCTATAATAAGATGACTATCAAGGCATTGACCAAGGCTGCAGTCTCATCTGAAGGCTCGGCTAAGGAAGGATCCAATTCCAGATTCACTTACATGGTTCTTGGCAGGACTTAGTGTCTCACAAGCACTTAGATTGTGGGCGTCTGTTCTTTGCTGGGTGCTGGCAAGAAGCTTTTTTCAACCACTTGCCTCTCTGTGCAACAGTTTACAACATGGCAACTGACTTCCATCAGAGTGAATTTTTGAGGAAGCCAGAGAAAGTGAGCATGATAGAAGCCACAATATTTTGTAAACCCAGTCTTAGGAGTGAAGTTTTATCACCGTTGCCAAGGTCCATTCAACTGGAAGCAAGTCACTAGACCTAGCACACATTCAAGGGGAGAGAATTATACAGAATGTGATTCTTGGAAGGTAGAGATTATTGGGTACCATCTCATATGCTGCCCAATGCTCAGAGGTTTATCCTACCTAATAAAAGGGTAATATGCAAATTAATTGTCACTCTGTCACAAAGATGGTGGCACCCATAGCCACAAGATGGCAGCACCAAGTCCTCTTAGCCCTGCCGGGGTCCCCCAGTCCCAGGGTGGGGGTGTGGGACTGCTGAAAGCGGGCAGCATGAGTTACCTGGCGGTGATGAGACAAGCATTTTGCACCCTGCCTCAGGTGGACCTCTAGGCCACAGAGAGCCTCTGGGCAGCAGGCATGGAGTGACCAGGCCCTGGCAGAGAGCTACTGGCACATGGATTTGTGCACAGGGTTACTAGTACTAAGATAAAAAGGCCAAAAGCAATGAGGCTTTCTGCCATGTTTCCCACTTGGATATCTAGAAATACATAGTTTCAAAGGGGAACACTTTCCCTCCATCTATGTGGAGTGGCCATGAAGGAGCAAAGTTTTATGATGTGGAACAGTTAGGCAGAGAGAGGGATGGAGTCAGCACTCCTACCCCTCTCTCTGCTGCTTGGTGGGGTGGCATTAATCTAGAATTTCTTTATGGCCAGCAGCCCTGCCAAAAGACTTTTATGACAAAAGAAAAAGTGACCCCTATTTCTCTGAGACCATGGTGCTGATCATCTATCTGGAGAGCAGATAAAGAATATGGGTCATATTTACAGAAATAAGTACAATTATTTAGGGCTGAAGTGGAGACAACATGATCAAGCCAAGTGAACCAATCCTAAGTTTCTCTTTCGAAGACCTCACCAGTGGCTGCCAGCAGGGTGTCCAATAGTCAGGAAGGCACGACACAATGTCATCTAGGCCAGTGATCCCAAAAGATGGCCCAAGCACTTGTGTGCACAGTTTCAAGGATTTATTCAATGCTCCCAGAATCTTCCACCATCACCTGCCATTGCCTAGAGAAGGAACAGATAGAATAGGATCTGGATGATTAAAGTGAGTTACCCACTACAGACTGTCTATTATCAAAAGAAACTGAGGCACTTCTCAAATGTAAACATCTCCCTGTTATACATCAGGATAGAAAAATTTAGACTAGTTATAAGACATAAATAAGCTATGTTTTCTTAATGTTTTGTGGTTGTGGTGTTTATGTTTACAACCTTTATTATATTAGGAACAGGGACTTTTACAGGAATAATCAGTTGTAAAATTAGTAATATTATATAAATATTCAGTAATTATTTCTTTTCTTAAAATCCTAACACGAGTATATTTTTTATTGATACTTATAGGAGGGAGAAGGGAAGAGAGAGAAATAAACATCAATATAAGAGAGACACATGGATTGGTTGCCTTCTGCATGTGCCCCAACCAAGGCCAGAGATTGAGTCTGCAACCAAAATATGTGTTCTTGACTGGGAATTGAATCTGAGACCCTTTAGTTCATTGGCTAACACTCTAATCACTGAGCCAATCAGGACCAAGAATTATTTCTAATTGCACAATGCATTGAATTGAATCAATTTACATATATATATATATATATATATATATATATATATATATATATATATGATATTATATTATATTAGGAAGTAAAATTTTCCATGAGAAAAAAAATGTAAAAATAGAGTAGAGTATGAGGGATTTTGGTGTGTGTGTGTGTGTGTGTGTGTGTGTGTGTGTATAAGTGCAGGGTGTAGTATATATATATAGCCAAGGATGTAACATCCACTATGACTGCAGGCTTGACCGAACACCAGGCTGCACACACAGCAAATGAGTGGGCTAAACTGTTGAACTCACAGAGAGAGAGAGAGGCAGGGCTGATCATCAGCAGCAGCAGCTGCTGGTGAGGCATGGAGAGAGAAGCAGGGTGACCAGACCCTGCTTCTTTCTCCCAGCCTCGTCAGCAGCCAAGCCCCTCTCTCTCCAAGAGGTCAGCAGTTCAGCCTGCTTGCCAGCAGCTTGGGGCAGCTGCTGATCAGCCCCACCTTTATGATCAGGCCTGGAGATAGGTCTGAAGATGTTGACTGGAATAGAAACCGACCAATCAGAACCAAATCTGGGTGAATTGCGAGGAGCCAATGGCTGCCTAGAAGGTGGGGCTTTTGATGCTGAATGGCATAGAAACCAACCAATAAGAACCAAATCTGGATGAACTGTGAAGGCAAAATGTAAGGTGGGGGATGAGGAGGGGTTTTAAGGGCAATAGCTGTTTGGTGTAAGGTGTAAGAAAGTGATTTGATTTTTTAATGACCGGTTTGGCAGTATAGTGCAAATATAGCTGGCTATCAGTCCAGGCATAGGGATTATGTGTTTTTGTCTGCCAAGAGAATCTCCTCCTGCTGAAAAAGGGTTTTTTTTTACCCATTTAAGTAATTCTATCATATATAATCTATCTATACTAATAAAAGGGTAAAATACTAATTACACTGGGTCAACTTCCAGACTTTCGATTTTCTTCTGGACAAAGCCATAGTGGTGGGCAAGGTCAGACTGGCAGAGGAGGGCAGTTGGGGATGACCAGGGAGGTAGGGGGGCAAGGTAGGGGATATCAGGCCAGTAGGCAGAAGGGTTAGGGGCAATTAGGCAGACAGGCAAAGGGGTTAGAGGTGATCAGGCAGACAGGCAGGCAAGTGGTTAGGAGACAGTTGTCCTGGATTATGAGAGGGATGTCAGATTGGAGAGAGTGCAGGAGGCTGGGCTGAGGAAACCCCCCTCCATGTACAAATTTCATGCACCAGGCCTAGTTAACTATAATAGTCTGAGTAGGTCTCACTGAGAAGATGAGACTTAAGCAAATAGTTAAAGGAGATAAGGGAGTAGTCAAAGAGATATCTGGGAAAATAACATTTTAAACAGAGGAAACAACTAAGGCTCTAAAGCAGGAATATAAAGGCCCGGTGCATGAAATTCATGCACAGGGGGTGATGGGGGTGTCCCTCAGCACTGCCTGCACCCTCTCCAATCTGAGACCCCTTGAGGGATGTCTGAGTGCCCGTTTAGGCCCGATCGGGATCGGGCCTAAATGGACAGTCAGACATCCTTCTCACAATCCAGGACTGCTAGTTCCAAACTGCTTGCCTATCTGCCTCCCTAATTGCCCCTAACCGCTTTTGCCTGGCAGCTTGGTCACCCCCTAACCACTACCCTGCCAGCCTAATTGATGTCTAACTGCTCCCCTGCCAGCCTGTTTGCCCCCAACTTCCCTCCTCTGCCGGCCTGGTCACCCCTAACTGCCCTCCCCTGTAGGCTTGATTGCCCCCAACTGCCCTCCCTTGTAGGCCTGGAACCTCCCACTGTCTTCCCTGGTGGCCATCTTATGGTGGTCATCTTGTGTCCACATGGGGGCTGAATCTTTGACCACCTGGGGGCAGCAATCTTGTCTGTTGGAGTGATGGTCAATCTGCATATTACTCTTTTATTAGATAGGATAGAGGCCTGGTGCATGGGTGTGGACTAGCTCGTTTGCCCTGAAGGGTGTCCTGGATCAGGGTGGGGATTCCCTTCGGGTGTGGGGTGGCCTGGGCAAGGGGCCTATGGTGGTTTGCAGGCCAGCCACGCCCCCCAGCGACCCAAGCGGAGGCCCTGGGATCTGAAATTAATTAATTTCTACAATTGAAACTTTGTAGCCTGGAGTGGAGCCAAGCCTTCTGCTTGTTCTGTGGCAACAGCCATTTATGTTTGAGACTTTGTAGCCTAGAGTGGAGGCCTAGGCTAGGACTGCAGAAGTTTGGCTTCCTCCATCACCCCAGCAACCCCAGCTGCTTCTCTCTCCAGCTCCGTGGCTGCTGCCATTTCTGTTGGGATTATGTATCTTCTATAATTAAAACTTTGTAGCATTGAGTGGAGGCTTAGGCAGGCAGAAAGCTTGGCTTCCTCCGTTGTTGGGGAAACTGAAGCTTCCCTCCTGCTATCAGTGGCAGCAGCCATCTTGGTTGGGTTTATTGTCTAGTGTTAGGGATAAAAGTGTATACACAAGGCATAAAGCAAGACAAATATGAAAAAAATTCCATATAATCTCCATAAAAACAATGTTATTTAAAATATAGAACTATATATTTCAATGAAGAATAATATTAACTAAGACACTCAGCTTAGAGGGAAAATGTCTTAGAGTAGGGTAGGTAAATCTGCATTAAAAACAAATATTGAAATCTCCATGGCTTATTTTTTCTTCTTCATAAAAAGAAGATACTTTCATTTCACCAGGACAGCATTCTCCAAATAATGCTCAAAGGCTGTTTCCATTGTATGGCTTTGTCATCCTAATGTGCATATTCCAAGAGCTTTCCAGAGTAGAGGAAAAGAGAGTTCTTGGAAAACTCACACTATTCTTTTACCCTTTGTCCTGGAAGTGACACATGTCACTATGCCTAAATTCATTGGCCAGAATTAGTCACTTATCCCAACCTAACTGCAAGGTTCACTGAGAAATGTTGTCTTTCTGTGTGCTAGCAAAAAGGGACATAAATAAGGTCTAGTAAAAAATAGCATTGTCTTGGTCCTGGATGGGTAGCTCAGTTTGTTAGAGTGTCATCCGATATCCCAAGGTTGTGGGTTTGATTCCTGGTTAGAGCACATACAAGAATTAACCAATGAATGCATAAGTAAGTGGAAAAACAAATCTCTCTCTCTCTCTCTCTCTCTCTCTCTCTCTCTCTCTCTCTCTCTCTCTCTCTCAATAAAATAGATATCATTGTGTATGATACAGAAGAGAATAAGTCAGATTATGTTAGATTTGTTGGCACTTCCAAGAAGTTTAACCTTGAGTTAAGTCGTAAAAGAAAACAATTATGCCAGTTTTAAAGAGACAGTTGAGATCAACTAAAGAACTTGTATGCATATATGTATAACTCATGGACACAGACAATAGAGTGGTAAAGGCCTGGGTTGGGGGACAGGGATGGAGTAGAAAGGGTCAACTGGGGGAAAGGGACACATGTAATACTTTCAACAATAAAGATTTAATTTAAAAACTAAAATATGTCCAAGAAAAATAAAATAGATAGCTGATAATAAAAGTGTGTGGTGTTTTTGTTTGTTTGCATTTAAAATTTATTGGGTATCTTGCTCCCTCCCTCATCAAATTCTAATGATGTCTTTTGCCCATGAGTGGCTCCTTTTCCCTCTTCTCAAAAGAACTAAGCACATAATATACAATTAACAAATATACAAACTTATTGAATTAAGGAATACAAACTGTAAACTCAATCAGCCCTGCCACTAGTTAGTTTTATTAAAGATTAATGAAGAAAGAGATAAAAGAATAAATGCGTAGAAAGTTCCACTAATAACTAACAATTTATCTATCTTTCATCTTCCTCCAAAGTAACTGTAATTAAGGGTTGATGATGTCATATTTATAATAATGCCTCTATTTGTATCTCCCTTTCAACTTTGCAAAGTGTGCTATATCTGTTATCTTACTATATCCTCTCACCATGCCAGGGCAGTAAGGCAGGCATTATCCCATTTTGCAGATTAGGAAATTAGAACACTGTGATGTCAAGTGAGCTGCCTAAGATCTGCAAATAGTCCTGATGTTGTCACTGGGAACCAGACCTCTGGACTTCCTGACCCCACTAGAACATAGAGGTTCACTACAAATAGAAATCATTCATAGAAGCAAGATAATAAGGTCTACTTTTTAAATTTGAATGTGGAGAAATTCAAGTTGGATATAATAAAGTAATAAGAGCATAATTTTCAAAAAACTAATTTCAGTGTGTGCAGTTTTATAAACTATTCTGGAAGTGAGTGGGATATAAGGTACAGAGGAGTTTACACAGGGGTCAGGAAAGTTTTTCTATAAATGTCCAGCCAGATAGTAAATGTTTTAAACTTAGCAGCCATATTCTCTCTATTGCATACTCTTCTTTCTCATTATTTTTTTTTACAATATTTAAATAATTTTAGTTTACAAGTTGTTAAAAAACAGGCCATGGGTGGATTTATCCTATAAGCTGTTTGTCCACAGAAGATAAGCTGACAGTGACCACACAACTGACTGCTGTAGCATAAACACATTGCTGCCTCGGCACGCCTTGTATCACCTCCTGGGCAATTTTTCTTTAAGGTCACAAATCACCGACTTTCAAATGAGGTATACCACCTGTCGTCTCTAAATTTCTTGCTCTGCTAGTTGACATGCAGTGTCTCCCTTCTGGTACATTGCTGGGTCTTTGACTTAGTTTCATGCACTATTTTTTAGTTCCCTTGCAGTTGGGAGCCATGGAATATGATGCTTCCATTCTCTAGGTAACTATTTGCTCATGTTTGGCCTCTTCAAAGTGTCCTTTCTCCTAACTTTATATACTTGTCCCTCTTTAATATATATATATGTATATACTAGAGGCCAAGTGCATGAAATTTGTGCATGGGGGTGTCCCTCAGCCAAGCCAGCACCCTCTCCAATCTGGGACCCCTAGAAGGATGTCCGACTGCCCATTTAGGCTGGATCCCACTAAGTTCGGTTCCCAACTGCTCGCCTGCCTGCCTTCCTGATTGCCCCTAACCACTTCTTGCCTGCCACACACACACACACACAAATATATATATCCAACAGGAAAGGAAAGAGAGAGAGAAAAATCAGTAAGAGATTGCATGCTCCCCACTGGGGTCGAGCCCATAACCCAGGTGTGTGCCCTGACTGGGAATCAAATTGTGATCTTCTCATTCATAGGTCAATGCTCAACTACCGAGCCACGCTGGTCAGGTCCTGTCTCTCTTTGTATTCTCTTAGCTTCCTCTGGTTAAAGCCTATGGGAGTGGAAAGTGGGGTATCTAGAAGGTCAGTCAGGGGCATTGGAGATAAGCCAGGTGATCATCCAAGGCCAGGGAGCCTTCCCAAGCCTCATTTGCTGTTTTCTCCTGGGATCCTGGCTGTTGCAGTGGGTAAAAGTAGTGTGAGAACTCTTGGAGATCACCAATCTCAGGTGATGTAGGCATGCCTGTCAGAGGTATATGCACTTCATTAACACACAAATGCTCTGCAATGGAAATAAAGCACTTTTATAAGTTTCTCCTAGTGATTTTTAAAAATTTTTGGCTAATTTTTTTTTAGGCAGAACATATTTTGTTCATCCAACAGATGTTTGTAATCCACCATAAATCAGGCACTGTATTAACTGCCAGGTCACAAAGAGAAATGATCCATTGTATCTACTTAAGGAGTTTCTATTTTCAAAAGAGATAGTTGAATATATGGGCTGTTAAAATACAGAGTAAGTACAAATATAGAGCTTTACATGGGGTGCCTCAGGAGTATGAAAGGGATTCTTGATTTTCAGGGAGAAGGGGCAGCTAGTAAAGATGTCATAAAAGAAGTGATATCTGAGCTGAGTAGCAGAGAGAATGAGCAAAATAATCCAGAGAGGGAATAACATCTACAAAGAGGTGTGGAAGAGTATGCTTGATCAGGAACTATCCAGAGCATAATGTGACTTGCACATGTGGTGCCTAGCAAGGAAGGGTGGGTGGTAAGGCACAAATGTAACCTGTGTGAGACTGTACTCTGTGCTGAGATATAAAGTTTGTTAATTCTGAAGGCAAAGGTGAGCAAGTATGGCAGAGCAGTGGCACCCCAAAGTTTGTGTTTTCAAAAGCTCTCTTAGGCTGTGATGTGGACGTTGGACTGATGAAATCTAATGCCACAGCAGGAGGTAATTACAACTGTCCAGCAAAAGAGGGTAGATATTGGAGTTATGGCAGTAACCATGTGGGTAGTAAAAGGGAAAGGTTTAAGAAATGATTAGGAAACAACAGCACTTATAATCATAACTGATTATGAGTATGAAAAAGCAGTTATAATCATAACTGATTATGAGTATGAAAAAGGGCAAGATCCAAAACGATTTCCAGGTTAATGACTTGAAAATGCGGAAATGTTGGAAACACTGAGAGAGGAGCAAAGAGGAAATGAGGAGGCCAGATGAATCATTCCATTTTAGACATGCCCTGGTCTGAAAATCCTCTGGGATGTCTAAGTAAAGATGTTCCATGTACAATAGGAAAAGTTGGTTTAAAGGTTAGGAATAGTGACTCAACTGGATATATCACTAACTAGGTGTTTGAGGCCACGGTTTTAGATGTGGTTGTCCTAGGAGAATTTGGAGCTTGAGAAGTAAACATAAGCAAGGAAAAACCCTAAGGAATCCCATGTTTTTAAGATGCCACAAGAGCTTGCAATAGTGACAGGACATCAAGAAGGCATGGTCAGAGAGATAGGAATATGATTGGAACCACGTGCCATTATAGAATGCAGGAGCCAAAGGAGTGTGAATCTAGTTAAATAAGGGTAAAAAAATATCCATTTTATGTTGAAAATAGGAGATACCTTGTTAAAAACAACTTAGTAGAGTGGTGGAAGTGGTAGCTGGGTTGGAGCTATTTGACCAGTGATTAATTAAAGGAGATAATGTAAATATTGGATGTAAAGTCTTTGAAAACACTTTATTTACCCTTCAGTTTTGCAAATACATAGTAGACTTTTATCAATGTACTAGAGGCCTGGTGCACAAAATTCAGGCATGCGGGGGGGGGGGGGAGGGTCCCTCAGCTAAGCTTGCACCCTTTTCAATCTAGGACCCCTCAAGGGATGTCCAGTTGCTCATTTAGGCCCTATCCCAGTAGGATCGGGCCTAAATAGGCAGTCAGACATCCCTCTCACAATCCATGACTGCTAGCTCCCAAATGTTCACCTGTCCAACTTCCTGATTGCCCTATCCACTTCTGCCTTCCAGCCTGATCATCCCCTAACCACTCCCCTGCAAGCCTGATTTATGCTTACCTGCTCTCCTGCCAGCCTGGTCGCCCCTAACTTCCCTCCTCTGTAGGCTTGATAGCCCCCAACTGCCCTCTCTTGCAGACCTGGTCCCTCCCAACTGCCTTCCCCTACTGGCCATCTTGTGGTGGCCATCTTGTGTCCACATGAGAGCAGTCATCTTTGACCACATGGGGGGAGCCGTCTTGTATGTTGGAGTGATGGTCAATTTGCATATTACTCTTTTATTATATAGGATAATCCTAGACCTGGACTTGGAACTGTCATTTGAAATACTTAATCTATTTAATTTGCATGTCTCAATGGTAATAGAATTGTAGATAATAGGTTTCATAACAGAATCTACAATAACCTCTTTTTCTAAACACAAATCCCCTCTATAATTCTATCAATACTCTGCAGGAAACTCACTACTTTAAAATTATTCTTGTGAATTTATTAAATAACTCCAGTTATTACAGGCTCAACCAGGAACTTGTTTTTGTATCCTGGAGCCCCTGGACAGTTTATAGACCTCCTTTTCTCACCTGCAAGAACACAGACACTCTTGGCCTCTGTCACTAGTCACACCACTTCCTCAGTTTTTCCCATTATCTCTGTCCCCAAGTTTGAAGAGCAAGAAACCATATCTTTGTCTCTCCTTTACTTACTCTCTTCAAAGATTATCACATAGGCTCTTTGTGATTTCAAGGGTTTAGGAGTCTTTCGAATAATGAATAAAGAAAAATAAATAAGAGTAAAAACCAAACCAACAAACATGGGACATTGTGAAAGTTTCAGAAGTCTTGAGTTAAGATCATGAGTAAGGTGTGAAGTGGGCCTTACCCCACTATGCCTATGTAAGGGTTCACAAAGTCATCTCTTTCATAGTTCCCCCCAGATTCTATGTCCTCATGTTCTTCATGACTTTTCTATCAGGAAGACTACAAGGTGACATCAAAAGAGACCAAGAAGCCTTTCTTTCTGATGCTTCTGAGAACCCACAGGGTAAGTGATCTTCATTCCATTGACCTCAAAGAAATGATCGCCTTTGTGTTTTCCCACAGAGCTGAAAAGCCAATCTTAACTCTAAAATACAAATATTTTCCATACTTCCCAGGTCAATCTCATTTGTTAATTTAAAATTCTTGTTTATGTTCTTCTGTAAGTTATTGATTTAAATATAAACTAGAGCTGAAGCAAAGAAAGTGGCCTGAGGCATGAAAGTGGAGACTATTCCATTTCATAATCAATTCACTAGCTATTGTTCTTCAGAAACTCATTCAAACGTTATCAGCCCATTTTACTATTGTATAATTCAGTTTCCATTATATCATTTTGTTCATGAAGTCACATGAGAAATACTTTGCAGATACACTATTATAAGAGGATAGTACAGTGATTACAAGCATGGACTCTGGAGCCAGATATACTGGTTTTGAATCCTAGTTCTTCAACTTACTAGCTTTGAGACCATTTGCAGGTTACTTAAGCTCTCTGTGCCTCAGATTTTTTACCTACAAAATGAGGACAATATTAATATCTCATACGGTTTTCATGAGGATTAGATAAAAGAACTCACATAAAGCACTTAACCAGTACCTGACTGATAGTAAGTATCCAATAAATGTTGGATTTTAAAAATGCAAAATGGTAACTCTCAATTGTGCCAGGGAGAGAATATTGAATAATCAGAATCTCCATGTAAGACAGGAAATACACTTTGAAAAAATGTATCAGTTGATTGTAATATACCACTCTCCATCTTTCTTTAAGAATCAAGGGCATTTCATTTTTCCTTTTCAGCTGTGCTGTCATGTGTCACATAATGAAGCTCTAATGTTTCAATCAACAACAGACTACATATACTAGTACTATAGTGACTCCATCCTATATAATAGAAGGCTAATATGCAAATTGTCCCCTTGACTGGGAGTTTGACCAGGTGGCTGGGCCGGCCTGCCAACCACCCATAGCCCCTCTCCCCCAGTTGGCCTGGCCCTATCAGACTTGCTCAGGGCAGGCTGGTTGCCACTCTGCCCTCTCATGCATGAATTCATTATAATGGATTATGACCAAAAATTTGTTTGCATTGTTGGGAGAAAAGGTTGGACCTGATTAAAATGAATTTATTGCTAACACTGGATGGTTTAAATAGCCAAGGAGGCTCATTACTCTGTTCATCTGCTGTGTACCCTGAGGCTAAGACTCAGAGTTGGTGAGGGAGCCAGGGAAAAGAGCCAGGGAGAATGCAAGTCTAGGAGCCCACCCCTAACCCAACATGCCCACACCCACACACTTGTGTGCACACACTCACTCCCCTTCCATTCATTTCTCTTTCTTTCCTCCCAGTCCTGTTCCCCTTTCCCTTTCTTCTACCCATACTTATCCTTCTCTCTCCTTTTTATTATTTCTCATGTCGATTTTCATCTCTCTGGGTGTCTTTTGGTCTCTGCTCTCCCTTTCTCTCCCCTTCTCTTCCTCCCATTTTTTCTTCCTCTCTCTTTCCCTCCTCCTGGACTTCTACTCTCCCTCTAAAGGCACCTCCCTTCATAAACTCTGCCCTGTCCCTAAAGTGCACACACATTTTATATTTTATACTGTATGTTTACTGTACCTTTTTAAATGTTTAGATGTGTTTAGATAAACAAATACCACTGTGTTAAATTGCTTATAGTATTCTATACAGTAACATGCTGTATATATTTGTAACCTAGAAGAAATAGACTACACCATGTAGCCTGGGTATGTAGTAGGCTATACTATCTAGGTTTTGTAGGTACACTATGATATTCACATAATAACAAAATCACATAAAAATTCATTTCTCAGAATGTATCCCCATCATTAAGTGACACATGATTGACTATATATATTGTCATTTAAAATAAAAAGAAGTCTGACTCAATCTCCTGTGGGATGAATGCTATCCCTCCCAATTCATTTGTTGAAATCTTAACCCCCAGTGCCTTATTGTATGACTCCATCTGGAGATCCGATCTTTAGAGAGGGGATTAAGTTAAAATGAAATGATTAAGGTATACCCTAATCCAATATAAATGCTATCCTTAGAAGAAGTGGAAATTTGAAGACAGGTACTAGGGTACAATCATGTGAAGACAGGAAGGGGATGGCTATGTAAAGCCAAGGATACAGGCCTCAGAAGCCAACCATGCTTGCATCTTGATCTCAGATTTCTTGTCTCCAGAATTGTGAGAAAAAATAAATTTCTATTAAGTCACCAGTCAATAATGGCCCTAGGAAACTAATACATAATCTAATTGATTCCACTCTATGACTGAGGGATTTTTAAGGATTTCCAAGATATTCTTTGTAAATTCTGTTTAGAATTGTTTCTAGAATCAATAACTCAGTTTATGGAATGTAGTTAGCAAGATCTATTATCTTTATACCTTTAAAGATTTTGTATGTACATATATACCTAACCTTTGGGTATATACATATATAGTATTTCACCACCTCCTTTGTCCACTACAATTCACTAACACAAGCTCTTTTTGTATCCCAGGTATAATCTATATGAGCAATGAAATTCAAACTCATTTAGAGTAATTACATCCTCTCCTTTTATCCCTTAACAAATCTCAAACTACAGTTGCCTCTTCACAAGTGCTTTCCCTCTTTTTAGCCAATCATCTTGACAAAGATGATAAAAGAAAATTAGAATGTGGACAAGTTCATCTGCTCTCTGACATCTTTCAGAAGTAGGGGAGGCTTATGAAATTCTTGTCCTGAATTTACTTAGTTTGGTAGCTTATCTTAATCTGAGATTTGTTCTGTCTGGTCCATTACATTAGGTTGGAGGTACTCTTCTTTATTTTTCTGGACTGTTTATCTCTCCTGCTATCTTTTGTATGATGAAAATATTGAACTAAGAGTACAAACATTATGATGCCAACTATTGCTTGTAACTTGGGTCAAGTTGCTTAGTCTGTTTCTTTGTCTATAAAAAATATAGCTAAAAATATTCCCTCTTATAAGGGATTCCGTTATAGCTTTATGGTTAATTTATATAATATATGCAAAAAATTGTAAATTATTTATTCAGATATATATATATATATAACATTATTATTGCTATTACTATTATTATTAGACATATCCTTTAGTTCTGAGTTCAAGAGATATTTGTGAAACCATATTAGTCTCTTAATTTGCTTATTTTTCATTTTGATTTTTTGAAACAAACCCTCATTTTATAAAATTTAAAACATAGAAAGTATATATGGTAAAAAGTCTCTTTCTTCCTTCTCAGCCTCGCAGTATTCAGTGCCCCTCTTTGGGAGAAACCAATATTTTTTATGGATATCTCCAGAAAGAGTATATGTGTACATTCTTTCTCCTCTCCTTTGTTTTCTCTCAGATATGGACATTATATGAGTTCCTTTCTATGCCATTATCTTTTCTTCCTTATACTGCTAAATTTTCTGGGAATTGTATCTCCTCACTGAGTCATATCCCCATCTACATTTTATGATTTGGGATCAGAAGTTACTTTTCTCTCAATTTTAAAGACTACCCTCTAATAGTCTATAGTACTCACCTATTTATAGTATGGTGACAACCATTACAGGTTGCTTTCCCCTATAATCTTCAGTGGAAGAAGACAGGAAATCACCATCTTTGGCAGCAAGAAACATCTTTCGGTTCCCTCAGACCAAATATCAATCTAGTTTTGTGCAGAGGTTGTGTTTTAATGTTTTCATGAAAGGCATCATGGCACAGTGGAAAGAGGGCCTGTTTTCAAATCAGCCAGATCTATCATTTACTTCTACAGCTTTTAAACTGTTTGATTCTGGCTACGTTTCTGAACCTCACCTCATTCAGTCTCTCCACTTCCACATTGAAAAGTGCATCTGATAAATAATTACCTCAAGGGGTGTCCTCAGAAGATCTGTCTCTTGTTTCAACAGTATTTGGACAGAACATATCTAGGGATACTCCCTCTTCTCCCCTCCAACCACCCTCCAACCTCCTTTTCAGTTGCCACCTTTGGAACCATCTCTGCCATCCTTGGTCTGAGCTTACCTTCTTATTGCCAAGCAACTATGATCTCCCAAACTCATTAGAGTTATTCCATCGAGGTGGAGGCTGCCCACAATCTGCATCTCTGAGCCTCCTTCACCTACCTTTTTCTAGGCTTCTATTTTGACCATGAGGATGTGGCACTCAAGGATGTGGGCACGTCTTCCTCAAGTTGGCCAAGAAGAGGCTCAGTGGTGCCAAGCATCTCTTGAAGATTCAAAACTGGTGTGGTAAGGAATTAAGAACACAGGCTCTTCCAGGACATGCAAAAGCCTTCCCAAGATGAGTGGGATAAAACTTGACTCCATGAAAGCTGCCATGGTCATGAGGAATCTGAATCATACCCTTTTGGATATGCATGCCCCAGTTCTACCAGTGCAGACTCTCATCTCTGTGATTTTCTGGAGAACCACTTCCTGGATGAGGAGATCAAACTCATCAAGAAGATGGGCAACCATATGACTAATGTCTGTAGGCTGGCCAGTCCCCAGGCTGGGCTGGGCAAGTATCTCTTTGTAAGGGAATTATATTCTAATTGGGGAGATAAAATATGTAAAAAACAAAACAAAACAAAGTCAGTAAGTGGCAGAACATGACCCAGCTTAAACTAAGAGTAAATAATTTAATGAAAAAATAGAAAGAAAAGACTTTCATATGAAGGAATGAGATGCAACCATGCTAAATACTAAATGCTATATTATAATTTCTAGAGCTGTTATTCCAAAGTTATGAGTAGCTCAATATTTAGAAGAGAAGGCAATGAATAGAAAATCAATGCAATGAAAACAACAATTTATGTATATTTTATTCTATTTTTTAAAATAAGGACAATGCTCTGAAGTCTTGTCATACTGAAACAAAATTAATTCCATTTCAACAAGAATTTACTCCATTTTATTATATTATATAGATGTAGGAAAGTTGCTAAGATACAGCTTAAATGCCAATACTTTGTTCTCTCTCATTTGAATTCAATATAGTAAATACAGTCATAATTAGACTAACATTGAATAGCAACTCATTTCTTGTTGACATAGCTACATTTCTAAAGACTCTCAGTATTAAGTTATCTCTTCAGAGCCTTTAGAAACAACTGCAAAATCCCAGCTCATGACTAAGACAGTACTTAATAAAACAAGAACCAAATAAAACTGCCTTGATCACATCCATGAGGTAATTCAATTGAACTATACTGAATAAAACCTGGAATACAATAGGTCAAATCTCTGAATGTAATAATCAGGGTAGAGAATTTATTGTGGGGGCGACTAACAATTGCATCAGAGAAATAATGATCCTTCCTTTAATTACTTTCCTTTGTAGTGAGCTTAGATCAATATCAATTGTTTGTTTTATTTAAGGCTCCTTTATTTTCTTTTTTTAAAGAAGACATTGCGTGACTAAGCAACTACAAAAACTAGGAGAAACTCATACTCATTTGGCAGGTAAGGTTTAGCAAGCACAATAAAAGTGACATACATTTGGTCCCTGCAAAGAAAGACTTGTGCTATGCAAACATTTAATAGGCCATGCAGAATAAGAGTCAGAATAAGATTATTATCTTTTGTCTAATTATTATGGAAGTATGGTAGATCATGATAAATTTATGAAAATGGAAAAGTTTGAGATTATGTATGGATTGGTATTTTTAAGTAAAATTTCTGAATGTCCCTTTGAATAAAGTGGAGTAGCCTAATTAGTTGCTACTTTTAATCTTTCTCTGGGTTCTCATAGTTAGTGCCAGCTATTATTACTATTATTGTTTTATTTTTTGCCAAGGAAAATGAGGAAATGAATATTAGCTTTTTAAAAACAAAGGATACTCCAGAAGCAAAACCAAAGTTTCCATCCCATGCCAAGTTGGAAAGAGCATATGGATGTGAATGAAAACATTCTTCGAGGGTGGCCTGTGTGGGGAGCACATCTTCTGATCTGCTAGGAACATTGCACCTGGTTCCCAATGCTGATGCCACAGACAAATAAAACCACATACTTCACTTAGGTATGGTGACATCCTGAGGCAAAGGCTCCTTCAGATTAAATTCCTTTGAATGAGAAAATTTACACATAATTAGGCAGGCAATCCAGAAACAGTCTAGGTGTTCATGCTAATACTTTGATGGACATAACTATTTGTTGGAATGGCAGAAAAAGTGTCTCTGCACTGCTGTGGTGAAATAGCTTCAGAAGAGCTATCCTGCCATATCACTAGGTCATGTTGTCCTGTCTCATACCAGCTAATGATAAATTTACAAAGGATTTCTCTTGTGATTGTGCCCTCACATTTTTCAACCCATTTGGTAGATGGTGTAGTAAGGAATTAAGAACAAAGGCTCGGAAGGAAGACAGTGGTTGAGTCCTGACTTTGCTATTTATTGGTTATGTGACTTAATCACTCTGTGTTTCAGTTTCCTCATCACTACCTCTCTCTTTAGGTTGTTATGTTATACAGTTAAAGTGGCAAAATACCAACTGGCACATGGTAAGCCCTCAGGAAATGCAGGCATTATTGTTACTGGTATATAATAAAATGGAGGCCTGATGCATGAAAATTCATGCACTGGAGGGGAGTGTTCCTCAGCCCAGCCTGCCCTCTCTCACAGTCCGGGAGCCCTCAGGGGCAGGAGGCAACCCGGCAATCAGGGGAAGGCTACGTCCCATCAAACTTCTGCTTCTGCCACTGCCAGCAAGTATTGGCTCTGGTTACCTGAGCGGGAGGCCCTGGGTAGCTGGAGGGCTGAAGGGATTGGGGGTCCTGGAGGCAGGTGTGAGCCTGCCACTCCAGTGGGACTGATGGGACTTGGCGCCACCATCTTGTAGCTGTGGGTGCCACCATCTTTGAGAATGGGGCAGTCAATTAGCAATTCCCTTCTTATTGGCTGTGGGCACCACCATCTTTGCAACAGTGTAAGGGTCAATTAGCATATTCCCTCTTTATTAGATAGGATACTATGAAATCATGCTTCATTTAAATGCTCATAAGGAGAGAAACCAAGATGGTGGCATAGGTAAACACCTAGGCTGCTGTCCCACAAAACAATTTCAAGAATACAACTAAAAGACAAAATGGACATCATCCAGAACCACAGGAAAGCTGGCTGGCTAGAAATTCTAATACTAGAAGGAAACAGAAATGTACACGGAGAATCAGAGCCACTGCAAAGCCTAAGGTACAGAGACTCACACATGCACAGAGCCGGAGAGGATGGGGCGTCTGAATGCCTAGCAGGGATGCTCTCGCAGAAAAAAGATAAAAACTCCAGGCTGCACTGAACCCAGTTCAGATTGCACTCAAAACCTGGGGGAACCAGGCCCTTACAGGGATAATCTGGACTGTGAGGTGGAATCTCAGGGGCAGAGCTCCAGAGGCACATACACGAGGGCATGCAGTGAGGGCAAACTGTTGACTGTGCCGCTGGCATGGCTGGTGGGAGAGAGAAAGGAGCCCCAGGCAGCACTGTGAGGTGGAATCTCAGGGGAACAGCAAAAGGCAGAGTTCTGAAGGCACACGCGCAAGTGTGTGCAGTGAAGGCAAACTGTTGACTGTGCTGCTGGTATAGTCCGGCAGAAGGAAAAAAGGAGTTCCAACTGCATGGAACCCCAGTGCCAGGCAAAAATCTGGGATTCCAGATTCATTGGGGGAGAGACTGGATGGTCTGGTGGCAGGCAAAACTCAAGGATGCCTTTCTCGCAGAGGTGCTTGCAGTGATTCCCTGTGGATGCTAAGAACCAGTGACTTTGTGGGGTGGGGCTGACTGGAAGTCAAGGCTGTCAGCTTCACCCTGAAATTCCACCCTGAAACTCCGCCCCATCCAAACTGAGCACAGAGGCTTTGGCAAGTTTACAAGTCTTTGTCACATAAGGCTGTCTCCCAGCATAGACACAGCTGATTCTCACAGTCAGTTGGCCTGGAGGTCAATTCCTCCCAGTGATACCAACAACATTCAAGATTTATCTGCAACAAGGCTGTACATACAGTCCACAAAGGGGTGAACCAAGAGTGTCCACCCCAGGTAACAGGGGAGGCCAAGATACCTAGCACACAAAGCTACCCTATCAACTCAGGGAAGCAGTGAAAATGCAGAGAGAAATAAACAAATCACAAATGAAAGAAATGGAGGAAAACAAACAACTGGATATAGAGTTCAAAACCATAGTTATAAGGTTTTTTAAGAGGTTTCTGGAAAAGGCCGATAAGTTTAGCAAGACCCTTGAGGATAGGAGTGAGACTCTCGAGGATATGCCAAAGGACCAACAAGAAATTAAATATACACTGACTGAAATAAAAAATATTTTACAGAAACCCAATAGCAGACTAGAGGCATGCAAGAATCAAGTCAAAGATTTGAAATATCAAGAGGCCAAAAACACTCAATTGGAAAAGCAAAAAGAAAAAAGAATTCAAAAATTTAAGGATAGTGTAAGAAGCCTCTGGGACAACTTCAAGCATACCAACATCAGCATTATGGGGGTGCCAGAAGAAGAGAGAGAGCAAGATACTGAAAACTTATTTGAAGAAGTAATGACTGAAAACTTTCCCCACTTGGTGAAAGAAATAGACTTATAAGTCCAGGAAACACAAAGAACCCCAAACAAAAGTAATCCAAAGAGGACCACATCAAGACACATCATAATTAAAATTCCAAGACAAAAAGAGAATATTAAAAGCAGCAAGAAAAAAACACTTAATTACCAACAAAGGAGCACCCATACGATTGTCAGCTGATTTCTCAACAGAAACTATGCAGGCCAGATAGGAATGGCAAGAAATTTTCAAAGTGATGAATAGCAAGAACCTACAACCAAGATTACCCTACCCAGCGAAGCTATCATTCAGAATTGAAGGTCAGATAAAGAGCTTCACAGATAAGAAGAAGCTAAAAGAGTTCATCAACATCAAACCAATATTTTTTTTAAATATACTTTTATTGATTTTTTTACAGAGAGGAAAGGAGAGGGATAGAAAGCCAGAAACATCAATGAAAGGGAAACATCAATCAGCTACCTCTTGCACGCCCCCTACTGGGGATGTGCCCGCAGCCAAGGTACATGCCCTTGGCCGGAATCGAACCCAGGACCCTTCAGTCTGCAGTCCAACGCTCTATCCACTGAGCCAAACTGGTTTCGGCAACATCAAACCAATATTATATGAAATGTTGAAAGGTATTCTTGAAGAAGAAGAAAAGAAGAAGAAGAAGAAGAAGAAGAAGGAGGAGGAGGAGGAGGAGGAGGAGGAGGAGGAGGAGGAGGAGGAGAGGAGGAGGGGAAGAAGGAGAAGAAGGAGGAAAAGGAGGAAAAGGAGGAAAAGGAGGAAAAGGTGGCTGCTTCAAACTAGAGCATGGATGAAACAGGAGAGCATTATGCTAAGTAAAATAAGCCAGTCAAAGAAAGATAAGTACCACATGATCTCACTCATTTATGGAATATAATGAACAACATAAACTGAACAAAAACAGATCCAGAGACAAAGAAGCATTGACTGTCAAACCTCAGAGGGAAGGTAGGGGAGGGTGGAGGTAAGGAGGAAAGATCAACCAAGGGACTTTTATGCATGTATATAAGCCTAATCAATGGACATGGACACCAGCGGGTGAGGGCATAAGTGGTGACGGGGAGGGGGATTGGAAGGGGTAATGGGTGATGAGGACACATATTTAATACCTTAATCAATAAAGAAATTAAAATAAATAAATAAATAAATAAATGCTCATAAAATGAGGTATTTTGTAGATGATCAAGAATTAAGTGGATATAGAGGAACCAAGATGGCAGCATAGGTAAACACCTGTCTTGCTGCACCACACAACAATTCCAAAGCTACAACTTAACGACAGAACAAACATCATCCAGAATCGCTGGAAAGCTGGCTGAGTGAATATCCCACAAATAAAAGTAAAGATAGGAGACTGTGACTCAGAGGAGTGGCGGAGCACAGCGTTGAAAATACGCGTGGAGAGAGGTTTGGAGTCCTGCGTGCGTGCCAGCAGAGAGGGTGGGCGGCTGGAAACCTGGCTGTTTTTCTCCAACCGGGAAGGCTGAGGCATCCCACTGCACTGATTCCCCAGTTCCGGGCAAGGACCAGGGAGCCCACACTCACACTGGGTGGAACTGGATAGTGAAAAAGCACGCTGAAGCCCAGTGCGGTCGAGGTATGCGAGCTTGTGGAGAATGCGTGTAAACTTGGAACAGCAGTTCACGTGTAAACTTGGGGACAGAAGTGCACAACTGCACACAGACAACTCTTGACTTGCTCCCTCATTCGGGAGACCACCGGACTGCTTTGTTTTACAACCCTGGGCGAGACTTTGAGTACGGAGACTCATTTGGGGAGAGACAGAGTTGTCTGGCAATGGGTGGAGACCTGCGGCGCTTTCTCTCGGAGGTGCCTGCAGCCATTACCATCCAACACGGAGACCCAGGTGTCGCATAGGGCAAAGCTGACGATGCCTGCTCAGCCCAGAGACTCCACCCATCCAACCTGAACACAGCTCACCCTCTCAGCCAATTGGCCTGGAGGTCAAACCCTCCTAGTGCTAACAACAATAAGCTGGGCTTAACTTCAACAATACTGTACAACTCATAAAGGACTGCAGTAAGAGTATCCATCTCAGATAACTGGGGACGCTGAGCCACTGTCCCTTAGAGGACATTTAACACACAAAGCTAATGGACCAACTCAGGAAAGCAGCCACAATGCAGAGAAATGGAAAGAAATCAGCCGAAACCGGTTTGGCTCAGTGGATAGAGCGTCGGCCTGCGGACTGAAGGGTCCCAGGTTCGATTCCGGTCAAGGGCATGTACCGTGGCTGCGGGCACATCCCCAGCAGGGGGTGTGCAAGAGGCAGCTGATCGATGTTTCTCTCTCATCGATGTTTCTGACTTTCTATCCCTCTCCCTTCCTCTCTGTGAAAAATCAATAAAATATATTAAAAAAGAAATACTTATTAAAAAAAAAAGAAATGGAAAGAAATAAGATGTGAAAGAAATGGAGGAAAAAAGATGACTAGACATAGAGTTCAAAACCGCAGTTATAAGGCTTTTCAAGAGGCTCCTAGAAAAGGCCGAGACCTACAAGGAAATGAACAAGACCTACAAGGAAATGAATGAGACCTACAAGGAAATGAATGAGATCTACGAGGATATGAACGAGACCCTCAAGGATATGAAAAAGGACCAACTATAAATTAAGCATACAGTGACTGAAATAAAAAATATTATACAAAGACCTAAAAGCAGTCCAGATGACCGCAAGAACCAAGTCAAAGATCTGAAATACAAAGAAGCAAAATCTACTCAGTCGGAAAAGCAAGAAGCCAAAAGAATCCAAAAATTGAAGATAGTGTAAGGGGCCTCTGGAACAACCTCAAGCATACCAACATCAGAATTATAGGGGTTCCAGAAAAAGAGAGAGAGGAAGATAATGAAAACCTGCTTGAAGAAATAGTGACAGAAAACTTTCCCCACCTGGTGAAAGAAATTGACTTAAAAGCCCAAGAAGTGCACAGAACCCCAAAATATGGGAATTCAAAGGGGACCACACCAAGACACATCATAATTAAAATGCCAAGGGCAAAAGCAAAAGAGAGAATATTAAAAGCAGCAAGAGAAAAACAGTTAGTTACCTATAAGGGAGCACCCATACGATTGTCACCGAATTTCTCAACAGAAATGATGCAGGCCAGACGGGAGTGGCAAGATATATTCAAAGTGATGAATAGCAAGAATCTACAACCAAGATGACTCTATCCAGCAAAGCTGTCATTCAGAATTGAAGGTCAGATAAAGTGCTTCACAGATAAGAAAAAGCTAAAGGAGTTCATCACTGCCAAACCAATATTATATGAATTGCTATAAGATATTTTATAAGAAGAAGAAGAAGAAAAAGGTAAAAATATAAATTATGAACAACAAATACACATCTATCAACAAATGAACCAAAAAATCAAGTGAATTAATATCTGATGAACAGGATAAACTGATGAATATAACAGAATCATGGACATAGAGAGGGAATGGACTGACAATTCTTGAGGAGAAAAGGGGTGTGGGAGGTACAGCAAGAGACTGGACAAAAATCATGCACCTATGGGAGAGGACAGTGTGGGGGAGGTGAGGGGGGGAGGGTGGGAGAGGTACCGAGTGGAGGGAAGCTATAGGGGGAAAAAAGGGAAACAATGTAATTAATAAAGTGAACAATAAAGATTTAAATAAAGAATTAAGTGGACATATCTTTGTGTCAAAAGCCTTATAAGTATTACTCCAATTCTTATAGAAATGTACTTATGGATGTCTATAATACTTTCAACAAAGATATATTAATAAATAAATAAGTAATTAAATACATTGAGGGGGGGGGGAATGTACTCATGACATTTCCTAACTAGTACTGTAAAGACAATGTAATCTCTGATGATAATTTTGCAATATCTCAGGACATCCTTCTGGACATGATTTGTTATTATAAAGAACTGAATAAGGGCCTGGCTGGTGTGGCTCAGTGGCTGAGTATTGACCTATGAACCAGGAGTTCATGGTTCGATTCTGGTCGGGACACATGCGTGGGTTGTGGGCTCAATCCTCAGTAGGGGGCATGAGTCTCTCTCATCATTGATGTTTCTATCTCTCCTCCCTTCCTCTCTGAAATCAATAAAAAAATATATGTTTTAAATAACTGAAAAAGAGTATGGGAATTTGGAATTAATATACATTGACCTAAGTAACCCTCTTGAAGAATTTTTTTTAATTTTTAATATATTTTTATGTGAGTTTTCCCCATATAATTTGCTTTTAAAAGCAGAAAACAAGACACTCCAACTGGATAGTTCCAGTTAGTTGGTTATAGCTCATTGAAATCTCACTATTCTCAGTGTTCACATTTTTTTTTTGCATATTTAGATCCTTTGAATATGGGCTTTTGGATAAATTCTTCAAACACTGACATTTAAGTTGTTGTTGTTTAAGTATAAATTGTTATATAGATGCTTACGAGGCACAGCCAAGATATGCATATTTAGAAATTTAAATACCTCATTTGATAAATTAAATTTTCACCCCAAAACTAGGTAACAAGAAAAATGAATATAATTGTAGACTCATAGAAAACTAAAAATTCTAAGAGAACACTATCCACAATTCCTTGCTAATCTACTTGAAAAATGATTAAATATATGATTTTTCTAGGAAATATATAAATGTAAAAAATGAAAACAGGGAGAACTTAAAAAAATAATATAGCAAAAAAACAATAACCATAAAAGAAATCGCCGAAGCTGGTTTGGCTCAGTGGATAGAGCGTCAGCCTGTGGACTGAGAGGTTCTGGGTTTGATTCCGGTCAAATTCATGTATCTTGGTTGTGGGCACATCCCCAGTAGGAGGTATGCAGGAGGCAGCTGGTCGATGTTTCTCTCTCATTGATGTTTCTGACTTTCTATCCCTCTCCCTTCCTCTCTGTAAAAAATCAATAAAATATTTTTTTAAAAAAAGAAATCAACAAAGTTGTCAAAGAATTGTTATTTTTACTGAATCTCCCCATAGTTTTTATGCTAAATTTATTCTAACCTAAACTGTTAAGGAGCACATATAACTATGGACATGGTAGTTCATTATATGTGGTTAGCATAATCTACTAAGACTTGACAAAGATGGCAAACAAAAATAAGATTATTAAGATATAAAGTTATAAATAAAAATCCATCCAGGCATTAAAAATAGCATTTATTTTAGGAATACAGTAATAATAGTTCAACATTAGAAAATAGTGATTCAATATAATTGAAGAGTTGCAGTTATACTTAAGAACAAAGTTCAGAGACACAGAGAGTACTTCTAGCCAATGAATTTCATACATATTTAAACATTAGACATCAAATAAGACACAGCTTGTTAAATGAACACTCCACTCCTCTCTTATATGCTGGTCTTTTTTTTTTTCTTCCCCATGACTTTTGTGACTTAAAAGATTAGGGGAGGGCAGTCTGCTGTTTTAGGAGTGCTGTTATTTTTAAAACTAGAGGCCCAATGCACAAAATTTGTGCTTGGGTAGGGTATCTTAGCCTGGCTGATGACCAGGCTCGACCTGTGAAGTGACCAGTGGGGCGATCAGGGCCCCTGCTGGCACCTGCCTTGGCTGGCCTGGCACTGCCCACTTGCTGTCCCCACCCACTGCTGCCTCGGCCAGTCACCTTCCAAAGTGGGTGATTGAGAGGGGGTGTGGTGTCGGCCCACTAGCCAGCTGGCCATGACCCCCATTGCCCTGCAGCCACTTGTTGCCTCCTTCTGTGAGGTGACTGGTGGGGCAATGAGGAGGGAGGTGGTACACACTGGCAGCTGCCTTGGCTGACCTGGGGCCTGTGGGCTGAAGGCAGCTCTAGCATTGAGCATCTGGTCCCTGGTGGTCAGTGTGGATCATAGTGACCAGTTGTCCCACCAGTAGTTTTGCTGTTTGGTCAATTTGCATATTAGGCTTTTATTATATAGGATTCTTTCACAGGTGTCAACAATACTCAAAATAAACCTTCAAACTTGACAGTTTTCCAGTTTGTGCCTCAAATGGAGAAGAGAAGGAGTGTTGGCTGACATTCTGTTGTTTTTAACATAAGGTTACAGGTGCAGTTGTTTACCACTCACTGTCTCATTTTTATACAGCATGCTTTCCCCGCGTCTACTCACAAGGCTTAGAAGCAGTGGGCAGCCTCTTTGGGTTCACAAAAACTCTAGCCTGGAGTTTCTGATGTCCTAACTCCACTAATTTTTTAATAAGAAAATTCACTTTTTACCATCAGAGGATGATAAGTAGAAAATGTGGATTGACTTCCTTATCTCTTCAGAAAAACATCACCCTGGGAGAAAACTACAGGGTAGAAGTCCTTTTTAGCAGATGTCTTCCCATGATTCTCTTTAGTCACTTCATTGGCCACTTACATCTCCTGTGACAGCTGCTCCCCTTTATGTGGGTCCTTTCACTAACTGTTGATAATAGAGCTTCTCTTTTGCCACATCTTCTGTGAGGTAGGGTCACCACTGTTCCTCATTTCCTCATATACCAAGAACTGCCAGAACCCTCTGGGATTATGAAAGCACCATATGGAGAGAATTATTCTTACTCTATTGAGCCCACTAAGACCTTGTAATTTTTACAAAGAATGTCCATAGTCTTGTAAGTTGCTTGGGGAAGCAGATCTAGCTGGTACTCTGAAATATCATTTAACAGCTTTTTTATTTCTCATATATGATTGCAGAGGAAAATTATAGAATCCTAACTCTTTTTTAGCTTGGGGTGTGCTTTTATACTCCCCAAGAACATCCCTCTAAGGGCAAGGTAATGTAGAACCTTTTACTGCCTCTTAGAAATGGTGGACCTCAGGAGAATAGAGTATTTGGCAAGCAAGTGACATTCCTCTTTGGACATTTCTCCTAGGGCAGGGAAATAGGAAGTACCCAAAGCCTAAGAAAAATCACCAGGTATCCATAGTTGCACATATGGTATACAAAACAAATTATTTATACATGCACATGTATATTTTGTGATGTTTGCCTATGTGTGTGTGTAAATATATAGGAAATATTTACTGTTCAGATCTGTGTGAATGAGTGTGTGTGTGTGTGTGTGTGTGTGTGTGTGTGTGTGTGTGTGTGTTGTGGTAAATCCCTCAAAAGCATTTACTCTCTCTCCCGCACAATAACTTATAACTAGATCCCAAAACGAAGTCCAAGGTTTACGGCATAATAACAGCATATGGGGATGATATGGTATGGGGACAGGAGGCAGCAATGTCTATAAAAAAAATACTGGGCTGAGTTTTAAAAGAGGGTTAGTGTTTGCTGTATCATCAATATAATTCTGACTTTGATTTGTTTATCTAGAAAATATAAATGATTATATATATATATATATATATATATATATATATATATATATATCTCCAGTGGGGTCACAAATGCACTCAAACTGTAGTCCAATGTATAGAGAAAATGTGCTCTCTCTTTGTTTTATCCTGTAGCTAAATTTTCTTTATGAGTACCCGCAATGCTAGGTACTATATGCTATTATAGACCAATTTCATGTTTTCTGACTTAGTAATTTAAATAATCTCATTAGATAAAATCTCAGTCTCATTTGGATACAATGCATAGATGTTCTTTTCCTGACTCTGCTTCTCTCAAGGATTGTGTCTGTACACATAAGTTACTTGACTGGCCCTGCCCTGTGTCCCCACATAGTCTGGGGTGTCTCTTGAGGTCTGATGCATGTGTAATTTGTTGTCTGGTCTCTCAGTTTGACAGGGTTGGCTGATGATTCTCCTCATCTCCTCTATGGAAGAGTTGTGATTCCCAAAATGTGAAAAGTCAACATATTGAATGGGAGAAAATAGTTGGAAACTATATATCTGGTCAGAGATTAATGTCCAAACATACAAGGAATTCACAACTCAATAGACAAAAAACAACCTAATTTTTAAAATGAGCAAAAAGCCTAAAAGACATTTTTCAAAAGAAGATATACAAATTACCAACAGGTATATGAAAAAGTGCTCAATGTCACTAATCTGAAAAATGCTCTGCCGTATAAATTCCAATGTCATCTTAGGGGTTTTCTTCATTCTGTAAATCTGGAAGAAGAAAAAAATCACAATGGGAACATTATTTTAACCTGGCCTGGAAGTGACACACAGCACTTACATTTGCATTACATTGACTAGGATTTAGGCACATTTAGTGACACCTGATTGCAGGAAGGCTGGGCATGTGGTGTCTCTATGCACCCAGGAAGAGGAAGGGAACAGAGTTATTGGTGGGCAAGAGTCACCACACACTATTCAGGTCAGCCAAGCCTCGCTATTGATGCTGGAGGAGCTGAGATAATTAGAAAAGTCTGTCTTTCTTGTCAGTGACTGCCTTTCAAGCCTGTTTTCTCACAATGAGTTGTTTCTATTTGTTTTATCTATTTTGAGACCCAAAGCAGAGTTCTTGCATTGAGATGGCCTCCTGCCACAGTAGATAGGAAACTCTATAACAACAAGATTTACCGGGTATGGAAATGAATCTGAAAAGACTTAAAAATTTTCTGTCTTTATCATATACTAGAGGCCTGGTGCATGAAATTTGTAACAGGGAGGGGGGTATCTCTCAGCCCAGTCTGCACCCTTTCCAATCTGGGACCTCTTGAGGGATGTCCAACTGCCCACTGGGATGGGGCCTAAACAGGTGTTTCAACATCCCTCTCACAATCCAGGACTGCTGGCTCCCAACTGCCCTCCCTTGCAGGTCTGGTCCTTACCAACTGCCCTCCCCTGCAAGTCTAGCCCCCACTTCCAACCGCTCTCCCCAGAAGGCCTGGGTTCCCCCTATCTGCCCTTCCCTGAATGCCCAGTTGCCCCCAACTTCCCTCCTCTGAAGGCCTGGTCTCTCCCAACTGTCTTCCCCTGCAGGCTTGATCGCCCCCAACTGCCTTCCCTTACAGGCCTGGTCCCTCCCAACTACCCTACACTGCTGGCCATAATGTGGTGGCCATCTTGTGTCCACATGGAGGCAGTCATCTTTGATCACATGGGGGCAGCAATTTTGTGTGTTGGAGTGATGGTCAATTTGCATATTATTCTTTTATTAGATATGGTAGAGGCCTGGTGCACAAGTGGGGGCTGGCTGGTTTGTCCTAAGGGTGTCCCAGATCAGGGTGGGGGTTCCCTTGGGATGAGGGGCAGCCTGGGTGAGGATCCTGTAGTATTTTGCAGGCCAGTCATGCCCCCTGGGGACCCAAGCCAATGCCCTGGGATCTGGTATATATTTATCTTCTACAACTAAAACTTTTTAGTCTTGAGTGGAGCCAAGCCTCCTGCTTGCTCTGTGGCCACAGCTATCTTGGTTGAGTTAATTTGCATACTCTCTCCTGATTGGCTGGTAGATGTGGCTTGTGGGTGTAGTGGAGTGATGGTTAATTTTCATATTACTCTTTTATTAGATAGAATGTTTGCTGGAAGCCAATCATTGCTTTAATGATAGAAATCTGTGGACAGGGAGTTTGGAGGGCTGGTCAACCTTGATTGCTTTGAGGGGATGGAGCTGGTTATTTGAGATGTTAATGGCTGAAGCAGCCCCCACCTGTTAGTCCTAAAAAGATCTACTGATTGACTTTTACTGGTGTTTCCGGCCTGGGGGATACAGCTGTATATTATGATTTTAATCTTAATAAAAGGAGTGGTGAAGTCAGAGCGAGGAGGAGTTCTGCCACTAGAGTTGAACTGCCACCTGGCCCCCATTTTCCAAATTACTATTATTCTGAGTCTCTTTATTCATTTGTATGCGACCTCCTCCAGAAACCAGAACCCTGAACCAGAGACCCTGAATCACACAGGACATGAAAAGGGGTTCCCACATTTTGGCGCCCAAACAGGGACACCACAGATGTTTTATATGAGGGTTCCTTAAAACTAAAATAAAATGATGTACACTCTTTATAATATAATTTCACACACTAAAATTTGTTGGTTTGACAACAAAATGTAGAATGAAATTTTTATTTCAAAAATTAATTTTACCATGAATAGCAAGATATCATTATTAGAACCATCTTCAAATGTTCTTTGATACCCTGAGGATAGAGAAGACATCATATTCACCTCTCTCTTCCTAAAGCATTACTTATATCACAAATATGTATTGAGCACCTACTATATCCTAGGCACTTTTTTAGATACTAGATGTCCATCTAGAATAAGCAACTCCTTTTGCTCATGGAAGCTACATTCTGTTGTTACTTACATTGTGATCGGCTTATGCTCCAGTAACTAGCCCAGTGTTCAAACTTTGTAAATATTTTCAAATGAGTGTGAATTGAATTATTATTAACTTTCAAAAGCAAGGTGATTTTTTGCTTTTTAAATTTCTAGAGAAAATAAAGGAACATGTTAAATATGATCTAATAAACTTTGTTTTAAAAAAGTAAAAATAATTAGCACTTACTAATTATCCACTCAATACTTATTGCTGTAATTAATAGCTATTGAATTTTGAAAATACCATCAGAAGAGCTCAACTTCTCCCACCAGTTGCTACTCAGTAACATTATAATTGTTAATAAAAAGTAGAGTGTACTACTAAAATGAATACAAGCATCCTAGAGAAAAAATACACTTTTGTTTAATTTTTTAAAATGTAAGATAAAGCCTTCAATATTACTTTGATAGTTTATATAATTTCCAGGGAAAGTATTAATAGCTTATTTATTGCAGATGTGGTTGTAACTGTTTTTGTAATCAAGAAATTTTATGAAAAACAGGTATATACCAGCCAAGTTGGTGGTCAGCAATAATAAAATCAGCATATAACTCTCTATAGAGCACTTTTAGTTCTATTCTATACTTTCATAAACATTTTCTATTTTACTTAACCAGTAAATAATTTTTAAGAAAAATAAGGCAACTCTAAATGAACTAACCCAGATAACATTCAGAGATTTGTATATCAAACTATGGAAAATGAACATTGGGAACAGTTAGTATTATTCCATCACTGAATTACAGTGTCACCTTGAGTAGGTTCTTTAACTGTCTTCTCCTTAATCATTTACCGTCTGTTAGATGGGAAAACTTCCCCCATGGTTTTAAAAAGATTAGATAATAACTATAAAGTAATTGTTGGAAAAAAAGCTCTTGGCAGAGGTGCAACAGGGATAGATAATAGTTTATCATTAACCAGAAAAGTGGAATTAAACTATCCAAGTCATGGGAAGCAGTAATGGCTATGAAGTCTAGAGCATTATATTGTGTATAAGTGTGAATCAGTAAGTATTGGGATAAACAAAGAGAATATGACCCATAACACGGGTCCCAAAACTTTTCATGCCACAGAGACATCTCTGACTTAAACCTGACATGAGTTCCATTGTAGTCATAGAATAAGAAAAAATTGAAAATATGCCTTCAGGCATAAACATTCAAACTTGTTTGGAAAACATTAATTAAATGCACTTCTCAGAAAATGGAAGGTTTATTAAAGACTTATTCATCTTACTTCTAGCCATCCTTTTCTAGACCAGGAAGGAGCTGTTGAAAACAATGCACAGAGCTGGTTTCATACTTCAGGTCTGGAAAATTTGTATCTGTAGTAGGTAAGTCTCCAGTGTGATTTTCCAATAGCAACCTTTGAAGGAAGAGGCACTACCTTGAAGGAGATGAGGTCATTGAATCAGAAACAAGCTGGGGACATATGACCTGAATATGAACTTAGATTAGGGAGCAAGATTGTAGATTAGATCACCTTTCTGAGAGCCAACCAGGAAGTCTCCATAGGAAAAATGAAGATATGATATTGTTATTATAGAGCCAGTATATTAATTAGCTTTTATATTTATTCCAAGAGAATCCCAACAAAAACACGGTATCATCCCAACAGGTCAGAATCCTGGGATGCTTAGTGGATACAGGTGTGTGTTGTGGGTGTGTTTTTAAAAAGTTCAATGTGATTATGTTTTGATTTAAAGATATTGAATCACTTCCCTATTAAAAGTTCTATTGTGAATTATTTTGTAAAGAGTAAAAACTTTTGGCAAGGAGAGAATTACCAATCACTTGATTCTTTTAAATGTAATATTTGGCTAAGGTGTGCTATACCCTAATGAGTAGTAAGAAGCCCTCTATCTAGGCAAATATCAATAAATATCTATATTAACACCTACTCTATGTAAGGTATTGTGTTTGATTGGTAAAATATAAAAGAATGAATCTGACATCACCTCTCATTGAGCTCACAATTTAATGTGGAAGATTGTATCTCTAAAATTAATTGTGTAAAATGGAACATAATACTATATGATCTGAATAATAAAAGGCTAATATGCAAATGATTGTTACACACCATCAGCAGGAGGTTTCATTCCCTTGAGCTCCCCAAACCCTAGTGGGGCTTGGCAGCAGATCTGAGGCTGTGTCCTGCATTCCCTGCCTTGTGGGATTTGAGGGGTGTTGGGGCCAGCCAGGTCTGAATCTCACCCAATGGGGTGGGTTTCATGCGATTTTGAGGCACACGTGGGTGGGCAGGGACTTGACTCTGGGTCCCACAGTGCACCTGCGACTGACAGGAAGGAGCTTTTCATACACATTTTACTAATTTTCTTTCATATCTGACACTTCTATTATAGAGAAAGAGCAAATAGCAATATTAAAATATTTCCTCTAATTAACTCCCTTTTAATGTGCATGAATTTTATGTACCGGGCCTCTAGTATATAAACAATTACATATATATACGAGAGGCCCGGTACACAAAATTCATGCACAGGTTGGGTCCCTAGACCTGGCCCGAAATCAGAGCCCATCAGGTTCTCTCGTCTCCCCACCTCTCCTTCCCTCACTCCCTCAGCGCCCTGCCATTGCTGCTAGTCACCCACCATGTTCCATGCTGACCCCTGATGGTCAGCACATGTCATAGCAAATGATCAAACTCCAGGTCTTCCAGTCGAACTCCTGTGGGGACACTTCTGCTGGGGAGATGCATAGTAGAATATTATAGATTTGGATTTTGAAAGATAAGTCAGAATTAGAGATATAGACATGCAAATCCTTCATTTGTGGATGACAGTGAAAACTTAGTGGCAATGGCTGAGCTCACTAAAAGGAAAAGTGAAAGAAAAGACTAGAAATACATTTTAGGTGCCGCCTACATGTAATGACAGTTGCTGTTTTGCTGTTTAGTCAATATTTATATTTGACCATATTAAAAATTATTTTAATGGTAAATGGTCTTTTAAATTACAGCATGTCCATATATATAATTTAAGCCAGAGGTATTTTTAATATCCATATTTCTTCAGTATAATTGACCAAGTAAGAGCATAATTTCTTAATTTATAAAAACATTGATCTGGTTGATCTCTGTGTCCTTGGGAAAGATGATCTTTAATTTGAACACAGCATAACTCAACTTTAAGTGCAATTATGTGGAACTGTGACACTTGTTCCTATGACTGCCTTATATAAATTTAAGGAATTATTGTTTTCTAAATTTGAATACAGTCTTAAATTTTAAATGAGGTATCCTATTCAATTAACTCATAGAAACAAAGTTTCTTTCAAACCAAATAGTTCCAGAAGGATTTATTTTAGCAGCAACATCTGTGAACCATTCTAAAGGCTTGCAATAAAAAAATAATAATAATATAATATCTGAACAGGAACAACAAAAGCCAAATTGGATTCTTCCCTGGAAAATGAACTTCAAATTATGTCTTAAACCTACAGACATTTGAGAAAAAGTGTTTTTTCAAAATTTATATTTAATTCATTGAAAAACAAGCAGTTCCAGGCAAATACAGTATTGAATCCTTGATTTCAACACATTGCGGACATGTTTTCAGTGTCAAGACCAATGTGAACCTAAAAAGAAGTAAAACTGAGGAGAGGGAAATTTAGCTAGGTTTTTCTTTTCTTTTCTTTTTTTCCTTTTCTGCTGACCTCTCTTTGTTTTATCTCCAACACTGTAGGTGGATAAACATACCTGAAGCACAACTCTTGGTTCTGTAGTTTCTCTGCTCAAAACATCTTAATGGACCCTGGCCCGTGTGGTTCAGTTGGTTGGGTGCCCTCCAAACACCAAAAGGTTGCCTTTGGATTCCCAGTCAAGGTACATGCCCAGATCGCAGGCTCGATCTCTGGTAGAGGGAGTATAGGAGGTAGACAACCAATTGTTTTTGTTCTCACACCAGTGTTTCTCTCTCTCTCCCTCTCCCTTGCTTTGTCTCTTAAAAAATCTCAACAGTTCTCTACCACATTCCTATTGAAGTCCAAACCCATTAGACACACTGGGGTTCTGCAGGCCCAGGCTTTTGTATGGCTTCCTGGTCTGATTTACTATTGCTCTACCTCTTGCCAGGAAGTTCCTATCTAACTTGACTGCTTGTTTACTGCATATAAATCCTGTGTTCCTTCTGCTCCTTTACATATGTGGTTTCCCTTCTTAGATTACTTTCTCACCCCACCAGCTCCATCTAGAAGTAAATCTCTTCTCTCATCTCCTATATGATTTCATATAGACCCTAAAGCACTTAACCACTTTCCCATTTGTATTACTGCTATATAAAAAAGCCACATGACGGTAAGATTTTATGCAGCCTTGGGGATCAGCCAGACACTGGCTTCAAATGTATCGTTTGTCTTATTAGCTAAATGGCCTCTGGCAATTCTCTTAACCTGGCTGATCCTCAATTTCCTTATCTACAAAATGTCATGGGTAAGACTTTTCAGTACTCTGCTTGGCATAAAGACATTAATATGTGTTAATTCCATTTTCCATAGATTTCATCCTGTTTTCACTTTTTGAATGAATACATATCAACTTCATTAAAAAGACTGTGGAGCCCTGGTTTGGCTGAGTGGATAGAGCATTGGTGTGCAGACCAAAGCGTCCTAGGTTCAATTCCATTCAAGGGCATGTACCTTAGTTGCAGGCTCCTTGGGCTCTGGCCCTGGTCAGAGGCAACCAATTGATGTGTTTCTCTCACATCGATGTTTGTCTCTGTTTTTCCCTTTCTCTTCCACTCTCCCTAAAAATCAATGGAAACATATCCTTGGGTGAGGACTAACAACAACAACAACAAAAAACTATGGAATTGGAGAAAAATTATATACTTCATTAGGCTGTTAAAAAATACATAAAGAGATAATGTATGTAAAACATATTATAGTTTTTGGCACAGAGTAACCATAATAGATGGAAGCTCTGTTACAATTATTACAATAATTATAGTTTAAGTGAGTAAACTTCAGTAATAATCACTTATGTTCAATTCATCTCTGAATTTCTGCTACTGCTTAGGAAACAGTTGGTGCTCAACCATTCATTATTCCTAGAATAATATGCTTCCATAGTGTTGGGCTCATGTCTGTGAAATGAAAAATAATAATTTGAGCAAACTTAAAGATAGGTCCAGTTGGTATATTCTAGAATTCTGTTACATAAATGTGGTATCTAATTCAACACTCAAAAAGCATAAAAAGCATAATTACCAGGAATGCTGAGGACTTACTCAAAAACGCAAATATTCCTTTCCACAAGTATTTACTGGGTAAACTAAGATTTCTGCTTGAGTATTAAAATTGACAGTAAAATAGTAATCAAGTTTTCAGATTAATTTAAATTGGACAAGTGAAATAAGTGAATACTCAAGTAAGTCTAACTGTACTGGACAAAAAGCTTTTCCTAAAACATTAACTAAAATATCTATTAGTAGTTCATCTCACTGTAAAATTGCCTAACATCCAAAGAACCTAAAGCAGTAATATTTGTGTGCAAAAATTAAAATTTAAAATTACCAAGACTGCAAGATAAAATTTCCAAAAGCCCCTATTAACCAAAAAAAGGGAGGAGGGGGGACAGTGGGGTAATATCATGTAAGGAAAAATATCCTATAAGTAAAATACATGTAGAAAATTCTTACTCCAGAAAAGAAAATTCCATTTGTAAAACCAACTGCAGGACAACCATGAAAAAACACACATGGTGTCAAAATAAGCCAAAGGAAAATCATTTAGGCAAAAATAAAGAGAATCCCAAGTCTATTTTGCAGAGAGGATCCCTTTGTTAACCTTTGGTCGAGAATGTGTTTGTGTGTTTGCAGAGAACAACTCCAAGACCATGTGGGTTCCTGCGACAATGAAGAACTGACGGGTCTGTTCCAGCCACGAGGATGGTCCAGAGATGGCGGACGCTGACGACACCTTGCCATGCTAGCAGTCGGCAGCTGTGCGTTGCTGCAGGCAGCCCAGGACCATACCAGAGAGGATGGATCTTGCATTGCCACGATGTGTCCACCATCTGGATATCATTGCTGACATGTACACATGAAGAACTATTTGACATTGAAACTGGGACTCAGAACAGTTGGACATTGAAACTGACACTCAATCTTTTTTTGCTCTTATACGTTTGTTTTCAGTATTCAGAGGCAAGATATTTTTGAAGAAAAGAAACAGGGGGAAGTGATTGATATAGAGGCAGGGTGGCCTCGAACAGGCTGTCAAGCTACAGGGGGATGGCTGGAGTGGAGGGGAGGCAGATGCTGGGGGAGATCAACCGAAGGACTTGTATGCATACATATGAGCATAACCAATGAATGAAAGACTCTGGGGTGGGGAGGGGGGTAGGTGGGGACATGTGCTGGGGGGTAAGGGAGGCTGGGGGGAGGATATTGGGGGGGGGAGGAAAACATATGTACTACTATTAAATATAAGTTATATTGTAAATAAATTTTTTTAAAAAAAGCATAAAAAGCAGAGCTTGGGAGAAATTTTTTTTAAATGTATCTTTATTGTTGAAAAGTATTGCAGATCCCCCCGCCCCCATTGAGAAAAAAATGTTTCAATTTTTTTTTAATTTTGTGATTCTAAAAAAGCACACGTAACATACAACTTACATTTTAGCCATTTTAAAAGTCTGCAGTTCAGTAGTGTTAAGTATATTTACCTTGTTGTGAAAGAGTTCTTCAAAAGTTTTCTTCCTGCAGATCTAAAACTCTATACCTATTAAACAACCCTCCCCTTACCTCTTCACCCTGGTAACCACCATTCTATTTTCTGTTTGTAAGTGGAAAACATTTTTAAAAGGAAATAAAAGAGAAGAATGCTATCATAAGTACCTCACTATTGATTATCAGGAAAAAACAAGAATAATAAAACAGAGATGTCCCTAGCACAGCGAGCCTGTCACATGCTATGTTAATTGTGACTGAACGTTGGAGCATGCTGGTTTTTGGCTGGAAAGCCAGGGATGAATATCAAGTCCTGTTTAGGAAGCCAGAGGTGGAGTAATGTAGCAAGGCCAGAATCAGTTTCTGAACAGAGAAAGGCCAAGATCTAAATTAGGGAAGGTACCAGAACTACAGTCTAGGACAAGCATGAGACAGCAGCAAGAGACAGAGAAGAAATGGGGAGAAGAGATGGAGAAAGGAAAAGCAATAAATTCAATTGCTATGGTAGATTTGACTTCTTGGGCATATTTTAAAAGGCCAAACATGGGCCTCTTGGGCAATATTGAGGACTCTTATGGCACATGTTGGTGGAGGGAGACAGAAAATGAGGAAAGGGCCCTGTCCTATCTCTCTACAATGACCATTTGGTTCTTATAAGAAATAAGGCTCATTTTTTTCACCTTATTTTACCAGATCAACATTTTTTTTTGGAGGAGTGGGAAAGGGTTTTTTTTAAAAAAGAAACAGAATTTGTCTAAGTTCCACCCACCTTCTGATGGCTCTGCTGGGAAAAGAGGTGCTTAAGAAAAACAGGGGGAAAAAACTCTGAAAAAAACCTTCTAAAAATAATGAATTCTGGATTTTTTTTCCAGCTCCACCTAGTCTTTTTATATATGGCCTTTGGCTGGTCCACTCTACTAGCCTTTGGCTCCCCTTTGGATAATTTTCATTGTAAGTTTCAAGAACTTTGTATTTCAAGTTGATCACTGAATAAAACCACATATTTTCCTGCTCTTGTATGGTGACTATTTTAATGTTTTGACTTTTCAGAATTGTTTCATGATCATATTAAAAGTTAACACTCAAAGGTTCACATATCTGAAATTGAGGTTAACCCCAAAGAACAAAACAAAATGAACTTTAATAAATGATTTAGCTGCTGTAAACAAATCAATTCCTTGACCATGAACTACTGAAGGACAAACTTCCTTCTTAGTTCATACCTATCCTCCCTAGAATTCCATGGTAGGCTGTGGCCTGAGAGGACAGCAGGAGCCTGGAGGGGACGGCAGGCTCAGAAGACGGACGGAGATGTCCTCATTAATTTTGCAGTGAATGAGCATTGCAAATACAATGATGAATATACATGTGTAGTCCTTTTGTTCTCAGAGTTTTCAGTCTAACGTGGAATAAGGGAATTTATATTCTAATGTGGAATAAAGTATTAGACAAGTAATCCATAAATGAAAGAAGATGCTGACACCGCATGAGAAGTTATAAGAAGGTAATAAACAGTGACAGGGATGTAAAATAAGGACAGAGATCTTTGGAGAAGAAATGCCCCAGAAGACAGAATCAAGTTCTTACAAAGTGGGCAAATATATGTACATGCCTATTGTATGCCAGTGCCCAGCTTCTGTTTTAATCCATGGCCAGCCACATGGTTCTCATGCTGTGTGTAGTCTCTGGGAGAAGGAAAGGGATTCGCTCAACTCACTTTCCCACTGCTCTGCCTTAGCCCTCTAATTCCTCCCTCTTTGGCTAGAGTTCTTATTTCCTTGTTCCCTGTGCCTCAATTTTCTATTGCTGCTATAACAAATTAACACAAATTTATTGGCTTAACACAGCACACAATTTATTATTTTATAGTTCTGCAAGACAAAATTTCTATATGGGTTTCACTGAGATAAAATCAAATGTCACCATAGCTACATCCCTTCTGGAGACCATAGAGGGAACTAATTTCTTTATCTTTCCCAACTCCTAGAGGACCTATACATTCCTTGGACCATGCCCCCCTTCCTCCTCCTTCAAGGCCAACAATATAGCATCTCTCTAATGGTGCTTCCATTGTCACTTGTCTTTCTCTGATCACAAGGATCCTTCATATTTTATAGACACATGTGATTACCTTGGGCCTGCCTGTGTAATCTTCACATTTCAAGATCCTTAATAACATTTGCAAAATCACGTTTGCCATGTAAATTTAAATGCTCATGGTATTAGGACAGTCTTGGTGGGGGGGAGGGGAGCATTATTCTATCTTGGTAGACTTTTCTCTGCTGGAAGGAAGGGACAGGAACTACTTTGCTTTTCCTTCCTCATCCAGCCCATTTTTTTTGGAGCTGAGATCCAGGTAAATTGGGAGGGGTCTGGATGTAGCCTCTAAATCACAAGCTCACTCACTCGTGAGAGGAGGAGTTTAAAATAAGGAAACTGCATTAAATGAAAATACCTCTTTTAGCTTTGCCTGGTTTTGGATTCATCAACTTTACAGACCCTCTGATTGTTAATAATTAGTCCTGTAGAAGCAGGAATAACTGCCTCTCTCAGTCAAGGAATGAGAGCAACATTCTGTCATATTACACATCTTTTCTCAATTCCATTTCCCATGTTACCTTTCCCCACATCAGAAACAGTCTATAGCCCATTTCAGCACCTAACCCAGTGCTTGGCCCATAATTTGTGTGCAATAAATATTGGTTAGATAATTAAAGATTTCTTATCTAGGTCACCAAGCTATGATTATTGTATGGCAGTAGTTACCATTTTTTAAAATATGTTTTTATTGATTTTGGAGAGGAATGGAGAGGGAGAAAGAGAAACATCAATGATGAGAGGGAATCATTGATCGGTTGCCTCTTACACAGCTCCCAGAGTTTGCAACCCCGGGCATGGGCCCTGACTGGGAATCGCACTGTGACCTCCTGATTCATAGGTTGATGCTCAACCACTGAGCCACATAGGCTGGGCAGTTGTTACCACTTATTAATCACCTACTCTTTGTACCAGGTCAGCTTTCACACATTTTCTATGTCTTCACGTTATTTTTCTTTTGTTAATTTTCCCAAGATTCTGTGAGATTGGTATTATTGTCTCTACAGTCAGGGATTTTAGGAAACTTGCCCAAGATTTACACAGCTAGGAAGTAAAATAACCACAACACAAAGTCAGGTCTGTCTGACCCCTAAGCCCATTGCTTTTCACAACTCTGTATTGCTCTTCTCCTCCTGACCATCCTATTCCATGATAATTTCAGGATAAGCCTTAGCTAACAAGTCTTCAGTCTTAGCTACATAATGGGGGGATGGGAAGAAGAGATCTAAGGGCCAAAAGTGTTCCTGAGCCTGATTGTGAACAAGATTGTCTCAACAATCCCTTGCATGATCTGTGCTCAATACTTTTTATAGTGCTGTAATGATCAAGTGTAGTGTTCAGTGTGAGTCAGATGAATATTGTTGGCAATTTTGATTACTCTATGGCTACCTGGCCTATTCACTTTTGCTTATGTATATATATGATTGTCTGCTCAAAACACAAAAATGTTAGTAAAAACTTTAGAGGGAAGTCAATGGTCAAGCTTTATAACTGGGTCCTGCCTGGACCAGCCTTTAGAGGCCCTAAACTATCACCTACTGTAGCTCCTATACCTCCTCTATACATAATTTAGAATTTTTAAAAATATCTGAACCAGAAAAAAGATAATTAAAAAAACATGATTTTAGGGAGCTATTTTGAAATGCTTTTTGAAATATCATTAAAGACATAATATTTGTGCCTCTGCTTTGCTAGTCTTTCAGAATGTGCTAATAGTTTCTACCAAGTAATACAGCACCAAGATTTGCTGCTAAGTTGCTATTTCTTTAGTTATATATAGAGAAAGCTGGGGGTCAAGTAATTGAACAAATCCAGAGACATTTTGAGATCACCTGAAGTTGGTTCAATATATTTTTTCCTGTTCATATCATTTCTTTCCATTCTTTACTCACAAAAGACTATGTTTTAATAATATGTCACAACAAATAATTTTTCTTTATGTCTTTATTATTTGTTTTAAACTAGAAGGGAAACTATCACTTGTAAGGATCTGTGCCCAGTAAGTGCTCAGTATTGTCCATAGATTCTGTGACTTTAAGCAAAATGATGTATAATGAAACCATAAGCTATTTTACCATCAGGTTAATTGATATAAACAAGAGTGAAGTTCCTACAGCATCTCATCAATATTATAATGAAAGGACATAGAACTAGATGACATTATTCAGGGATCTGATATACATTTTTCTTCCTTGGGTTTTTCATGAGTAAATTTGTAAAAATCCCTTTCCCTGGAGTTTTTATGATGAATATCCAGTTCATAAAAACTATAAAATGGCTTGCAATTGTAAAAGATTATTTAATGCCAAGAAATAATTCAGTCATCCTAATCTTTAAATGCAAATTTTGTTATTAGTTACAGGAATGGAAATATGAGACTCTTTCAGTTATGTATTTAGGAGTCCCAGAAGGATACATTGGATGGGAACCAATATTTGTTTCACAAGCACTTTCTGAGATTCTCTTTGACATGAACTGTGTTAGGTACCAAGGATACAAAGATGAAAATGATTCCACAAATCAAACAGCTAGGACATAGTTTCCCTCTGAAATACATGCTAATCACTGACTTAATTTCTTGAGGCACATATAATTACAATTTCATAAGCACACATGAGTAGCCAGTTCTTTGTAAAATAGTCTTGTTGATAACTTAGGCAGAGAGCTCTGGTTAGAGTTTCTGAATTCCTAGTTAAGCCAGTATTTAAATATAAAATAATAAAAAACATAGCTGTTAAAACGGCATCAGGTTAATTCATGATAATTAATCTCTAGAGTATTATCTGCCTACACAAAAAAGAAAATAAAGAAATACATTTGCCAAGAGAGGAGGAGGCTTGGAAGTTCATGGAACACAGACCCTCATCTGGATGATGCTTTGTTCTGTTAATGTGCATCTGCTGTGTTGGGAGTTTTGCTCATTCTTCTTGTTAGAATGGTGGCCTACATACTGCCATAAGGTAAGTATAAAAGTTTTAGAAAAGTGAATGCCAGAGGGCTAGGGAATAGGATCGAAGAGGAAGGGAACATTGGAAAATTGGCAGAGACGTGGGAAATACCCAGAAAAATGAAGAAAAATGAGATAGGGAGGAGTAGTAAAGTGTAGAAGAAGAGCAAATGAGGGTAAGGAGAGAAATCAGGAAAAAGGATAGAGAATAATGAAATGGAGTGAAAATTACAAGAGACATGCTGTACAGATGAGAATTGGAGGGAGGAAAAGAGATACAGCTAGAGAGGGAAAAAGGAAAAAGGAAGGATGTTTAACTGTAGCAGACAGAGTCTTCAGTGAGAGAAACAAAGTGAAAAGATCACAACACTTCTTCCCAGTGTTTGATTCTGGGCTAAATATCTGTTGTTGTCACAGAGCATCAACAATACTAGTCATGGACCTGTCAGTAAGGAGCTGTTTCTGCAACCCGAATAGAAAAGCTGGATTCTACTATCTGCCAGGAAGCTCTACTGCCATCTTATCTTGACCTGTGGCTTTATGTGGGCACCTTAAGGAATGAGGAGACAAGGTTCTCTAGACTAATTGAGGCTGAGATTGACCATAACTAGAAGCTAGAAGCTCCTCTGCTTCTAATGAGGCAGAAAACCAGCCACACACAGAGGAGTGGCGAATCTTCAACTTCCATGACTACCCAACATAGCAAAAGCAAACGTGCCTCTCCCTCTTATTTTGAGAGCAGGGACATAGCAAGTACTGGGAAAATCATGATAGGACAGTGAGCAGAAGCAAGGAGAACTTTATAATTCTACTAGAGGCCCAGTGCACAAAATTCGTGCATGGGGTGATGAATTTCCCTCAGTCCAGCCAATTTGGGACCCCTCAGGGCTAAACGGGCAGTCTGACAACCCTCTCACAATCTGGGATGGCTGGCTTCCAACGGCTTGCCTGACTGCCTGCTTAATTGTCCCTAACCACTTCTGCCTGCCAGCCTGATCACCCCAAACCACTCCCCTGCCAGCCTGATCGACATCTAACTCTTCCCCTCCTGGCCCAATTGCCCCCAACTGCCCTCCCCTGTTAGCCAGATCACCCCATCTTGTGATGGCCATCTTAACCACATGGGGGCAGCCATCTTGTGCTAGGGCATGAGGGTCAATTGGCATGTTACTTCTTTATTATATAAGATTGGCCATGAAGACTCTTCCCTGACTAATAAAAATCTCCCAATGAAAACGTTGCCTAAAGAGTGTTGTACACTATCTTCAGGCTGTGCATCATCCTGCCAGTGTTTCTGAAATGGTGTCAGCAAGGTGAGCTGGTGAGGGAAAAAAAGGGCACTTAATTTTTCAGTACCTATTTAAAAATTGACACACTTCAATTTGGCATTTATTAACACTATTTTAAATATGAAATGGAGCAAAGTAAGTGTTTGGCACATTGGTTGTTTGTAATGTAATGAATCAGATAATGGGCCATGTTTTGCATAATGTTGTGATTGCATTATGAGAGCATTGACATCATTTTTAATATTGATTTTTTTCTACTGCTGTGCACAGCATGTCTTTCCCTGTTCTAAGAGTTTCTTTAATATCTTTCAGTAATTTTATAATTATTTTTAGCCAGGTCTTTCACAGCATTATTAGATTTATTCCTAAGTATCATATATTTTTGTCATTATTGTTAATATTACATGTTTTAAATGAAATTTTATATTTGCAATAATTTAAAATCAAATTATTTCTTTTTCAATAATGAACATTTATCCCACAACCTTTCTGGACTCATTATTCTAACTTTCTGCACATTCTCTTCCACTTTTTTGTTTGTAGTCATATTATCTATATAACTAGAGGCTCGTTGCCCAACCTGCACCCTCTCCAATCTGAGACTCCTTGAGGGATGTCCAATTGTCTGTTTAGGCCCTATTGCGATTGGGCCTAAATGGGCAGTCAGACATCCCCTCACAATGCAGGACTGCTGGCTCCCAACTGCTCACCAGCCTGCTTTCCTGATTGCCCCTATTGCTTTTGCCTGCCAGCCTGATCACCCCCTAACCATTCCCCTGCCAGCCTGATTGATGCCTAACTACTCTCCTGCCAGCCTGATTACCCCTCACTGCCATCCCCTGCAGGCCTGGTCTCCCCTAACTGCCCTCGTCTATTAGCCTCATCACCCCTAACTGCCTACAACTGCCCCCCCCCTGCATGCCATCTTGTGGAGGCCATCTTGTGTCCACATGGGGGCAGCCATCTTGTGTGTTGGAGTTATGGTCAATTTACATATTACTGTTTTATTAGATAAGATAAAAGCCTAGGCAACCATTACAGTGGAACAATCAGAACAACTGGTCACTATGATGTGCACTGACCATCCAGGACAGATGCTCAATACAGGAGCTGCCTTATGGTGATCAGTGTGCTCCCACAGGGGGAGTGCCACTCAGCCAGCAGCCAGGCTCATTATTGGCAAGCATAGCAGGAGCCGCTCCTGCCTCTGCAGCAGCACTAAGGAGCAGCAAGCCAAGTGAGCAGTAAGGAGCAGTGAGCAGGTGGGCAGTAAGGAGTGATGGTTCTGGACTGTGAGAGGGCTCAGGCTGGACCAGGGGATTATCCCTCCTCCCCATCCTGAGTGCATGACTTTTGTGCACTGGGCCTCTAAAACATTACTAGATTTGCTCTTTTTAAGAAATCTCTTTCTCTTTCATCTTATTGTGCTAGATGAGATTCCCAGTTTAAAGGGTGATAGTGGGCATCATTTTCCTGGTCCATATTCCATATTTTAAAGGAATGCATTAAATTTTTCCTGAATTGTATGATTCTAATTACAGGTTTTTTGAAAAACACTCCTTATCAGGATGAACAAATCTTTTTTATTCCTAGTTGCAGAGTATTTATCAACTCAGAAGTTGCTAAATTTTATCCACTTTTTGTATATAATAAGATAACCATACAATTTTTATCCCCCTAATCTGTTAACATGGTGAAATAATGTCTTGTAATAAATTCATTGCCAGATTTTGGCCTACTCTATTTAAAAGACAGTTTACATTTATGGGGACCAAGGAGATGAATGAATAATTTTTATTTCTCATATTATCTTTTCTGATTACAAAAATCAAGTTCAAATGAGCTCATGCAAAGTAGCAGAGAGCTTTCACTGATTAGTGTTCCTTGGAACAGTTGGATATGATAGGAATGATCTGATTTATGAAAGTTTGGTAAAATTTATAAAGTTGTCTGGGCAGTGTTTGGTATATATGCAAGAGTTGTCAAAAGCAAGTGTACAGTCTTGAGTATGAGAGAAACACAGTTACAGCTATTATAATAATCATAGCCTGTATGTCTTTTTCCATATGAACAACTGTAAACCTACTTTACCCACCCGTGTGTGTGTGTGTTTACATTAAAGTGTGTACTATTCAGGTGTATTCTTTTTTCTGGAGTCAGTTTTGAAGTTATGATTTTTTTCCAGGAAAATGCATTCATTCAAATATGTAGTTTTATTAACACACAATTATTGATAGTATTTTCTTATTATTTTCTATCTAGGCTGCATCTATAGATAAGCCCCACATTTTTTTTTTACTTCCAACATTGTTTGTTATTATTTTTCTCTCTCCCTCTTTCTCTATACTTTTTATGTGGAGAAGTCTCTCTAAAAATTTGTCTATTTTATTAAACTTTCAAAGAATAAGTCATTGATTTGGTTATTTTTCTCTATGGCATTAAATATATTTTAATTAATTTCTGCATTTTTGTTTTTCTCTTCCTTTTTTCTTTGAGTTTACTCAGTTGTATCGTTTGTATTTTTTTATTTTATTTTTTTAATATATTTTATTGATTTTCTTACAGAGAGGAAGAGAGAGGGATAGAAAGTCAGAAACATCAATGAGAGAGAAACATCGATCAGCTGCCTCTTGCAGATCCCCTACTGGAGATGTGCCCGCAGCCAAGGTACATGCCCTTGACCAGAATAGAACCCAGGACCTTTCAGTCCAAAGGCCGACGCTCTACCACTGAGCCAAACTGGTTTTGGCAGTTGTATCGTTTGTAACTTCTTGAGTTGGCCATCTAATGCATTACTTTTTATTTTAACATACATTTAAGAGTAAATTTGTTATTTCACACACTTTGGATATGTGATTTAAAAAATATTTCTGTTCTAAGTGTTTCTAATTTTCAGTATGATGTCCTACATTTATGTTATGTGAATTATTTTCCAAATGTATGGATTTTTTCAGCTATGTTTATTAGCAATTTGTAATTTAATTGTGCTGTTACTGTGTTTCTAGTTGACAAGAAAACATATTCACCCTGAGCATATCTGGATTTCTAATTTTGATAAAGCCAAAATGTTCATTGTGCTTCCAGTTTGGTTTTAGTCCAACCATTTTTTGTCTGTCATATATTCTGAAAGGAAAGAGAAGGATCCTGTATTCCTCTTGGGGAGAGTGTGAAAGAATTGAGGAAAGTGACATGGAAATTCCCTCTATAGAAAGTTCACTTCTGAAAGTCTCCTGCCATGCATACTCTTCCTCCTTTAATTTTCCTCTCACCCCTCACTCCTCAAGGCCAGCCACTAAGTAACTGGATACCATTTTTTAAACATTCAATTTTCCATGCTAATTTCAGAGTAGTAAAGGCTCTAGGATATTTCTGACCCAGAGGAAAAGCTGATTTTCCTTTTAAAGCAAGCAGAAGAAACTCTTCAGGCTGTACATTATACCACCAGCAGTCGTGAAAGGGTGTTATCCACAGGGTAACTTGGTGAGGGGGGAAAAGTGTCTTCAATTTTTCAGTAATTACTTTATAATGGACATAACCTGGTCTGTAGGCAGTGAAAGGCTGAGTGACCTAAGGAAGAAGTACTTTTGAAAACTTCAAAAGCCAATTTATACATCCCTTCCTCATGAAGTAAACAGTCATTAGTCACTATGTTGGGCAGGGATTTGAAAAAAAAATTGTCAATGTTTTGATTTTCTTTTTTATTTTAGCGCTGAAAGTCATTTTAGAGATCTGCTGAGGAAACTGAGCCCTAGAAAGGTTTAGGAATTTGTCCATGATCACACCCCTCATTCCTGGAAAAGTTGGAAATGGAATCCAGTTTTGCTTTCCTAATCACACATGTTCTTCGTGAAGCTTCTAACTAAAGATGTGAAGATGTCTTTTTTTCCACAGTTCAACATTTAGCTTGTAAATATCCCGATGAGCTATAAAACTTGGCAGAGTTGTGAATCCTGCAAAAAGAGTAGGAGGTGGGAAATTTCCATACTTCTCAGATTATCAAAGACTGAAATTAATGACATATGCTATTGCCAGAGAGCCTCAGATCCTAGATATGTGATGTTAAATTTTCCCATTTTTTGTTTGAACATGAAGAATATCTTCTTTACTCAATGAGAATAAATATCAGAAATGGTATAAGAGCACTACATGGGCCCTGAACAACCAGTATACATAAGATTGGAGGCAGTGAAAACAATATCCAATAATGATGAACGTCAACATAATCTACAAATCAAAGTGCAAGCTGATGGAGGCAAAGGAAATAGCTAGATTAATCATTCTTAGCCATTTAAGATTATATTTTTAGATACAATTAAAGCCTATAGGATCAATCACTCCAGCTGTTCAATTCATGACTTTTTTAATTGAGCTGTGCCCAGACCAGAGCCTGTGGCAGCAGGAAGAAGAAAAGCCAGGGATGAGAACAGGGCAGGCTGTATCAGACCTTACATATCACATAACAGCATTTGAGAGCTGTTAAAGCAATGAGAACCCAATTATGGGTCTTAAGTTAGGGAAGTAATTTGGTTAAGTTTGAATTTTAAAACAATCACTCTGGCTGAAGTGTGGATAATCAATTAGTGGTATAAAAGAACTGAGGCAGGAAAATCAGTTGGAAAAATATTTAAATTTCTCCCAAATTAAAAGGTGATAAGGCCCTGAACTGAGGAACAGCAGTTAGGGTGGAACAGAGTAGACAGATTTGGGAAATTAAAGTAGCTAAAGATTTGAAAGTAGAAAATGAGAAGAAGGGATGAATCTAAGAAAACCAAGTTTGGCCCTGGATTATTTGATGGATGGACGTATTATTCACCAAGCTAAGAAAGATGGTGGAAGCATGTTTGGGAAGAAAAATGATGGATTCTTTCCATACATATTGAGTTATATTTACTTTGGTCTTCAGCGATGGAGAAGAAACCAGTCAGGAGGTGTGCGTTTGAGAGTGCTGAGTACATAAGTGGGTTACATGGGGAAAGGATGAATTTCCCAATGAGAGTGCTGACCCCAGGACCAAGCTCTAGCCAACAGTGACACTGAAAGAAAAAAAAACCAGAAGAGTCAGAGAAGGGAAGAGGAGAAACAGAGAGAGCAGTATTCTAGAAAATAAATGAGGAGAGAGTGTCAGAGCAGTTGCATTAAATACCAAAGAGAAGTCAAGCAAAATGGGCACTGAAGTCTGAGGCCTTATATACTAAACCAAGTATGTCAAACTCTCAGCCCATGGACCACATGCCTAGTTTATTTGGCCTATGTTAGCCTTTGAGTTTGACATGCTTATACTAGACTAAGGAATTAGAGTGAGTGCTTCCAAATGGGGAGGAAGGGTAGTTCAAAAGCCGATGTAGTGAGAGTAATAAACACAATGAAGGTGGTGAAAGCAATAAACATTTGTGATGGTTTAGAAAGGGCAGGAAATGATTTTCAAAAAACACTGACCTGATGTTGAAACACACAAATTTGTAATGGCAAAAAGAAATTGAGTACAGTTGATATAGAAAGTGGTGTGTGTGTGTGTGTGTGTGTGTGTGTGTGTGTGTGTGTGTGTTTGTGTGTGTGTGTGTGTGAGAGAGAGAGAGAGAGAGAGAGAGAGAGAGAGAGAGAGAGAGAGAGAGAGAGAGAGAGAGAGAGAGATTTGTTGTCCCAGATATCAAATTCACTCTTGCAGGATTGGAATAATTGTTTTTTGTCAAGTAAAGTACCTCTTTCCAATGGACTAGGTTGAATTAACACTAACAGATTTCACTAACAAATTTTAACTGTCCAATTACTATTTTACCAAAGTCACTATTATCTCATGCTGAAGGGCACAATATAATGAAGAGTTCTATTGATTGAACTGAAAAGCATGCTGATTCCCTCATTAACTCACTTACAAACTATTTCCCACTCTGGGTTACTCTGCAGATAATGAGATTATCCCATACATATTGCTATTCATCTAGAGTGAGTTTCATGAAGTGATCTCTCCCTAACATGGATGTCAAATCTTGAGTTATATCCTCTCTAGAGCTTTTGGCCATTCTGTATGGAGAGGAACTTCTCTTGAGGGTGAGGGATGGACTGAAGCAGGCAGGGTAGCTCATGCTACAAGCACTACTGTATCACATATGGGGAGTTAGAGCAGAGTTCCCTGTCCTTCCAGGGGTACCTACTTTTCTTTCACTCTCCCTCTAACTGCTGTCTAATTCTCTCTCTCTCCAATGTGGTGCTCCTCTCATTATTTTCCACTCATGCTTCTGTTTCAAGAATATCATTGCCTACCTGTTACATTTTGTGTTGCAAAGAGACACTCTGGACTTGCAGAATAAATGATCTCGTGGAATCATTGTGATTCTTTCTCTTTGATGATGGCTTTTCTTCCTGAGATCGTGTTGAGATCGACCTCACAGTGAGAAATAAACATTTTTCTGTTTCATGTCTAGCTTGGGAATGTACAGCCTCCTTTTTTTATGGCTCTGCTCAGACAGGACTGCCATATATAACCCTCTCATGATTACTTATCCTGTCATCCAATGAATTTCCACCACTTTAAACACATAAAGATAACAGTGTGCGTGCAAGGAATTGCTACATGGGGATCTATTTTGAGTTGCAAAGGGTATCTCTTGATGCTCATTACATCAAAAAGTAGAAGCTTTCTTATGAAGAGGAAACTATCAAGTCATCAAAAAATATTAACCATAAATTAGTTAAAAGCTTGGCTCATATATCGTTCTGGCACATACTAGCAGTAGACACACGATTTGATATTTACGAGATGACTGAATAAATTATGATTTTGGATAATCATTGTTAGAAATATTAAATGCATATTAACGTTTTTTAAAGAATATTTCAGGTCTCCAAAGTATTTATTTTATCTTTTCATACACTTAAAGCTAGATGCTCTGTGGGGTTATTTATTGCCTTTAGTCCATAACAATTCATTTTAGAAATGTTGAAGACATTAATTTAGTGCCTGAAAACTTGTGAACAGTTCATGGACTTTTTCTGCAGTCTTTTGCCCAAATAGGGGTGTAGCCTGGAATTTCAGTTTATCACACCAAGTCCTTAGCTGTGGCTCCCCTCTTACCTCAAACACGCAACCCCAAAGTCACATAAACTAATCATTTATCCCCAGGACATAACTTAGCGTGTGTTTGCTTATGAATTGATGTGTAATAAACCCACAGGAGCTCAGAAGTATAAAATTTGAAATAAATAACACCCATACCCAGGAGTTGTCCACAAAATGAACTTTGTCCCACTATTTTCATGAACCTCCAACCCCCACCTACTGACTTCAAATCTCTTTCAGCTTCAGGAGAGCCAGATGTTCTTTACCCCGTGTACTCAAACCACTACTCTGAACCCAGCAAAGTGAAAAGGGAACATACTTCGAAGTCCACTGCCAAGGCCACTCCACAAGGATCCAGAAGCCTGGGAATTCTACCCTGGGGAAAGATAGCAGGAGTCTCCCAGCCAGATTCACCTCCCACCATGGGAGGTTGTTTTTAATTGTTCTTTGAAGAGGCTTTCTAAGTTGTTTAAAGCTTTGTCCGCCCACTCAGGGCAGGTTTTGCTGGACTGCGGGAGCAGCCATAGCTTCTTCCCTGCTCTCCATCATGAGCAGAGAAACCTCTCAAAAGAACTTCTATTTTCCACTCTCTTTTCCAGTGACAATACCCAACCAATTACTGAGGGCAAGGTGATGGCTGAAATATTTTCCACTGCAAGCTTCTCACTGCGATTCACTTATTGTTTCAAAATATCCCTAGGGAATTTGTGTAAATGACATCCTTTCTTTTCAATTTTTTGTCAGTAGTGAGCACGCTTCAAACAGCTTTTAAGTAAGCAATGTACATTTAAGTTGGTGAAATATCAACCAATGGAGCTATTCGGACATGAAGTGATGACTGCCCCAGGAAGCTATCCTTTTTCACCGTTTTATTTAAATTTAATTATAGCTAAAAAGTTGGGACATATACCTAGCACTGTGGTAAGATCTTACCATGCATTGAATCATTCAGTCTCACAAGTCTATAATACCATTACTTACTCCCATTTTTCAGATAGAGAAACTGAGGTAGACATATGTTGAAAATGGCAGGGCTGGGATTTGTCTATTTAAACCCAAGGCCTATAGTCTTTGCCTCCATGCTTTATATCTCCAAGAATTCTATCATAGAACATAGACAAATCCCACAGAAACATTATCCATGGGTTAAAATAATGCAAAAATTGTCTGGGTTTTTTATTACCAGTTGAATTTTGAAGTTTATGAAAATTGTAACTGAAGATAAAAATTAATTTGGGTTGGCACAAGAACAAACCTCTTTATTTATTTATTTATTTATTTGTTTGTTTGTTTGTTTGTTTGTTTTAACTCTGATTTTGAAATCATTTCAGATTTACAAAAAGGTGGCAAAAATAGTACACCAAGTTCCTGTATACTTTGTGTCAAACTGTTTATTTGGCTAAGATGGGCCAAATAAACAGAGTTTAAGTTTATGTGGGCTGCAAAAAAAAAAAAAAAAAGCTTAACTTTTCATAGAAATGTAGGTTTATTTCAATAGAGACATGCTGAATACAAGAGGCTGAAATAAATGAATAATCACTAACATAAAATAATACATTTTAATAAAAAATAATCTTTTTTCTCAAATATTAATTACCAGAAACTGAATAACTGCACAAATTAATAAGCATAATGCAAATAAACCTATTTTTCTTGTTCTCCAAAAGTGAAATATTTCCTGTTGCATATACAAAACAAGTCAGTCCAAAACTAATGACATGGCAATCAGTGCTAAAATATTCCTGCTAGTATTAGTGGAGAGAAATGATGCATTTGCACGTAAGGTGCAAAAGAGAAATGAATGCAACACTACTATGGGAATCAGTAATTAGCGAATGTTGTAGTTCGTTATTATTAACTAGAGGCCCGGTGCACAACATCTTTATTATATCTGCCAATAATATTCCAAAGGTGATGTCATGCCCTTTTCAGGGCATATCAGAAGGTACATAATATTGATATGTCTCATTATTGGTGATATTAATTTTGACAACTTAGTTAAGTATATCATTATGTGTCTTCACAGTAAAGTTATTTTTTCTATGTAATTAATTAAATTTAAACTCTCTTATACTCATTTATAGTTGTATTGTCTAATCTCTTAAGGCCCAAGTGTCCTCATGTATTAATAGAGTTATAATCATTGTTCTACATGTCCATCAGTGTTGAAGTGAGACACAAATAACATAATGTATATGAAAGTGCCTTGTCAATTATGAAGAGATATATGAATGCAACCAACTAAGATATTGGATCCAGTATATAATGAGAAGCCACAGGTTGATAAATTACTCACCATTCATACTATATTCTTTCAGACTTTCATTGAAATCAGTTGAGGGATATTAAGGAATTAGTTGATAGCCATGCCAAAGGAATTTAGGTGCTATGACTTGCTCTCATAGACCTTCTAAAAGAGACAAACTCTTCTTTAATATTTCTAGAATTTCTGCTAATCTAAGATTCCAGAGACCTCATACTTAAATTAATAAGCAAGAGAGGAAAGGCAGAATATGCATTATTGGGCTTACCCTATACCCTTTGATTTGGGATTACCCTACATAATGCAACAGTGTGATTTATCTATAATTTTACAAATGTAACAAGCTTTTCCTATGTCATTAACAAGGGGGTACAAAGCAGTGAAATCTTTTTGCTTTTCCAATGAGCATCCACATGACTGATTAGTGGAAAGTCCAGCATCTCACTCTTGAGACCTCCCCTGGAAAGTCTTCCCCGCCCACACACATACAGACTCTTTTTAAGTTTAGAAGCTCAAGGTTTACTCAGTCCTGAGGGAGAAAGAGTTCAATCCTGCATTACTGTTCTGTTTTTTACTCCCATGAAACACCATTGTTCAAAACTAGACCTGCACTGTGCCACGAAAGCGTGTCCATCCAGTGATGACACCTCATAACTCAAGTAAAGGGTATCCCAGGTTTCAATGCTCAGCCTTTGTTCCCAAATCCCAGCAGTGCCCCAGCAGAGCTGGGTCCTAAGACAAATCCAATTTCAGCCACAATGTTTTTCCTAAGATAGCCCTCCTCTTGTATATGCTATTCTCTTTTTGTGTGTTTCTCTTTGAAGAATCTTGATCTGCTTCTTTAAGTCTTTGGTCTACCGATCCTCGTCCACCCCAAGAGACGAGCAGTATGGGACTCCTTTTCTCTCTAAAGGTCCTAGGTTTCTTTTGCAATTTATCAGATTCCTTTCTAGCAAATGGGGAGGAGTTTGCTCCAACCAGGCCACAAAATGTTCCCATTATACTCTTCCACCAGGTAAAGACTGCTCAGTACTCATCTCATACTTATTTAACTAAGGAAACCATTTAAGAGTTTCTGGAAAATGGTTTGTGGCATGATGATTTATTATTCTCTCTAGTAAAGAAGAAGGGACCAGTCTCTGGTACTTACTACACAAATTTTTATAATTAAATGTTCAAGCCTAAGATACACATGAGTATAAAATAAGGTTATATTTCCTTGTAACGTCCCCAAAGTGATACTTGAGTCCCACCTACTTGTTTTCCATAAATTAATCAGCTTCAAATGGTCTTTGCACTCTCTAAGAGAAGATAATAGTGCTCACATACATTTGCTCAAATTCAGGTCCCTCTTACTCTTCTTGTCTTCTTTGTGCATTTACTCATCACACCAGCACAGACATTCAGTCCATAACAGCTGATGACCACCAATATCACCAGCCTGTGGCCTCTGAGAAGTTTCTTTCCTTCTAGCAAAAAAGAGACCCGATGGTAACTTCTAATCAGGCTTTTTTGAAAGTTTGTGGAAAATAGAAGGGATTAGAATAGCTATTCCACCTTACTTAATAGACCTGTAAGAAAAAAAATGAATGCTTACTTTTCTAAAAAGAAAGAAAGAAAATAGAAGGGACTATCACATACAGAGTAAATTACAAGTTACATGTGAATGTGCTCGAAGCCCTCAGCCCCTAGGCCGGGACTTTTGATACAGCTTACATTTCTTCATTATCATCTGAAAAGGTTGGATAATGATCTCTATAATGTCTTCAAACTCTGAAAGTTTGACACTTAATGTCTTTAGTGATACTTTACAGTATCTTGATATAGCTTTGGAAAGCTAGGCATTTTGACTTTTGGGTGGCATTGCTCCTAAGCAAAAAACAGAGAGAGAGAAAGAGAGTTTCTGGCCATAGTAATGTAACCAGGGCTTTACCAAACCTAGACATGCTAACACATAAGCATAATGAGTCCTTGTGGACTCTATGGAGCTAACTAGATTTTAACTATATCCCAATTATCTTTCTGCATCTTTAGATCACTGATAAGCTTGAGGTTCTTCTAAAGGTAATTTTTTAAAAATATATTTTTTATTGATTTTTTGCAGTATAACTTATAATTAATAGTAGTACATGTTTTCCTTTCCCCCTCCCCCTTATCCTCCCCCCAGCCTCCCCTACCCCCCAGCACATATCCCCACCCTCTCCCCTCCCCACCCCAGTGTCTTTCATTCATTGGTTATGCTCATATGCATGCTGAAACTGGGACTCAGAACAGTTGGACATTGAAACTGACACTCAAACTTTTTTTGTTCTTATACATTTATTTCTAGTATGCAGAGGCAAGATATTTTTGAAGAAAAGAAACAGGGGAGAGTGATTGATATAGAGGCAGGGTGGCCTTGAACAGGCTGTCAAGCTACAGGGGGAAGGCTTGGGTGGATGGGACATGGATGCTGGGGGAGATCAACTAAAGGTAATTTATTTTGACATAATTAGTAAGAAATATGCTTTTCTTTTTCATCATGGCATTTAAAAGTTGATTCATTGAGTTACCAAATATTGGATTCTGTTAAGATTACATTTCTCAAATCTCATTGGATATTAAAAAGAAAGTGTAGCATATTTATCATACTAACTTCCTGGCTTTAAAGAAAACAACAACAACTGCACTTGTAATTCAGGAAATCTGAGAAAAAGGTATTTCCATTTTCAGGTGACCATTTTATATTTGGAATAGCATATTATTACATTGGAAAGAAATTACATGAATTAGCCTTTAGGGTTAGACAGGCAATATGTCTAGAGAAAAAGTATGACATCTTTCATATTCATAAATATGGAATGAATGTGAAATAGTCTCCTTTCTAATCTCCAATTTTATGATCCTTTTGGGGACATTTACTAAAGGCTCTTGTCACCACTCTACCTGTGGAGACCATCCTTCAATAAATAGCTCCAATATTACCTTATTCATTGAACCTTCCCCATGCAGTTCTCCCACATCTTTTCATTACTCTATGAACTTCTTTCATTGTATGCTAATTCAATACTGGGTCATTTAGCAATACAATGCATTTTCAATGTTCGTTAATGTGGTCTTATCAACTGAATTGTAAACCTGAAACTCAGGATTGAATCTTCTGCCTCTTTTATAAGCACAGCACCTTACATAGTGCTTAGCAATAGAAGATGCTCAATAAAAATATTTGATTGACTCAGGAAGAACATATTACCTCAGAATAACTAACATATACCATATAGTTTTCCAAGGTATGGAAAGGAGGAACACATGGAAACTTAACATTCCCTATCAGCAATCAAAAAGCTAATTAGCTGGCAAAACAATGTGTTTGTTTTGTTTCATTTCCAGAGAGTTCTTGTACTGCTGCTTAAGCTAGCCAAGACCTGCTCAGAAAACTTCGGTCCATTTTGAAGGATACAGGTTTATTTGAAGGTCTCTAGATTATTGTTGAAATTATGATCTCAGATGTGTTTTTAGGCTGGGTCACACATACTAAGTCGTTTTCTTTCTCCAAATAATTGTGGGGACAATATGCAGGGGAAATCAGCAGAATTCAAAATTTCTGGAAATGTATTAGGTAAGAGGACCGGCTGTTGTTACTGCCGGCTTTCTGACTTTACCCAGTCTCCAGCTTTAACGGAGTAATTGTGGAATCCAGAGACCAGGCTGAAGTCAGTAAGGGGAATGCAACAGAGTCCAAAAGAATAAAGGGGTTTGGTAGACTTCCAGAATCCAACTGAGGATAGAGGGAGAGAGTGCTCTCATAAACTAGGTTCTTTCCTCAGCTTTACGATGTTACTGAAGTCTAAGGAATTATGTATACTGATAGTGCATATGAGATACTAATAGTCATACACATAATGTAGGCTGTGTATCTCTAAGATGAGTGTTCTAGTATTCTTCCACATTTGAAAAACATCACACTAGGAGATGTTATGAAAAAATATTGTCATGATTGGGTTGCAAACCCATTTCTAAAATTATCACTGTGTGCCTGTTTCAATTTACTACCATATTATCTGTACTCTAAAGAAATGAAACTTGGAAATTATTTCAGCCATCCACTTCATACAGCACTGCTTTCAATAAGATCATCTTTGTGTTTAAATGTAAATGATTCAAGCCAAAGAGAGCTTTCTTTCAGAAGATTTCCATATAGTACAGGCAGTTTGTTCCTGCTTCATGTTTTATACATGAGGTTATTGCATAAAAAAAAAATTCTGTCAACTGAACAGTTTCAATAGGAAATTAAAGACTTATTTTTCTTTAGAGGAAAAAATGTATGACAGTTGTTATAAATAAAGACACAAATGCAGTTCCCATTGCCAAGATTTTCCCAAGAAAGCTTCAGTTTGCTCAAACAATAAGTTAGCTCCTGGATCTCCCAGCTACAGGAACTTGTGGCCTTTGGTAAATATTAGCAGAATAGGCCTATTCACACAGGCTGCTCACCTGACTACCTGATTTCAGACACAATGTGCCCTCATCACTTCTGGTAAAGACTGGCCTGAATTTTTCCACAGGTTAGACATAAGGAAAACGAGCAGAGGTCCCACTTGTATTTGTCCATATTTCCATCAGCATGTAGTTTAGTAAATTCTATTCATTTGCAATGTATAAAGACAGCTAATGAGAAATTAAAATTTTTGTGTGCATTCATAAAATTTAGCAGAGAATTATTACTGTAACCATTCATTTCACTTATTTTGCCATACTAATCCCTAAGGCTAATTCTATATAAGTATTTGGCCATGTGTATATCAATCAATGCTAATTCTTTCCTTTTTAATGAAATGCATATCATATCTCTTGCTATGAGAAGATACCTTACATCTGTGATTTGTTTATCATATATTTATGTGTCAGTTTACTGGTTACTATATCTGTCTAATGAATATTTATTCATAAAAAAGAGATATAACGAGTACTGAATGTCTTCTTAAGGACAAATTATAGTGATTGCAAAGATTTGACTAATAGTTTTCTGCTCTATGTTTTGAAACACAATTAAGAGCTATTAACAATCTTATTTTGCCAGCAATAGTGAAGATGAAGGCTAGCATTTCTTTATATATATATATATATATATATTTTATTTCAGAGAGGAAAAGGGAGGGAGAAAGAAACATCCATGATGAGAGAGAATCATCAATCAGCTGCTTCCTGCATGCCACCCCCACTTGGGGTTTGAGCCCACAACCCAGGCATGTACCCCAACTGGGAATTAAACTGCGACCTCCTGGTTCATAGGGTCACTGAGCCATGCTGGCCGGGCTAGCATTTCTTAAGCATCTACCTGGAAGAATGAGGGCAAGCTGCTTTACAGAACATACATAAATTTGTGTCTATGCCATCCAGGTAGTTTCACATGAATACTTATATTATTTTTCTTAGCCAAATGTGCTCTGCACCCTCCATATTTATCACTTATGAGCTTTTTGTCTCTACTTGTAAAATGAAGAAATCATCCATGAATGGCTCCTTGACAAAGAAATAGGCCCAATGAATGCTCGATTGGCAGGTTTGTTCTGTTGTATTCTTGATAGGTGATGGTTTCAAGTGACACATACTGCCTATGTCCAGCATTTGAGAGCAATATAACATCCAGATTTGCTCATGGTTTTTCTTTGGGCTCTCCAAATAAATAAAAAAAGTCTGTATCTTCTAGACAGTGAGGCAGTAGCAGCATAAGGAAGTGAGGTCAGTGAGGTAATGGAGGAAATGTCATGACAACCCAAATTAAAATGAGCAGCCTCACATTTGCATGTGCCAGTTGCTCCTCGAAAAATCATTCTGGCTGCTTTTGGTTCCTATTAGACAGGATAATGTGGCTACAAATTATATCCAATTGAAAGAGAATTGACTCACCCTCAACAGGAATTGTAGGAGCTGACAAACCCTGGAAGGATGGCCTTCAGAGGAATAACCAATAACCAAGCAAAACACATAATCGCACATGCACACGCGCGCGCGCGTGCGCGTGCGCACACACACACACACACACACACACACACACACACACACTATTTTGCTGTGATAATGTTTAGAGCTCATTTCAAAATTTTAGTATGAAAAGTTGCTTTTAACTTCATACCTTTTGAAGTTGTTTCATGACTTGTTTATGCAAAGCACTGTGCAAAAGATCTGAAGGCCTTGGCTTTTTCCTACGGTGATTCACTTGTTCCCCAGGACAATACTGACATTGGAGGGTCCCTACCTCCATCAGGCATGAGCTTCACAATCTTGTACAGTAGGTGTATAATACTATTTGTGAACCTTTCCTTGTGTCAATCATCCAGGTATCCCTTTATAGAACCTTCTGTAAATGTAATACATAGAAATAGATAGCATGTCCTTCATTTGTAAGATTTGAAGGTCAACTGCAGTGAGGGCTCTGTACTCCATGTCCCAGTAAACTTGACAATGGGTAATATCCTCTAGAAGATATTTATATGTGTGGTTTTCTGAGTGAATCTCTGGGACAGTGATTTTGGAATGGCTCTCTCCCATCAATTATTGACACTTCCCATAGCTATTCATCAACTCAAAACAAGCTAAGGTAAGTCATCATATAGTTGACACAGTTACCTCCTTGCCTCCTGCAGTTGCTGAACCAACCAGAGTGAATTGGCATATGTGCTGTTTTGATGGCACAAAGCCCCACAGAAGCGGAACAACTTTCCACCAGCGCAAAAATGTTCCAAAAAATACTCACTCTGTTCAATACACTTGTAAATTCATTCTAGACTATGAAAAAATATAAAATAAGATTATTGACCAATAAGACAGTAATTTGAAGTTGTAAATGGCAAGCTCTCCTGAAAGCACTAGGGAAAATTTCTTTTAATACTTCTTTCTTGTTAAGTTACCATAGTAATAAAATCCTACTTGGTATGATGACTTTCTCAACAGGTCAGAGCTTGAAATTCTATGTTGTAAACTTCTAAATACAAAGAAAGCCGTAAGTTTATTTATTGGAGTTCAAATGTAGAAATCTGACAGCTTTGAAGACTGTAAAAGATACTGAGTCAACTGCTATAAAAGGAAAACATTCTTGACAATTTAATTTGTATAGTACTACAACTGAAGAGACTGTGTGGTGATTTATGAAGGGCATGTTTGTGAGCTGGGTTTGGAATTTTTGCATGAAAGGTGAGTTTGTGCTCAGAATGCTTGCATCTTCAAAGACCCATGAGTTTGGCTGTGGGTACATATAGCATTTGGTTTGGAAACATATGAAAGAAGCAATGCTATCCCTTAAGATTATGGTTTAAATGTTAATTTACTTTGATACATTGATTTAATGTTTTAAGCTATTTTATATGTTCTATTTATATATGTCTGCATTGGGGCATCTACCTCCATGCTTTAGAAGCTTCTGGGGAATTGAGGTTATCTCCATATAATTGTCAGCAATTAGTAGACACCAAAGCCAACTATGCTTTCAACTTTTTTTCTAATATGAAGTTGTTTCATTCAATGACATCTCCTTAGTTGTATTAGATCTCAAGTGTACTGTGAACTTAATAAAGAAAAGAATTGAATGAATAAGTCAAATGTAGCATGGAGCATGCTTCGGCAATGGCTATGTAATTCATCCTCTTTAAAGACTAGAATCAGAGAACAACGCACACACACACACACTCTCTCAGAGAGAGAGAGAGGGGGGGAGAGAGAGAGAGAGAGAGAGAGAGAGAGAGAGAGAGAGAGAGAGAGAGAAAGAAAGAGGAACATGAACCCTAAAATAAAAAAGTTCAGTCTGGTTGAAGAAGATAAATATACACATTTGATTCATTTAGAGACTAATTACAAGGCAGGGTGTGAGCAAGTATTAAATTGTTTAATATACACTGAGTGTACAGTTATTAAAGAGATGATGAGCAGATAGATAGCCATGAGCCTTAACTTTATTTCCTACTCTAGGTTTCTTCCTTCCATTTCAACTGTCCTCTTATCTGGGAACTTGCTCTCCAGAGCCCCATCACTTGTTAAACCAATACAAGGGTGACTTATGGGCCCTGAGACTTTCCATGTATCTCCTTTGGAACCTGGAACCAAAATATGTTTTATTCCCTTTGGGACCAATGTGTTAACTATGCATAATAACCTAAAACAAAGAGAGGAGATGAGTTTGACAGGTCAGGAGACTTTTCATTGCCTCAGATCATACTTATAATCAACTTTCTTTGCTGCTTGCTGGTTCCATCTGTAATTAGCAGAGACATCTGAGAAGACAGGGATGAATAAGAGGCACCTTTATAAAGCAATTGCATTTATATGTGAGGCATGGGAGAAACACTGACATTCCACTCTCCAGGGCTTTGGTGAGGGAAGTGAGGCACAAAATTATGCCTCAGGTACAAAATTTAAGTGGGTAGCAAAATATTCAGTAATCAAGATGGGTAGTATTTTGATGCAGTACTTTTTAAAATAAAAACTATGCAAAACTATTCATAATGAACAAAATATCAAAAATTTTAATAAAGATAGGATCAATATTACTGACTTTTTTCCCTTTTATCTCAAGCCAGTATGGCTTGTTATGACAAGGCATTAAATGTATTTGTCTTTCAAAAATGTTTATTTTGGTCATCATAGATTTTCTTGCATTAATTTTAAGTTTCAAAAAATATTTCATTAAAATACTATTTATCTTGATTCAGAGATTTTTGGAGTCCCCTTAAATTTTACACTTGAGGTCAGTGACTCAATAAAATTAACCTAATGAGTACCAAGGTCCAGTCCTGCTTAGGGTCATTGATAATAAAGGGAAAAAAGCGGGAAGAAAAATCTGTGTGGTAGACCAAGATGAAGAATATAGTTTGGAATAATGTCTAAACATTAGAATTGAGCTTTCCTGAAATGAAACAATACAAAGCCAGAAGGCAATAATAGTCAGGAATATTGTGATACATTTGGGAATCCTCATAGCCACAAGAGGGCATCAAGTAAAATTTGAGAGAATACTAGTATGCATTCCAAGGGAGTCTGGAAAAAGGACCAAAGACTAAGTATTAATCTGAGGATTACCATTAGCACTAAATGATAGATTTTCCTCTAGCAGATTGTCAGTCACACAACTACAGCAGATCCTCTATTAATGTCCTTTGGTTGAGCATCATTTCATTTTAATATTAACAAGATGCCATAGGAACTTAACTCTTATTTATATCAATTAGTCTATGGTAAAATTGGTTTCATTATTCATACTTTTGTTTAATCTATCAATAACATTAAGTGAGGATCTACTGTGTAACATTTTCTAGAACAGTGATTCTTGAACTTGCACATCCATTTAAAGCATCTGGAGGGGTTAAATGTGAATTACTGGGCCACACTCCCAGGACTCTATTCCAGTAGATTTGGGCTGGGGCCAGAGAATTTGCTTACCTAACAAATTCCTAGGAGATGATACTACTATGCCAAATCCTACACCTTGAGAACCACTGGGCCACAATAAATAGACTCTTTACAACAGAATGGTTAACTTAAAATTTATTAATTTTAAAATACTGTATGGAGAAATCAAGTGCTATTTCTTCTTACTATTATAAACTCTAGAAAGAAATAAAAGAATAATCCCACCACCCCTCCAAGACCAGACAAGTATAGCAACAAAAAGGGCTAACTGGAGCAAAATAATAAGAGTGCTGAGGGTTGTAAAGTGGAGAAAACAATTTGTCTCTCCAACATTCTGGACCCAATAAGAATATTAAACTGGGTCACCTGAGAGAAAAAGGGGTCCAAAGGCTCAGTGATTTAAAATTTGATAATGGGAACAACCAAGTTCCTGGGAAATTGATTTGATTCTTGCTACTGAAGAGGATACAAGGATCAATTTGCTTAAGTGATGTAGATCAGAGCTGATTAAAATGCAACCCCTTGCAGATGTAAGAACTATGAACTAGATCCTATGATCTTGTGAGTTTTAGTGAAGGTCCTTAAGTCATTCATGGATGGAACAATTGGAACTGTCTGACACCTGGCTATATTTTAATAAACCTTTAAACATGGCATATAGCAGCTACAAGCACACAGAGCTTGAGGAATGATGTTGCTCTCTATTTTCCTCACAGATTTGTATCGAACAAATTTTGGAATTCTGCTATGGCTCAAGGAAAAGAGAGAAGCACTGAAAAATCACTGAGCTTGGACCTCTCAGAAATCATAGAAAATAAAAGTTCAAGCTGTATTTAACATGATTTAGCGAAATGGAGAAATGTGACATTTTTTGAATTCCAAGTGTCATGGAGCAACCCCATACTTTTTTTCAGTCAGAGAAGACAATTTGATATCAGACCAGCTTAACCTGGGGCACTAGCTTGACAACTGTTGGTTTACAGAGTAATATATGGAGCCCCATGTGTCTTTCCCGACCCCAAGAATTTGATGAGAAGCTCTCAGTTCCATTCATGCTTCCTCTAGCGGAAGGTGATACAACCTGTTTTTCACATTAAAATGAGTGAATCAACCAAGAATTATATAACATTTTGTAGCTTGACATCTAAGTTATTAACAAGAGACATGTCTCATGGTTGGATCTCAGTGTAAATAAACTTCCATTCTGACTGCTTGAGTTCCATTCTAGCCTTACAAATTGCAGAATAGAGAGAAATTCACAGGATGATAAAATGATCAATAAGCTAAATTAATTCAGTAGAAGCAGAAACTCAGAATTAGACATACACAGATAAGCAGTAAGCTATCTTCACCTTTTAGAACAGGTGTCTGAAAACAGACAAATGTGGATGCTACCTGTTTCTATGAATAAAGTTTTATTAGAACACATTTACATATCCATAGGCAATACGTAAACAAATGAGTATAGTTGAGTAATTGTGACAGAAACTGTACGGCCTACAAAGTTGGAAATATTTGCCATCTGGCCCTTTACAGAACAATGTGTTGACACCTCCTCTAGAAAGTGAGAGAACACAGAGGCTTCCAATTCACTAAATTCACCTGTAATGTGCTCTAATTAATTTTATTTACATCTTAAAGGACACAGTGCCTCAAAGATATTTGACAAAATATTAGTATACCTCACCTGGTACAATCTGACATATAATCCCTATATGTTTTTTGGGTTCTAAGCTTAAGAACTCTTCCTAAACTTCAGATCTTCCTTTTCTTTTAGCTGCAATACAAACTGGCTGAATTAATAGCAAGGTCTGCCCATAGCTGCCCCATTGAGGAACAAATTACTTATTGGTCCTGTCTGGCATTACTCTGTGTAAGTAAAATGAAGAAATTGGCAAGTTTGTCCTTCTCAGTTGTCTGTCTTTTCTTTCCTTGGGAAGATCTCATGAATTGCAGTGACCTGGTGTCTTTATTCTCTTTCTATTAAAACCTGACTTAGCCCTAGCCAGTTTGGCTCAGTGGATAGAAGGGACCCAGGTTCAATTCCAGTCAAGGGCACATGCTCACTCAGGTTGTAGCTTCTATCCCTAGTAGAGGGCATGCAGGAGGCCGCTGATCAATGATGCTCTCTCATCATTGATGTTTCTTTTTCTCTTTCTCTCTGCCTCTTCCTGCCTTCCTTTCTTCCTCCCTCCCTCTCCCTCTCCTTCTCCTTTCCTCTCTAAAATCAATTTTAAAAAATTAAAAAAAAAACTTGTCCTAACAAGTAAACACGTGAAATTCACTCACAATAAAATCCAAATGATACATAGCAATGCAAAATCACCTCCCAGAGGGATCAAAATCTTAGAAGCATTAACAAGTAGGTAGTATAACCATATTTTTTTCTCTTTTTAAAGTCAGGACATAAAAACACAGGGGAAAAAATAACACTAAGTAGTCTAGCAGCTTCCCCCTTAAGAATCAGTTTCTTTATGCTTAATCTATACCCAAGAAGCTTTATATAAAAAGTCACCCAGAACCCTATCTAATAAAAGAGTAATATGCAAATTGACCATCACACCAAGACACATAAGATGGCTGCCACAAGATGGCCTGCAGGGAGGGCAGTTGTAGGAAGTTAGGGGTGACCAGGCCAGCAAAGGAGGGCAGTTGGGGGGGACCCAGGCCTGCAGGGGAGGACAAGCCCTGCAGGGAAGGGTTAATTGTGGGGGGGGGAGGACAAGGCCTGCAGTGGAAGGCAGTTGGGGGTGATCAGGCAAGCAGGGAGGGCAGTTGGGGGAGACCAGGTCAACAGGGGAGGGCAGTTGGGAGGGACCAGGCTTGCAGTGGAGGGCAGTTGAGGGGGACCCAGGCCAGTGGGAAAGGTAGTTGGGGGGAGACCAGGCCTTCAGGGGAGGGCACTTGGAGGGTACCAGGCCTGCAAAGGAGGGTAGTTGGGAGCCAGGAGTCCTGGATTGTGAGAGGGATGTCTGACTGCCCTCAAGGGGTCCCAGATTGGAGATGGTGTAGACTGGGCTGAGGGACAATCCCCTCCCCCCTTCCCCTGCCATGCACGAATTTCATGCACCAGGCCTCTAGTACTTACTATAAATGCAGACCTGAAACTGAGTCCTGGACCAAATGCATTAGAATATCTGGAGATAAGTCCCAGGAATCCGTACTTTCAACAGCACGATTCCCTCTTTATGGTTCTTATGTTGAGTAAAGTTTTAAAACCACTGCACTGTGTATTGTGTGCAATCATCCATTATCCTGCCCATTGGATCTGTATCCTGATGAGCAGTAATGGTAGCCTGGAGACACTCCAGGACCTGACTTTGCTCAGTCTGATTGGCCATTTAATGATCCTTGGACTTGCAGGTGAGTTGATGAATTTCTCACACTTATAAGAGCTCTCTCTCTGATGGGGACTGATGTAATGTTTCAGAGTATAGAGACACATTTATTATTTATTTTCACATTAACAGCACAGGACAATGATATGAAGTCATCATTAGTATTTTTCAGCAAAGTTACCCACTTTCCTTAATTATAAAATGGGAATTTTTTATAAAGCCTACTTCAAAAGGTTGTGAGACTTGAGATAATGTGCTGAAAGTGCATAGCATGCAGGAAGTGGTTAATAAAGGCCAACAATTACTGTTGCTAATTTTATTCCACATGAGAAAGGTAAAGCCCAGGAGATTTATTCAACAGATCAGGTACACACCTTGCAAAATTCTGAAATGAAGTCATGGAACTCAGTACTTTTTGGAGTCAGTCTTTCTTACACCCGGAGCTTAATTTTTCATTTACCATGAAACTTGTAAAATAAGCTGCAGAGTCCCTCATTTGCATGGACTCCTTCTAAGACTCGTGAAGGACCCAACAATATGTTCACATAGCTAACATTTTTATATTGCAAAAGTTAGATAATTTACTAGTAATCACAAATTGTCAGAGTATTCTGTTTCTTTCCAGTCCTACTTTGTCATGCCTTCTCTCTTTTTTTTTATTGGCATTGGAGCAGCCATTGGCATTTTAGGGTTCCAACTAAGGGTAAAGTGAGTAGGGAACACTTTTGTCTTGAACTTAACGGGATGTTTTTTATGTGGCTTGTAGTCACTTCTGTGTATAGTTACATAATTACTAGCAGTCTCAAAGTAGAATTAACTTCAAATAATTCTACTGACCATTTTTCCAGCCCACGTAGCATCATGACACAAAGTGTTCAGACTAGAGCTCATGTTATAAGAAGGTGTGCCAGAGTACCTAGCCCCCAGCACTGGAGGTGTATGTACAGTGGAAGTGAAACTAATTACGAATGATATGGGACCAGAAGTTAGTCTGTGCCAAATTCTTACAGACAGCAAAGTAAAATTATAAGTAGAAGTTTCTGTTTTCACTGATGTCTAGACAAAATAGAGGTGTCTCTTATTAGCAATATACTCAGTCATATAGTGTTTACAGGTGAAAATGTTCGACAGGTTTCCTTCCCTTTTTTGTTTTTGTTTTGTTATTCCTCATCCAAGGATATTATTTCCATTGATTTTTATAGAGAGTGGAAGGGAGGGAAAGTGAAGGGCAACACACAAGATGGCTGCCCCCATGTGGTCAAACATCCTGCCCCCAGGTGGACACAAGATGGCTACCACAAGGTGGCCAGAAGGGGAGGGCAGTTGGGAGGGACCAGGCCTGCAAGGGAGGGCACTTATGGGAGATCAGGCCAGCAGAGGAGGGCAGTTGGGAGGGGCCAGGCCTACAAGGAAGAGCAGCTGGAGGTGATCAAGCCTGCAGGGGAGGGCAGTTAGGTGTGACCAGGCAAGCAGAGGAGGGAAGTTGGGGATGACCAGGTCTGCAGGGAAGGGCAATTGGAGGTGGGGAGGACTAGGCCTGCAGGGGAGGGCAGTTAGGGGCAAACAGGCTAGCAGGGGAGCAGTTAGGCATCAATCAGGCTGGCACGAGTGGTGAGGGGGTGATCAGGCGGGCAGGCAGAAAAGCAGATAGGGGCAATCAGGAAGGCTGGCAGGCAAGCAGTTGGGAACCAGCAGTCCTGGATTGTGATCGGGCCTAAATGTGCAGCCAGACATTCCTTGAGGGATTGGAGTGGGTGCAGGCTGGGCTGAGGGTCACACGCCACCCCCCCCCGCACTGTGCACAAATTTTGTGCACCAGGCCTCTAGTTAAATAATAATAATGTAGTCTGAATGATAACATAATACATAATCTAGTATTACTAAGGGCCAACCTCTGCTCTAAGGACTTTCCATTTATTAAATAACTTAATCCTTACAACAATTGTATGAAATATAAACCATTTTTATCCATAATACAGATGAGGATACTAGGGCACCAAGATGTATAGTAACTTTTCTATGTTAAGTTTCAAACGGAGGCAATCTCGCTGCAGAGTCCTTACCTTTAACTACAACTTAAACTTGTCTCTCAATATATATTCAAGTATATTGTAGAGGGTGTGGGGGGAGGTTTAAAGTCTAGGAACATGAGTTGGGTTTTTCTAAACATTTGCTATACACATTTTTCTGTACCATTTTATAATTTCTCAACAACATGTCTCTTTGTTGTTGTTAGTCCTTACCTTACCAGAGGTATTTTTTCCATTGATTTTTAGAATGAAAGGGAAAGAGAGAGAGAGAAACATCTATATGAGAGAGACACATCAGTTGGTTGCCTCCAACACGAGCCCACACCAGGGCCAAGGATTTGAGCCTGCAGCCTAGGTAGATGCCATTAATTCTTGGGAATAAAACCTAAGACCCTTTAGTGTGGGGGTTGATGCTCTAACCACTGAGACACTGGCCAGGCATAAGAACAGGTTTTAAAGACAAGACTAGCTACATAATTTTGTAGACAACGCATAAAATGAAAACGCAAGGCCTCATCTTCAAAAATTATTCAGATTTCAAGAAGGCAACTACAGACTATTAAACCAAGAATAGAGATTTTAAGCAACTGCCTATGGTCATATGCCCCTGAAGTCAGCCTGCATGGAGATTACAGAACCCAGGACTTTTACCTCCAGCTCTTGTCCCAACCACAGCTACTTCCTGCCTACTGAGCATTAGTGGATTCTAGGACAAGTTGCCATCTTTGTATCATAATCCAGGGACATGCCAACTTTTCTATTTTGGTTGTCAGCTTACTTAGAGAGCAGCAACAAGCTCACTCACACAGTTCATGCTATTGACGAAGACAAAGAGAAAGCGAGAGTCTGGCTGCATAAATATATGGATAGAGATCCAGGGATTAGAAATCTGTAATCTGTAGTTACTTTGCCTTTTACCTTTCATTTCATTTTCAGTAAGGCAATGTAGGTCACCAATATAGATGAGATCGATAAAACTACCACTAACCTCTTTCCTTCTGCCTGTCCCACCCCACAGCAAAACCAAAGGTTTGTCTTTAAAACATGTTCTTATGCACTTGGAAGTAAGATTGATCAAGCTACTTTACCCAAATTTACTGAAAATTTGTGTGGCTGGACTCTCAGCAGCATTTCCGTATCATTTGATTTTTGTTAACTTTCCTTTGTAGGGGAAAGTGGAAACCACCTATAGAGCTTAGTCTCAGCAAACTGTCACTGATAAGACACCTTTTGACCTTGTTGGTGAAGGTTTGCTTTGTTCTCATCTCATCTGCATTTCCTAGCTGATGACCTACAGTGACTTAGGGAATTAATTTGACACCTTGTTCACAAATTGATTGGACAAATAGCTAACAACAGGGTTAACTCTGTAACTGGAAGTACTACAGAACATGAGGCACTGGCTAAGCAAAGAACATCCAATTCAGAGTCGTCCAAAAAGATTCAGGCAAGAAAAAAGAGCCAAGAGGAAAATTTCCAGAACATTTCCATTTAGAAGCACGATGAAACTTGTTGACTAAGGTATCAACATTATCTAGGGCATGCATTTGACAATCTGGCACAGGTGACGAAACTGACAAACACACACAAGAAACTAGCACAACATTATCTGCAAATTGATTGTGATTGAGTACCTCATGTCATCAAGGGAATAGAAGCAATGAAAGAAAAGCCTTATTTTCCTGCAAAGAAAAGAATTTCTGTCAGAAAGAGACTAGGAAATAAAAGAGAAAAATATCTTAAGAGAGATCCGTATGCATTCTGTAAAGTACATATTGTAAAAGGGAAAGGGAAAAGCAGCTTGATTCTGAAACTCTATTCAGTGTAATTTTGTGTAAGCTGTTCTCTAAGGAGAAAGACTGAACCCTAATCAACCAGCGTCTTCTTCCAGATGGCTCTAAATGTGCTTTAATCTGTTTTTGTAAGAGAGGGTGGGGACGATTCCTTACTATGAGGAAAAGCATATATTAAGACTTGATCAAAGGATTAGTGAATACATATTTATAGCTTAAAGAGAACTCTCAGAATAGTGTGTAAGAGTTTTCACTTTACCCATTCTCCGCCTGGCATTTTTTGGTTCATGATTGCTAAAACGATAGCATGCTTCAGCGGAATTCTGGTTCCTGAGTGGGTGCCAAGTCCACAGTTTTGTTTTTGTTTTTCAAGAGACCCTTAATCAATACTTGTTGAATGAATAAAAATGAAGAGATCACATCCCCGTATTCAATGGCATACCTGTAGGCAGTGTGGGAACTGGAGGAGGAAGGCTAAGTTGGCATCTTTCTGCTGAAGGCAAAGATCCTGAGTTCTGTCCTTGTTTACACCAAAGATAATGGTGTGAACACAGCTGCAAGATCTGATTCTATGGTACTTCTGGCTTCAAGACCATTTATTTTCAGCAGGTTGGTGGTTGTTATTTCTGTGTGTGCGTGCGTGTGTGCGCGCGTGTGTGTGTGTGTGTGTGTGTGTGTGTGTGTGTGTGTGTGTGTTGTGATTTCTTTTTAAAACAAACATAGCAACAGAGCTTAAGCTAGAAGAAGGCCACAGTGCCAACAATAAATCATAATTGCTGGAGAGATTCTGGAAGAGAAGATTCTAGAGAAAAGGTTTCTTGTCGTTACACTTATTTGTTTATTCATTTATTTATCCAAGTATTTATTGTGCACCCACTAAGTGTCTGTCATTGTATTAAGATCCTGGAGACATTTAAGTAAGTAAAGTAATAAATTCTGCCTGCCTCCAAGTTTACAATCTAGTGGGGATATTTCAATTAGAATAGTTTGATGAGGGCTATGATGCAAGTGTGTTATGGGAGCAAATTTTGAAGGACACTTAATCAGATTTAGGAATTTAAAAAATACTAGAGGATTTAGGAATTTAGAAAATACTGGGGTCCCTCAGCCTGGCCTGTGGGATCCCTCAGAGGATGTCAGTTTCATCCAGATCCCCACAGGCCAGGCTGAGGGAGCCCACTGGTGCATGAATCTGTGCGTTGAGCCTCCAGTATTCAAATAAGATCTTCAGTTAATCTCTTCCCACTCTCTCCACTCCTCCTTTTCCTCTGAGATTTATCAGTCTGTTCCAGGTTTCCATGCCTGTGAATTGAGCATCTGCCCCCTACTGGTCAGTGCACATCATAGCTACCAGTTAAATGGTTAGATGGTTGAAGTGTTAAATGGTTGAATGGTCACCTATATATATGGTCACTCTGGGGGGGGGGGGGAAATATATATATATATATATATATATATATATATATATATATAGAGAGAGAGAGAGAGAGAGAGAGAGAGAGAGAGAGAAGAGGCAAATAAAAGCATAGACCTGAAAAATGAAAAAATGTAGCCAGGCAAAAAGTGGACAAGGATATTTCAGAAGAAGGGAATACTATTTGCAAAACGCCAAAGGCTGGTCCAGGGAGAGGCAAGTGGGAACCAAAAGTTTATTATGACTGAGGGTAGAGTTGGGGATAGGATTAGGGATGGGATGATGGGATTGAAAGGGTGGAGAGGGCAACAAGAGGTACCTAGATTCTTTTATACTTAAATAGGAATTTATATTTAATTGAATTAAATTCTTTGAACACAGATTATGCTAAATACAAGGATCAGTAGGAAACTGCCTCTGCCCTCAAGGAGCTTGAGTCAGTAATAGATTCTCAGGGTTCAGGATCTATGTCGAATCACAGTACAAATAATCTGTGAGATGTGAGATGTCCAACAATGATACTGAGTGCTGATTCAGAAGTGCTGGCTTGTGAAGAAAAAATAATTTCATTCATTCACTGTGGATTTTAGCATGTTTTGAAGGCATGTATTTGTATATGTTTAAAACACACCAAAGAGATTCTTGAATTCTTTACATTTTACCAACATTAAGAAATGAAGGTGAGCTAAAGAAATTATGAGTGAACATTATCATTTGAATTATTAAAGTATTTAGAAGAGGGACATTCTATCACAGAATAAAATTATAGCATGTGCTTTGTGATATAGTAACAGTAGACAAAACAAACATCTAGAGGAAGAATTTACCTCAACATACCCTTTTTTGGAAAAAGTTTGAAAAATCAGAATTCCATTTGATTTTATAAAGTACAGAGTAGCACTTTCCCCTCAAAGTCTATGTTTTTCACTAATATACAATCTAAAGAATCTCCCAGTACTTTGGGAAGGTTCTCAGAAGACATTTGCCATTTTGAAGATATAAAGTGAAAGGCAGTGCCTATTTTAAAGTCATGGATATTTTTTAAAAGAATAACCTGAAGCTAATATTAAATGTCAACCTACTCATCAGCATGTAGGAAAATTGCTGATATTTCATATTTTCTATTTTGAATAATTTTTGTGGGATGATAACAGACTTTTTGATAAGTTCCTTTCTGAACCCATTCAGGTAGAATACAATTCCAATCTTCATCTGATCTGTGATTTGTTGATCTCCAGAGTATAAGTTCTATGCAGCCAATTACCACTAAACAAACTAATTATAATAATAACTTGGAAAACCACTAACTTAGACAGTGGTTCCTAATCTCTGATCAGAAGATTGAGAGTCAGAAGATTGGAGCTACAGGAAGAATATTTCAATTCCATGTCTTCACCAAGTGATGTCTATACTATACACATAATCTTATGCAAATATGTGTGCTTTTTCTTAAAAATACATTCATAAATATTGTTTTAATAAATTAAAATTTTTAGGGATTACTAGACTTGCAGTAGTTCTTGTCATTGTTTTTAAGCCATATATTCTAAAAATACAATTATCAGATAGCTAAAATCATTTTTAACTTCAAAAGAATCCTCATTCTGCAGGACAGAAGGTCTGTCTAGTTTTTTCTGCAAGTGAGAGAGTTATTTTTTGTTGTTCTAGTTCACAGGCCACTTATAAGCATATTATATATATATAACATTGCAAATAAATAGTTGAAGGATATAATTAAGCAGAATTTTAACTAGTCTGAGTAATATACTGTCCTCTACCTACACAAAGTCCCACAAAAATTCCAGAGCTGTTCAAAACCAGACAATGTATCACCTTGTCTATTAAGAAGAAAGAAACTATATCTTAATCTCAAGTGCAGTAACTTTCATTGGTCTAATTTATCAGGTAATGTTATCACCTTTTTCCAGTGCTTGATGCTTTCATGCTGTTTTTAAATATGTACTTATTCCTATGACTCACTGCAAGCTATCTCAAATCCTTTTTGGAAGTAGTGTGGCATGAATAATAAACTGATTGACTAGCAATGCCATGAAATCTGGTGGTGGAGGGGGAAGAGTTGGAGGGGGTCAATGGGAAAAAAGGGGGGCATATATGATATTTTTAACAATAAATATAAATTTAAAAATAAAACAAAGCTATAAAAACAAATTTATTTCATTACAAAGCAAGAGTCTTTAAAATGTATAGATATTTTTTCTGAATAATGTGTCTCACTGAGCTGAAATCTTTATCAGAATGAGGAACAAAGTTATCAATGTCAAATCAATAAAACTAATTGAACATTTATTGATCATTTTATATCTACTGCTTGGTGCTAATTTGTCTAAAAATAAATAAAATCACCTGTACTCTATTCACTAGCTCAGAAAACAGTCGGGTGGGGGCAGGAGCAGTTTTTAGTGGCTATGTTCACAATTTTGCTTTTGTTTAAAGTTTTGTAGAAGCAGGGGAAAGAAAGCAGTTTTTATTCACTTGGGAAAGTAGAGAGTGAATCAAGAAAAATTTCCTTCATCAAAGAGACATTTGAGATGCCTCAAAGGATAAGCTGTATTTGACCATCCACAGAAGAAAGGGAGGTCACTCCAGGGAAAGGGATCAGTATGAACAGAGGCACACTCCCAATTTTCCTTCTCTCTCTAGCTGTTTTATTTCCTCTTCCTCCTGGATCCATCCCTAAATAATTGGGGTTACTCAGGTTTATAGCCTGTGTTCACTACTATCTCACACTACAAACAAGTCTTAAGCAATCTCATCCACACCCCTGGATGGCTTGATTCCCATCTTTATGTTGATGACAACTAAATATGTATCTCCAGCCCAGATCTTTTTGCTTAACTCCAGATAAATATAATCAAACCCTCTTCTTTGGTATCTCACAGACCAAACACAACAAATTCAACATGTTCAGAACTGAAATTCATCTCATACTCTTCTTCCTGTAATTTTCCCATTTCAGTTACAATTACTACAATCCCCCAAGTTCTCACACAAAAAGCTTGAGTGCTTCCCTGACAGGTGCCCTCCCTCAGTGGTTAGAGCATTGTCCCCCATATCTAAGGGTCAGAGGTTTGATTCCTGTCCAAGAGCATGGACCTTGGTTGCAGGTTTGATGCCTGGCCCTGGTCTGGGAGTTGCAGGAGGCAACCAATTAATGTGTTTATCTTTCACATTGATATTTCTTTCTCTCACTTCCCTTCCACTGTCTCTAAAAATCAATGGAAAAAATATCCTCAGATGAGAGAAAAAAGAAAACATGAGTGTTCTCCATTACTCCTCCTCTTTTTTCACACAAAGCTTTCATCCAATAAAATTGTCAAATTCTACCAAGATATTATCTGAAGTAGTTCATGAATTTATCTACTCACTTTGTCCCCATTGCTTCTACACTTAGGTACCAAATTATATCCTTAATTTCTATGTTCTAAATTAGTGAGTAGTACCTTAGGCACCAGGACGTGAGGAGGGGTAAACAGGAATGGGAAGCATAAGTGAAATGGTGCAAGCTAGCAGTGTTGCTCAGAGGCTAAAGAATGATACCAGGTATGACTTGGTGTTGGCAGCTATAACAAGTCTACCTGTCAGAAAGCTACAAATTAAGTAACCATAGAACCTGATACTCTTTTGTGGTAGGGAGGGCTCAGGAGTGCTCCCAGAAAGTCCATTCATCTTAGGCTAAAGCAATGTTCTTTATAGTCAATAGACTAGAAATATTGGTGAAGGTTCATAACGTGTAGAAGATGAGGTTCTCTCCTCTGATTTGTCTCATTTAGGGACCTGATGACAAATTTATGAGTTTTGTATTCAAGAATTCAAACAAAACTGTATTAAACTAGTGAATGAATGAAACATACTTCCTCTTTTGAGAACCATTGATTTATATAGCATTTGTTCATTTATCTTTGTGTGTTCAATGAATTTATAAAAATTCACCTTATAATAAAAAGGGTAACCCTATGGCTATAAAAAATATTTTTCTTCGATTTGTGTATTTGTGTTGGCAAACTTCTTTACGTGTTCTTTTTCTCTCACTTCCAGACATAGGAATCTTTCCTGCTTTGGTATATGCCTAGAAATCTCTAACTGGATCATGGCAAGGGAGACCAGCCCAGAAGGGCCCTCCAGATCATAGGGAGACATGTCTCAAAACTAAATACTGCAATTAAGGCAGGGTTTTTGATTTTATTGTAAAATGATTCCACATTTTAAAACATGTTTTTCACTCAGTTAACTGAACATTTGGAATAAGACTTCAATATAACTCATTTCACTTGAGTATGTCTATTTTCAGAGTGGCCATTGTGCCAAGGACAAGTTGATCAAGTGACTTCCCCTAAGTGTCTTGGCAATCCACACTGATGACACACTGCCAGTGATCAAAAGCACAATCAAGTTCAGTAGAACTAAAGCCTGAGTCCACAGGGTTGACTCTACTGGACTTCAAAACCAGGTCCCTAGTGTGCTCAATATCCATTTGTATTATCTAATTCATTTAAAACAGTTATTTTTTATTAATAGCAAAGTGAATCATGGTAAAGAATGTAAACGGTACCAAAGTGGGAATAAAAACTGACTTCCTTCTCCAATGGAGTAAGTAGAAATAGAAAGAAAATGTAAAGAATTTTAATTTTGTTGACTCTATAAAAATAAAGTTAAAAGCGGAAATAGATGAGTTTCTAAGAAACTGGTAAATCATTTATAAGGCTGCCCTGGGAACATTTTAAATTCAGGTAGACTAAGCCCAGGCAGGTCCAGGTGATCTACTTAACAGAGTCACCTTGCCTCCCAACGAGATATTACACATCCAACAAACTCATTGTGCTCCGTACATATTTGTGGAATGAAGGAATTTGCTATGCAGAGTGAACCAGCAATGAGCCTTGAGAGCTCCTTTTCTGAAGTGTTCTCCTCCATCTGCAAATCAGATGGTAACATTTTCTCCTGGCCGGGCCAGTGTGGCTCAGCAGTTGAGCATAGACCCAGGAGCCAAGAGGATACCAGTTCGATTTCAATCAGGGTCAGGGCATTTGCCCAGGTTATGGGTTTGGTCCCCAGTAGGGGATGTGCAGGAGAGAGCCTGTTGATGATATTCCTCCTTCAGTGATGTTTCAATCTCTCTATCCCTCTTTCTTCCTCTCTCTCTAAAAAATTTAATAAACAAACTTTTTTTTAAAGTCTTCTTTTCTTAGCCCTACTGTCATTAGGATGAGAGAGGGATTCTGATTTTGTAAGAGCTTATTTTCACAACTATCCTTATGCTTGCCTGCCCAAATTGACTAAAAGTAATTAAATCCATTCTGGTTACATCAGAATGCATGGGCTATAAATTTTCTCCTTAACCATTGGTATTAATATCTTTTGAGCTGGGTGGAGAATAGCATAAGAACAGTAAGGCCCTTTGACTTCGACTTTGGTTCAGGTAACTACATGAATCTACTTATGTGAATATCTAAGTCAGAAATACTTATTTTTGCATTAAGTTTTAGTTTTTATATAGTTGTTAAAGTAGCTTCTAATTATTTAAGAATGACAGGCTAGGTATTGTTTCTGTTTTCTAAGATGCTTAAGATTACTATTTACTCCATATGAGGCTTTGTTCACTAGGAAGGAGAGGAGGAACCTCGGTTCATTGGGGGTGTGAGTAGACAAAAATGAAAATGGAAATTAGATTTTATCAAGAAACGGTAAGAAAGGATTTAATCAGATGAGGCAGAAAAGAAATGTGTCATTGCAGCTGGTCAGAGATCCTTGTCAGTAAAAGGAAGGGAAAAAAGCAGGTCCGTCTCACTATTTCAAGGAGAGGAGGGGCCCTCTTGAGTTTTATCATGTGCTTTAATTGATAGAGAGGACTGGAAATCGAGACATCTTGGTTCTGTTCCCATAATTTCAATGCTTTCACATTGCTCTTTCTGACTTGATCAAAATATCCTCCGTGTGCAGTGGTTTAAGAGCACAGCACTGTAACCACCATTAAGAACAAGCAATTCAAGTAAGTCATTACATTTTAAGTACTTCTTAATTCAGAAATAAAAGAACTAAATGCAATCAGGAGATTTAAAAGTCCATAATGATATCAGCTTAAATGAGGCTTCTGGAGTTATGTTGTAAAAACCTTCAACATTCTGTTATCTAACAGCTACTCAGAAAATTAGACAAGAAAGGGCTGCATATCAGAGCCCAGCACTTGCTCTAAGAAGAGCTAATTTTACCTACTTCCTTCTCTCTTGTCCTGGCCTGAGAGAGACAGGGTTTTCCAGGGTCTGACCATCAGACATCTCCAATCTTGACCTCTAAGCTTCCAGGTTACTCAGATTAGCAATATCTAGTGCAGTGGTTTTCAGTGCAGGCTGCATGTGAGGATCACATAGAGGCAATCAACAAATGACTGTTGTTCAGCCCTTAACCCACACCATTTAAATCAGAATCTCTGGGATGAGAGCCTTGTTATTTGTATTTTTTTTAATTCCATAGAAAATTCTAATGTGCAGCAGGGATGGAGCTTAGCTCCTGATAAAAGAGAGCAAGAGGCATCCACACCATCTGATCATGACCCAGGTATTGCTTCTGAGACAGCAGGTCTCCAGGATAATGAAATCAACTCTGCAGGGATTTCTGGCTTCTCAGGGAAGCCTGGCCTGATATTACTAATACAAGAGGCCTAGTGCACAAATTTGTGCACTTGTGGGGTCCCCTGGCCTGCCTTGCTAGATCAGGCTGAATGAAACCAGCTCTCCAACATCCCCTGAGCAGTCCTGGATTGCACAGTTGGGGCCAGGGAGGGATGTAAGAGGTTGGCCAGCTGAGGAGGGCCCACAGGAGGGCTCCAGGGCATGTCTAGCCCATCTCACTCAGCCCTGATCTGCCGAACTCCAACAGCAAGCTAACCTACGGGTTGGAACATGTGCCCCCTAGTGGTCAGTGCATGTCATAACAACTGTCAACCAGTCGACTGTCTGCCCCTGGTGGTCAGTGCATGGCATAGTGAGCAGTTGAGAGGTCTTAACATATCATTAGCATATTACACTTTGATTGGTTGAATGGCTGACTGGACGACCAGACACTTAGCATATTAGGCTTTATTATATAGGATGGGGTTAGACTAAAGGTACAGACAAGTTCTATTTTATCTTTTCCCCATCCCAAGACTAAGGAGGGAAGAAAGTTACTTCCAGACTCCCCTAATCAAACCCAAAATCACATGGCAGGATAGGGGCCTGAGAAATGTCTTATAGAAACCATAGTCCAGTATCATGCACTTAATTTCAGACCAGTTCTTATAGATGGGATTCTATGTGCTCAGTAACTTTCACACCTCAATTCACTGGCACATCAGTCTCTTTGATCTAAGGCATTTTTTGTTTTGTTTTGTTTTCAATTTATTTAAATTAAAAAAAAAAAACAGTTCACTCATGTCTATATTTCCTCTCTCTCAACCTTTGGCAACCAGCAATCTGTGCAATCTGTTTTCTGTATCTTTGTTATTTTATTTTTTAGATTTCACATATGAGAGATCATTCGGTATTTGTCTTTGTCTGGTTTATTTCACTTAGTGTAATGCCTACAAGGTGCATCCATGTTGTCACAAATGGTAATATTTTGTTATTTTTATGGCTGAATAATATTTCATTGTAAGCACACACCATAATTTCTTTATCCATCTATCCATTGATGAACACTTAGGTTGTTCCCATATCTTGGCTAGGGTGAATAGCCCATTTTACAGATGAGGAAACAAACAATTCAGAGAACTTCAGTAATCAACACAAAATCACCTTTCTGGGAAGGGGCCAAATCAGGATTAAATTTTAGTCTTTCAGATGCCAAGTCCTATGTTATTCACCTCAGCACATCACTATGCTGCGGGTGAGCAGCCATGTATCAGCCAAAAGCAGGAGGAAAACCAATTTGTCTCAGTAATATTATGATGACTGTCTTTTTTTTTTTTAACAATGGAGCTGAGCTTTCAGACATTTTGATGTTTTTAGCCCAAAAGTAAACCTCTCAAGACAATTTGATCAAGGATCAAAGAAGCACTTTTCACCTAATTCTGACTTAAGTTTTGAGAATTCAGCTACTGGTGCCAATATACACTCTCTTTAATGGTAGACTCTTTTCTTCCTGAACCAGGGAAGAAAGGGAGGGACTCCAGGGAAGAAGGGGAGATTTTTTTTGGCACAGGAAAACTGCTTCCCTATATGCTACTCCTTAAAAAATAAGATATATAGGAGAAGAGTGTCCTACAGATTTGTGAAGAAATTAAGAACACCTGCTGATCCAATGTGTGTTCCAGTAATTAAAATTGATTTATCTTCACAAACTCTTTTAAATGCAATGGGTTCAACTTCATTCTCACCTTAACTTGAATTACTTCAATAGTCAGACAATGGTAGTTTTAACTTGGACTAATAAAGGGGTGCTTTCTGAATGGGTAAGATATGCAAGAAATCCAGAACATAAAGTAGAAGGAAAGATGGAAAATAATCCAGTTTTATTTCTTTCAAGTTTTTAAAGATATATAAGCATCGTCTAGATATATAACTGCCGGATTTATGTTCATGCCTGAAGAGCTCTGATCACTACAAATAGGACACTAAAAGTCCAGTGGCAACATCTTTTAGAGTTTTAGTAAATACTTATAGTAAGTATTTACTAAATAAGTATTTACTAAATACTTATAGTAAGTATTTACTGAATAAGCTTGATGGAGACGGGGAGAAAAGACCAAGCCTGCCTGCTTTGCAACTGCTTAGTGAGGGCTGCTTAATGGGAGTTTGATTCCAACTGCTGTGCTGCCAGTCAAGGAAGCTCTCAGGCAGCAAGGCTGGTAAGAGATGGCCTAGGCCTTGAGTAAGTCACTTGTCCCAGAGAGGATCCTCAACTACGTTCCAAATATTCTTAAATTTACCAGTTTCTGATACAAATATTTTTACTTTTTATGAGTAGCATCATGTAAAAAATGTTAGGAAGAGTCCTCTAGACAGGAAGCAACAGCGAATGTAAAATCAAACATTCCTACAACACATGGCCCCACCCAGAGTCTCTAGATTTGTTAGGGTAGCTTATATCCCAGCTTACCACTTGCTCAGCCCATGCTCCCAACACAGAAGTGGAGAAATGCTGTCTTTCCATTCAAGCAGACGTTTCCCAACAGGAGAAATATGCATGCGTATGTGTAAACATTTTCCCAATATTTCCCTGGGCAGGCAAAAAAGGACTGCAATAAGAAATCCATGTAATTTCTATGTTCAATATGCCTGGAATTTCTATATTTAGTCAGTGAGTAAGAGTTTACATACTATTGTATCTTACATGTAAGAGTTGATCTAAAAGGAAATGAAGAGAAAAATCTGAATTTTTTAAAAGTAGAATGTGTTATAAGGGAAAATATACATGCTAATCAAGTATCTATATACATATACACACATACATACATGTATTTCACAAGAAAGCAAATATTTATTTGCCAATTATATATATATGCCAATTAAATATACATCTTACCTAATAATAGAGAAACATGTAAATTGACCATACCTCTACACGCTCACAGCCAATCATAGTGAGTATGCAAATTAAACCAACAAAGATGGCAGTTAATTTGCATACATACCTGGGTCTTAGGAACCTCTTTGGTACCCAGGTCCAGGTTACTCCCAGCTGTCTCTTGGAGGAAGAGGGCCCTTCTTAAGCCTGTGATCAAAGCGGGGGGGGGGTGCGCTTCCCAAGCCTAAAGCCTGGGGTGGAGGCTTTAGGCTTGAGAAGAGGCAGAGCCTGCAGCCAAATGCAGACCATCTGGAAGTCAGCCCTGGGTTGTCCAGCTGCAGCCTGGTGACCCAGTACTGATTGCCCAGATGGCTGAGACCCAGAAAGTGAGTCAGGGTCTCATCTGCAGCCTCAGTGGAAGCTGTTGATCAGTGTACTTATCGCTCTCTTTCTCTCCTTCTTTCTTTCTGATCTTCTCCAGTGGCCAGGCTTTTCTTTCTCTACCAGCCTGGTGGGGGCTGCTATTAAGCCCTGCCTCTTTGATAAGGCCCAGAGATAGGCCTGGAGATGCTGACTGAAATAGAAACTGACCAATCAGAACCAAAAGTGGGTGCTGTGGAGAACCAATGGCTGCCTAGGAAGCGGAGCTTCTGATGCTGACTGGCATAAGGAACCAACCAATAAAAACCAAATATGGATGCTGTGGGGGGCCAATAGCTATTTAGGAGGTGGATCTTTTAACACTGACTGGCATAGGAACTGACCAATCAGAACCAAAGGTAGATGCTTTGGGAAACAAATGGATGACTAGGAGGTGGAGCTTCTGATGCTGACTGGCATAAGAGCTGATCAATGAGAACCAAATCTGGGTGTTGTGGGGAGCCAATGGCTGCCTAGAAGGTGAAGCTTTTGACGTTGGCATAAGAACCAGCTATCAGAACCAAATTGGTCAACAGAGGAGGGTAATTGGGGGCATCATAAGGCCTGTAAGAGAGGGAAGTTAGGGGCAATCAGGCAGGCAGGCAGGTGAGCAGTTAAGAGCCAGTGGTCCCAGATTGTGAGAAGGATGTCTGGCTGCTAGTTTAGGCCCAATCCCTGGGATCAGGCCTAAAATGGCAGTGGGACATCCCACAAGGGGTCCCCAATTGGAGAGAGTGCAGGCTGAATTGAGGGAATCCCCTTCCATGCATGAATTTTGTACACCAGGCCTCTAGTATATATATATTTGGCAATTAAGATAAATGCAAATATTTGAAGTTTTCAAACATCAGCTCTTTGAAAAAATAAAATGCCCTCCAATATTCATCCTATTATATATCCTGACAAATAAATATAAAGGCAACTATTTAAGAATGAGCATCAAGGGCCTATGCTGAGTAGAAAGCATGGCATTCTAGGATTACTACGATAATTCTACTTTTACAGAATTAAACCGGACAGCATTGTTAGTTCTAAGTGCCTTTCCCTTGGAGGTTACATAAAAGAATGAGGATATATTGAATAACCTTTAATTATTCAGTTTCCTTCTAAGGATAGTGATCTCTATTCTAGATCCAACTGTGGGTCAGAGACTGAATAAGAGAAACTCAATGAGAATAAAGGCAGAGGGACAAATAAACAGAAAAATACAAGCACTTGATCCATTTCCTTTGGACAATTTCTTTCACTCTTTAGGGCATGTATATATATATATATATATATTTTAAAATAAACAAGTTTACTGACACCAGGTAGAAATGGAAAGTTTGAATTTTAAATTTTGAAAGGCTCTGAACACTGTGGGTACAAAGCAACTGGAGAGCAGAGTATTACCTTTCGAATACATACCACACCTCCAGCACTACAAATGTTGGGCCTTGGCAACAGGAAGTTAGCAGCCTGCAGCTGGGAGCTGCTTTCTACACAGGGTAGAAACAGATGTGGAAATAGCTCATCATTTCAGAAATACAACAGCCTGGCATGGTGAAAGCTGCACTGGGGCCTGGTACTCACAGAAGTGCTAGAGGGTTATCTGTTCTCTCCAGACCCCAGAGGATATGAGCTATTGGCTCACCCAAGTAAAAAGAACATCTTGATTTAACAAATAGCTGCCAAGTCACTGACAGTTTGTTTCGCCCAGGGTTCAGCATCATAGCCGGTCAGCTAGTGCAAACCCCTTACTACCACCAGAGGTTTGTGGGGAGGCTGGCGACAGGCACATGCCCAACTTCACACGTTGGCATTTACACTAGCAGGGATTCTAACTGCCCCCCCCCCCAAATGAAAAGCATTCTTTAATGTGGGAGTTACTGCAGAAGATGATGTTTCTAAGACCATTGACAGATGGTAAAGAAAGACAAGTTTGGAATTTAGAGTGAGGCTGTACTAGAACAATGTTTTCAAGTTCAACTTGAGGTCAACAGAGTTTGCTAGATATGAGAAACATGGAAATAAATGTTCTTTCTCTTTTCCAAGTGATTTGAGGAAAATATTCACTCTGAGAAAGCACTTCCTTATGCTTCTCTAGATGAAAAGAAGGTTTCTATTTATGTACTATCCAAATGTCCTGGTGAGAAGCAAAACTTATTTGTCAAACACACTGAGCCTACCCACCCAGGTTGACTCATCCACCGTCTCATATGCACTTTAAAAAGGAAAATCACATATTTTGTTGCTGTTTCTTCCCAGATACTACTTATTCTGACTTTTGCAGCTTTACAGGGTTTTTTTTTCTACTTCACTATGTTACTTTTAAAAGCCTTTTGGTTTATTGCTAATTTCCCCCTTTTCAGGCTCAGTTGTACAATATGGTATGTGTGTTGGCTTGTAATTATGGAGTTAAATTTATGGGCTTGCTATAGTTCAAATGATATTCTATTTTTGCTTGTTTTATTTTTGCCTGGGCTTGATATGTTTTATGAGTTTCTTTCCTATAGTACTGGCATTCATATCTGGTATAACCAAAGTTCTATCTCTTATTTAATATCCCTTCAACGTTACAAACCTAAGTATTTCCTTTTCTTTTGTATGATGTTGGAGCTTGTTGATTTTCTTTTTTAATATCTGGAAACATTTCCTTCCACATCAGAAACTCAGTTTGCCAGAAACCCCTTTGGGAGTCCATACTTGTGTGTTTGGAGGGCAGAGAGGAGAGTGGCCCTCCTGTCCACTGAGTTGAGAGTCCCTCTGTGCAGCGGTGGGGGATGGAAATTCTAGGATTGAATGGTTGGTGAGGGAAAACAGGGAGTCTGATTCTCTTCCCTCTGCTCCAAAGCACTTACCTGCCTGATTTCCCTTTTCTGCTCTAGTGAGGCGCTGCCTCATTGCTCCCTTTAGTAAACAGACTGCTCTTTTCTAGGCTTCTCATTTGTAGTACAAATGAGCCAGCCCCTAGTGCTGCAGTATTGTGTACAGGCTGACTTGACCCACCAAGGAAAATTTGAAAACAGAGGACAAAATTGTAAAGAGGTTTGGAGAGGCACAGGGCAGCTCATAAAGCTAAGGGCCTGCCTCAGCCTGTGGAATAAACATCTTCACAAACCACTCCACCCAAAGGAAGCTATCAAAACTTTAATGCTTCCTCAGGAGACCCTGGTCCTGCACTAGCTATGTGACTTTGCACAAGGAACTTCTCCAGGACCGATTTCAGATAAGCCAAGGATGAAAAATACAAGAGAATCTTCAGGCCCAACTCCTACTCTTTCTAGTATGGAAACAGAAGGTTGGAGCAGTTGAGCAGCCTGCCAAGGACCTAGTTAGTTAGACTCAGGGCTCCTAACTATCAATAAAAAAATACTTTTTTTTCACCATATCACACAACCTAATTATGTGCATGGAGAGGGTGAAGGTGGGGGGCAATTGCTAAAGTTTCTGGAAGTTTTCATACTCCGTAAGTCCTGAACTGTAGGAAGCTGAGTTCAGAGCAACCATTCTCATTTCTCTCTTCCTTTTTCATTTGTCTCCTCTCTCTTTCCACCCAGTTTTTTCACATGCCATCACTGATTTCTTTCCTATCTCCTATTTTCCTCCTGTTCATGATTCTGAGTTTAGAACTACCTTATCAGGAGTTAGAATTTATTTTGCATAATTTATTTACTTTAGAGGAAGAGCACTGGAAATAAACAACTGGTAAATAAAACTTTTGTTCCTTCAAAGAGAGAGTGTCTCCAAAGAATTTTTTAGAGAGAGAGAATTGAAAGGGGAAAAAATTGTTTTATATTTTGGGTTTCCAAGTCTAAACAATTGCTATGAAAGGGAGCTAGGAGGAAAAGTTCGGAGGCCAGCTTCTGGAAAATGCAGGGTTCTCATTCAAGTGGTGTCTGAGCAGCAGATAAAGCAGAGAGTACTCACTGTACTAATGTGAAAAAGATGAATGACACCTAAATGGGTTTCTTTGCATCATAGACTGTGGTTAAGTGTTCTACATGCATTTGTCACTGCTATTAATGTAATCATATAAAACTTTCTCTTGTTCTCAAGTGCTTTTTAAGTGAGCTATTTGAGCTTTTGATTCTGCAGGTTTTCCTTCTCTTTCAAAATTAGTAAAGGTAATACGTGAGCACTGAAACTTTTTTTTAATGTAAGAGCAGAAGTAAAGACAAGAATATGGTAGTTGGTTGGGTAAATGGAGAACTGCAGGCATTACCTTTCAAAAGATATTACCCGTAATTGTAATAAAAATATCCTGAGAGGATTATAAAGGATGTTGTGAGTGTTTTCTATATTATCTAATATTAATGCCAGATCATCCATATAGACCTTCTGCACAAATCTCCCTGAACTGTATTTTCCTTCCGACTCAGGAGCTAGGGCCACTTCAAGGAGAGATCCCAGATCTCAGTTGGACCCACCCAGCGGAGGCATCTTAGGATGGGGATGAGCAGCCACAGGACTTGAATTTGGCTTTCCCATTTTCTTTCCTGAGGCAAATTATGTAACCTCTCGAAGCTTCAAGCCTCATATTATACCTGCCTTACAGGGCTCCACTGAGGTAATGCATGGAAAGCGCCTTTCAAAGAGGCTGGCACTGAAGATGCATGCACTGCTTCATATTTGTTATATCCAGCATTCTACTGAAGGGCCATGAGTTAACCAAAGTACCTTTGAAAGCCCTTATGACTTTCTTACCCTGTCATATCCAGAAGTAGGCCCATTTTTGTTTTGCTTTGTTTTGTTTTAAAGTAATATAATTTATTTTTTAGAGCAGTTTTAGGTTTACAGAAAGATTGAAAGTTCAGAGAGCTCTCACTTATTACCCATGACCCCCCTCCCCATAGTTTCTCCTACTATTAACATCTTGCCTTACTGTGGTATATTTGTTAGAATTGATGAATTGATGAGCCAATATTGACATACTCTTGTTCAGTAAAGTGCATAGTTTACATGAGGGTCGCTCTTCTTTCTGCAAATTCTAGTCTTTCAACAAATATATAATGATATGTGTCCACCATTATGGTATATAGGGTAATGGTTTCACCGCCCTAAAAATCCCCTGTGCTCTACCTTTTCATCATTCCTTCCCTTTTGCCAAAGTCCTGGCAACCTTTTACTGTTTCATAGTCTTGACTTTTCTAATGTCAAATAGTTGTAATCAGACAGTATTTAACCTTTTCAGATTGACTTATTCTGAAAAGCCATTCAGCAATATGCTTTTAACTTTTCTCCATGTCTTTTTGTGACTTAATGGCTCATTTATTTTTGTTGTTGAATAATTTTTCAGTGTATGAAGACACCACAGATTGTTTGTACAATCCCCAATTGAAGGACATCTTAGTTGCTTCCAAGTTTTGACAATAATGAAAAGATCTGCTATCAACATTTGTGTGCAGGTTTTTGTGTGGACGTAAGTTTTCAATCTATTTGGGTAAATACCAAGAAGCACAATTAGATGGTATGATAAGAGCATGTTTAGTTTTGTAAGAAACCATCAAACTGTCTTCCCAAGTGGCTATAATATTTTGCATTCTCACTAGCATTTTTGAAATGCTGAAAAATTTTTTGGCTAAAAGGGCAAGTTCTATTATGGATTACAAATATTTGCAAGTCTCTCTATTTTGTTTGTATCTAAAATTTGGGGTTATTTGCATTTCTAAAAGTCTCAAACTTACATTCCAAAGGCTCCCTACATCTGAAAGTTATTTCTTCCTTGTATAAAAAGTGTAATGACCCACATGGGAAAAATATTGTTACATGCATGGTAAGTCAAAAATGTATTAATAGCAAATTAGATAATTTTGCTTTTTAAAAAAATTTTAAAGCCATTATACACCCCCCCCCCCAAAAAAAGTTGGTCATTTACAAAATATGGGAATCATAAAACCAATGAGGAAAATTTTTTAAATTGAAATGATGTTGTGACATGGGTCAACCTAAGGAGATAACATAAAAGAAAAAGGAAAATAGTTTGTGAAGCCAAAGTTACATTTTGTCATTTAGATTATTTTTAAGGTCTGATGTTTATATATTCATTATTATATGGATATCTTTTAAATATATTTTTATTGATTTCAGAGAGCAAGGGAGAGGGAGAGAGATAGAAACACCAATGATGAAAGAGAATTATTGATCGTTACCTCCTACACACCCCACACTGTGAACAGAGCCCACAACCCAGGAATCTGTCCTGACCTGGAATTGAACCATGACCTCCTGGTTCATAGATTGATACTCAACCACTGAGCCATGCCGGCCAGGCATTATACATATCTTACTGTAACCTTAAGCCAAACATACATCATAAGAAATGTCTAATTGTTTTTTTGACATAATGAGACAGGTTAAAATAAGGATAGTCAGAGATGAAGGGAACGGGGAATTGAGTAGTATATGTGTGGGTGAGGTTTACTCTTGAAATGAGGTTAACTATCTTTGAGAGATGTTTCCACATACTGACTGAGTCGGTAGACTGCAGTGGAATGGCTTTACCTAAAATCTTTTTGGCTGCTTATATAAAACTAGAGGCCTGGTGCATGAAATTTGTGCACAAGGAAAGGTGTCCCTCAGCCCAGTCTGCACCCTCTCCAATCTGGGACCCCTTTAGAAATGACTGGGGTTGGGCCTAAATCCAGGATAGTTGGCTTCCAAACGCTCACCTGCCTGCATTGCTGATTGCCCCTAACTGCTTCGGCCTGCCAGCCTGATCACTCCCTAACCACTCCCTACCAGCCTGATTAATACCTAACTTCTCCCCTGTCAGCCCAATTGCCCCAAACTGCCCTCCCCTGCTGGCCTGGTCACCCCTAACTTCCCTCCCCTGCTGGCCTGGTCCCCCACAACTGCCTTCTCCTGCAGGCCTGGTCCCCACCAACTTCTCTCCTCTGCTGGCCTGACCATCCATAACTACCCTCCCTTGCAGACTTGGTCCCTCCCAACTGCCCTCCCCTGCTGGTCATCTTGTGTTCACATGGGGGCAGCCATCTTGTGTGTTGGAATGATGGTCAATTTGCACATTACTCTATCCATGCACCAGGGTAGAGGTTTGGTGCACGGATAGGGGCCAGCTGGTTTGTCCTGGAGAGTGTCCTGGATTAGGGTGGGGGTTCCCTTGGGGCATTGGGCAGCCTGGGAAAGGGGCCTATTGTGGTTTTCAGACTGGCCACACCCCCCAGTGACCCAAACGGAGGCCCTAGTATCCAGGACTTATTTATCTTCTATAATTGAAACTTTGTAGCCTTCAGCAGAGGCCAGGGCAGGCTGAGGGAGCAGAGGCCAGGAAGCTTGGCTTCCTCCATCACCAGGGAAACCCAAACCTCCTTCTTGTTCCATGGCCACAGCCATCTTGGTTGGGTTAATTTGCATACTTGCTCCTGATTGGCTGGTGAATGTGTTTGTGGATGTAGCAGAGGTACTGTCAATTTGCATGTTTCTCTTTTTATAGTGTAGATTTGGCTGCAGAAATCCCAACTTATGATTGGTCAAGTAAGAACCAGGCAAACTTTTTGATTGATGTCCAATTAGCCAATAGATATGCAATTCAGGAAGAGAAAGGAATTGCTGTTTTAAAAAATGGTCAGATATCCTGATCAGACAAAGTATATTTCTACTTTGCTGATCATGAAATAAAATGTATTGAGGTAAGACTGGAAGAGGATAATTGACAGGGCAGTGGATAAAGTGGCCAGCACTTGAGCAGACTCCAAGAAAAAGAAGAATGGTCTGGACAGTCTCAGGGCAGCAATAGAGGAGTATGTGTGGCCTACCAAGTTGCCAGAGAAGAATCCCTGCCAGCACAGCTCCTCCACTGATCTCTCTCAGGTGATACTATTGCCTGCTTCCTACTGGCTTTCCTGACCCAACAAGTGTTCCAAAAGTCCTAATACCTGAAACATGACCAGAGATGTCACCTGTCAGGGCCACAGCTAGGGGGAAACTGGTGGTCTGCAAGTTTAAGCAGAAGCAGATTTAACATTGCAAAATATGTTGGGACAAAGGCAAGGAATAGAAATCCAACGAGTACTGGATTTGGGAAGGCAGAGTTGGAAAAATAGGAAGAAAAGGCAAGAAAACTGGTTGAGTTACATCTGTTCACACCTAACAGATGATTTAAAACAGAATAACTTGCCATTCTTCACATATATGCAGCCTCAAAGGTATCACAAATAATGACTGGTGAAAGTGGAATTGTAAATGTTCAGTCCCTATCTACTTGAGATAATGTTTCCAGGTAGTTAGAGGAAGAGAATAAAAATTATGCTGGGCTGGGTCTGTTCCCAGCATTGGAACTTGGCAGCTTTCTCAGTTTCACTCGAGTTCTCAGGTCAAAGGAATCAAGTAGAAGAGGTATTCATGTAAACACGCTGTGCTTTTCTGTGAGTTACAGACCTACTCCAGTTATTTATTTTAGATTTGCAAAAATGTTCTCATCATAGTAGCTTCAGGGCATGTGACAATATAAAAATTGAGACTCATTAGAGAAAATTTCTATGTATTTCAACCTTATACAATAGCTTCCCCCTGATTGTCAGGAAATTAAGACAAGAATCCCTGTAGATCATTTGCATTATTTTCTAATTGTTGATGAATTTTTTAAATGTTTTAGAACACTTCTACAATTAAAGAACAGTCTCATCAGTAGGGGATGGTAATTTTTTTATGATACACTGTAGATTATAAAGTAGAATCTACAAATTTTCTCCCTATGCTTTATTTTTTTAAATCTTCACCTGAGGTTATTTCCACTAACTTTGTGTATGTGTGTGTGTGTGTGTGTGTGTGTGTGTGTGTGAGAGAGAGAGAGAGAGAGAGAGAGAGAGAGAGAGAGAGAAACATCGATGTGCCAGAGAAATATTCATCAGTTGCCTCTAGTTTGGGCTCCAACTGGTGATTGAACCCACTGCCTAGGTATGTGCTCTTACTGGCAATCTAACCTGCAACCTTCTTGGTACAGAGAACAAGGCTCAACCAATTGAGCCACCCAGCTGGGCTTCCTATGTTTTTTAAAAACACCTCTTCAGAGGTTATGATGTCTCATTCTCTCCATAGTTTTGCAAGTGTGTGCTCTTTCTACAAAGTTTACCATTCAATGCATCTGATGAGTTAGACCTGGGAACTCTAATCCAAGGCACTGGACTCTGAGGAGAGTTACACTTTTTTTTGCTACATGTGGGAGGTGGGACCTCTGTGGTTAGTCATCCAAACATATTATGCATAAAATAATTTGCGTTAGAACTCTGACACTGCTTCCTTTAAGAAATAGAAATCTATGAGTGAAGTAAACTTTAGATTAACATTTTAGCCTTTCTAAATATCATCACTACATTATTTCTTTAAAACAATAGTTTTCAAATATTTGACCCCAGTATTATAAAATTTGGATTTTGAATACTCATTTAGGATGTGTTAGACAGTTCACACATATTTACAGGTATCAGTGGTATGCAATTCATAGCACTGGAGCTATTTAAAATAAAATAGGGAGTAAAATTACTCTTTTGCAAAGTAATTTATTGGCTCTTTGGAGAGAAATATTAGCAGACAAAACAATTTAAGTATAATTTTAAGACAATACTTAAACACATGCAAAATAATCCAATGTGGTTTTAGGGCTGTGAAGCAATGAATTAAGAAGAAACCAGTATGGGTTGGGTTATGTTACGATGACTTCCTGGAATATCCGAGTTTTGACCCAGATTTTGATTGCTAGATATTAAAGGGGAGACATCACAAACAGAAGGAAGGGCATGTTAAAGCAAGAAGTACTTAGTCTAGGACATAAAATTCCCAATTAATTAGACAAAGAATGTACATGATACAAATAGGGAAAATGAACATACATAATGAATTTCTACTTTAAATGAATTTTAAATTTGTTTTAGGATTAACTTTTCTTGTTTTAGTTAGGACTTTTGGATTCAAAACATATAAATTAATAGTTAAAGTGAAAAGCGGGGGGTGGATTTATTTTGTAAGTACTGGGAAACACCTAGAATACTAAGATGTCTAGGGGAATTTAAAAAACATATTTTGGGTACCCACAATATGCTAGATAGTCATTGGAACCTCTTCAAAGACCTCAATTCCCCACCAAAGTTTTCTTCCCATCTTTCTGTTTCTTTTGCTCTCTTCCCAGACTGTTTTCTCTGCTTCCTGATCAATATGGTAAAAAACATGCCCCAAAAGTTTACATCTTTTTTCACCAGCCCATTGAGGGTGGAATCTCTTGGACTCTAGTCAAAATTGTCAAGAAAGTGACTCTACTAGGCTCAGCTGATTTCAGATAACTATTCCTGGAACAATAAAACTGGAATGTGTTGGACATTCTCACAATGTGCAAAGATGGCTGCCAAAAGCCTGTGCCGGTGACTGAGTGGATTAAGGTAAAAGAAGAATCGTAGAAGAGGGAGGTCATATAACCCAGTGTGTGTCTACTATACTTACATATCTAAATTGTTAAATCCACTGGGTTCACACTTATGGTAGCTGTGAAATGTTTTATGAATTAAGCTCCTCTAATGGATTAGTAGGAAGCCTGAAATATATAATCTTTATTTGCAGAATGGCAAGTTCTGTGGCCCAGTCAGGCCAGTAAGACAGACTAAGGTAACCTGAGCTCTGGAATCTGTGTATGTATGTATGTATGTATGTATGTATGTATATATATATATATATATATATAAATAAGTCTAAGTGACTGTTATGACTGAACAACCAGATCAATCAGAATGACCAGAACAACCAGTCAACCAGTCATTATGATGTGCATTGACCACCAGGGGGCAGACACTCAGTGCAGGAGCTGCCCCCTGATGGTAAGTGTGCTCCCACAGCCAATCTTTCATGGCCCCTCCTCCCTACCGGCTGATCCTCAATTGCCAGCCAGGCTGAGGGACCCCACCATTGCATGAATTCATGCACCTGGCCTCTAGTAAAATAAAAAAAATTGCACGATGGAATTATGATTGTTACTTTATTTCAACAAAGAAGATAGCAGGAAAGAGGAGGCATTAAGTTAGTACTAGTAAACTGAGGGAAAAGTATGTGGGACATTGTAGTGTGTATACTATAAAAACACTTAGCATATCTTAAAAGAGAATCTGTTCATCAGCAACATCACTGGATTGTTCAAAGTAAAGTTGGTTAATATCCAGCTTGTTTTTCCCAAGACCTAACAAGACCTGGAACTTGGTAGGTTGTGACCAACTTGGAACCATTCTTCATGCAGACTGAAATATAGAAAGCATACCTCAGAAAGCCTAGGTCTTATACTAGAAGTTCTCCAAGATTATACAATACTAAGAAGACAAGAGGAGAGAAGACAGGAAAGCTGAGAGTCCCAACTGTAACAGGCTGAATTGTGTATTAGTCTGAAGGAACAAAAATGAGCAGAAAGCCTGTGACCTCCAGGGGGCAGAGGGAGCAGAGTAAAGGGCAAGCCCAGAGCAGTAAGTTTTCTCAGGAAGAACCCCATCATCTAGTTTTCCCAGTGCCTGGAATGATGCCTGGCACATTGCTGATGCTCTTTAATATTTGTTTAATAATGAATGGTTGAGTGAATAAATGAATACACAAGTAGAGGATTTGTATAATGCAGCACACAAAATAAAAGTCTCTTTGGTGTCAATCTGGGTGTGTGCTGCACAAAATGGCTTTAAAAGTAACTGGCTACACCAGAGTGGAAATATGCTCCTAAGAAGGGTACAAACAAGAAGAAAAAGCTATGTGTTCAAAAGGTCTTTCCTTTCATACATCACCATAATAATTATCTCTGTTATCATAGTAATTAAGCTCCCAGAAAGTGTAGAATCTGTGTCTTCTTTTCCTCTGCTGCTTAAGTATACTGTTTTATCTTTTTTATTGAGAAAAACTTCAGAAGTAATACCAAATAAAATTGGATGTGTGGTATTTTTGCAAGAACAATTACATCCTGTCCATTAAAGATTTTTTCTTTAAGTATATAACATTTTCCATTTTCTATCTTCTAGACTTGGGCAATGTCCTATTGGCAGGATCAAACTCCTAATGTTTGACACTCTCTTCAAACTTATCTGATCCACCTATGAACTCAATCTCATGCCTTTCCATGAATACACCACACCAATTAAACTGACCTTCTCTCTTCATTCATGTAATTTTATTTTCTAGGTTTTGGTTATGTTTATCCCCATGTCTGGATATGATCTCCCTCTCCTATGAATTGCTACTCTCACTTTTTAAGTTCTGGTTCAAGTTGTAGTGCTCCCTAAAACTTTTCTGTGTTCAGTCATTTTCACCAAGTTTTGATTGTATTTGTCAGAATGAAGTTAGTGTTTTGGGTACTCTGTATAGACTTTTCATGGTAGGCATTTGATAAATATTTGTTGAAATTTTTTCTAGCTGTAGTTTTGAAAGTCCATTTATCTTTTCATAAGCTGTTTTTAAAGGTAACTATGGCCCTAGTCAGTGGATAGAGCATCAGTCTGTGGACTGAAGGGTCCTAAGTTTGATTCAGGTCAAGGGCACATGTCTGAGTTGTGGGCTCAATCCCCACTAGGTTGGCATACAGGAAGCAGGCAACCAATGATTTTATCTCATCACTGATGTTTCTATCTCGCTCTCTCTTCCTCTCCTTTGCTCTCTTAAATCAATAAAAATATTTTTAATAAATAAATAAATAAATGAAGGCAATTATGGCTTAGAACACTAGCTAAAATGCCATAAATAGGTGACGTGTTACACATTTTACACTAGCACATTATGTGACACAATTTCCTACATCCTTCTGAAGTAGAAGCATATGAACATGATCTGCATGCAGCCAATGAGTTTTGTGCATTCCAATGTAGAATATTATTATTTCCAGATTTCATCAGTCTTATATATTTTTCTTTGATTTCTTTCTGCCGTACAATAAGTATATTAGTCACACCAGGTCAGAACTAAAAGTCTCTGCCCGAGTTTATGAACTCTACAATGACTTTTTCAGAAGCAACATCTGGCTATAAGAAAGACTTCACAGACAGCTGCAGTGGATGTTGTGCAAATGACAGTAGGTTATCATGAGTTCACACTGCTGTAGGGCTCAGCTCCTACCGTGATTTTCTCTTCCGTAGTCGTCTCCTACTCTTTAGCTGTCCTTCTGATGAGCTCTAAGTCATTCCTCTACTGATAATGGCTTATAATTAGAAAGCACTTTCTATAGTCAGCTATGGTCCTAAGCCAAAGACATGTAGCATTAATAGTAAGCATCCCATTGAGAAAAAGATTATTAATACTCATAATATAATTCATTGGAAATGTATGATTCTTGCTTTTGGTAACAGAAGAGTAGTATATAGCAGAATAATCTTCCTGACTTTGGCAATTATAAACTCTGGACAAAATATAAAACACAAATACATAACGTTTTAAAGGGCAACCAAAGGCAGGCAGAAAATGGAGACAATATGATCCTTGAAATAAGGGAAACAGACTGGATGAGATACAATTTTTCTGACTTTTCTTTTTAGGGCAAACCCAGTCCGTGAAGCATACGGTGTCTAGAACTCAATAAAAAAGCAGAAGTCCTTCTGTACTGACAAGGCAGAAGTCAGAGTTCAAGGTTGCCAGGAAATTGAAGGAAGGAATTCTTCCCAGGAAGCAGTCCCCAATGGGAGCAGATCTTCAAATCTGCCTACCAACTAGCACCAGATTTGTCTGAACTGCACAAACGAGAAGCAAAAATGTAATGTCCCAATGTAAATCATGTGCAGGAATGCTGAGAGGGCTGAACAGAGATTTCAACATCTGCCTGGTCCTGAGGGGACAGAATTTGACATTTAAGTCCTACTAAGTTAACAGGACTTGGTGAAAATCTTGAATTTCCTATTAAAACCCCAGAAGGGCCACACCTTAGGAGGAGAATCACATCCCAGAACTAAGATAAAACTGAAATAGATCCACCCTAACATAGCTCAAAACTAAAATCAAATATTGACAGGATCAAGGTGATCCACAAGTAATTTCTTTTTAATATTTTTGTAGTATAACTTAGATTTAATAGTAGTACATATGTTTTGCTTTTTTCCCCCATTGTCCTCCCTCCAGCCTCCAATAACCCCCAGTACATGTCCCCACTTTCCCCCCTGCCCCAGTGTCTTGCATCCATTGGTTATGCTCATATGCATGCATACAAGTCCTTTGATTGATCTCCCACAGCACCCCCCCCACACACATCCTCCAAAGCCTTCCCCCTGCAGCTTGACAATCTGTTCAATGCCTTCCTGCCTCTATATCAATCACTCTCCACTGTTTCTTTTCTTAAAAAATATCTTGCCTCTGCATACTAGAAATAAATGTATAAGAACAAAAAATGTTTCAGTCTCAGTTTCAATGTCCAACTGTTCTGAGTCCCAGTTTCAATGTCAAATAGTTCTTTATGTGTACATGTCAGCAATGGTATCCGGATGGTGGACACATGGTGACAATGCAAGTTCCATCCTCTCTGGTTTGGTCCTGAGCCACCTGCATCAATGCACAGCTGCTGATTGCTAGTATGGCAAGGTGTCGTCAGTATTTTCCATCTCTGGACCATCCTCGTGGCTTGAAAAGACCTGTCAGTTCCTCACTGTCATAGAAACCCACATGGTCTTGGAGTTGTTCTCTCAAAACACACAAACACATTCTCAACCAAAAGTTAACAAAGGGATCCTCTCTGCAAATTAGACTTGGGATTCTTTTTATTTTTGCCCAAATGATTTTCCTTTGGCTTATTTTGACACCATGTGTGTTTTTCATGGGTGTCTGCTGTGGGCATTATAAATGGAAGTTACTTTTCTGGAGTAAGAATTTTCTAGATGTATTTTACTTACAGGATATTTTTCCTTACATGATATTATCCCACTGTCCCCCCCCCCTTTTTTTTTATTAATGGGGACTTTTGGAATTTTTATATTGCAGTCTTGGTAATTTTAAATTTTAATTTTTGCACACAAATATGACTACTTTAGGTTCTTTGGATGTTAGGCAATTTTATAGTGAGATGAACTACTAATAGATATTTTAGTTAATGTTTTAGGAACAGCTTTTTGTCCAGTACACTTAAATTTTCTTGAGTATTCACTTATTTCACTTGGCCAATTTAAATTAATCTGAAAACTTGATTACTATTTTACTATCAATTTTAATACTCAAGCATAAATCTTAGTTTACCCTGTAAATATTAGTGGAAAGGATTATTTGCATTCTTGAGTAGGCCCTGAGCATTCCTGGTACTAGATTGAATTTAGATATAGAGCAGCTGTTGCTGGCCAAGTCTCTGTCTGTAACCTGGGTCCCAATCTGAGCTATGTGTGGAAGGCTAAGCAGCCATGGGGGCAGGAGACCTCAGTCAGAAGGGGTGAGAGTTCAGGCCCCTGCAAGGTTTGTGGGTAAGTGTCTGTGCCCCACCTCTGTTGACCTTTTAGTTCACTCCTGTTGGCCCCTCTCCGACTGTGCCTGTCTTAGGTTGTTCCTTCCCTGAGGAATTTTACCTGTCTCTGGCTAACCAGCCATCTTCCGGGGCCAAGCAGGGTGAGGTGAGGTTCAGTTCTGTCTTCTTTGTAGTCTATGCCCCCGTGGCCTCCATGCCCAGCAGCTGCCTTGGGGTCCCCTCGCCTGCTGGCGGGGTCCCGGTACTGATCACATATCTCGGGAGACCCAGGTTTCTTCTCCAGAGAGGGCCCAGCTCACACCATTGGGCGAGAGACAGATCCTTGCTGCCAGCTGCCTAGAGGCTTCAACGACAGCTTGAACTGAAAATTCAGGCAACAGCTGTGTGTATTTGGATTGTAAGAAGAGGGTCCCTCTTGGCAAAAAGGGCAAGAGGGGCCAATATAAAATGCTCGAGTGCCTTGCCGGTGCCTTATTTCCTTCTGAAAGGGATTAATTCCTTTCCTATCCTTTTTTAAATTGCTGCCAAACATTCAAAGAATTAGTTTGTAAGTTTCTTTGGGATAATTGTACAATATGCTGTTGTCAATTATCAAAAAATTATAATGACATTGTAGAATAATGTCATGTAAGGGTATTATGGTGTCACAAGAGGTTAAGGAGGGCCTAGCCTAAGGACTGGTGTCCATAGGAGATGACAAGCTCTAGGCCATGTCAATTCCATCTCAAACTAGCTACCAATTTTATTATAACTTTATATAAACTTTGTCAGGGATGTAAAAACACAAATTACTTACCTTAGTTCAAGAGGTCAAATATATTGACTTTCCCCCTTACTCCCACCACCTCCCACTTACCTTGAGGTTTGACATTCTGATGAACTTTTCTCAGTCTCTGGATCCATTCTTATTCCTCAGTCTATGTTGTTCATTATATTTCACAAATGAGAGAGATCATGTGATATTTATCTTTCTCTTCCTGGCTAATTTCACTTAGTATAATGCTCTCCAGCTCCATCCATGTTGTTGCAAATGATAGGAGCTCCTTCTTTTTTACCGAAGCATAGTATTCCATTGTGTAGATGTACAATAGTTTTTTAATCCACTCATTTGCTGATGGCCACTTAGACTGTTTCCAAATCTTAGCTATAGTAAATTGGTTTGCTCTGAACATACGGGTGCATATATCCTTTCTAATTCACGTTTCTAGTTTCTTGGGATATATTCCTAGAAGTGGGATCCCTGTATCAAATGGGAGCTCCAGTTTTAGTTTTTTGTGGAAACTCCATACTATTCTCCCTAGTGGCTGCACCAGTCTACAATCCCCCCAGCAGTGCATGAGAGTTCCTTTTTCTCCTCATCCTTGCCAGCACTTGTGGTTTGTTGATTTATTGATGTAAGCCATTCTGACTTGTGTGAGATGGTACCACATTGTTGTTTTGATTTGCATCTCTCGGATAATTAGTGACTTTGAGCAGGTTTTCATATGTCTCTGGGCCTTCCTTTTGTCTTCTTTCGAAAAGAGTCTATTTAGGCCTATTGCCCATTTTTTTTTATTGGATCATTTGTCCTCCTTTTATTAAGTTGTATGAGTTGCCTGTAGATGCTTTAGATTAAACCTTTATCACTGATAACATTTGCAAATATGTTCTCCCATACAGTGGGTTTTCTTGTTGTTTTGTTGATGGTTTCTTTAGCTGTACAAAGCTTTTTATTTTGATGTAGTCCCATTTGTTTATTTTCTCTTTAGCTTCCATTGCCCTAGGAGCGGTATCATTGAAAAAGTTCTTTTGGCATATGTCTGAGATTTTTCTTCCTGTGAATTCCTCTAACGTTTTTATGGTTTCCCATCTTATGTTTAAGTCCTGTATCCATTTTGAGTTTATTTTTGTGTATGGTGTAAGTTGGTCTGTCCAATTTTCCCAACACCATTTATTGAAGAGACTATCTTGACTCCATTTTATGTTCATGCCTCCTTTGTCAAATATTAATTGAGCATAGTAGTTTGGGTTGATATCTGGATTCTCTATTCTATTCCATTGGTCTACATGTCTGTTCTTGTGCCAGTGCCAGGCTGTTTTGAGAACAGTAGCTTTGTAATACAGCTTGAAATCTGGTATTGAAATCCACCAACTTTGTGCTTCCTTCTCAGGATTGCTGTGGCTATTTGGAGTCTTTTTTTGATTCCAGATGAATTTTTGGAGAGTTCTTTCTAGGTCTGTGAAATATGCCATTGGTATTTTAATGGGGAGTGCATTAAATTTATAGATTGCTTTGGGTAATATGGACATTTTAATGATGTTGATTCTCCCAGTCCATGAACATGGTATATTCTTTCACCTGTTTACATCTTCCTCTATCTCTTTTTTTAATGTCCTGTAGTTTTCTGCGAATAGGTCTTTCACCTCTTTAGTTAAGTTTATTCCTAGGTATCTTAATTTTTTTGGTGTGATGGTAAATGGGATTGGTTTTTTAATCTCTCTTTCTGTAAGTTCACTATTAGTGTATATAAATGCCATAGATTTCTTGGCATTAATTTTGTAGCCTGCTACATTGCTGAACTCATTTATTAAGTCTATTAGTTTTTTTATGGAGTCTTTTGGGGTTTTTATGTACAATATCATGTCATCTGCAAATAAGGATAGCTTTACTTCTTCTTTTCCTATTTGGATGCCTTTTATTTCTTCTTCTTGTCTAATTGCAATGGCTAATACTTCCAGTACTATGTCGAACAGGAGTGGTGAGAGTGGGCAACCCTGTCTTGTTCTTTTTCTTAGGGGAAATGGTTGTAGCTTTTGCCCATTGAGTCTGATGTTTGCTGTGGGTTTAACATATATGGCTTTTATTATGTTGAGGTATGATCCTTCTATTTCTACCTTGTTGAGAGTTTTTATCAAGAAAGGATGTTGGATTTTGTCAAATGCTTTTTGTGCATCAATTGATATGAGTATGTGATTTTTATCTCTCAATTTGTTTATGTGATGTATCACATTTATTGATTTGCGGATATTATACCATCCTTGCATTCCTGAGATAAATCCCACTTGGTCATGGTGTATGATCTTTCTGATGTACTGCTGGATCCGATTTGCTAAAATTTTATTGAGGATTTTGGCATCTATATTCATAAGGGATATTGGGTAGATGTAATTATCTGTCATTGTATTGCCTTTGTCTAGCTTTGGTATTAGGGTGATGCTAGCTTCATAGAAGGAGTTTGGAAGTGTTCTATCCTCTTGAATTTTCTGGAATAGTCTGAGGAGGACAGGTTTTAGTTCTTCCTTGAATGTTTGGTAAAACTCCCCTGTGAAGCTGTCTGGCCCTGGGCTTTTGTTTGCTGGAAGCTTTTTGATTACTGCTTCAATTTCTTCCATAGTTATTGGTCTATTGAGCTGTTTAGATTCTTCCTGATTGAGTTTTGGGAGGTTATATTTTTCTAGGAATATATCTATTTCCTCCAGGTTGTCCAGTTTGTTGGAGTAGAGATGTTCATAGTATTTTTGAACAATCCTTTGTATTTCAATGAGGTCTGTTGTTATTTCACTTCTTTCATTTCTGATTTTATTTATTAGGGTCCCCTCTCTTTGCTTCTTGGTGAGCCTGGCTAGAGGTTCATCAATCTTGTTTATCCTTTCAAAGAACCAGCTCTTGGTTTTGTTGATATTCTGTATTGCTTCTTTGTTCTCTGTGTCATTTATCTCTGCTCTGATCTTTACTATTTCCTTCCTTCTGCTTACACTGGGCTTTTCTTGTTGCTCTGTTTCTAACTCTTTGAGTTGTTGAGTTAGATAATTTATTGCTGCTGTTTCTTGTTTTCTTGCAGTAGGATTGTAGAGCTATGAACTTCCCTCACAAAACTGCTTTCATTGTGTCCCATAGATTTTGGATTGTTGTGCTATCATGGTCATTTGTTTCCATGATGTTTTCTATTTCTTCCTTGATCTCTCTGGTAACCCAGTTATTGTTTAATAGCATGCTGTTTAGTCTTCATGTGTTTGATTTCTTTGGATTGTTTTTATTATAGTTGATTTCCAGCTTTATGCCACTGTGATCTGAGAATATGGTTGATATGATTTCTATCTTCTTAAATTTGGAGAGACTTTGCCTATGACCCAACATATGGTCTATCTTTGAGAATGGCCCATGGGCACTTGAAAAGATTGTATATTATTTGGCTTTGGGGTGAAATGATCTGAAAATGTCAATTAATTCCATCTGGTCTAGTGAGTCTTTGAGGATTGATGTTTCTTTACTGATTTTTTGTTTAGAGGATTTGTCCAATGATGATAGTGGGGTATTAAAATCTCCTACTATGATTGTATTGCTATCTATCTCTCCCTTGATATCCTTCAGGAGTTTTTTTTATGTATTTGGGTGTTCCTGTATTGGGTGCATGTATGTTTACCAGAGATATTTCTTCTTGTTGGATTGCTCCCTTTAGTATTTATGAAGTGGCCTTCTTTATCTCTTGTTATGTCCTTCACTTTGAGATCTAAGTTGTCAGATATAAGTATTGCTACCCCAGCTTTTTTTCCATTTCCATTTGCCTGAATAACCTTTTTCCATCCTTTCACCCATCTGTGTGCATCTTTTTTTCGGAGGTGGGTTTCTTGTAGACAGCAGATACATGGGTTGTATTTTCTTACCCAGTCCATTACCCTACGTCTTTTGATTGGAGCATTTAATCCATTTACATTTAAAGTTATTATTTATAGGTACTTATTTCTTGCCATTTTTATTCTTTACCCCTGTGTTCTTTCTTCACTTCCTATTTCTTTTTACACCAAACCCTCTAGCATTTCTTGCATTGCTAGTTTGGTGGTAATTAATTCCCTTAGTCCATTTTTGTTTTTCAAGCTCCTGATTTGACGTTCAATTTTTATTGATAACCTTTCTAGGTACAGTATTCTAGGATTCAGTCCCTTCCTTTGCATGACTTTGTATATTTCATTCCATTGCCTTCTGGCCTGATACATTTCTGTTGAGAAATCACTTGTTAGTCTGATGGGGATTCCTTTGTAGGTGACTTTCTGTCTCTCTCTGGCAGCTTTTAAGATTTTTACTTTGTCATTGGTGTTTGCCAATTTGATTATAATGTGCCTTGATATAGATCTTTCGAGGTTCATTTTGGTTGGGACTCTTTGAGCTTCTTGGATATGTGTGGGTTTTTTCTTTCCTATATCAGGGAAGTTTTCTGTCATTATTTCTTCCAACAGGTTTTCTATTCCTTGCTCAGTTTCCTGTCCTTCTGGAAGCCCAATTATATGGATGTTGTTTTTATTTCATGTTGTCCCAAAGTTCCCTTAAGCTCTCCTCCTGCTTTTTAATTTTTTTTTCTAGAAGCTGCTCTACTTGGGAATTATTTCCTACCTTGTCTTCTAGCTCACTGATGCAGTCCTCTGCCTCTTCTAGTCTACTCTTGATACTTTCTATTGAGTTCTTTAGTTAAGCAATGTCAGTTTTCATTTCTTCTTGGCTCTTCTTCATTTCCTCTTGGTTCTTACTCATATTGTCAAATTTGTCTTCCATTCTTTTCAGCCACCTTATGACCATTTCTCTGAATTCTTTCTCTAACAGGTTGTTAACTTTCATTTCATTTACCTCTGGTGAGGCTTGTTTTTCTTTCATATGTGGGCTGTTTCTTTGTCTCCCCATGGTATCTCTTCTCTGTATGTCTGGTTATGTAGTTCTCACTCTCCTGCGTTGATTTAAAGGCACAAAATACAACACAACCAGGTGCAACGCACCAGGCACTTAACAGGAATATAGTCACAGTATTGGTAACTCCAAATAAAGGTGATCGCCAGAGAAAGGCAAATTCGGAGATAGGTGAGAAAGAAGAAAGAGAAAACACACATACACACACACACACACAGAGAGAGACACACACACACACAGACAGACACTCACGCACCCACCCACCCACACACGCACACAAAAAAGAAAGACAGGAATGCCAAAATAATATTGGGAAAAGGGGAAGAAGTAAAAAAGAAGAAAAGAAAAGAAAAAAAAAGAAAAAAAGAAAAGAAAAGGAGAATAAACTATAAATGTGGGGTGAAAACTCCTATAGGACAGCCACTAATCAGAACAATAGCTAGCAACAAGTACCTGGAGATTAATACAAACTACATACAACTACTAATATCAAGGGAGGTGCAGGAACACAGAAGCAAAAATCTATCAAAAAACAATGCAAACGAGAACAACAAAACAAAAAACAACACCAACCCCCCCCACACACACACACAAAATGAACTAAGAGAAAAGAATAAGCAAACCAATCTCACAAATCTGCATAAAAAATCGATATAATCAACAGTAACTAAACAAAAACAACAGGACAGAGTGAAAAACAATTTAGGATAGTGAGGTCAGAGAAGTGAGAGGTATGTATGGACTTGGCGTAAGTGGTTGGAGATTAGATATATAAGTGGAGTGAAGTTTTAACAGGGGCTAAAAAGAAAGAATAAGGTAAATCTAAAGCGGGGAAAGTGTAAGGGAAACAAGGCACTAAATAGGGAAAGGTTAGCAAGAGAGTTGTGGCATAAAAGTGAAGTTGAGGTAAAGTAAAAAAAAGTACTAAAGGGTAGATGAAAATAGACTGTAGAACACTAATCCCAAAGTAGAATAAAGAGAAAATAAAATTAATTCCTTAATTTGTGTTACACAAGAGTCAATTTGTGACTCAGCCCCTGAGTGGCAGTGTTTCTAGATTTACCTCTGGGTCTATTGGTCCTCTCTAGCCTGAACTAAAATCCCGCTCGCTATCCCTGTGGTATTCAATACTGATTTGTGGGTATGGACTGCCCCAGAGCTGCCTCTCTACTGGAGACTGCTGACTTTTATCTGCAGGCTCCAAAAATAGTTCTCCCCTGCAGTCTCCTAGGTTTTCCCACACCAGGGGATCCCACAATCCTAGTTTAGCACTCAGAAGCTTGGATTAGGAGAAGAAAAAACGCAAGAATGCGAATTCAGGTTCTGTACGTATGTCTGTGCAAATCCCCTTTCCTCCTTGGGTTTAGCAGCCAGGACCCTTCCAAAAATTTTTGGGCTTCTTTCCTCTGTCAGGTCCAAATGGGTTACTTACTATGAATTCCCTCTGCCACCAGCTCCAAGGGCCATCTTCTACATTTACCAGCTCCAACAGGCACAAATTTTACTTCAGGCAAAGATCTCCCGGCTCTGCTAGCTCCCTCGGTCTCATGCCCAAAGTAACCCCAGGGGAAATCTGACCTTTCCATGCCAAAGTGCAGAGCTCCTTCGAATCTGCGTGTCTGCACCAACTGGACACTGGTGTTCTGGGGGTCTCAGCCGTCCAGTGGGTACTGCAGCTGTATATTTTCAGGCCCTTCCCCTTCAAGATGGCCTGGTCCGCCTCTGAGCCGGTGGCTCCACTAAAGAACCCAGCAGCACCGGGGCCACTCAGTCAGGCGAGGCCAGTCCAGTAGTCCCTTATCTTCTCCCAGAGCACAGCTGTCCCCCAACTCTCCAACAAACACTCTCCGCGGGACACTCAGCTGCTCCCTTCATCTACCCTGGAACAAGATTCAGATTGCATCCCTCTGTTCTGTCGCCATTTTTTTTCCCCGATCCACAAGTAATTTCACTGCCCACAAAAACCCTCCTCAACACTTTTCATAGAAAACTGTAGAATCCCTATAATGTATTAATTCACAACGCCTACTATAAATATTTTAAAACTATTAAATATGCATCAAAAGTTAAATAACTATTAATTGTTTACAAAATATTAAACAGAAAAGTGTGACCCATGGTCAAGAAAAAGATCATTTGAAACAGATTCACAGATCACTCTGATGCTGGAATTGATAGCCAGGGCTTTAAGATAACTGTGATAAATGTATTAAAGGATCTTCAGGAAAATGGATGAAAAAATAGGTAATTTCACTAGAGTTGTGAAAACTGTAAAGAAGAAAAAATACACTAAAAATTTAAAGATACAATATCTAAATTTATAAAAGCATTGTTGGGATGGAAGCAAATTGGACAATGCTGAATAAAGAATTAGTGAACTTGAAAAGAGGTCAACAGAAAGTTGTTGAAGCTACTTTTGTGACCTAAATATAGTGTATCCTTGAGAATGCCCCATGTGCACTGGAGAAGAATGTATAATCTGATGTTCTGGGATGAAAGGTTCTGTAAATGTCAATTATATCCGTTTGGTCTATAGTGTCATTTAAGGCTGATATTTTTCCAGTGATTTTATGTTTGGATTATCTATCTAGACCTATCAATGGAATATTTAGGTCCCCTAAGTAGTGTATGTGTGCTTTTGACAGTTTCTCCCTTTAGTTTAGTTAGTAGTTGCTTTATATATTTTGGTGCTTCCTAATTAGGTACATATATATTGAGAAATGTTATGTCTTCTTAATGCAGGGTCCCCTTTATCATTATAAAATATTCATCTTTGTCTCTCATTACCTTTGTTATCTTGAAATCTATTTTTTCAGATATAAGTATGGCTAAAAATGTTAATTCCCAAAATGCCCACAATAATACAACAAAATGCAAAATTGTGTAGGAACTTGACCAAGGTAACAGTTAGTTGGCATTAAAAGTGTAATGGTTAAAATATGGATTCTAGAATGAAGCAGACCTGGATTCAAATGCTGTCTTTCCACTAACTAGCTGAGTATACTTGGAAATTTTATTTAATGCTTTAAACATCAGCTTCCTTATCTAAAAAGTAAGTGAATAGCATCACTTAAGTTGTAAAAACTGAATAAAATAAAGAATGTAAAGAAAAGTATCCCGGGGAGAACTAAGATGGCGGCAAAGGTAAAATACCTATCTTGCCGTCATAATCAGCAATTTTAATACTACAACTTACCGAAAGAACAAACACCTTCCAGAATCACCAGAAAGCTCGCCGAGTGAAAATTCCACAAATAAAAGTGAAGATAAGACACTATGACTCGGAGGAGCGGCGGCGAACAGCGTTGAAAGATTCGCACGGAGAGAGATTTGGAGTGCGCGCCGTGGAGAGGGCAGGCGGCTGAAAAGCGGCCAGTTTTCTCGAACGGGGAGACAAAGGCGTCCCACTGGACTGATTCTCCAGCTATGGGCGAAGTCCAGAGAACCCACTATCACACGGGGTGAAAACTGGACAGTGGGAGGGCACGCCGAAGCTCAGGTGCTGCCGGGTCTCCTGGCTTGTGGAGAAGGCAGCTCGCGCGCGAACAGCTCGGCTGTGTGACGGCGCAGAGAGCGCACCGCAACTTGTCTCTCATTCAGAAAACCGTCAGACTGCTTTGTTTTATGACCCTGGGTGAGACATTGTGCATGCAGACTCATTTTGGGAAAGTCTGAATTCCCCGGCAGCGGCCAGCCGGTGGAGCTCCGCAGCGGCTCTCTCTCAGAGGTGCTGGCGGCCATTGCCTCCGGCACAGAGTCCCTGGGGCCGCATAGGGCGGAGCTAACACTGTCTGCTTGGCCCGGAGACTCCACCCACCCAACCTGAGCACAGCTGAGCTTCACAGACAATTGGCCTGGAGGTCAACCCTCCAAGTGCTAACAACGATTAACTGAGCTTAACTTCAGCAAGACTGTGCAGCCCATATCCACCTCAGGTAACTGGGGAGGCTGAGCCACTGTCCCTAGTAGGAAGTCTACCACACAAAGCTAATTGACCAACTCAGGGAAGCAGCCACCATGCAGCAACATGGAAAGAAATCAGATGTGAAAGAAATGGAGGGAAAAAAACGACTGGACATGGAATTCAAAACCACGGTTATAGGATTTTTTAAGAGGCTCCAACAAAAGATTGAGGCCTATAAGGAAATAAGCAATACCACAAAGGAAAGGAATGAGTCCTACAAGAAAATGAACAACACCCTCAAGGATATAACCGAGAGCTGCAAAGAAATGATCAAGACCAACGTGGAAATGAATGAGTCCTACAAGGAAATGAAAGAAACCCTCAAGGATATAAAGGAGACTCTCAAGGATATGAAAAAGGACCAACCAGAAATTAAACATACACTGACTGAAACAAAAAAATATTATACAAAGACCTAAAAGTGCTTTGGAGCACCCCAAGAACCAAGTTAAAGATTTGAAATACAAAGAGGTAAAATCCACTCAGCTGAAAAAGCAAGAAACCAAAAGAATCCAAAAAATTGAAGATAGTGTAAGGGGCCTCTGGGACACCCTCAAGCATACCAACATCCGAATTATAGGGGTGCCAGAAAAAGTGAGAAGCCAAGACAATGAAAACCTATTTGAAGAAATAGTGACTGAAAACTTCCAACACCTGGTGAAAGAAATTGACTTAGGAGTTCAAGAAGTGCACCGAACCCCAATATATAGGAACCCTAAGAGGACCACACCGAGGCACATCATAATTAAAATGCCAAGAGCAAAAGACAAAGAGAGAATATTAAAAGCAGCAAGAGAGAAACAGTTGGTTACCTACAGGGGAGCACCCATACGATTGTCAGCAGATTTCTCAACAGAAACGATACAGGCCAGACGGGAGTGGCAAGAAATATTCAAAGTGATGAACAGCAAGAATCTACAACCAAGATTACTCTATCCAGCAAAGCTATCATTCAGAATTGAAGGTCAGATGAAGTGCTTCGCAGATAAGAAAAAGCTAAAGGAGTTCATCACCACCAAACCAACATTATATGAAATGCTGAAAGATATTCTTTAAGAAGAGGAAGAACAAAAAGGTAAAGATGAAAATTATGAACAACAAATACACATCTATCAACAAATGAACATAAAAATCAAGTGAATTGATAGGCTGTTGAACAGGATAGACTGGTGAATGTAACAGAGACATGGACATAGAGAGGGAATGGACTGACAATTCTTGGGGAGAAAAGGGTTGTGGGAAGTGCACCAAGAGACTGGACAAAAATCTTGCAACAATGGGAGAGGACAGTGGGGAGGGGAGGTGAGGGTGGAGGGTGGGATAGGTACAGGGTGGAGGGGAGCTATAGGGGGATAAAAAGGGGAAACAATGTAATTAATAAACTGAACAATAAAGATTAAAAAAATAATAATAAAAAAAGAAAATTAAAAAATAAGTAAAAATAAAAACATACATTTTACAGCCAAAAAAAAGAAAAGTATCCCAAAGCTAGGAGATACTTACCTAGTAAGCTCTCCACAAATGTTAGCTATTGTTATTATTTAATCTGAGATTAAAACTCATTATTGCCTGCCTCTGAAGTCCATATCCTTAACCATTGCACCATATTACCTCTGTCTCTTAGAGAACAAATTCAGGAAAATGGAAAACACAAAACAAATCAAAACCCTTCTCTATCAGAGAATCAAGAATATAGAAAATACAAAAAACCCTGCCAAGTAAAAGAAAAAAAAATCTGCTATTTTCTTTAATAGAAGACATCGGTTTTGCAAGTTGGTAAACTTGAGGGTAGAAATATTTATTTTAAATACCTTAAGATACTCAAGATTCTATCTCACACAGCATTTTATGGTCTTGTTACAGCAGCACATTTTCTGTACCAACCCAAACAAACAAATCATTACCAAATATGTATATCTCAGAATAGCAATATTCATGTCAAGCTTTTGGAATTGTTAGGGTAACAGCATTTTTCTTGTTTTGGCTAGTTATTACTTTTTAACAAATTTTTTTTTACCACCAAATCAATCTGATGAGCCAACAAAATTAGTCATGATTTACAAGATATTATTTTCCTTTCTTTTTTGAGCTTTGAAAGGGTCATAAGCAGCAAGGAAGCTTCTTGCCTATGAAATACCTATCCCTAAATAGCAGTACTAATTTTTTTTATTATGCTAGCCCTGATATTTTTAAATGGCTCAATTTCAGGCCCTTAAATAATTAAGGTATTATTTCATTCATTTATTTTTTGAAAAAATTTTAAATATGTTTTTTATTGATTTTTTACAGAGAGAAAGGGAGAGAGATAGACAGAAACATTGATGAGAAAGAAATATCGATCAGCTGCCTCCTGCACACCCTCCACCAGGATGTGCCTGCAACCAAGGTACGTGCTCTTGACAGGAATCGAACCTGGGACCCTTCAGTCCACAGGCTGACGCTCTATCCACTGAGCCAAATCAGTTAGGGCTATTTACTGAAAAATTTTAGTGAGCATCTGCTATATGCCAGGTACTGTGTAAGGTATTATGTGACGTACACGGAAGAATAGACATCCAGAAATGCGTATCTGGGAGAGGACTCAGAAGAGTATGCAAGCAGTGATATATATTCAGTGTGACAACTGCTGTGGCAGAAGGATTAGAACAGAAGCAATAGAAAGATAGAGGAGTCCCAGGCTAGTGTGCTCAGTGGTTAGAATGTCAGCCTACATACCAATGAGTCATGGGTTCCTGGTCAACAGCATGTACTAGGGAAATGCAAATCAAAATCACAACGGAATATTACCTCCCATATGTTAGGATGACTACTATCCAAAAAACCCACAAAATGAAGAAAAGAGAATCCTGATGGATTGTTAGTGTATGTGAACATTGATGCAGCCATTATGGAAAACAGTATGGAGGTTCCTCAAAAAAGAAAAAATAGAATTCCCATTTGATCCAGCAATTTCACTTCTGGGTATATAAAAGAAATTGAAGTCAGGATCTTGAAGAGATATCTGCACTCCCAGATTTATTACTGCATTATTCACAATAGCCAAGATATGAAAGAAACTTAAGTATCCATCAATGGATGAATGGATAAAGAAAATGTGATATATACATGCAATGTGATATTATTCAGCCTTTAAAAAGAAAGAAATCATGCCACAAACAACAACATGGAGGAACCTATGCTAAGTAAAATAAGCCTAGCACAGAAGAATAAGTACTGCATGGTTCTACTTCTATGAGTAATCTAACATAGTCTAACTTATGGAACTAAATAAGAATTATGATAACCAGGGACTGGGAGAAGGGAAGACAGGGTGGTGTTGGTCTAAGAGTACAAAGTTTCAATTATGCAGGATAAGTAAGTTCTAGAAATCTGCTGTACAACATAGGAATTCTGATTCTAATTCAGTACTTAAAATATGCTAAGAGGCTAGGTCCTACCACAAAACAAAAATATATATATATATTTGATTGAATAAAGAGGAATGGGTAAAACTTTTGGAAATTGTGAATAAGTTTATGGCCTTGATCATGGTGATGATTTCACAGTGTATACTTATGGCTACACTCAAATTGCACATATTAATATGTAGTTCTTTTGTATGTCAACCCAAACCTCAATTGGAAGGTTTAAAAAAATGAAAATAAACTGCAAAATATAAAAGTAAAGCAATATTATATTAGGTATTAAAATGCCAATCTTAAAATTTAGACTTAGGGGGTTCATATTCTTTTGTTATAAGTCTATAAAAATAGATAATAAATTAATAAACTAAAAACAAAAATGGCCTTGATATTTTAAATTTTAAGGTATGTTTTCTGTCTGATACTCTTCTAATATTAAAAAAATAGAGTGCACCATAAAGTGGGTTTTGGCATCAGCTCAGTAACATACATTTATTTTATAAGAGCATATTAAATCAAACAGCTTCAGAAAAAAAAGATGAATTAACAACATAGAGTTACCAGTAGACAAACTTGTCACATAGTATTTCTGTCTTTATTTGGCTTAATTTAGAAGGTACTTTATGGTTTTCCTTCTCACACATTGTAAAGTGGCCTCATGTCCTATTTACTTACTTGGAATTTATTTCTCAAGGAGATCATGCTGCTTAAGAAAACAGGTGTTTCAGCACAAGCCCTGGGAGGCATTATTTAAGCCTACTGTGATTGCTTCCAGAATCAAGTAAAGCACACTTTGTTCTTTTTTTGTTTGTTTGTTTTTACTACTATTTTTAAATTCTATATTGTTTAAAGTATTGCATATAGTGTTACATATGTGTCCTTTTTTCCCCATTGACCTCTCCCTGGCCACCACTAACCCCCTCCTTCCACACATGGCCTCACCCCCTAGTGTCTATGTCCATTGGTTATGCTTATATGCATGCATGCAAGTCCTTTGGTTGATCACTTACCACCACCACCCCTCTCCTGCCTTCTCTCTAAATTTTGACAGTCTCTGGATGTATTTTTGTTCATCAGTTTATGTTGTCCACAAATGAATGAGATCATGTGATATTTACCTTTCTCTGACTGGCTTATTTCGCTTAGCAAAATGCTCTCCAAAATGCTGCCCATCTATGCTGTTGTAAATGCTAAGAGTTCATTCTTTTTTACAGCAGCATAGTTGAACACTTTGTTTTAAAACAGGTTACTAAATGATGTTTATTTGGATTTTAATAAGTGATGATTTGTCATTAAAAATACCCTTGACTCTTACATGAATCTGTTTAAACTTGCTAACTACTCTTTGAAACCACTCATGATGTCAAACTTTATGCTTTGGAGTTTGAGGTTTTAATAAGGTAGGATAAAATCTAAAGAAAATTATCTTTCTGCTTTAGCACATAACTTTGGATCTCCTTAGTGAACATTGTTCATTCCTCACATAATTTCACATAATAATAATAATAATAATAATATTAATAATGTTAATAATATTAATAATCCTATGAATATTCAGAGTATATTTTTAAGGAAGAATGAGAAAGAAACAAAAAAGCAATATTTTAATAGAAGATATTTTTGTCTTTTTCAAAGGTGTTGAGAAGCAGTGATATCGTTAACATTGTGCATCTAAATGTTCTGCTTAGCTCATTTTGCTATGAACAGAACTAGAAAATTCAAGGCAGTAAGTCTCATTGAACTCAGGATTATCCAATGTGCCATGCATTTGAAGATGAAACCTAAAGAAGAATGAATCTTCCTTACATTTTTTTAGAGTAATGAAGAAAAATCAACCTCCTAGGATTAGAGTTAAATGATAAGTAGCAATTTAATAGACATTTGAAGTTCTGGAAGATGGATAATGCCAAGGTCAGCCTGCTTTGGCTGAGAATTGCTCATGTTCCTTATTTGATTCCAGTGAGAGAAGGTGTTAAGCTTGACTGTAAATCTCAAGGACTTGAAATATCACCTTTCTCCCTGGGAATCTTCTCCACCCTTATGATTAACCCTGAAATGGACCAGCCTAACTCCAGGACAGAGACACCATGGGGCCACTTCTCCTTGCTGCCCCTCACAATCCACACTCAGAGCTGAGGGTCTGTAGGAAGAAGGCTCTGTCTTGAAAAATCTTCATTTCTGATAAGGCCTGGGAATCTATGAAGTATGTTAACTAGTAATCTCATTTACTATAAAGCTTTACTCTTTTCTTTGAATTTTTACTAAAGCTGAGATCTTAAAAAATACATGTCCAAGTGACTAGAAATGTATTAAACAATTGGGTACATTTTTTTTACAAATATAATGGGTAATAATAATTATGATTGATCTGGAAAAGAAAATGTGGAATAATTTTTATTTTCTCTGAGTATAACTGTCTGATGTTAGGATTTGGCATTTCCTTGTGGGAAACCAATTATGGGGATGTTCTGCCAAGATAAAGGACAGAGGAAATAAGTACCACACCCCAGAAAGACTATATAGAGGTTTTAAAAAACATTTTTAAAAATAGCTTGTCTGGTGATAGAATCAATTGACCTTAAGGAATATTTCCTAATCCTACTGCTATGAGGTGTTAGTTTCCAAAGTTATGTGACTATTTTTCTGACAGTAGTCCCATTTCTTTCTTCTGGGATTTCTCAAATCCTGCTCCTAGCTTTGTTATGGGAGGAGGGATAGTTTCAATGAGTCCCACAAGGCTGCTTTGAAACAGGATCATGCATTCTACACTCTTCCCTAGAAAAGTCTCTTTTATTTGGGCCTTATGATTTCTTTTTCCAGTGCTCTGTGAGTGCTATCACACAAAGTGATTTTTCTTTCTGCAGAAGTATCACTTATAATTTTTAGATGACTTTCTAGTTAAAAATCATAATTACCAGCCTCTGAATTGGCAGAGAAATGATATCCTGACTCTCAGCTGATAATACGTAAATCACAGAAAAAGGGCAAGGGGAAAATTGATTCCTGAACTTCCCATTTCCAGTTTCCCCTGATTGATGTTGATGGGCCAAAATTATATTCTGAAATTTTTGGAAGGTCTCCAAAAATGTGTAGTTCTCTGTTCTCTGAGGTACATCTTTATAACTAGAAGAGATCCTAAAGGTCTAGGTAGATTGAATGCTGGCTATCCAACAAAAGTACCCATCTTTTTTTTTTTAATCAAAACTTGTTAAAATTCTCTGTGAGAAAAGATGTATCATATAATTTTGGTAAAATGGGGGGAAAGTGAAATAAAGGAGTTAAAAACTTTTCTCTTATATAAGTATAAATGAAAGTATATCTTACCTACTGGGCCTTGATAGTAATGATCGCTGTTTTAACTGGACTGACATCCAGGTCAGCACAGAGTCTCTCCCATGGCTGTGATGAGTGTATTTGCTTTTTAGATACTTTGAATGCACATTATGTGAGAAGCAGTGCAGTTTATTTTAGGAGTAGTACATACAGAGATGAAAGAGAGAATCTTTTCCCCAATAACTTAAAAATCTACCAATGTTGTACAGTAAACAACTATAGTGATATTTCTATAGTAGCACAGTGCCATGTCTAAGCTCCTACCTTAACTTTCATAAGATAATCCTTTCTAGGAATACAGTGATTAGACAATATTGTTTGGAGGTAGCTTATTCTATTAAATCATCTGTAAGAGAAAATTTATTTTGAATGTGAAATAAATATGAGCTAATTCTATTTCTTATGCATTGGGGCTATGGGCTGGATATAGTTTAAAAGCAGGATGAATTATAGAGTTCTAAAATCTCTAAAGTAGTATAATGATAGGTTCATGCAATGTTTTTTCAATAATGTAAGCAATTCTTGAAATATGTTACCTTATTTCTACTTACTGTACTGTAGAAGTCTTGTTATATATTTAGTGATGCTGATTATTCATGGGCTCATGTTTATGTCAATTTGACAATAATTTTTTTAATTGCTAATATGATGTGCCAGCATTATGCTGGGTGTTACAGGGGCACAGAGACAAGTAAAACACAGTCCCTTACACACATGACTGGAACAACCACAGGAAAGGATAGTGCAAAAAAAAAAAAAGTGTGCAGGAAGAGACACTTTAGATTATAGGGATTTTTGAAATAAAAACTGAACTCTGGACAAGATTTCTGATGGAGGAAGTAAGCCATAGGACTCTGGTCCCTAGCAAAAGCTTGAAGGCAGAGTAGTGAGGGGAGGAAAATGTCAAGTTTGTCAGAATTATGACTTTTGGAAACTTAGGTGCAATTGTAAACACCAAAAAGCTTGTGCTCTATCCAACATAATAATCACTGTGTTATAGTCTTTCATAGAAAAGGATACATGAAAACAAAGTTACTCTAAATTCACTTTGGAATAAATTTACCACATTACCTATCTGCATTTGAACAATATAAAGATTCTATGCACAAAGCAAATGTTTATTCAGTCTAATATTGAAATATACATGGGTTTGTCAATTCACTAGCACAGTAATCTCGTTCCCAAAGGCAGAGATCTTTGGCCCTCTATTTCAAAACCTCAGGTGTCTTGTATGGCAGTAATGGAAGCAAGGCTAGGATATTATTATAGAAGGATGTGGAAAACATTTACTCTTAATGTGGAAGAAGGCATTAAAAGTATAAGGGCAGAAGACGTGCCATTGGATACACATGCTTAACAGAGTGCCTTGATTATCATACGTGCTCAACAAATAAATATTTATTGAATAAATTAACAAACAAATGAAACCAATTATGAGAACAGAGTTTCAAAAAGTATAGGGAGGTAAAAATGTCAAGTGTTACAAAGCAATCAAGGAGGAGGAGAATAGGAAACAAGAGCATCAGCCTTGGCAGGTGTGGCTGGAGCATGGCCCAGGCACTGAAAAGTCTCGGTTTTGATTCCTGGTCAAGGGCACATACCTGGGTTGCGGGTTCATTCCCTGTTCCCAGTCAGGGTGCCTGTGGGAGGCAACCAGTAGTTAATGTGTATCATTCACATTGATGTTTCTCTCTCACGCCCCTCTCTCCCTCCTTCCCATTCTCTCTAAAAACCCATGGGGAAAAAATCTTCAGATGAGGATTAACAAACAAAAATTAAACAAAAAAGGAAACAAGAGCATCAGATTATGAGTTATATAAGAGGTTTGGACCGATCCTCAGTAGAGCCCAACCCAGAGAGCACAGGATCCGGGCCAGACTGACCAGGATTAAAGCAAGACTAGTTCGTGAAGATGGTGGAAAACACACACTTATTTCAGAAAGTATACCATCCTCTGTGGAGAAGATTTGAGCATTGTTTGGTAAAGTTGAGTGATATATATCCTACGGAAGATCTGTAAATAAGGCATTGTGATTTCTCATGAGGGGAATACAGAGAAGGAACATATTGAGGTATCTGTCCCAGATCATAAATATTTAGAGGTAATGGGGCATCATGTTGGCAACTACTCTTTATATTGTTCGGGGAGAAAAGTACTTTATATGCCTATTTTCTAAAAGGCTGGGATTGTATGCAATTAAAAAACAAATAATTTAAAATGTATTTAAATGATGTTTTAAAATGCATGACATCAACTTAAAAAAAACTAGAGATAGGGAAAGAATTTGAATGGAAATGTTAAATTAGTGTGAGGTTTTTGTGGAGTTTTTTTTTCTATTTTGTTTTTTAGAATTGGGAAAATGTTGATATGTTTATAGACAGGGAGAATGATAAAGTTAGAGGAGACATGCAGCTGGAACCTGTGCTAATAAATGCTTCAATTAGCATGCTAAATTTTGTGGGGTGGCAGAAAGGAAGTAACAGGCAAAGAGACCAGCAGTCTCTACTTTTGCCTTCAGGGAAATGGATTAAAAATGCCTCAAAGCAAGAATGCATGCCCTTTCACCTCAGAGTGACTCTAAAATATCTCAGCAGGTGAACTGCAGGCCAGTCTTGATAGGAATGAATATAACAATTGACAGAATTTTCAGAGCCAATGTTCCCAATATTCCTGGATCTTGTCTCCTAAAGAGGCTCTGATTGGCTTCCCCCAAGTTAGGAAGACGCCGAGGAAGGTCTCATTAGTGAGGGTATCGCTGTTATGTATAATCAGTGGCACTGAGTTTATGTTCATCAGTGAGTCACTGACTGTGTTCCTCTGAACAGTTTTCATAATAATCAGAGGCATGTTACTGCTTGTTATCTAAATCTGGCTCAGGAAGATGGGGTGTTATGATGGTGGGTTACAGGAGACAGACCTCGATAAGAAGTGGCTTAAACTGGCGACTGCAGCAGATTGCCATTTCGGGAGATTAAACGAACAGGGTTGTCATCTGTCTTAGGAAAATATTGGAATGTTTTAGTCCATTATTACCTCCCAACTACTGTGGCTTAGTAAACACTATTGCAACCATCAGCTGTTGAAGACTGTTGTAATTCTGTTTGATTAAACATGTTGGCAAAGCAGGTACAACAGGTAGACTGGAAGACCATAAACAACATAAATAAATAACACTTATTTTTTTTTTCTGGAAAAAGTGCATAAGATTCTATTATGATGATAGGCCTTTCATCATCCTAGGGGAAATTTGAGACAATGATGATGAAGATTAGATGACAGCAATCTTTATGTCCTAAGAGAGAGAAAGAACATGCGGAGATCACAGCGTTTGGATTCAGACAGTGGTTCTGTTTCACCCCAAATTGTACCTTTCAGGAAGCTAGGGAACCTCATTTTCTCCATCTGCAAAATGGGGCTAATGGTACCTTATAGAGTGTTTATAAGTATTAAAGGTAATAAGTGTGGAATGACTATGATTAATATCTGCTTACTCAAACCCTGGTATACTGTTCATTAGTTGTTACTGCTTTTTATATTTACTGTACACAAACTACTTTCTAACCCAGTAACTCCCTACCTAGAGGCTTACAAACATTCACAATCATCAAAAACAAGCAAACATACAGATTAAAAACATAAACACATGCTTTCAAAGGCTTTTCCGGTGGAGGTGTCTTCCTATAAATCTTTCATGTTATGTTTTAGCTATCATTTCTCAACCTCAAAATAAACAAACAAAACAACTATGTCTTATTGGCAATGGGGACTAGAAAGCCTTAAATTTAATAAAAGATAGCAGGATTGGTTTTAGAATCTACCTCCTCTTTCTTTAAGATACCAGAGCATTTAGAGATGTGCCTAAATAAGCAATCTTAATAAGAGCTTATAATAAATGTATGACAATATTCTCACATGATGGTTTATAATCTTACTCTAGATAGTGTGATATTTTGCTCTGGTTTGCCTGGGAAACTTCCATTTTATTCCTGTTATACTGGCTCAGTTATTAATAGTTCATATAATCCTCTCACTCATAAAGGTATCATAGTTCAGACAATAAGCACAGTCATCCTATGTAAAGCATTTTACAATTGAATTTTCCTGAGAACCCACATTAGATGCAAAACAATAGAAGGTATTGAATGTTTTGCCTACACCCTAAGTAAATTGTGTGATTGGCACCTGAACTATGAAATGTTTTTTCAGAGGAAATTTTCAAGTTAACATCTTTTATTGGTTTATAATAGAGATAAAGCAAAAAAAAGAAAGAGATAGAAAGTGGAGAAAATGGTGGCTGAATAGGCAGCAATTTCATGCATATCCTCCTAGGGACAGGCCAGAAAGCAACTAAATTGGAGAACATCCACCCCGAATTTAAAAATTTGATAAAGCTGAGGAGACAATTTTCAATAAGGAAGGGCAGAGGATGCCTAAAGAATGCTGCTTGCCAGCCATAACCAACTTGGAACCACCACCGTGCTCTGGCAGTGAGTGGCACAGTACCTCTTCATAGGCTCCAGATGTCTGCAGGGAGTGCATGCCACCAGAGTGAGTTCCCACATCAGGCATCCTAGGAACCAGTTCCAAGACCCCACAGTGAAAGAAAAACAGAAGGAACCCTGTATTCCACCCCTGTCCCAGACCCTAGAACTATGCTGCTAGCCTGACCCAGAGCCATCCTGTGTCCACTCCACCCTGAGCCCCTGGACAGCCCTGCTGGAGTGACTCAGAGCAACCCACACCTTCTTCACCCCAACCCAGTAGGGGCTACCAAGAGCAACCTAGTGCACAGCCTCTGGGACAATACTGTTGGGCTATTTCAAGCAATTCAACACACACTTCACTCCGGGCTATAGGAGAGCTCAGACTAAGTGACCCAGGGAAACCCACCCCTTGCTCCACACTGAGTTGCAAACTGGAGCAATCTAGTGTGTCTCACTCTGGGCTACAAGAAAGTAAGGACTGTGTGATCCAGAGTAACTTACATCCACTCCATCCCAACCCCAGGTTCTTGCAGCCAAGGCAACCTGGAGTAACCCAGCATGCACCCCACCTAGGCCACAAGGGAGCTCTGACTGTGTGACCCAGAGAAACCCACACCCTCTTCTCCCCAGCCCCTGGTACAGTCTTGCAAGGGCGACCTAGAGCAAGCTGGTGTGCCCAGCCAGGGGCCACGGGACCACCCAAGTGCACTGCCAGAGGAACATAGGGTGCCACCCTGCCATGGGTTCTGGGGCCACACAGTGAACTGCATATCAGAGGGCTCTGTGTCCTCACAGGAAGTCTCACTCTAGAGGAACTGTGCATGCACTCCCACCACCCTGAGCATATGAAGCAGACAACTGAGAAAGCATATCTGTAGAAGGGGATACAACTCAGATTGGAAACAATAAAGATGTAAGACTCAAGGCAGACCCAGCCTCTGGACTAACAATTTCCAGACCATTGCCCTATAAGGTCTTCAACCTCTGGAACCCCAAGCAGTATGCCCAAGGCCTGAAAGAGACAGCAAAAATGCGGAGACAAAGAAACAACCCCCCACCCCAAGGAAAGAAAAGGTAGCCTTGCCAGAACATGAACTAAATAAAATGAAGGCATGTAATTTGTCAGAAAAGAATTTAGAATTAAAGTCATACAATTCATAAATCAGATGGAGGAGAAAATCAACAACTTGTGTAAGAATCAAGAAGAAATAAAAATAATATAGCTACAATAAAAAACACAATGGGAAATTTAAAAAATATACTAGAAGAAGCAGAGGACTGAATTAGTCAGTTAGAAGATAAGGCTGAAAAATACACACAGTCTGAACAGCAACTGGAGAAAAAAATTAGGAAGCAAGAAGAGAGCTTAAAAGAGCTTAGGGACAACATGAAATGAAGTAACATCCATACAATAGTGGTGCCAGAAGGACAAGAAGAGGCTAAGGGAGTTTACTGATACCAAGCCAGCATTGCAAGAAATGCTAAAGGTACTGTTGTAAAAAGAAGAAATAAAAAGGGAAGAAGGAACACAGGCATAAAGAATCAAAATGGCTACAAATAGGTACCTATCAATAATAGCCTTAAATGTAAATTGACTAAATGCTTCAAGCAAAAGACATAGAGTAGCTGAATAGATAATAAAACATGGCCCACATATAGCTGTCTACAAGAGACCCACCTCAGAACAAGGAAGTCACACAGACTGAAAGTGAAGGGATGGAAAAAATATTTTCAAGCAAATGAAAAAGAAAAAAAAAACTGTGGTAGCAATTCTTATATGTGACAAAATAGACCTCAAAGTGAAGGCCATATCAAGAAATAAGGAAGGCCACTTCATAATATTAAAGAGATGGATACAACAAGAGGGTGCACATATCTGGAAAACATATATCCACCCAATGCAGGAGCACTCAAATACATTTAAAAAAACAACAACTTCTGGAACATATCAAGAGAGAGATTGACAGGAATACAATTATAGTAGGGGATTTTAATACCCTATTGACATCATTGAATAAATCCTCCAGAAAAAAATAAAACAGAAAAAAAAAAAAACAAAAGAAACAAACAAAAAAACACAGAAATCCTAAATGACTCACTAGATCAGATGGATTTAATTGACATCTTTACAACATTTCACTCTAAAGCTACAGAACATACATTCCTCTCAAGTGCACAGGACATTTTCAAAGATAGACCACATATTGAGGCATAGACAAAATCTCTTCAAATTCAAGAAGATTGAAATCATATCATACTAAGTGAAATAAGCCAGTCAAAGAAAGATAAGTATCACATGAACTCACTCATTTATGGAATACAATGAACAATATAAACTGATGAACAAAAACAGATCCAGAGACAGAAAAGCATTGACTGTCAAACCTCAGAGGGATGGTAGGGAAGGGCGGGAGTAAAGGGAAGAGATCAACCAAAGGACTTTTATACATGCTTATAAGCCTAATCAATTGACACGGAAACCAGGGGGTTGAGGGCATAAGTGGTGACAGGGGGAGGAGGGAATAGGAAGGGGTAATGGGTGATGAGGCCACATATGTAATACCTTAATCAATAAAGAAATTAAAAACAAAGAAATCATATCAAGCATCTTGTCAGATCACAATGGCATAAAATTAGAAATCAACTACAGTAAAAACAAACAAAATAATTCAAACACTTGGAGACTAAATAACATGTTATCAAACAATGTTTAGGTCACTAAAGAGATCAAAGAATAAGTAAAATATATTCTGGTAACAAATGACAATGAAACATAACAATCCAAAATCTATGGGACACAGTGAAAGTAGTCCTGAGCGAGAAGTTAATAGCATTACAGGCTTACCTCAAAAGAAAAGAAAAAGAAAAGAAAAACTGGTAAGAGATTATCTAACCCTACAACTAAAAGAGCTAGAAAGGGAGCAACAAGGAAAACCCAGAGTGAACAGAAGGAAGGAAATAAAAAGATCAAAGCAGAAATAAATGACATAGAGCCAAAAAAACATACAAAAGATCAATGAAACCAAGAGCTGGTTCTTTGAAAGAATAAACAAGATTGATGAACCTCTATCCAGGCTCTCCAAAAAGCAAAGAAAGAGGACCCAAATAAACAAAATGAAAAATGAAAGAGGTGAAGTAACTACTGAGCCAACAGAAATATAAAAGATTGTAAAAAAAAAAAATACTATAAACAACTCTATTTCAACAAACTGGCATCCAAATCAGAAAAGAAGTAAAATGTCCTTATTCGCAGATGACACATTATACACAGAAAACCCCAAAGACTCCATCAAAAACTACTAGATTTAATAAATGAGTATGGCAATTTGCAGGATACAAAATTAACATTCAGAAATCTGTCTTTTTTTATATATCAATAATAAACTCACAGAAAGAGAAACAAACAAAAAACAATCCTATTTACCATTGCACCAAGGAAAGTATGATACCTAGGAGGTAAAAGATCTGTACTCAGAAAACTACAGTACATTGAAAAAGAGATAGAGGAAGACATAAACAAATGGAAGAATATACTGTGTTCATGGATTGGCAGAATCAACATCATTAAAATGTTCGTACTACCTAAAGCAATCTATAGATTTAATACAATCTCCATTAAAATACAAACGGCATATTTCACAAACCAAGAACAAACTCTCTAAAAATTCATATGGAATAAAAAACAGAATCTGAAGAGCTGCAGCAATCTTGAGAAAGAAAAACAAAGTTGAAGGAGTCACAATACCAGATATAAACTGTATTACAAACCCACTCTTCTCAAAACTGCCCGGTACTGGCATGAGAACAAACATAAACATCAAGGGAACAGAACAGAGAAACCAGAAATCTATCCAAGCCATTATGCTTAATTAGTATTTTTAAAATTAGGCAAAAATATTCAATGGAGTCAAGACAATCTTTTCAAAAAATGATGTTGGGAAAATTGGACAGATACATGCAAAAAAATGAAACTAGACCACCAATTTACACCATACACAAAAATAACTCAAAATGGATAAAGAATTTACACATATGATGGGAAACCATAAAAATCTTAGAAGAATCCTTAGGCAGCAAAATATCTGACAAATGTCACAGTAATATCTTTACCAATACAGCTCATATAGCAGTGGTTGGCAAACTGCGGATCACTAGCCACATGCGGCTCTTTGGCCCCTTGAGTATGGCTCTTCCACAAAATATCTGTGCAGTTGAAACATACAGTGTGATTTAAACTTCATGACCCATGCGCAGAAGTCGGTTTTTGGCTCTCAAAAGAAATTTCAATCATTGTACTATTGATATTTGGCTCTGTTGACTAATGAGTTTGCTGACCACTGTCTAGGACAAAGGAAACTGAGGAGAAAAAGATGAGACTACATAAAATAAAAAGCTTCTGGACAGCAAAAGAAACCATTAACTAAACAACAAAAAAGCCCACTGCATGGAAGAAGATATTTTCCAGTTATCCTATATAATAAAAGCCTAATATGCTAAATGTCTGGTCATCCTGTTGGCCTTTCAACCAATCTAAGTTTAATATGCTAATGATATGCTAAGGCTGCTCAACCGCTTGCTATGATTTGTACTGACCACCAGGAGACAGACAGTCAACTGGTAGATTAGTTTGCTGTGGAGGTCTGGGTGATTGGGACTGAGTGAGATGGGTTGGATATGCCCCGGAGCCCTACCTTGGTCCCTCCCCACCTGGCCAACATCCCACGTCCCTCCCCAGTCCCAATTGTGCACTGATGGGGACCCTCAGCCTGGTTTACACCCTCTTGAAATCTGGGACCCCTCAGGGGATGTTGGAGAGCCAATTTCAGCCCAATCCCACAAGCCAAATTGGGAGACAACACTGGTGCACAAATTTGTGCACAAGGCCTCTAGTATCCAATAAAAGCTTAATCTTCAAAATTTATAGGGAACTCATACATCTTAACAAAAGAAAGACAAACAATCTAATGGGAAAAAATGGGCAAAGGACTTAAATAGACACTTTTCAAAAGTGGAGATTCAAAGGCCAAGACACATATGAAAACATGCTCAAAATCACTAATCATCTGAGAGATGCAATCAAAATGACAATGCGATATCTTCTCACACCTGTCGGAATGGCTATCATCAACAAATCATCAGATGACAAATATTGGTGAGGATGTGAAGAAAAAGGAACTCTCGTGGCCTGATGGTGGGAATGCAGACTGGTGCAGCCACTGAGGAGAACAGTATGGAGTTTCCTCAAAAAACTAAAAATGGAACTCCCATTTGTCACATTTATCCCACTTCTAGGAATATATCCCAAGAAACCAGAAACACCAATCAGAAAGGATATATGCACCCCTATGTTCATATCAGCGCAATTCACCATAGCTAAGATTTAGAAACAGCCCAAATGCCCATCAGTAGATTACAAAACTATGGTACATTTACACAATGGAATACTACACTGCTATCAAAAAGAAGGAATTCTCACCATTTTCAACAGCATAAATGGAACTGGAGCAGTAAAACACCAAGCAGACTGTCAATTTACTGCGGGAAAGCAGGGGAGTGTTGGGAAGGGAAGAGATCAACCAAAGAACTTGTATGCATGCATATAAGTACAACAAATGGACACAAGACACTGGGAAGGGGGTGGGATAAGGGCATGAGACAGGGGGAAAGAGAGGCTGGGGGAAGTCAATGGGGGAAAAAAGGAGATATATGTACTACTACATGTAATACTTTAAACAATAAAAAATTAAAAATAAATAAAACGTGAAAAAAATAAAATCTAAATATTATGAAACTTTTTTCAAAAATGCTATTAGAATTTAAAACGTAGCTTATTTTGAGCATTTTGAATTCTGAAGTTCTGTATCCTAGAGATAAGTACATTGCATAGAATTAAAAAGTGCTGTGACATGGAAAATATCCAGAGTCTAGACTGCTCTTCCTTTTCCCTCCCAGTACGTACCTCCTATGTCCTCTTCAGTATATCTACAACATTTATAATATTTTCAAGGGAGAAAAACTAGGATTATGCTTTTGCCAATTAAAAACTGAAATGTCTAGATTAATTATAGCTTCTAAGAAAATTCAAATATATTACCTTTTGTAATTTAAACAATTACAAGTTATGGAAATGATAATTAATTCAAATAGTAGTTCATGAAATATGTATGAATATACTAATTTTTGCTATTATATCACTGTATCACTTTATAGAGGGTTTTAAGCATTATTCTTTTCAATATTATTTACTTACTCAGCATTATAATTGAATTTTTTATTGAGCTATTACTCACCAGGAAAACAAAATGGATATCTTGGAATGGAATAAAGACAGATATAAAAAAAAAAATAGATGGCTGTTAATGCCAAATACCAAAATGTAGATTCTTTTAAGTCTGATGAGTTCTAGAAAATTTTAATCACAAAGCAATTGTGAATTTTAAATATTTTTGTCTTTCATTAATTTGCCATAAGTAAAAAATGATGTAAATTCTATGCTTAAAAAAAATATTTTGTGAGCCCTAGCCAATTTGTCTTGGTGGATAGAGTGTTAGTCTGTGGACTGAAGGGTTCCAGTTCAATTCTGGTCCAGTGCATATGCCCAGGTTGCAGGTTCAATCCCCAGTATGGGGCATGCAGGAGGCAGTCAATCAATGATTCTCTCTCATCATTGATGTTTCTAACACTCTCTCCCTCTCCCTTCCTCTCTGAAATCAATAAAAATATATTCTTTTTAAAATTCTGTCTGACATCATCTAGTAATTCAAAGACACTTATGTCATTGATCTATTAATATTTTCCATCATTGAGTATAAAAAGAGACTACTGTGTATGTCTTTATTTTAAAAATTAGTGTAAATGGCCTTTCTGAACATGATACCCAAAGGCAGACATCATTTTGAAAAATGATTTATAGATTGGACTATTAAAGATGACATCTTCTGTAGAACAATACTGACCATAAACAAAATCTAGAGACAGAATACATAAAATTCATGTTGAACAAAAGGTTACTCCACTTAATACATGAGTTCTCAAAAATAAATAAATAAATAATCTCCCATACAAAAAATTGGTACAGATTTGAAAAGAGAATTTACTTCATAAGGCTTACATATGGAAAATGAGAAAAGATATTCAATCTCAGGTAAAGAAATTCAAATTAACTAACAATGGGATGGTAAGCTGCCACTTAGTAGAATGAGAAAGAGTTTTTAGGGTAAGAATGTCTATACTTTTGATGGTGTAGGGAACAAGTCCCTTTTATATATTGCTAATGAGCACATAAATCAGTAAAACTTTTCTAGAGAGAAACTTGACAATATGTATTAAAAGCCTTAGGTCATTTGGCATGAATTTTCCCTTCTAAGGATCAGTCCTTAAGAATTGATGGAAAAGAAACAGGGTATCCTATACTGAATGGCAGAATCACAGGTCACTATGATGGGCACTAACCAACAGGGGGCAGGCATTCAATGTAGGAGCTGCCCCCAGCTTGCAGACCCCAGTCTAGCCAAGGTGGGTGCCAGCTGATCACCCTGCAGGTCTCCCCATAGATCGACTCTGATAGCAAACCAGGCCTAGGGACCCTACCCATGCACAAATTTCCTGTATTAGGTCTCTAGTTAGATATAAAGATATTCATCACAGGGATTCACACATTGGCAGAAACTAGAGTCAACTGTTTATCAATACTGAATTAGGTAAATAAATATGGTACATTTGTAGGTGAAATATTCATTCAATAAGGGTAAATTTATTTATTGACATACAAAAGGTTAATGGACATCTAATTTTTTTAATTAATTACAAAAAATGTTTATAGCAAGATCTACTAAAAGTATATCAATAGTCATCTTTCAGTGGCAGGGTTATGTAGAATTTCACTTTCTTATCTATATGTGTCTACATTTCTTAAGTTATTTACAATCAGAATAAAACCAATAAATATTCTCATTTCCCCATTATGAAGGGGAAATGTCATGGTAAGTATTTTATGCCCATTTTTTATTAGTTGAGTTTGAAATTTAATTCTCTGTCCAGAAAATAGTAGTCTTTATATTCCAATAAAATTGAAAGTGTGCTTCCGACCTAAAGCCATCAAGCAGCAACAGTGGGAAACTTCTACAGACAGAGGTTGTGACCCCTGAAAACAGAAAGGTCATGTGAAATGAAAGAATACGTTATAGCAGTTCATTTGGAGGCGAGGTTACTTAGTATCACATTGCAGTTATGCTGAGGATTTGCTCCTCTTTTAGTTTCAGCCCTGTTTTTTCTTCTTCACCAGCACAAAGTAAGCTAGATATTAGGAACCAGGGGAAAGAGTAATTGGAGGGAAATGAGAGAGAAGGAAATGGTGACAAAGAAGAGAAAACCTTCCTGGCCACAGTTTGGAGAACAGCGCTATCAGGCCCATAAATTTGGTGCTAATTTTGTCTGTGGAAAATCACAAAAATGAGCCCAAATGCCTTTCCTCCTGCTCCATGCATAAATTTTAAGTCAAAATTTAGCCCAAAGGTAAAAAAAAAAGAGCCAAATAAATACATGTAGCAAGCTAAATTCCTCACAAAGGGACCTTCAGTATTTCTACTCAGCATAAGAACATAACTTCTGGCTCTTCTACTGAAATGATTCATGAAAAAAAAAAGAAGCTGAATATGTTTTCTTAAGAAGCAAGTCAATGTGTCAGAAAAATATGATTGTCCTAATCCTGTTTAACTTTTAACCTCAATAAATAAGCAAAAGAAGTTTGCAACCTGAACCTTCTTAGCAGTGAATGTTTCTCTTCCTTCTTGCTCCTGAAGAGTTTTTCTTTTTCATCCTGAGGATAAAGGGGCATTATAATTCATCAAATGTATACCTACAGGAATCCAGGGACCCCAAAAAATGAGCTAGGGAAAGAAATCATGAAATTCATTCACAAATATTTTTTTAAAAGAAGAAGGAACCCATTTGGATATAGCCTAGGTGAGAGCAAAGGATGAATGCAAGGTCTCTTTAAGACTTTCAAGATGAGTAGCAGTGAGTGGATCAGGGTCAGGACTCATGACTCTACCAGTTTCAACCAGTTAGTAACCCTGAGCTAGTCTATTCTCTGCTCCAGGACTCTATAAGAAATGTAGAACAGGTTACTAGTTGACAGAGGAGGATGCTGAGGGAGGAGGAATTTAAGGAAGATGGTCAAAAAGTATAAGCTTCCAGTTGTAAAGTGAATAATAATAAGTCCTGAGGATGTCATGTACAGCATGGTGGCTATAAATAACAACACTGTGTTGTATATTTGGGAGCTGCTAAAAGAGTACATCTTAAAAATTGCCATTAAAAGAAAAAGAAAATGCATTGCTATGTATGGTGATAGATGTAAACTATATTTATTGTGGTGATTACTTCAAAAACATAAATTAGCTGAAACCGGTTTGGCTCAGGGGATAGAGCATCGGCCTGCAGACTGAAAGGTTCCAGGTTCGATTCCGGTCAAGGGCATGTATGTAGGTTGTGGGCACATCCCCAGTAGGAGTTGTTCAGGAGGCAGCTGATCAATGTTTCTCTCTCTCATCGATGTTACTAACTTTCTATCCCTCTCTCTTCCTCTCTGTAAAAAATCAATAAAAAAATAAATTAAATCATTATATTTTATACTTGAAACTAATATAATGTCATATGTCACAGACCAATTATAGCTCAATTATTAAAAAAAACAAAATGACATTGACATAAAAAAAGTTAGACTAAATGGTTTTATTTGTACCTTATGTTCTAAAACCTGAGTATTTGTAGTACACTATTACATGGAGTGAGAGGAAAAGGGGACAAATTGAAATGTGCAGCATGATCCCATTTTTTTGTAAAATAATGCACAAACAATAATAAAGCAAAAATTTATTCATAACACAAAGACTGGAAACGAACTCAACAAACATATATAATTCTTTACACAAGTCCTTGATTACTATACTATTGCAGGTAATATTTTCTCCCAATCCAAGGCTGAAGTTTTTGTTCTGATAATGGTGTCTCTTAATGACAGCTATTAATTTTAATTCAATTTATTATTTTCCTTCTTTAAATTAGTACTTTTTCTGCTCTGCTTAAGAAATTGTTGTCCACACCAAGAATTGAAGCTATCAATGTTTTACTTTTATTTACTTACTAAAGGCCCAGTGCACAAAAATTTGTCTTACTGACAAATGTCCTACTGATGATGTCCAGGGGAGAGGGCCTAAGCTGCAGTCTGGCTTCCCTCTGCAGGAGGCTACCTGGCAATCAGGGGAAAGTGCCGCCCCCATCACCCTGCCACTGCTACTGCTGCTGGCCATTGTGGCTGCCTGCTCTCTGCCTTCACAGGCTTTGTCAGGAAGGAATTCTGGAAGGATGTCTGGAAGGATATTCAGCTGTCTGGTCTAATTAGCATATTATGCTTTTATTATTATAGATATCATCTTTCAACCAATAGACCTAAGGAAATTCTATATTCATAGAAAGTGACAGAGGATGGCATGTCTTGTTTTAAAATGGAACTTGAATGAAGGAAATGAAAGGGGAGCCTGGAAGATTTGTGTTCCTCTTTTATCTATGCATAATGACTGGTAAGTCATCTGGAAAGTTGATAATCTCGATTTTTCTAGTGGACTCTCTATAGCCCACCATATATCATTGGCAAATTCCCTTATTTTGTCAACCTTTTCTCTGAATGCTCTCTTGACTGTCTGAAACTAACTGAAACTATCTGCAGTTCCACCCCACCCATTCCTCCAAGCAAGGGTGGATCTAGGTTTATAGAGTCCTTAACGTGTATAATTTGGGGAGCCCTTTTAAATAAAAGAAAAGAAGTAAAATAAAATACCCAGGGCAGTGTATGTAAAATGACAAATAGAAAATGCCCACAGCTGTCCTGCATGGGCCAGTGTAAGTGAGGGGTTCTGACCAGAAGTCACAACTCCCTTTGTAGCTTTCTCAGAGCAGGCTGTTTGGTTTGCCTACATTTTCATACACAAGAGCCTGGAGTTGGGGTATGTTGTGGTTTTTAAGTCATTTCTTTTCTTTCTTCTATCAAAAGCCCTAATTCCTTTGATGTTTATGCCATCAGACCACTCATCTAGTTTTTCTCATTTTTTATTACCAACCTCTCCTTGCCCACTGACCTTATTTTATTGAAAAATTTAGCTCACTAAGATTGCTCTTCACCCACCTCTGTCACTTAACCTCCACAACGATAACCCATCCATCACCATTGTTTCCCATCATTTGAAACTGCTCCTCTGATCCCATGTCTTCCGATAGCTACCGCTCTGTTTTCTGATCTTCTTCACAGCAACTCATTACACAAGAGCTCTCTGTTGTGTCTTCACTTCCTCACCCCCAATTCTATCCTTAACTCTCTTCAAACAGAAGAAAGTGGCAACTCAAGTCAATAATGAGTCTTGTGTTTCCAAAAGCAGTGATCTCTCTTTGTCTTCATCTTACTGGTCATCTGAGTAGCTATCCACTCTCTCTTAAAACAAAACAATAAAAACCTTTTTTTGTTTGTTTGTTTCCATGACACCACATTCTCCTGGTTTCCTCCTACTTCCCTGGCCACTTATTCTCTCCTCGCTCTCTGCTCAGTCTATAAATGTGAGAGCACTCCAGTCTCAACCCTGACTCTCCGCCATCTGTACTCACTACTGAAGTGATTTCCCAATCACATGGTTTTAAATGCCACTTATATACACGTGAGTCCAAAATGTGTATCTTCACTTATTTTGTCTTCCCAAATATCCGATGCATATCTCTCTGTATTGGTTTCCTGGGTATGCTGTAACAAAGTACCACAAACTGGGTGACTTGAACAACAGAAATTTATTGTCTCATGGTTCTGGAGTACAGAAGTCCAAAATCGCTTCAACAGCATTAGTTCCTTCAGAGGCCTGTGAGGGAGAATATGTTATATTTCTCTCTTCTGGTAACTTCAGACATTCTTATCGAAATTATAGATGGCATTCTCTCTCTCTTGACATTATTTTCCCTCCAGGTGTCTGTCCCTGTGTCTAAATTTCCCCTTCTCATAAGGATACATGCATATTGAATTAAGGTTCACCCTCATGACCTCATTTTAACTTGGTCATCTGCAAAGAACCTATTTCCAAATGAGATCACATTCACAAATACTGGGGACTAGAACTTCAACATCTTTTGGGGAATACAATTCAACACAAACTTCATTGGACTACTTTCTTGATACTTTTCATGAAGGAATAAGAATGTCAAACAATATGCACAAAACAGAAATCTTGATTGATGCATTCATTAACTGAGTTTTTCTTTAAGCTTATTTACCTTAACAACTGGTACCACCATCTACTATCTTAGATGTCATCCTTGATAATTTTCTTTTTCTCACACGCCACAGCCAATATCTCAGTAAATTTACTTAGCTCCATTACACATTCTAAATCTGTCCACATCTCTCTCTCTACCACTACCACATTGACCCCAGACACATTTATCTCTCATTTGGACCACTGAAACAAGATCCTATTTCCATTATTGCCTCTCCACAATCTAATCTCCACCCTGTCATAATCAATATTTTTCTAAAAAATTATTTTTACTGTTGAAAGTATTATAGATGTCCCCTTTTTTCCCTTCATTGACCCCCTCCACCCTGCTCCCAAACTCCCCAAGCTTTCACTGCACTATTGTCTGTGTCTATGAGTTATGCATATTAAGTTCTTTGTTTAATTTCTTCCTGCCACTCCCCTCCACAATCAATTTTTACTTTAATTTTGTTTACTTTTATCAAAGTGATATATACACATATTTTTAAAATATATGATAGTACTTAAAAACTTCAGTGAAAAACACCAGTTCCTTATCTTATTCCTTATTACCCCTTGTTTTCTTGTTTTATTTTCTCTTGTTGATCTCTACATTTCTAAATAAGATGATTTATGTTTCTTGGTTTATGAATTTAGATAGTATATATTGGATTCCTTTTATGGCTGGTGAATGCTTAGCTCTTCTGTATCATCTTTTGCTACTTCTACTCCTCTATTTATCTCATAATAGTAATATTTTCTATTTTCTTATCAAACAGGTTATCAGGGTTTTCATATTTTATTCATGTAAATATTTTTTATATTGTAGAGCTAAAAATAGTTCTTTTAAATTTATTTTGTGTTTTACTTGGGGATGTAATTTTTATTGAGACGTGGCAGACTTGAATATCTGAAAATAATTTTATATTTTACTATCAAACTTGATAATTTTGTTGGGTATAAAATTATAGGTTAAAAATCATTTTCTTTGATGCTGTGTCAGCATTCCTCCATTACCTATTTTTAGTGGCATGACTACTTTTGAAAAGTTGACTAATGTGTTAAATATTGTTTTTTGTAAACTGTTTCTTTTCCCCCTCTCTCTAGAAGCTTCTAAAAGTAACTTTATCATGGTGCTCTTATAGGTCATGATAGTGTGCCTTAAAATAGGTCTTTCAAATTTATTCTTTTGGGAATTCTTCATTTTAAAGATTCATGACCTCCAATTGGAGAAAATATACTTATATCTTTTGTAAAATCTTTTCCTGTCTTTTCTTAGCTATTTGAAATATTCTGAGTTAAGATATAGACCAATGGAACAGCACAGAGAAACCAGAAATCAACCCAAGTCATTATACTCAATATTTAACAAAGGAAGCAAGAGCATACAATGAAGTCAAGACAGTCTCTTCAATAAATGGTGCTGAAAATTTTGGTCACATACATGCAAAAAAAAAAAAGAAAGAAAGAAAGAAAGAAACTAGATCATCAACTTACACCATACAGAAAAACTCAAAATGGCTAAAGGACTTAAATGTAAGATGGGAAACCATAAAAATCCTATAAGACTCCATAAGCAGCAAAATAAAAAACATATGTTGTAGCAATATCTTTACCAACACAGGTCATAGGGCAATGGAGACTACTGAGAAAATAAGCAAATGGGACTACATCAAAATAAAAAGCTCTGCACAGCAAAAGAAACCATCAAGCCCTAAACACTTTGACCCAGTGGATAGACCATCGGCCTGAGACTGAAAAATTCCAGGTTTGATTCTGGACAAGGTCATGTACCTTGGTTGTGGGCACATCCCCAGTAGGAGGTGTGCAGGAGGCAGCTAATCGATGTTTCTCTCTCATCTATGTTTCTAACTCTCTATCCCTCTCTCTTCCTCTCTGTAAAAAAATCAATAATATATATATTTTTTTAATTAAAAAAAAAGCCATCAACAAAACAATGAGAAAGCCTACTGCATGGGAGAACATATTTGCCAATGCTATTTCAGATAAGGGTTTTATCTCCAAAATTTACAGAGAACTCATACAACTTAACAAAAGAAAGATAAATGATTCATTCAAAAAAATGGGCAATGCACCTAAATAGACACTTTTCAAAAGAGGACATACAGAAGGCCAACAAACATATGAAAACATGCTCAAAGTCACAAATCATCTGAAAGATGCAAATCAAAACAACAATGAGGTACCATCTCACACCTGTCAGAATGATTATCATCAATAAATCAACAAAGGACAAGTGCTGGCGAGGATGCAGAGGAAAAGGAACCCTCCTACACTGCTGGTGGGAATACAGACTGGTGCAGCTACTATGGAAGACAGTATAGAGTTTCCTCAAAAAGTTAAAAATGAAATTCCCATTTGACACATTGATCCCACTTCTAGGGCTATATCCCAAGAAGCCAGAACCACCAATCAGAAAGGATATATGCACCCCTATGTTCATAGCAGCACAAGTTACAATAGATAATAGCCTAAGTGCCAATCAGCAGATAAGTGGGTTAAAAAACTGTGGTACATCTAGACACTGGAATACTATATTGCTATAAAAAAAGAAGGAACGTTTGCCATTTGCAACAGCCTGGATGGAACTGGAGAGCATTATGTTAAGCAAATTAAGCCAGTTGGAGAAAGGTAAATATCACATGATCTCACTCATATGTGGGATATAATGATCAACATAATTTAATGAAGAAAAATACATCCAGAGACAAATGGCAGGGGAGTGGGGGGTTAGAGAACAACCAAAGGACTTATATGCAACAATGTACACAGACACTGGGGCAGTAGGGGCTTGCTCAGGGTGGGAATGGCTGGGGGGAGGCATCAAGCAGGGAAAAAGGAGACATATGTAAAACTTTAGACAATAAGTACATTTTTTTAAAAAAGGAAAAACATATTCTGAGTTAGATGTTATAAACCCTGATTCTCCAAGTTTTGTTCTTTCTCTTCCTCTTTCTATTATTGTGTTTTTTGTTCAACTTTGGAAGTTTTTTTTTTAACTTTGTTTTTCAACTATTTTCTTATATTTTTTTATTTCTCATTTTTTAATGGAATTTCTTCCACTGCTCAAGTCCTAGCATGTAGACTTTCACTGTATATTTTGAACCCCAAATATTCTGAATTACTTTTCAAACCGGATTTATAATTTTGTTTTTATTCTTTTATTTAATTTATTCCACAATGTCTTGTTTAAAGTGCAAATTAAACTAAATTCAAATGTTGGGGGAGGGGGAAAGCATTAGACACAAAATTTTAAGAATAGATAAGTTAATTTTCTGGCCTGTTGACCCACTCTTAAGACAGCAAGAAATTTTTCAGAAAGCCAGATTGCACAAGTGCTATGGGCTTGATTTCTGTTTTCTAGACAAAGGAACACAAGTCCTACTTTTGAATACAGCAGAGTTAATACCAAAGGTAAACAAAATTCATGAAGTCCTCACTGTACTATTTTTTCACATTTATATTCTCTGGGGTGTTAATGCCTTCCCTTTGTCTAGACAAGTGGTTCTCACACTGAAGCAGGAATCTGGAATCACCTGGTAGGTTGTCCAACTCCATTTCCCAGCCTCCCTTGCAGCTGAGGATCCTTCCCCAGGGTTTCTAATTCAGAATGTGTTGATGCTGCTGGCTCTGGGGACAACACTGAAGACTATTGGGCTGAGCAAGCAAGCTTCTTTGCCTTATTGCCTCACCTTAAGCACCCTCTCCAGAAGCCTTCCTGATTTCTCTGGAGGGGTTGGCTGCTCCTCAGGGTTCCCACAGGCCTCTGGCATGACCTTGCCATGTCATTGTTTGCTTGCTTATTAATGTCCAGACACAGTTGCACCTTAGAGCACCTGGTGAAGAGAAGGAAGCTGGGAAACGTAGAAGGAAGAGAAGGGAGAGGAGAGAAAATAAGTGCTGAGTGCTGTAGGGTCCCAACACTCTCCAGGGCTGTACATGTTCTGCTGCAGTTCTTTTGTTACTAGTAAGATGAGGAGACCTCGATTCTTGACTCATTGAAGGAAAAATTTCAATCAACAAAGTGTAGCAAAGCAAGCAAAAATGTATTGACTGCAGCAAACACACATTCAGAGGATACATCTATTAATTCTGGGGAGGGCTGTGAAACAAAGAAGGGGTTGGCATAGAAGAAGCGACAGCAGAGCCTAGGTTGGGCTGCTTTGGCTCCCTGGCAAGTCAGAAAAAAAGGGGAACTTGGAGACAGGTTCTGAGGGTTAGCCTGGGATGAGCTGCCATTGATTGACTTTTGCTCTCCTGGCTGCAAATCTTGTGGGGTCCCTTAGAGTTCATGGGATGTTTGTTTATAGAGGAAGAGAATGGCAGGGGGCATTCTCCCTAAAGAAAGAGTGCCTATTTTTTTCCACTTTGTTGGTTTCTTTCTTATAGTTTCCTAATCTCATATTAGATATGCAATATCTTCTTAATGGTATCAAAGATTTTTTTTAAAGAATTATGCTCTTCTTTGATGTATTTGCTTCCTCTAGGGCCGTGGTTGGCAAACTGCGGTTCACTAGTCACATGCGGCTCATTGGCCCCTTGAGTGTGGCTCTTCCACAAAATACCACAGCCTGGGCTAGTCTATTTTGAAGAAGTGGGATTAGAAGAAGTTTAAGTTTAAAAAATGTGGCTCTCAAAAGAAATTTAATCATTGTACTGTTGATATTTGGCTCAGTTGACTAATGAGTTTGCTGACCACTGCTCTAGGTTCTTTTCTTATTTACTTTTATCTCTCTTTTTTATATTGGAGGTTTTTTTCAAATATCTAATGGTTATTATCTTACTATTTTACATTTAATAGTGCTTGGAAACTATATCACATCCCTGGTCAGGACTTATCAAGTGATGGGCTTCACTGTAGGCTGACTAATCAGAGAATGACGTGAAAGTGTGCTCTGGGGATTTTCATGTTCTTCTGAGAAAAAATTTCCTTGAGTTTCTTGTCCATAGAGTATAGAACAACATTTGTGGAATAGGTTAGTAAAAAGCAATGTAAATTACCCTACTCAAGTAGCAGGTTTTAGATTAATCTTCTATTATTGTACTTCATATTGCCATGTGTCCAATTCCTTTATGATTCAAGTTCAAATTCTCCATAGAATATGTGTTTCCTCTCTTGCCAGACAAGTCATCACTTTGATGCATGACTGGGCATGAACCTCTGGAGACTAACATCTTCATATATAAACTTCCATCCAATCCCTTTATTTCTAGGCCTTTGCCCCAGCCCATTCTTCATGGTACCTCATAACTTCAAGTTTTGGGCAGTAAAACTGACTGACTTCTCTTTGGCATTCTCTGCATATACTTTAGGTTATAATTACCTACTTCTATCTAAATCAGTTACCATTCCTCTGTCCATCTGCTTTCATTTTCCAAAAATATGTAGTCATGCTCTAGCTCCTGCTGTTTTCTATCCCTTTGTCATTGTTCTGAAAGTTTATGCTTTTTATATTCTTTTAATATTATTTCTGCAAAAGTCCTATAATATGAGAAGAAAACTACATGTGGTTAATTGATCATCCTTAACAAAATAATGAGTTGGTGTTTAAAATTCTCTAATGAATTTTCATCACATTAAAGATAAAATTCAAACATGTTAGCATGGCTCCAAGACCCCATATGATCCTGGATGTCTTTCTGCTCCATTGTTGCTGGTATGCACAATAGGTCCTTTTGCAGTGATGTGAGGAAAGAATTCCAAGTGCACACATGTGAAGTTTAAACCTGATGGTAAGGTTTTGTTGTGAATTAATGGGAACCAATATATCCTTGGGGTCCCAGAAGGTGGGCAGGCTCTACAAGTACTGCTATGAGGCTTTTGTTAATCCTCCATATATCTTCTTGGTTTAGGTAGAAGACAAAGAACAATTGAAGTTATCCAACCCAAACTTCTAACTTTTCCTGGGCTTGGATTGGGTCCTCCTCCCAGTAAATTCTATTGGGGTGTCATGCCCTCTACCCAATCCAATTACCTTTTTAAGTGTTCCCACACTAGGCCCTGCCCCTCTATTACTTCACCTTGACTCCCATTGTGCATGTTCAAAAGTTTCATTAAATCATCTAGTTCTTATTGTGAATGCCCCCCCAGCAGAGGGATTTCCTCCCCAGCTCTAGTACTGGGCTTTCAGCATTTCTAAGAAGTTTTTCTGTCCCATTTAGGGACTGTTCTCTCAGTGGTGGCCTCCCTAGAGTATGTTAATGGGTCTCTTTACCAGTAAACTAGATGGAAATTCTGTTTTGTTGCTAGTTCTGATGGGGAAAATAAGACATTGCAGGGGCGGGGGGGGGGGGGATGCCTATCAATCTGAATCAGTGCCAGTAACCTAGTGTACATTCTTTTTTAAAAAATATGTATTTATCGATTTTTTTTTTTACAGATAGGAAGGAAGAAAAATAGAGGGAAACATCGAGAGAGAAACATCAATCAGCTGCCTCCTGCACACCTCCTACTGGAGATGTGCCCACAACCAAAGTATATGCCCTTGACTGAAATTGAACCTGGGACCTTCAGTCCATAGACCGACGCTCTATCCACTGAGCCAAACTAGTCAGGGCTAAGGTACATTCTTGATAGCCTACAATTAAGTCATTGCCCCTTTCTCCACAATCTGGTCTTGAAAGACCTGTTACCTAAATGTTCACATTTTACAGAGACCATAAACCATGAACAGTACACAGTCCCTAGAAGGAGGTTATCAGTGCTGGCAACAGGCCAGGCCCTTAGGTATGGTCTCAAGACCCCCAACCTGGGGCTTTTTGCAAAGTACTCAAAAGGTCCAGAAGTATAATCCATATGTGGGGGACAAAGACACTGAAAGGATATAAAGGAAAAGCTCCCATCATATTGGTTTGCTCAGACTGGTGGTGACTCCTCTGAGACTGCTGGCATAATAAAGCTATGTAACTTCATTTCTCTGAGTGTCGCTTGGGTTTCTTCAGTCTTCTACAACCGTTCGTGCTTTCCATTTTATGGAAATTATTTAATTCTTGTTTGCTTTCTTTTTTATATTAACAACTCTATCTATATTAACACCATCACTTAGTTCTCCTTCCCTTTCACTTACTGTACCCTACACACTGGCCTTGCTATTGCTTCAAGGCTTTTTCCTCCTATCTTCACATGGCTTGTTTCTTTCTGTTATTCATATCTCAGCTCAGATATCAACTTCTCAGACAAATCTTCCTAACTTTTCTAACCCAAAGTACTGCCCCCCTCAGGCACCTTACTATATCAGTTGGTTTTATTTTGTTTAGAGTATTTTCATCAGCTGTAATTCTCTCATATATTGATGTGTTAACCAATGCATTGCCTGTACCCTCCTCACTAGAATGTCAGCTTCATAGTACAAAGGCTCAGTCAAGCTTGTTCATTGCAGTATCCCCAATGACACACTATACATACTGAATAAGTATTTACTAAATTATAAGTCCTCAATGTTACAGTCTTCATTGACCAAATATATTTATCTAGGCGAAATATATTTATCTCCTCTGATACAACAAAAGAATTTTGGAGAACCTTAGAAGAATTTATTCTAAAATTTAACTCTGAAATTCAAGATATTGTGACTTTAAAGCATTTTAAATTTTGTTCATTTTTAAGAAGCTGCTATGTAGAAAACTGATGGGACCTAAAACCCTTCTAAACTATCCCCCACACCCACCATTCTCATTACTGCCAATTTATTTATTTAATCAGCAAGTATTTATTGAGCTCCTACTATGTTGCTAAAGGTAAATATATAAATTTGAGACAGACACTATTTCTGGAACTTCCCCACCAGTAAGATAGGCAAATCTTCTATATATATGCAAGTAGACCAAACAGCAGAACAACCAAACAACTGAACAACTGGTCACTACAACGTGCACTGAACACCAGGGAGTACACGTGGTACATGGCAGCATAGGCAGTAGGTGGCAGAGTGCAGAACATGGCAGGTAGGATGGTGGAGCAGGTAAGCAGGTCGCTAGACCAAGGCAAGACACTGGTCACTGAGCCTCTGATGGTTACTGAAAATTCTTTGCTCCTGCGCATCATGGTCCCACCCAGTGCTCACACCCGCTGTCAGCATTGGAGTTGCTGCTCATACCTGCTGCAGGCACCCAGTGCATGTCTGTTTGCTCAGTGCCATTAGCGGGTGTGAGCAGCAGATGCTGGCTCCGTTTGGCTCTGAGGGATTCTCCACCTCCCCCTGCTCCTGAGGGGCCACTGCTTGCACACACTGACAGTTCCCACCCCACTCACACTTGCTGCTGGCACCAGCCCCAATCACTCTGTGCCATTGGTGGGTGTGATCAAGGTCAGCGCCATTAACATGTGAGAGCCATGGAGGTGGGAGTGGGGTTGCTGGCAGTCAGGGAACCAGGGGCCGTGGTGGGAGGGACCAAGCAGGGGCTCAGAGAATGGGCCAAGACTCACCCCTGTGCCCACTGTAGCCTCTCAGCCCACAGTTCCTTTCAAGGTGCATGAATTCATGCACTGGGCCCCTAGTAAAGAATAAAAACTAGACAAAGAAAGAAAGTCATAGTAAATTTTGACAAGTCTCAGAAAGGATAAAACAAGTTGGTAGATAAGTATAGGTAGGGACCAACATTAGATAGAGTAATCAGGGAATGTCTCTTTGAGAAGATATGGAAATTTATTCTCATAAAGAGGACAAAAATAATCTCACCAGTTACTCTTCATATCTTGGAAATATTAAGTCTTCTAGTCTAATCACATACCCCTTTAATTTTTTATAATTTAAAGACAAATTTTTAAAGTCCCACCACCAACGCATCTTATATAACACTAGGGGCTTGGTGCACAAAATTTGTGCACTAGGGGTGGGTGGTCCCTCAACCCAACCTGCCCCTTCTCACATACTGGGAGCTCTCAGGGGATGTCAAACTGATGGGTCACCCCCAGCCTGCCCCAAGGCTTTAGGCCTTGGGCAGCCAGCCATTGCCCTCCTCAGCTCAGCCCCAGCTGCCTGCAAGTACCCGGCCCCAAGGGCCAGGCACTCCATGCCGCCGCCACCACCACCACCGCTGCTGCCACTTTCCCTCACAGCATCCAGGGGCTGGGTGCTCGCCTCCACTGCCTTTTCATCTCCACCCCCAGGCCTGGTGCTCATGCCACTTGGCCCCGCCCCTGCTCCTGATTGGCTGGTAGCATAGCCAATCTGGAGTGAAGGTACAGTCAAATTTGCATGTTTCTCTTTTATTATATAGAATAGTGGCTTGGGGGCAGGATGATGATGGAGAAAAACTAAAATACACAAATATATAAATAAAAAAGAAGAGAAGAAAATATTCCTAGCAACTGTAGTCCTTGGTTCTATAGCTGGTGATGAAGCCATATGGTTTTTCTCTTGTGCAACTGATTTCAGGTTCCCTTTGTCCTCAGCCAGCACCTTGACTCCTTGAATTCTTTGGTTCTTGACATGGTAGGATTATCCACACCATTTTTCCATTAGTGTTCATGCCTGTATTTGGTTGTTATCTTCCTTCATGAACTTTAACTCTGGAAATGATAAAGTGCTAAGAAGTGCCCCTGCAATTACTTTGGGTTCCAAATACACTCCTTTTTGCACCTATGGTATAGAAATTACCTTATATCTCTTGATAATCAGGACCAATCACCAATACACCATTATTGTATTACTGTATTACTGTATCACTCAATGTATTAAAGTATCCTTTGCTTGTTGCAAACAAAGAAAAAACTAGAAATGCAGGTCAGGGAATCAATATTTGAAAAAAAAATCAGGTTAGTGTGCGTTATGAAAACCAAGAGAGAAGTGAGTGGATAGAATGTCAAACACAGCTGATGTGTCAGGCATATAGGACTGAGAACAGCTCTACAGATTCAGTGACTTTTAAGAGGATGATTTCAAGGAAAAGGTGAAGGCAGGAGACAGACTTTGTAGAGTTGAGGAATGCAAGCTAGTTAAGAAGTGAAGGCCGGGGTGCAGTTTTGATGTGGGGTGATTGGTTCATGGTAGATTATTAATCATTCAAAATCATTGACAAGGAAGAGAAGGAAAGAGGGCAGGGCAAGAGAGAGAATGGTGATCATAAACTTATGGTATTTCAGTCTGCCCAGACGGTAGTTCTCTCTAGCCCCACTCTGCTGCCCTGGATAGATATTCTCTGGTGAGAAAAAAATATTCCTTTTTATTGCTTTTCTCTTTCTTTCTCTCTCCTCTCCATCCTTTCCTCTCTCCTTCTCCTGTTTCCTCTCCCTCCACACTCCTTTCCTTCATTGTTGATTTCATTATACTACCCACCTTTAACTATTTGTCTACAGATGATTCTTACAAGTTAGTGGTTCTCAGAGAGAGCCCCAGACCAGTAGTATCAGAATCACCTGAGAACCCCTTAGAAAGGCAGGCAATGGGCCCCAGTCCAAACCTACTGAATGAGACACTCTGGGAGACAAGCCCAGCTGTTGTTAACAAGCTCTCAAGTGATTTTGATGCATGTTAAAATTTGATAACCACTGCCATAAGCTACATCCTAATTTCTGAGCCTCTTCTAAGCTCAATGTCTGACATTCCCATGAACCAAACATGGCTTATCTGGGCATCTTGTTTGGGCATCATCTTCTACTTTCTGAGGCCCTTAACTCTGTTTCCCCAGTAGCCTCACTGTTCACCATTCCTCATTTGATTTTTTTTCAAATATTTTTATCATCCTAATTGTTTTTATAGCACATTTAATTTCTATATCACTTTTATAACAAAATTCATTAAAAAATAATTTTAACACTCTGTATATGGCCTGGCCAGTAAAAATATAATCACTATTATTGGTATTTCCTCTTGTGTCAGTCATCTTTGCCAATGTTTGCATTTTTATAAATACTAAAGCTCTGTATGTACTGGAGGCATGAATTCTGTTAATCATACTTATTACAAATATTTTCTTGTTTTGATAGTTTTTAAAGTTTTGTTTTATTGTTTTTATTGTCAAATTTTATTTTAAAGTTTAAAAGTCAATACTATAGAATATAAGTAATTGTAGACAAAAGTGTGACTTTGTTTCTGTAATATTTTATATTGTTCAGCAGTTACAAAATTGTCATTCCTATAAAATTGAAATAATTCTAGGATGTGATTTCTAGTGTTTTTCCATGGTTTAAAGAAATATAACAAGTTTCTTGGTTCATTTGGTTTATGGTATAAAATAACCATAAGAGTTATTATACCCAAAATACTTATGAGTTAATGATTACTTTCCCAACTGCTTTATTAAACTGCCTTTTTCAGAGGCAGTAGAGTGTAAAGGTTAAGATATGGCTCTGGAGCCCAGTGGTCTAGATTCAATATTAGCTTTAGCTTCAGCTGATTCTGGGAAAGTTACTTCAACCTTTTTTTTTTTTTTAATTGATCTTGTTACAGAATTTACCGGGTGACCAAACAATACACAGGAGTACTTGGAAATTCAGGATAAACCCATTTATTTTCCGATGTTTCACATGTACTAGTACAGTGATTCAGGGGAGACTGTTTTTCTCCAAATCCTGAGCCCACCGATAGAGGAAGCTCTCCCTTTATACCCTTTAGTTTCTTTGTCCCCCAAATATGGATGGGACTTCTGGACCTTTCACAGGCTTTGCAAAAAGCCCTGTGTGTTGGGATAGGAGCTGTAAGACCACACCTAAAGGCCTGGCCTGGCACCAGCGCTGATAACCCTCTCCGGGGGTTGTGTATTGTTCGTGGTTTATGGCCTCTGCAAAATGTGAGTATTTAGTGTTTAGGTCAATTGGTCTTGCAAGACCAGATTGTGAAGAAAGGGGCAGTGACTTAATTGGAGGCTATCAAGAATATACATTAGGTTACTGGCACAGATTCAGAATTGCCAGCCACCCCCCCCCCCCCCCCCAAAAAAAGGTCTTATTTTCCTCATCAATCTGAGAGAGAGAAATCGACTGCCTTCTGCATACTCTCTGACCTGGCCAGGGATCATACCCCGCCACCTTTTGGTATAAAGGACAATGCTCCAACCAACTGAGCTGCACCGGTCAGGATGGAAAGAACTTCAACTTTCAGCATTTGCATGTCTAATGACATACATCCTCAGATATCACACACTCTCGTCAGCTTGCTGTGACTATGAAACACATAAATTCAACACCTAGCACATACTAAGTGATCAGTAAATGTTAGCTATGTTGCATTTCAGAATTTATTAGTTTCCCTATTCCTCGTTTATTATGACATCAATACATATACAATTTTTGTACCATTATTATATTATTTTAATTATTGTGACTTCCCAGGTATAGTCTGTTTTAGAGTGGGCTTGTCTAAACGCCCTTTTCCAGAACATTATATATAAAATGCACATGTTGCAGGTCCTGGCCAGGTAGCTTAGTTGATTAGAGCATCATCCTGATGTGCCAAAGTTTCAGGTTTGATCTTTGGTCAGGGCACTTAGAAGGATCATCTCTCTCTCTCTCTCTCTCTCTCTCTCTCTCTCTCAAAATTATTTTAAAAAACACACAAGTAATTAGACACAGAGATAAACATTTTTAAGTGCACATAACTCAGTTGACCAAGTAGCAAAGGCGCTTGGTTATTAGAACATGATTTGAAAGAAGAAATCAGGCAGAGTGGGCTTTGGCAAGTGGGCAAAATGATTATGATGCTTTATATAGGAAACCAGCCTTGGGACAGAGGTGGAGTTTTGGATGGAGGAGGAGAAGAAAGATAAATGAGTTAGGAGGTGTTACATGAAAGAATCTGTGTGAGAAGTAAGCAAAGAGACAAGAGAGGCAAAGAATAGAACAATAAATCATGTGAAAGAGAACTGTACCACTGAATCTACCTCTATAGTGACTGGAAATAGATCTAGCTAAACCTTTCAGCACTGAATAAGTAGTCATTACTGATACACAGTCAATGACATGAGAACCAGACAGTAAAACATATATCTCTACAGTTAGTGCTTAGCTTTATTCTATTCTGCTTAAAATTTTTAAATCCAAAGTTACTAATTTTTTATCTATTGGATAGATATTCAAGATATGTTTTGCTTTAAAATGTTGGAACTGCTCTTTATTGGTGCCTCCAAATATTTCTAAATAAATATTTACATGAATTTTTAAAATATTTATATCATTTCCAACTTATCTAAAGCCCCTTGACCATTATTTTAGCATACTCAATCATTTTGGCATTATTCCACATTTGAAATTATGATTTGTTTTTCCCAATAGATTTCTGTTCAGATTACATCTTGACTCTTAACCTTTATTTTACATTACCTAAGAGCACATAGTGTTACCTTCAGAGATGGTAGATGCATATTGCATTGAAGAGCTATGCTACACCTGATCCTTGAGATTGCCTTAAAGCCGATTTATACCACTTAAAGTAATCCAGTATGGGCCTTGGTAATTGAAATTCTTCCATTACCCTCTCTCCAGCCCATTTAAATATTTCTCTTTCAGATGCAATTATGTCAGGAGGTGAGCCAAATGCTTTGAGAAAGACATGGGCATTTCCAACAAGAAGGCTTTTGGCCGTCAACCAAAAAACTTGTTGATGTTTATGATTCCAAGTCCAACTCTTTTCTCTCCAAGGTTCCCATTTGCAAACAGTACTGTCAACACTCCTCTTCATTCTTAGAGAATGATTGGGGTTTGGGTTGACCATTACGTATGGTGACAACCACTGAGAAAAGGTTAATGCAGATTTCTTCATTGCTTTATTATTTTTTTTTATTATAGGAATCCTTCCCTCCATTGCTTCTTGTCCTCAATCAAAGCCTTTTACATCATGAAGCAGCATCATGTCTTTTCAAAATCATAGATGTAATTTTAGCTTGAGCGTGAGCTCACCCATAATTATAAGATCAAAAAGAAAGGTTTTGGATATTAACAAAACCAGCACATTTCTAGGATAAAGCAGCAGTCATTTTTTTAGTGGGCTTAGACAGATGTGTATTCTGTATTTATGTATGAGAATGCTGCTGGACCACAGCATGCAAACTAAATACTTCAATGGAATACATAGAGAAAACTAGTGATTCTATAGTCTAGTAACTGTTTTATGAAAAAATTTTCATTTAACACTCATAAATGACTCACAAATTGACACTGGAATAATGCAACACAGTTATATTTAACTCTAGAACTCTCCTCACATGCCAGGTTTCAAGTCTGCTTCTAAGTAAATGTTCTTTTGGGGGCTCATTATGACTATTCATGTCTTCCCTCAAAACAAAACTATTATGCTTGTTCATTTCCCTTATTCTCTTGACTTTTGGCTGTCAGATTTATACCTCTTCCAAGCCATGTTATCTTGGCCTGTAGTAGTAATATCACACCCAAGCATAGGGAGCCCAAGCTGGACAGACTTTGCCAGATAGTACCTGACAAATGTTTTCTTATGTGATCGATCCAGTCAATAAATGGCCCAAAATAGTATTATAGATGAGGTTTATAAAGAACTACTGGGAGAATTATTAATAAGTCACTGATTGAAATCCATAATTAATAATAGACCAAATTTACTGAAATACAGAGAAGATACATACAGCCAAATCACACAGACTGCCCATCTTAGTGCCAGCCCAGGGATTTGAGATGAGAGAGGTGAGGCTGTGTTGCTCCTTGGCAAAGCCTACAAGTTACACAACAATAATAAGCTTGTCAAACATGAAGATATTTGTTGTAGCAGTCACCACAGCTTTTGTGCCCAGAGAAGATCTAGTTAGAAATCCTACTGAAAATGCATTCATTTCTTAGTCCAAATCCCCCTCCCCCTGCAATAAATACACATATTTTGAAACACAAATAATCCTTCAGAGACAGGGTACCAAGATTTCTCAGTACCCTTGATTTTATCAGAAATAAATGTGCTAGCAGACGCTGAGCAGCTTCCATTTGTACATAAATGAAAGAAATGGGGTATCATATCTATCTGATGCCTTTTATGGGTACTTACATCTATATTAAAATTACCCTTTAGGCTTTAGAAAAATCGTCATAAAGGTTCTATTAGTTTCACATTTGTGAGGTCTCTGACATTTAAAATCATTAAGTTAACATTTTTAGCTCAACTTACAGTAGGTAATAAAATATGTCCTTATTATATATTATATAATATATATAATAGTGTGTGTGCACATGTGAGTGTGTGTGTGGAGAGAGAAAAAGACAGGTAGATGTGTTTGAGTTATATGCAACATAAATGAGCATAGAGTCTTGGTCCAAAACTCTAAGATAACACTGACAAATATTCATTGAGAGGCTTTGGGCAAGTTATTTAAATTTTTTTTTTGTTACTTTAGTCACATGTTGGAAATCCTAATACTAACACATCTTTCAGAGTACATATTCTCTTATTCAGTTTTAAGCATTTCTGAAAATATGGCCCGGTAAAATTTCTTCATATCTCAACAGAACAATAGTAGGCAAAGCATGAGGCTTCACCTAAAATGCAAAAACAAGCAGTGGAGTTCAAGCTGTTAGGTCCAGAGAATAATTTTCTCAGTGTAGTCCACAAACAGAATTTATTTATTTGTTTGTTTGTTTATTGTTAACCCTCACCTGAGGATATTTTTCCATTGATTTTTAGAGAGAATGGAAGGGGGAGAGACAGACAGAAACATCAATGTGAGAGAGACACATTGAATGGTTGCCTCCCAATGAGCTCTGACAAGGGCTCAGGATTGAGCCTTGACCAGAATCAAACCCTGGACCCTTCAGTTCATGGGTCAATGATCTATTCACTGAGCCAAACGGGCTAGGGTCAGAATCTCTTTTAATACTAAAATCCTTGTGAATTTGTGATCTTGAAGGGCCCAAAACCCAAATAATTGAAATAACATCAAAGTAGAGAATGTTATCCAATAAACCTGATGGCTGGAAAGGAGACCAGCGGCCTGGGATTTAACTATTTGGGCTCTTTCGACCTCCAGACTTGAGCAGTAATCTTCTCAAAGCCCTTGAGGCAACCCATATCAAGGCATGGTGGACCTGACTCTGCTCAGAATTCCAGAATAACCTGCCCATCCTAAGAATTCAGGTTACTTAGAACTTGGCTTGAAACTTATTGATCACTTTTACTTTAAATTTTGCTAATCAAAATTAGAATTTTTGCATTATTTGGAGAAATTGTGTCTTTCCAAGTAAGTTCATTCCAAAAGTAATTATTAAAACACATTCTCAAGACTTAAAAAAGAAATTCCTAATTTCAGAAAGATATTTGTTCCATGACCTATGGAATAATTTAAATCTCAATTCCCAGAATGATGAACTGCCATTCTTTTTACTTGGGCAGTTTTGTGTAGAGAATGAAATACTGTGTTTGATACTTATTCATGAGTATTATTTATGAAGAAAAATATCCACATCCCCCCTCCTCATTCTCTCTTCTTATTCTAGGGCTGAACCCTAACACATAAAAAAAAATGGAGAAATCATTAGGGAATTTGACATTATCTCAGAAAGTTGAAATGAAATAAAACTATAAAGTTAAACTATTTTGGTAAGGACAGAAAGCACTTGGATTAATTTGCAAAGGATACAGTCATCCCTCAATATCTAAGAAGAATTGAATGGTTCCCAGGATCCCCTTGGACACCAAAATCCACAAATGCTCAAGTCCCTCTTGTAAAATAATGTACTGCCCTGCTGGTTTGGCTCAGTGGATAGAGCACTGACCTGCGGATTAAAGGGTCCCAGGTTCATGCCGTTCCCAATTGAGGAGGAGGGGTGCTTGCAGGAGGTAGCCAATCAATGATTCTCTCTCGTCATTGATGTTTCTATCTATCTCTCCCTCTCCCTCTCTCTCTAAAATCAATAATAATAAAAATATTTTTAAAAAACAAAAAATAAATAAGATGATGTACTGTTTGCATGTAACTAACACATACCTTCAGTATACTTTAAATCATTTCCAGATTACTTACATTATAATACCTAATATAAAAGCTATATAAGTTGTTATGCTGTATTCTTCAATAAATAATAACAAGAAAAAATCAGCACGTGTTTGGTAGATACAACCATTGTAGCCTAACTATATAACACATATCAACAACAATGTAACTTTTTGTTTTCAAATATTTTTTTATCTCTGGTTGCTTTAATCCACAGATATGGTAACTACAGATAAGAAGAGCCAACTATAATTTTGATATAGGCATGAGGAATTGGCAACAATATGAATTAGGTGTAGAAGCTATACTAAAATCAAGACTCCATAAGTAAGGTGCACTGAACTGAACTGAACTGATTTTTTTAAACTTAAAAATAATATATTTTGGAGATTTTTTCATTTTAATTCATAAAAATATTCCTCAATCTTTTATATCTGCCTAGCAATTATAAAGGAATACTGTCATTGCAATGTAAAAGAAGGATTGGGGAAATGGAAAGTTGCTGGAATCTAGGCAACAATTGTTAAGAGCCCTGAAAAATGATAAATCTGAGAGACTAGAGAAATAGCAACGAGACAGAATCAAAAAAATGTGGAGATAAATTAGGGAAGAGGTGAAGAAAAGAGTCAAAATACCTCTGGAATTCTGATTAGGGCAATGGTGAAACTGTGTTAAATGATGAAACTTTTACTAAGAAGAAAGTCACTAAAAGAGCGGGTTAGAATAGGAAGACTAGAGGTAGATGATGAGTTATCAATGTGGAATTTGTGGATTCAGCTAGAGCTGTTCAGAAGTAAATATGGAGCTCAAGAGAGAGGTGAGAGGTGAAAAGTTTGGAATCACTGGAATAGAGTTAATGATTAAAGCCTTGGATATGGATGACATCACCTAGCAAGACTAGAGAACAAGAAAATATAAGCAGGTGAAAGTAGAACACTCACACACAGTGTTTCATGGTCAGAAATCTTAGGGATTCAAAATATATATACACTAATGGCCCGGTGCACAAAATTCGTGCACGGGGGGGGGGGGCGGGGGAGAGGGAGAGGGGGTGTGTCCCTTAGCCTGGCCTGCATCCTCTCTAATCTGGGACCCCTATGGGATCAGGCCTAAACTGGCAGTTGGACAACCCTCTCTCAATCCGGGACTACTGTCTCCTAACTGCTCACCTGCCTGCCTGCCTGCCTGCTTGATCTCCCCTAACCACTCTGCCTGCTGGCCTGCTTGCCCCCAACTGCACCCCCCTGTCAACCTGATCACCCCCAACTGCCCTCCCCTCCTAGCCTGATCACCCATAACCACCTCTGCCTCAGCCCTGCCACCATGGCTTTGTCTGGAAGGACATCTGGAATGTCTCATGGTCTAATTAGCATATTACCCTTTTATTAATATAGATAGAATATGACATACTGCCGAAACTATAACATATCTACCAGTATTACCTATGAGAATATGTACTTCATGAGATAGGAAGGCATCTAATACATTATATTATATATGTTGTAAGTTGTAGGAAATACAGTATTTGTAGCAATAATATACACCCTGTGACTTCCCTTCCTGATCTGGGAACGGTGCCCAGGCCTTTGAACATTTCCTGGCCCCTAGTGTATTTTTATTTTTTTTTGTCATTCAGTGTAACTTTACTGTTTATTGCACATGATTTGAAGTCTTTAATTTCTAACCACCAAAGATTCAAAGGGCTATTTTTTCCATGAATTTTAACATTAACATTAGTGAATTCATGTATTCATGTGTTTTTATTATAAACATCTGAATTATTCACATTGTCATAGATCCTGAACTCATATGCATGGACTATGCACAAGCTGGCAGCAAGCCAGGAAGCGAGTCTGCAATCAAACTGATACGCTGTATAAGGAGAAAAGTCATAGCATAACATTTAATGTCCGACTTTAATTCATATAGTATTGGGGACTCAACTGCTTGGTTGGTAATGGGGTTGATTATTGGGAGGATTATTCCTGAAATAATTAAGGAAAGGGGGGCTCAATTTTTCTTCGTGTACTGGGGGTAGGTGATCCCTCAGCCTAACCTGCTTCCTCAATGGGGCCAATGGCTGGCTCTGCCCCGGCTGCCTCAGCTCCAACCTCTGGCCCTGGCCTTAGCCCCAGTGGCGACTGCCCAGCTCCGGAGGCACGCTGCACTGGCAGCATCTCGCAAGTGCAAGCGCCAGGCAAACGTCCAGCCCTAGAGGCAACTGGCACTCGCAGCCTCTCACGTGCCACCTTGGCCCTGTCCCCCGCTCCTGATTGGCTGGTAGCATAGCAAAGGTCCGGTAATTTGCATGTTTCTCTTTTATTAGATAGGATTGCCACAGTGATTGAGCATCAATCTATGTACCAGGCGGTCACAGTTTAATTTTCTGCCAGGGCAGCTGCCCGAGTTGTGGGCTACATCCCCAGTAGGGGATGTGGAGGAGGCAGCTGATCAGTGATTCTCTTTCATCATTGATGTTCTCTCTCTCTCCCTCCTTTCCTCTCTAAAATCAATAAAAGCATATTAAAAAAAATAAAGGCTAGTAACTTAGACTCTATTTCTGGAGCACAATAAGGATTGGAAAGTACAACACTTAGATGTGGAGAAAGTGACCCCATCTTTGGGTTCTGTTCTTTGAGGACGCTACCTTGATTCTACACTATCTGTTCCCTTTCCTACAGAATAAAATGTCCATGAAACTAGGAATATATATCCACTAGTAGCCTATCCAACTCCTATTCCCAGTTAGCTCATACTTTTGATAACTGGGATCCCAGAATTTGCTGCCCTCATGGCCTTAAATCTGCACCCAGGACTTGTGTGGCCCCTCATCTAGTCTGTTCTCCTGAAAGCAGAATGTGTTTACTCTCTGATATACACATTGGTCATCCCAACTTGTAGTTAAGAAGTGACTGTTTATGGGGAATGTGGAAGAAAGCTGGAAGGCTAAGCTGATTGATCCATACAGATATAATGAGAATCTTCATGGTGTGGGTGAGAATTGGGATTTGGTAGAAAAAGCTGACAGACCAAGGGCCAAAGGCTAGAGCCAGTGTTCCTCACCCACCACATCACTCAAACTGCCTGAGAATTCTAAATCCAAACCAGCAGCCTTCAGAGCCATTGTGCATGTAGATTTATCTAGTTGAAAGACACTGTATATTGAGCACACACTGCCCCCACCCCCATCCTTGGTTTTAGATCCCATAGTTTTTTACTCACAGTCAACAATCCAAAAATATTAAATAGAAAATCCAGAAATAAACAATTCATGAGTTTTAAATTGCACAGTGTTCTGAGTAGTGTGGTGAAATCTCATGCCATCCCACTTCATGCTATCCAGGAAGTAAATCATCCTTTGTCTAGCATATGCACACTCTATATGCTCCCCACCCATTAGTCACTTAATAGCTTGGTATCAGATCAACTGTTGTAGTATCACAGTGCTTATGTTCAAGTAACATGTATTTATTTATTAGCCTCATTCACATAACTTTTATTACGTATCTACACTAATAAAAGAGAAACATGCAAATTGATCATACCTCTGTTACACCCACCAGCCATGCCCACCAGCCAATCAGGAGTGAGTATGAAAATTAACCCAACCAAGATGGCTGAGGCCACAGAGCGAGCAGGAGGCTTGGGTTTCCCTGGCGATGGAGGAAACCAAGCTTCCCGCCCACTCTGGCTGACCCTGGCCTTTGCTCAAGGCTACAAAGTTTCAATTATAGAAGATAAGTAAATCCTCTATTTAGGTTGCTGGAGGTGTGGCAGATCCCTAGCCCAGGCCACCCCATTCCCCATGGGAAACCCCACCCTGATCCAGGAAACCTTTCAGGGCAAACCATCCAGCCCCCTCCCACACACCAGACCTCTATCCTATCTAATCCCATATAATCTTATCTAATAAAAGAGTAATATGCAAATGGACTGTACCTCTGATCAAGCCACACCCACAAGCCAATCAGGAGCAAATAAACCCCAACCAAGATGGCTGTCACCACTGAGAGCAGGAGGGAAGCTTGGGTTTCCCCGGTAATGGAGGAAGCCAACCTTTCCACCTGCCCTTGCCAGCATAGGCCTCCACTCAATGCTACAAAGTTTCAATTATAGAAGATACATAAATCCAACAGAAATGGTGGCAGCCACGGAGCTGGAGAGAGCAGAGGCTAGGGTTGCCCAGGAGATGGAGGAAGCCAAGCTTCTGCAGCCCTAGCACCTAGGCCTCCACTCTAGGCTACAGAGTTTCAATTATAGAATTTAAATAAACCCAAACAGAGATGGCTGTCTCCACTGAGCAAGCTCCAGGCTACAAAGTTTCAATTGTAGAACATAAATTAATCCCAGATCCCAGGGCCTCTACTTGGTTCACTTGGGGGTGTGGCTGGCCTGCAAACCACCACAGGCCCCTTACCCAGGCCATCCCATGCCCCAAGGGAACCCACACCCTGATCCGGGACACCCTTCAGGGAAAAACAGCTGGCCCCTACCCATGCACCAGGCCTCTATCCTATCTAATAAAAGAGTAATATGCAGAATGACCATCACTCCAACACACAAGATGGCTGCCCCCATGTGGACACAAAATGGCCACCACAAGATGGCCAGCAGAGGAGGACAGTTGGGAGGGACCAGCCCTGCAAGGGAGGGCAGTTAGGGGTAATCAAGCCTTCAGGGGAGGGAAGTTAGGGTTGATCAGGCTGGCAGGGGAGGGAAGTTGGGGGCAACCAGGCCTTCAGGGAAGAGCAGTTGGGAGGTGACCAGTCCTGCAGGGGAGGGCAGTTAGGGCAATCAGGCTGGCAGGTGAGTGGTTAGGGGTGATCAGGCTGGCAGGCAGAAGCAGTTCAGGGCAATCAGGAAGGCAGGCAGGTAAGCAGTTGGGAGTCAGCAGTCCTGGATTGTGAGTGGGATGTCCGATTGACTGTTTAGGCTCTGTTTTACTGGGGTTGGGCCTAAACGGGCAGTCGGACATCCCTCAAGGGGTCTCAGATTGGAGATGGTGCAGGCTGGACTGAAAGACACAACCCCTCACCCCTGAGCATTAATTCTGTGTACCGGGCCTCTATTATTTTTATAATTGTACTATTTTGTTAGTTATTGCTATTAATCTCCTTTTTTTTTAGTTAGTTTGTTTGTTTGTTTGTTTGTTTTTGTTTATTCTCAACCAAAGGAATTTTTCCCCAATGATTTTTAGAGACAGTGTAAGGGACGAGGAGAGGGTAGGGGGACATGATGTGAGAGAGATATATCGATTGGTTTCCTCCTGCCCACATCCAAACCAGGGCCGGTGATCAGGCCTGCAATCGAGGTACCTACCATTGACCAGAATCAAACCTGGAACCCTTCAGTCTGTGGGCCAATACTCTAAGCAAAATTGGCTAGGGCTTAGTTGACTTAAAAAAAAAAATCTTTAATTTATCACCTTAAGTATGTCTACAATCAAAGATAACTTATAGTTAATTCTTTTTTTTACTGCATTTTATTTTTTTATTGATTAAGGTATTACATACTTGTCCTCATGCCTCCATTAACTTCCCAGCACCCCCGACTCATGCCCTCACCCCCTGTTGTCTGTGTCCACTGGTTAGGTTTACATAAGTATGCATACATGTCCTTTGATTGATCTCTCCCTTTTACCCCTAACTTCCCCTACCTTCCCTCTGAGGTTTGATAGTCTTATTGATGCTTCCCTGTCTTCTGGATATATTTTTGTTCATCAGTGTATGTTGTTTATTATTTCCCATAGATGAGTGAGATCATGTGATATTTATCTTTCTCTGACTGATTTATTTCACTTAGCATAATGCTCTCCAGTTCCATCCATGTTGTTGCAAATGCTAGGAATTTCTTCTTTTTTTTTTTTTTTAACACAGGATAGTATTCCGTTGTGCAGATATACCACACTTTTTAAATCCACTCATCTGCTGATGGGCACTTAGGCTGTTTCCAAATCTTAGCATATAGTAAATTGTGCTGCTATGAACACAGGAGTGCATATATCCTTCCTGAATGTTTCCAGTTGCTTGGGATATATTTGTAGAAGTGGGATCACTAGGTCAAATTGAATTTTTAATTTTTTGAGATAACTCCATACTGTTTTCCACAGTGGCTGCACCAATCTGCATTCCCACCAGCAGTGCATGAGGATTTCTTTTTCTCTGCGTCCTCACCAATACATTTATTGATTTGTTTATGATTGCCATTCTCACAGATATGAAATGGTACCGCATTGTCATTTTGATTTGCATCTTTCAGATAATTAGTGACTGTGCATGTTTTCTTATGTTTCTTGGCCTTCCTTCTGTCTTCTTTTGAAAAGTGTATATTTAGGTCCATTGCCCTTTTTTTTTATTGAATTGTTTATCTTCCTTTTGTTAAGTTGTATGAGTTCCTGTTAAATGTTGGAGATTAAACCCTTATCAGTGATAGCATTGGAAAATATGTTCTCCCATGTAGTGGGCTTTCTTCTTGTTTTGTTGATGATTTCTTTTACTGAGAAAAAAGTTTTTTATTTGATGTAGTCCCATTTGTTTATTTTTTCTTTAGTTTTCTAAACTGTCCTAGGAGCAGTATCAGTGAAGAAATTGCTTCGCCATATGTCTGAGATTTTGCCACCTGTGGATTCCTCTAGTATTTTTATGGTTTTCCGTCATGTTTAAGTCCTTTATCCATTTTGAATTTATTTTTGTGTATGGTATAAGTTAGTGGTCTAGTTTCATTTTTTTGCATGTATCTGTCCAATTTTCCCAACGCCATTTATTGAAGAGACTGCCTTGACCCCACTGTATGTTCATGTCTCCTTTGCAAAATATTAATTGGGCATAGTGGTTTGGGTTAATTTATGGATTCTCTGTTCTGTTCCATTGATCTATATGTCTGTTCTTGTGAGAGTACTAGGCTGTTTTGAGAGCAGTGGCTTTGTAATACAGCTAGATATCTGGTATTGAGATCCCACCTACTTTGTTCTTCTTTCTCTGGTTTGCTGCAGCTATACAGGATCTTTTTTTATTCCAGATGAATTTTTGGAGAGTTCATTCTAGGTCTGAAATATGCTGTTGGTATTTTAATGGGGATTGCATTGAATCTATAGATTGCTTTGGGTAGTATGGACATTTTGATGATGCTGATTCTACCAATCCATGAACGTGGTATGTTCTTCCTCTGTTTATGTCTCCTCTAACTCTTTTTTCAGTGTCCTATAGTTTTTTGCATATAGGTCTTTTACTCCCTTAGTTAAGTTTATTCCTAAGTATCTTAATATTTTGGTGTGATGGTACATTGGAATGCTTTTTTAATCTCTCTTTCTGTAAGTTCACTATTGGTGTATTTAGATGCCATGGATTTCTTGGCATTAATTGTGTATCCTGCTACCTTACCGAATTCATTTATTAAGTCTAATAATTTTTTTGCTGTAGACTTTAGGGTTTTCTATGTACAGTATCATGTTATCTACAAATAAAGACGGTTTTACCTTTTCTTTTCCAATTTGGATGCCTTTTATTTTTTCTTCTTGTCTGATAGCAATGGCTAGTATTTCCAGGACTATGTTGAACAGGAGTGGTGATAGTGGCCATTCCTGTCTTGTTCCTGTTCTTAGGGGAAATAGTTTTAGTTTTTGTCCATTGAGTATGATGTTGGCTATGGGTTTATCATGTATGAATTTTTAAGATATTGAGGTATGACCCTTCTATTCCCACCTTGCTGAGAGTTTTTATCAAGAAAGGGTGTTAGATTTTGTCAAATCTTTTTCTGCATCAATTTATATGACTGTGATTTTCCTTCCTCACTTTGTTTACGTGATGTATCACGTTTATTGATTTGTGGATATTGTACCATCTTGGCATCCCTGGGATAAATCCTGCCTGGTAATAGTGTATGATCTTTCTGATGGACTATTGGATCTGATTTGCTAGAATTTTGTTGAGGATTTTGGCATCTATGTTCATGAGGGTTATTGGCCTATAATTCTCTTTAATTGTGTTGTCTTTATCTGGTTTTGGTATTAGGGTGATACTGGCTTCATAGAATGAGCTTGGAAGCATGCCTTCCTCTTGAATTTTTTGAAATAGTCTGAGGAGGATAGGTTTTAGTTCTTCCTTGAATGTTGATATAACTCTCCTGTGAAGCTGTCTGGCCCAGGGCTTTTTTTTTGCTAGAAGCTTTTTGATGACTGCTTCAATTTCTTCCATAGTTATTGGCCTATTGAGATTTTTATGATCTTCTTGATTGAGTTTTGGAAGGTTGTGCCTTTCTAGTAATATGTTCATTTTCTCCAGGTTGTTTAGTTTTTGGAATAGAGTTGTTCATAATATTTTTTCATAATCCTTTCTATTTCTGTGGGCTCTCTCTATTTGGGTCCTCTCTCTCTGCTTCTTGGGGAGCCTGGCTAGAGATTCATCAATCTTGTTTATCCTTTCAAAGAACCAGCTCTTGGTTTCATTGATCTTTTGTATTGTTTTTTGGGTCTCTAAGTCCTTCCTTCTGCTCATTCTGGCCTTTTCTTGTTGCTCACTTTCTGAATCTTTAAGTTGTAGACTTAAATGATTTACTACCATTTTTTCTTATTTTTGAGGTAGGCCTGTAGAGCTATAAACTTCCCTCCCAGGACTGCTTTCATTGTGTCTCATAAATTTTGAGTTGCTGTGTTTTCATTGTCATTAGTTTCCAGGATGTTTTTAATTTCTTCTTCTATCTCATTGGTAACCCAATCAATATTTAATAACATGCTATTCAGCTTCCAAGTGTTTTGGATTGTTTTTATTATAATTTATTTCTAATATATTTTTTCATTGTGGTCTGAGAAGATGCTTGGTATGATTTCAATCTTCTTGAATTTAGGGAAACTTTGCTTAGTACCCAAATGTGGTCTATTTTTGAAAATGTCCCATGTGCACTTGAAAAGAATGTATATTCTGCGGCTTTGGGATGAAATGTTCTGAAGAAGTCAATTAAGTCCATCTGATGTAGTGAGTCATTTAGGATTGCTGTTTCTTTGCTGATTTTTAGTCAAAAGGATTTATCCAGTGTTGTCAGTGGTGTATTAAAGTCCCCTGCTATGATTATATTGTTGTCGATATTTCCCTTGAAATCTTCCAGGAGTTTTGTGTTTTTTTTGTTTGTTTGGGGTTTTTTTGTTTGTTTGTTTTTGTTTTTTATGTATTTGAGTGCTCCTGCATTGGGTGCATATATGTTTACCAGTTATATCCTCTTGTTGTATCAATCCCTATAGTATTATGGAGTGGCCTTACTTATCTCTGGCCTTCACTTTGAGGTCTATCTTGTCTGATATAAGTATTGCTACCCCAGCTTTTTTTTTTTTTTCATTTCCATTTGCCTGAAAGATATTTTGCCATCCCTTGGCTTTTAGTCTGTGTGACTCTCTTACCCTGAGGTAGGTCTCTTGTAGACAGCATATATATGGGTCATCTTTTTGTTAGCCATTAAGCCAATTTATGTCTTTTGATTGGAGCATTTAGTCCATTTAAGTTTAAAGTTATTATTGAAAGATACTTGTTTGTGGACATTTTTATTTTTTTGAGCCTGTGTTCCTTCTTATCTTTTTGTTTCTTCTTTTTACAGCATTCCTTTTAGCATTTCTTGCATTGCTGGCTTGGTAGTGATAAACTCCCTTAGCCCTTTTTGTATGCAAAGCTCCCAATTTCCCCTTCAATTTTGATTGATAATCTTGCTGGATAGAATGTTCTTGGATTCAGTCCTTTGTTTTGCATCACTTTGTGTATCTCCTTCCATTCCCTTCTAGCTTGATGTGTTTCTGTTGAGAAATCATTTGATAATCTGATAATCACTACAATCAATGGTTTCAGACACCCACTGGGGGTCTTGAAACATATCTCCCAATGATAAGGAAGAACTGCCATATTTTTATTTGTTTGTTTGTTTGTTTGTTTAATATTGTCTAAAGTTTTACATATGTTTTCTTTTTCCCCCTATTGACTGCCTCCCTCCCTGGCCATTACCACCACAAGCAAGTCCCCACCACCACAGTGTTTGTGTCAATTGGTTATGCTAATATGCATGCATAAAAGTCATTTGGTTGCTTTCTAAGCCTCCTCTCCTCCCATGCCATTTGTCTCTGGATCTATTTTTGTTCATAAAATTATGTTGATCATTATATTCCACATATGAGTGAGATCATGTGATATTTATCTTTTTCTGACTGGCTTATTTCACTTAGCATAATGGTCTCCAGCTCCAACCATGCTCTTGCAAATGGTAAAAGTTCATTTGTTTTTTATAGCAGTGTGGTATTCTGTTGTGATGTACCACAGTTTTTTAATCCACTCATCTGCTTATGGGCACTTAGGTTGTTTCCAAATCTTAGCTATTGTAAATTGTGCTGCTATGAACATAGGGGTGCATATATCCTTTTTTTGTTTTGTTTTATTTTTCTATTTCTGGTTTCATAGATCCCCTAGAAGTGGGATCTATGTACGGTCAAATGAGAGTTCCATTTTTAACTTTTATTTTTTTATTGTTCAGTTTATTAATTACATTGTTCCCCCCTTTTTATTCCCCCCATAGCTCCCCTCGACCCTGTACCCATCACACTCTCCGCCCTCACCTCCCCCACCCCACTGTCCTCTCCCATTGTCGAGTCTCTTGCTGCACTTCCCACACCCCTTTTCTCCCCAAGAATTGTCAGTCCATTCCCTCTCTATGTCCATAATTCTATTATATTCACCAGTTTATCCTATTCATCAGATTATTAATTCCCTTGATTTTTAGATTCATTTGTTGATAGATGTGTATTTGTTGTTCATAATTTATATTTTTACCTTTTTCTTCTTTCTCTTCTTAAAGAATATCTTTCAGCGTTTCATATAATATTGGTTTGGTGGTGATGAACTCCTTTAGCTTTTTCTTATCTGCGAAGCACTTTATCTGACCTTCAATTCTGCATGATAGCTTTGCTGGATAGAGTAATCTTGGTTGTAGATTCTTGCTACTCAACACTTTGAATATTTCTTACCACTCCCATCTGGCCTGTATCGTTTCTGTTGAGAAATCCGCTGACAATAGTATGGGTGCTCCCTTGTAGGTAACTAACTGTTTTTCTCTTGCTGTTATTAATATTCTCTCTTTATCTTTTGCTCTTGGCATTTTAATTATGATGTGTCTTGGTGTGGTCCTCTTTAGATTCTATATTTTGGGGTTCTGTGCACTTCTTGGGCTTTTAAGTCAATTTCTTTCACCAGGTGTGGAAAGTTTTCGGTCACTATTTCTTCAAGTAGGTTTTCATTATCTTGTTCTCTCTCTTTTTCTGGCACCCCCATAATTCGGATGTTGGTATGCTTGAGGTTGTCCCAGAGGCCCCTTACACTATCTTCAATTACCTGGATTCTTTTTGTTTCTTGCTTTTCCAGCCAAGTGGGTTTTGCTTCTTTGTATTTCAAATCTTTGACTTGGTTCTTGCAGCCCTCTGGACTGCTTTTAGGACTTTGTGTAATATTTTTTATTTCAGTCAGTGTATGCTTGATTTCTAGTTGGTCCTTTTTCATGTCCTTGAGGGTCTTGTTCATATCCTCGTAGGTCTTGTTCATTTTCTTGTAGGTCTCATTCATTTCCTTGTAGGTCTTGTTCATTTCCTCATAGGTCTTGTTTATTTCCTTGTAGTTCTTGGCCTTTTCTAGGTGCCTCTTGAAAAGCTTTATAACCGTGGTTTTAATTTTAAGTCCAAACGTTTTTTTTCCTCCATTTCTTTCACATCTGATTTCTTTCCATGTCTCTGCACGTTGGCTGCTTTTATGAGTTGGTCCATTAGCTTTATGTGGTAGGTGTCCTCAAAGGGACAGTGGCTCAGCCTCCCTAGTTACCTGAGGTGTATTCTCTTACTGCAATCCTTTATGAGTTGTACAGTATTGTTGAAGTTAAGCCCAGCTTATTGTTGTTAGCACTAGGAGGGTTTGACCTCCAAGCCAATTGGGTGTGGAGGTGATCTGTGTTCAGGTTGGATGGGTGGAGTCTCTGAGCTGAGCATGCAGCGTCAGCATCAGCTAAGTCCTATGCGGTGCGTGGGTCTCCATGTTGGTGGTAATGGCTGCATGCACCTCCAAGAGAAAGCCACTGCTGGTCTCCACCCTTTACCATACAACTCTGCCTCTCCCCAAATGAGTCTGCACACCCAAAGTCTCACCCAGGGTTGTAAAACAGAGCTGTCTGGTGGTCTCCCGTACGAGGGAGCACATCGCGCATCTGTGCTGTTGCACACTTTATGCGCGCAAACTGCTGTTCTAAGCTATGGTACTCTCCTCAAACTCGGAGGCCTCTGCCGCGCCCAGCTTTTAGTGTGCATACCCTGGACCTTGAACCTCACCTGGCACTGGGGAATCTGTGCTGTGGGACGGCTCCACCCTCCCCGTTGGAGAAATACAGCAGGATTGCTGCTGCCAGCCCTACAGCCCACACGCGCTCAAGGCTCCTAACCTCTGATTCCGCATGTATCTTCAAGGCTGCGCTCCGCCACTCTTCTGAGTCTCAGTGTCCCACCTTTACTTTTATTTGTGGAATTTTCACTCAGCCAGCTGTCCGGTGATTCTGGATGATGTTTGTTTTGTTGTTATGTTGTAGTTTTGGAATTGTTGCGTGGGGCAGCACAATAGGTGTTTACCTATGCCACCATCTTGGTTCCTCCTCCATTTTTAACTTTTAGAGGAAACTCCATACTGTCTTCCACAGTGGCTGCACCAGTCTTCATTCTCACCAGCAGTACAGAAAGTTTCCTTTTTCTCCACATCCTTGCCAACACTTGTTGTCTGTTGATTTGTTGATGATAATCATTTTGACAGGTGTGAAATGGTACCTCATTGTTGTTTTGATTTGCATCTCTCAGATGATTTGTGACTCTGAGCATGTTTTTCATGTGTTTCTTGAACTTCTGTATGTCCTCTTTCGAAAAGTGTCTATTTAGGTCCATTGCCCATTTTTTTATTGGATCATTTATCTTCCTTTTGTTATGTTGTATGAGTTCTCTGTAAATTTTGGAGATTAAACGCTTATCTGAAATAGCATTGGCAAATACGTTCTTTCATGTAATGGGCTTCCTTGTTATTTTGTTGATGGTTTGTTTTTCTGTGCAGAAGCCTTGTATTTTGATGTAGTCCCATTTGTTTATTTTCTACTTAGTTTCCATTGCCCTAGGTGCTGTATTAGTAAAGATATTGCTACTACATGTGTCTGTTATTTTGCTGCCTATGGAGACTTGTAAGATTTTTATGGTTTCTCATCTTACATTTAAATCCTTTAGCCATTATGAGTTTGTTTTTGTATATGGTGTAAGTTGGTGATCTAGTTTTTGTTTTTTGTTTTGGTTTTGTTTTTTGTTTTTTGGGGGGTTTTTTTTGCTTGTATCTGACCAAATTTCCCATCACCATTTATTGAAGATACTGTCTTGACTCTATTATATGCTCTTGCCTCCTTTGTCAAATATTAATTGAACATAATGACTTGGGTCAATTTCTGTGTTCTCTGTTTTAGTCCCTTGGTCTGTATGTCTGTTCTTTTGCCAGTACCAGGCAGTTTTGAGAACAGTGGCTTCGTAATATAGCTTGGTATCTGGTATTGTGATCCCTCCAACTTTGTTCTTCTTTCTTAGAATTTCTGCAACTATTCAGGGTCTTTTTTTATTCCAGATGACTTTTTGGAGAGTTTGTTCTGGATCTTTGAAATATGCCATTAGTATTTTAATGGAGATTGCATTGAATCTATAGATTGCTTTAGGTAATATGGAGATTTTAATGATATTGATTCTACCAATCCATGAACATGGTATGTTCTTCCATTTTTTAAAATCTCTTCCTCTATCTCTTCTGTTCAATCTCCTTTAGTTTTCCGAGTGCAGGTCTTTTACCTCCTTTGTTAAATTTATCCTTAGGTATCTTAATTTTTTTTGGAACACTGGTAAATGGGATTTTTTTTTTTTTTTTTTAGTTTCTCTTTCTGTGAGTTCATTATTTTTGTATAAAAAGGGCTATATAGCCCTAACCGGTTTTGTTCAGTGGATAGAGAATTGGCCTGTGGACAGAAGGGTCCAGGTTCCATTCCAGTCAAGGGCATGTACCTTGGTTGCAGGCACATCCTCAGTGGGGAGTGCACAGGAGGCACCTGATCGATGTTTCTCTCTCATCGATGTTTCTAACTCTCTATCCCTATCCCTTCCTCTCTGTAAAAAATCAATAATATATGTGTATATTAAAAAAAGGGCCATATATTTCTGGGTGTTAATTTTGTATCCTGCTACATTGCTGAATTCATTTATTAAATCTAGTAGTTTTTTCATGAAGTCTTTGGGGATTTCCATGAATAATATCATGTCATCTGTGAATAAGGACTTTTTTACATCTTCTTTTCCAATTTGGATGCCTTTTATTTCTTCTTGTTTATAGATATTTGTTTATAAAAAAATAATGGTTGTCTCCTATCTAGCACTTCCAGTACTATATCGAACAGGAGTGGTGAAAGTGAGCACCTCTGTCTTGTTCCTGCTCTTAGGAGAAATTAGTTTAGTTTTTGCCCATTGAGTATGATGTTGGCTGTAAGTTTGTCATATATGGCTTTTATTATGCTCAGGTATGATCCCTCTATTCCCACTTTGCTGAAAGTTTTTATCAAGAAAAGGTGTTGGGGGTAGGGGCTGAAAGAGATCAACCGAAGGACTTGTACACATGTATATAAGCATAACCAATGGATACAAGACACGGGCGGGGGGCAGGTGAGCGCAGGTACTAGGGGGTAGGGGAGGCCACGAGGAGGTCAATGGGACGGGGAGGGGAAGACATTTGTACTACTATTTGTAATACTTTAAACAATAAAAAATTAATTAATTATAAAAAAAGAAAAGGTGTTGGATTTTGTCAAATGCTTTTTCTGCATCAATTGATATGATTATGTGATTTTTACCTATCAATTTGTTTATGTGATGTGTCACATTTAATTATTTGCAGATATTGTACCATCCTTGCATCCCCAGAATAAATCCCACTTGGACACGGTGTATGATTTTTCTAATGTAATGCTGAATCTGATTTGCTTGAATTTTGTTGAGAATTTTAACATCAAGGATATTGGTCTTTAATTCTCTTTTTTGTGTGGTGTCTTTATCTGGTTTTGGAATTAGGGTAATGCTGGCTTCATAGAAAAAGTTTGGAAGTATGCCTTCCTCTTATATTTTGAAATAGTCTGAGGAGTGTAGGTTTTTGTTCTTCTTTGAATACTTGATAGAGCTCCCCTATAAAGCCGTCCAGACCAGGACTTTTGTTTGCTGGAAGATTTTTGACCACTGCTTCAATTTTTTCAGTGGTTATCAGCCTATTCAGGTTTTTTTATTCTTCCTGATTGAGTTTTGGAAGCTTGCATTTTTCCAAAAATATGTCCATTTCTTCTAGGTTGTCCATTTTGTTAGAATAGAGTTGTTTATAGTATTTTTCATAATCCTTTGTATTTCTGTGGGCTTAGTAGTTACTTCACCTCTTTCATTTCTGATTTTGTTTATTTGGGGCCTCTCTCTTTGTTTCTTGATGAGCCTGGCTATAGGTTCATCAATTTTGTTTATCCTTTCAAAGAACTAGCTCTTGGTTTTGTTGATCTTTTGTATTTTTTTTATCTCTGTGTCATTTATTTCCACTCTGATCTTTATCATTTTCTTTCTTCTGCTTATGCTGGGCTTTTCTTGCTCTCTTTCTAAGTTTTTGAGTTGTAAGGTTAGGTAATCTATTACCATTTTTTCTTGTTTATTTGAGATAGGCCTGTAGAGCTATGAACTTCCCTCTCAAGACTGTTTCACTGTGTTCTATAGAGTTTGGATTGTTGTGTTTCCATTTTCCATTGTTGCCATGATGCTTTTTATTTCTTCTTTGATTCCTTTGGTAACTCAATCATTGTTTAATAGCATGCTACTTAGCCTTCAGGTGTTTGATTTTTTTCATTATTTTTATTGTAGTTGATTTCTAATTTTATGCCGTTGTATCTGAGGAGATGCTGGATATGATTTCAATCTTCTTGAATTTGAAGAGACTTTGCCTGTGCCCCAATCTGTGGTCTATCTTTGAAAATGACCCATGTGCATTTGAGAAGAATGTATATTCTGTAGCTTTGGAGTGAAATCTTTTGAAGATGTCAATTAATTTCATCTGATCTAGTGAGTCATTTAGGATTGATGTTTCTTTGTTATTTTTTTGCTTAGAGGATTTATCCAGTGATGTTAGTGGGGGTATTAAGGTCCCCTACTTTGACTGTATTGCTGTCAATCTCTCCCTTAATATCCTCCAGAAGTTTTTTATGTATTTGGACATGATCCCCTCTCTTGTGCTCCTTATAATTAAGATTCATTCCAAATGTTGTTATTGCTCAGACTGTTTCATTAAAATCATGTTAGCTTCCACCTGTTTATTTTATACATGTAGGAGACAATGCTCTCAGATTTTACTGCAGCAAAACACATCATACCAAATAGTAAAAACTGGACCATCTTCATGACTGTGTGATCTGTGCAGTCACCCAGAGCCCGTGCTTGCTTTAATACTCTATTGCTACCGTCTTAAAATGTATAATAATTTTTGAGCAAGGAAACCCCACATTTTCATTTTGCAGTAAGCTCTGCAATTATCTAACCTATTTTAGGTCAAAAAACTTTTGATGCTCTGTGGATAGATGGTGTGTTGCTTATGCAAGTGGTAAAGGGTTTGGGGTTAGGGTTGCCAGACTTAGAAAATAAACATTCAGACATCCAGTTCTAGTATAAGTCCCAAATATTGCATAGTATATACTTATACTTTTAAAAAAGTATCCATTTTCTATAGATAATTCAAGTTTAACCAGGTGTCCTGTATTTTATGTGGCAAGCCTTCTCATGGGGTAAAGGTGGTTATAAGCATATTGTGCCACCGTAATTATTAATACATAGTCTTTGGCTCTCCTAAGTGTTGCAGTTTGTAAAATAAATGTTATGGTCACTTTAGGTAAAGGGCCTGAGAAAAACCTGATGTATATGACAACTCTGTGGCCCAGAGCTCTGGGAGAACTTTTGTTGAAGGCTGAGGTTCCTATACTCTTAGCCTTTAGAGAGACAGACAGCAGTAAAAGTATCGGGAGGGCAACAGGTGAAGAGGTGGACAGTTCAATGTGGGCAGCACCAAAGTGTCTTATGAAGAGTTCAATGGACTTTCCAGATTTAATCATTTTGAAATTCTTTTCAATGTGGGATTAGACCAAAAAAGAATTACCTCATATATCACGCCTAATTGCTCATGCATAAGCCTTGAAAAGGGTTTCTCTCAATGGACAAATTCAAGAAGTGGAGGAGAAAGTGAAAGTCACTGAAGCATCTCAAACCAGCTGAGTCATGGAGAGTTTGCCAAAATCTTGGTTGTGGAATTTTTAACTTTGCTTTTTGGACTAATTTGTATGTTTATTTCCCTGTACAATTTTTTTTTCTTTTAGACAGTGCTGTCATTTGAATATGATTCAGTGGTGGTTGGTAATAAATATGCATCTATAGTCTACAGGTTCAGATTAAGGGATAAATTCTTAATCTTTTAGATTCTTAATTTTAAAGCTGTTCTCTGAAAATCCCAAATTTATTTAATTGCCAAACTCAGCAGTCATTCTTCAGTCCTGGTATTCTTTCTCCTCTTTTGACTTGTGGGCCACTCTTTCTTCCTGAACTTCATTCAGTTTTCCTGATTTCCAATTCCCCTTCCCTCATCTCGCTCCACATCCCCTCACTGTCATTAAACACAAGCAATCCACAGGTTCTCTCTTGGCCTTTCTGTGTTTTTTTGTTTGATTCTTTTCTTTTTCTATACTCTACCTTTGCAATCTCCTCCCGTCTCATAGCTACAACTAACACTTAGTTCCTGGTTTGTTAGAGTTGATTTGTCCCAGTTCATGAAAGCTGTTATCATCTTTCTAATTTCACATTTGTACAGAGGCCTTGTGTGGGGATGGAAAGTCAGCAAATGCTACAAATGCAGCAGCAACATTTTCTCCCACTCTGCACCTGGTATTCAACATTTAATAGGATGCCACTGCCTATACACAGTATTCCAAGCCTTTTGTAATCTGGTTCTAACCTATCCTGCAACTTAGTCTTCCAACTTCTCCCTTTTATACGTCTTCTACTCTAATCAAATGAGGCATGTCTGTGTTTTTCCAATGACTACAAACCATCCTACTACTCTGCCTTTGTTCATGTACATTCCTCACCTTTTCCATGGTGTCTTCAATCCTGTCTCAGGCTTGTCTTCTGAAAATCTGTCCCAGTTTGGGGGATGGAGGGGTCTCTTGTCTGACATTTTTCACACTCTAACTTGTATCACAGTTATTTGTAGTTGTGCCTTTCTCCTTTACAAAGTCAAAAATACAACAAAACATGAGCCAAATCTTTTTTTTTTTTTGGACTAGCTATTTGTTTGTAAAAAATAATGCTTGTCTCCTATCTAACTCACTAACTTAACTAATCCATAATCAAATACAGGTTCTTCAGTCACTGGATTTATTGAAGTGCAATAGAATTCAGACCTTATAGAGTCTCTTTATAGGATAATAAAATAATTTAGCTCAAAACAATTGACTTTGAGTCTCTTTTGTTGCATAAGTCTTTGAGAGAGAGGCCAATACATTATAACTAGACATTAGTTTTATTGAGAAGCAGTTTTTTAATGCAAATGGAATAGAAAAATCCTTTTAAGCTGTAACTATAGGAAGTCATTACCTACTCAATGTAGATCGTAGCTAACATATCACATTAAAATTGCTTCAACAAATATTGAATCCCTCCTCTATGGAAGAGGCAATATTATGTGCTATACTTCAAAAAATACTTTGAATTGCCAGAAAATATAAGCCCTTCCTCAAATTTTGGTTGCTAATGGTACTGGAAACAAAGAGGATGATTCATGTAGAGCAATACATATTAAAATTTAAAATGCATTAAAATTAAATAAAGGGCATACTTCAAGAGCACATATAACTTACATTTTGATAATAAGAGAACAGATACTTCCTTTTCATAATTTTCTCTTGATATTCTATGAACAATGTCAACTTTTGATGCCTTAGGCTTATAAATGTGGTGCAGTCATAGAAACAGAATTTTAAAATCCATTTGCCTGGCCTCATTCTCTCTCTCTCAAAAAAAAAAAAAAAGTCGCTTGTATGCCTCTTTATCTATTTCCTGATAGCTTCTCTCATTTAATTTTACTGGTACTGATAGTGATTGGAGTATGTGTGTTAGTTGAGCTAGGAAATGTAGTGCGGAGCAATGTGGTAATTCCTGAGCTGTCACACTCTCATATTACACACACACAAAGGAGGATTGCATTAAGATATGGAACATTCCACAAAATCAATGAGATCCAACCCAATTTCATGGAAGCATTTAGTGATGACACTGGAAACTAGGATTTTTTACAAGCTAATGTCACTTTGTGCAGAGAACAGCTCTAAGTCTGGGCTCTATATTCTTGCAGTCCCTTGTGCCAGAGTTTTAAACTGCAACCCTGATTCAGGTGACAAGATGCAGGAGACATGGCCTTCAGGAGAAATTTACTCTACAATGTCTTAGCAGGGCTGGACTCTACTTAGTAATTATTCTAGCTCTGGTGAAATCTTGTGTTCTTGACAATTTTCCAGAAAAGGGAAGTCAGTGGAACAACATTGCTGTTCAATCCCGGGATTTATCTAGTATCTTGGAATCACTGGTGTGACCAGTTTGCTTAGGGAAAAAAAACATCAACCCTAGCTGGAATCGGCATCCCCACTAGCAATAAGACAGCCCTTCCCAACTCCTAGCCATATGAGATGTGCCTCTTTTCCATTGGCCCAATAGGACTTTAAAAACAGACAAGTGTGCTAGTGTCAGACCCATGCCATACAGCACCTTTGTACAATATGAAAAAGTCACCCCTCTGGACAGATGCAGCCTCCCTTCAAGGGACATGGCCCAGTTAGCATGCGGCAAGCTGGATTTACCCCCACCCGACTTCCTTCTCCACTGGGTGACCTTTCGCAGGGCACAACCTACATATCCAATAGCTCTGATTTTCAGTGTTCATTTGCTGTTCTCATTTTCAAATATTATGGACAAAGAAACCACAAGATTTTTCAAGCTTAGTATTTGCAATTTTCAGCAGTACCTTGATAACATTCCATTAAGTGAGATCTGCTGATAATAAGCCCCTGATTATACCCCTGGCTTCCCAGTTTGCCATATCCTGTCTGCTTCAGACACGTCATTACCAAGGTTATAAGCTGATGTATCAGAGATAAAACCTTACTTTAAGATGACTCTTGCAGTGGTTTATCTGTAAGACATGTCAGAAAATTTTTCTAAATTATCAAGTTATTTTAGGCCTGTCTTGGGTGACTTCATGTTACAATCTCTGTTCTAATCATCAGGTCATTAAATAACTTTGCAAAAGAATTGGTAATGTGCTCTAACATAATTCTAGGGAATTTCTCTTGAGGTACATGGTGGTTACAAGAAGAAGAAAAAGTTACCTTAGTATTATAGTAGAAATACATTCCTTTTCAGCTAAACCATTAACATAGCCCACTCCTTTTTGGTGGGAGAACATCCTTTGCAGGGCCAGCCTTAAAGGAATAAGGCCCAGAGAAAGTCATCTCCTTGGAGGCACAAAAGGCAAGAAGGAACCCCAAGTATTTTGTAGCTGACAAGAGAGAGTTAAACAAGCAGCCGAGAAATGGAAATGGGTAAGATTCCTGTCATCTCGATGCTGCACCTTAGCACTGAGCCTAGAGCAGCATAGGTGCTCAACCAATGTTTGCTCTATGATTGATTGGGGGTCTGCTCCACAGTGACCTGGTGACATATATCAGCATCCAAGGACTCAGTTCTTTTAGATGTGGAGAAATCTCCAGAATTTTAACTCAGGTTAGTTCCATTCCTTTAGATTCCCAGATGCTGGCACTATTTTACAAATTCCTAAATATGATATATTTTTCTATGTTTGTTAAATTTTTATTTATTGATTTGAGAGAGAGAGAGAGAGAGAGATTTATTGTTTCACTCATTTATGTATCCATTGGTTGCTTCTTATATGTGCCCTGACTGGAGATCGAGCTTGCAACTTTGCCATATCAGGACAATGCTCTAACCAGCTGAGCTACTCAGCCAGGGCACAATGGACCTGCCTATGATCACATGTGCATCACTGCATAAGCAGATCCTGACAGGTTTTAAAAAAATTATTAGCTATTTAATTTACAAAGAATGTTGGTACTATTGAGGACATGTCGGTTCCAATGGATTAGGGCAGCTCATCATGTTTTATAAACTGCCAACATGTAGTGACACTTTCCTCTTTGGGATGAGTTTCGTCAAAGTGAAGTGTTGGTTTCTGGTTTATAATTCAATCCATTTCACTGACTCACAGAGGGTGGAGTAAAATGGCAAAGTCCTTTGGTCCTTCAGTCAGAGTTTTTCATATTACCAGGTGGTTATGCATTTATCTTCTTACCACATGAGGTGCTATGTAAAACCGTGGTCAATAATTACCACCCTGCAACTGACTTTTATGTATTCTAGAACTGCCCTCACATAAATATGTCGGATCAGAGGAAGCAAATAAAACCTAAGACTGTCATTAAACAGGAGGGTTGGAGAGATAGGGAAGTAAAATATGCCATGGGCCTGCCAGCTAGAATCCTGCCCAAAAGGAGACTCCAGCAACACTTCACCCCCAGGTACATTATGTACTCGTCACATTTACTGCCTGTTGTAAAGTGATACAAAACATCAGCCAGACACAGCATAATAAAGCTTGCATTGTACATAACAGGATATGGGAATACACATACAGAACCAAATGCTATCACTGTGGAAAGAAGATATTAACTCATTTGTGCTGGCAACTTTCTGAATGACTAATTAGGTTTGGACTTTAGCCTTCCTTCTTCTCCTGAACCCCTCCTTCTTGGAATCAGTAGACCTAATGGGCTCACACAGCTGTTGAGGGATGTTAAGGACTTAATGCCCCTTCCGTATCTGCAGAAATCCAGAGAGCAATTTTGTTGTGTGACAGTCGGGAATTCTAAAAGAATGTGATGATTTAACTAAATTATAAACCGTCAGAATTGCTTTTTGTATTTAATATGCATACTTTTTCTAGTAAAGCCCATTTAAATTAAGAATAGCTTAACTTGGAATGATTGTTGATTTAATGCTGGCGCATGTGCACAAATCAAAGTAAAGTTCATTCTGTAGCATCCCTGTTAACAAAGGAGAATAATAATGATAAAAAATGAAAGCATTAAAAGAATGCTGTATATTTCTCCTTGAATAATATTTCCGGGTTTACATTTAACTGTATATATATATATATATATATATATATATATATATATATATATATATACACTAGAGGCCTGATGCATGAAAACTCATGCACTGGAGTGGGGCGGGGGTTTCCCTCAGTCTGAACTGTACCCTTTCACAGTCTGGGACCTCTCAGGGATGGGAGGTGACCCAGCGATCAGGGGAAGGCAACACCGCCATCACACCTCTGCTGCTGCCACTGCCAGCAGCACATGCCTCAGCCAGCCCTGGTTACCTGAGCATCTGAGGCTTGCCTGTGCCTTGGGCTGGCCCTAGGTGGCTGGGGGGCTGAGGGAACTGGGGGACTCTAAAGGCAGGCGCTCAGTGGAGCTGAGAAGACTGGGCGCCTCCATCTTTGCGACAGAGTGAGGGTCAATTAGCATATTCCCTCTTTATTAGAACAGATATTCATATATATTTGACTTCCGAGTGATTAAAATACTTCAAACAAAATAACAAAGCTCCCGTTCTGAAAAAGGTAGATGCAGCCATCTTCCTCAGTGCATTATCTGCACAACTCCCCTCTGTTCCTCACTCTATGTAGAAAACTGATGATGTTGCCAGTAGGTGCTGCATGTGCTTAGCCTGACCAAAGAGGAATGAGGAAGTGGCCCTGGATGAATGACCAGCAGACAATTAAACTTCAGTGTTTACTCATATGCATTTTTTAAAAATTGCACACACACAGCACAAGTGCATTCTCTTTTTCAGAGACAAAGTCTCCCTCCTAACCCTTTCTTTTTCTTGGGTTTGAAGAGCAGGAGGAAAGCTAGAATACCCTTGGGTATTTTAACTTAAACTATTTTGTTGATATTGATTTTGAAAAGCAATAAAATATTAAGGTAACAGGTTTACCATAGTTATCATGAATTTTTATTTTCTTTAGTCCCAAAGAAGGCGCATTCAGAATTTTAAAACTCAATAGCTTTACAAAGGCATTATGTATAAATCTATTCATTTTGTCCATTTGTGCAAAGCAGCATTTCTCAAGTTGTTTTGCTTAGTTTTAACATCTCTGCTTCTTCGAGATGTTAATAGATCCACCTTGAAATCAAGTTTTTAAAATCAAATGTGTTTGAAAGCATTATCTTTTGGATAACCTTGAAATTTCTTGATGAACATTCTCATAACAAAGGCTAAAAACATATTATTATAAAGAAACTTCTTTTTTTGTTGAATGCCTTTGACAATAATACTTTTTTTTGAGAAACACCTACAAGCATCTTGTAAAACTAATGTTAAAGCATATTTTTGAAAAATACTATTGCTTAAAGAACAACAGGAGTGGAGAGGATGAATATATCTGTGTGTGAAAGAAAAAAAATCCTCACAAAAAGCAGCGTATTTTAATAATACTTCATACTTCGTGTTGAAAAGAAACCTTGTTAAAAGTCACTAAGAGAGTAAATCTGGGAGCAAAAAGTATTTTGGTTAGAGTTTTATTTTCATTTTTTTAAATATATTTTATTGATTTTTACAGAGAGGAAGGGAGAGGGATAGAGAGTTAGAAACATCGATGAGAGAGAAACATCGATCAGCTGCCTCCTGCACACCTCCTACTGGGGATATGCCCACAACCCAGGTACATGCCCTTGACCAGAATCGAACCTGGAATCCTTCAGTCTGCAGGCCGACACTCTATCCACTGAGCAAAACCAGTCAGGGCTTGGTTAGAACTTTAAGTGAAAATATAATATAATGATGTATCAGCATATACTTTATTTTTACTGGGTGTCCATTTATTCTTTTCTTAGAATAATAATGCAATTATACTATAGTTTCTTTTTTTATATCATTTAGATTTAGCATATTAAATACAAATTATACTTTCTAAAAATTAAGAAACTACAATGGCTGGATTTAATTTATGAATTGTTCTAGGCCTCATTTTTTTCCCATTGATTTTATTTTATACTATGACCTACTAAAATAGTTGAGATTGAAAAAAAAAAGTCTTCCAATTTTTCATGACTGAAATATGGATGTGCCATGAGAATATTTTCCTAAAATCTTTTGGAAATGGTTGAAATTTTCATAGGATCTCCACTATAGAACTGTGCTTACTTACTGTAGAATAAACATGCTTGAATGGATCATTTCCAGCTACTAACAGAGAAACTGTGGATAGGAACTGCGGATCTAAGAGCCTGAAACACAGTGCCCTGGTTGCCATGACAAAATGTTGATATATTTTACCTTGATCTCAATAATAGACACTTTTATTTTCCCAGGATAAGCCCTTCCAACTTGACCTGGACCTCACCTGCATATCATTCTTGGCTTATTACACACATGAGGAGACACTTCTGCTTCCCTGTACTCTGCTGTGTGTTTCTGGCTCCTTGTTCTGGCCTGGTTTCCTCTGATGCCCTTTGCCCCTCAGGACCCATCCCTGGGCTCCAGTGCTGCTCACTGAGTCCTCTTACAGACCACCCTGGTCGTCTCATTCCTTCCTGGGCCAGTGCTTGCCACTTTTTCAACTTGTTGTACCTACAACATTTAGAATCATAAGTACAACAGTACATTAATGATATTGATGGGGGGTTGATTTTAAGGAAACATTGATTTTTTAAAATGTGATAAAGCTAAAAGGAGATTTTTTAGAGGGGGCTTGAGTTTAAGGGGAGAAAATACCTATTCTTTTTTACAATTCATTTATTTTTCTAGGAATCATCAACATATATTTTAATTTGTCTTTCCTTAGCAAACATCTCCTAGTTAGTATCTGCCCACCATGACACATTTTGCCTGGAGATTTTGGTAAAATACCCAACAGAGGAGTACTCAACTTAATTTCCCGTTTCTCATTTATCCTTCTTGCTGCCTCTGTTAGGGCTACTCTCTACCCAACAGGGTCAAAGATGTTGCCTAGTTTAGTGGCATTCATATGTTGGTATGAAAAAATTTGCGAAGTGGAGAGCCGAGACTCAGGGAATCCATGAGATCAAAACTTTTCTCATAAAAATATTAAGATAGTTGTTATTAACTGCTCACATTCTTTCATAAGTACACATGTTTCAAAACCCACCACAGATTTCTATCAATAGAAATCTCTGATAGTAAGAACAAGTTGCCCAGGTTAATTAATGGAAGTTGTCAGGCAATGTACTGCATAATTTGATATAAACAAATATTTATCACAATCCTAGGAAACAGATACGCTGTCAGTTTTGCCAATGAAAAAACTGAAATTGAAGAGGTAAATTTACACATATGTTTATCACCAATGGATTTACAACTCTGAATAATCCCGTTATTTGCCTTTTAAGAAAAGGCTAGCTACTAAATAAACAACCTTCTTTTTAAATTGTGCTGTGATGAGGTGTCCTCTAAATTGTGTGATAATGAAGTTTGAGTTTTTACTGGTAGGGAATTGGATGTGATGCTCTATTTGATTGTGGGTAGGTGTAATAATTTTCTACTAATTTGTATGTAAGCCAGCAATTAGAATTCTATCTTTTTTTATCAGAAGGATTTTCTTTTCAGTAAGTCAGAATTTCCAGGACTGAATGCTCTCAAAGTGTGAAGTCTGCTCTGGGATGCTGGTTCTCTGGCATGACACACACAAATGGGGGATGTCTCTTAATGAGGTTTGTTTTCTGTGATCTTTGACATTTTTAAAAAATGTATTTTTATTGATATCAGAGAAGAAGGGGGAGAGAGATAAAGAGATATAGAAACATCATGATGAGAAAGAATCATTGATTTGCTGCCTCTTGCACATCCCCTACTGGGGATCAAGCTCATAACCCAGGCATGTCCCCCGAACTAGGAATTGAACCATGGCCCCTTGGTTCATAGGTCTACCCTCAAACACTGAGCCATGCTGGGTGGGTAGTCTTTGACACTTTAAGAAAGACTGGCAGTACTGTCATTTTCTATTACATTTGGAAATGCAAAGGGCACTGAACAATAGGGCACCTGAAAAGTAATAAAAGTTTCAAAAATACTCTCTGAGTATCTCACTAAGATCAAAGAATCCAGTGCTATTTTTGCTGGGCTTGTGTTTTATGTTTATCAGAGTATCTCTGTCTTACTCATCATCCATCTGGATCTGCCAATAAGCCAATATGGGTCAGATGTCTCAAAAAAAAAAAAAAGGCAGTTACTGATTACATGGCACCAACCAGTTGATAAAATCCATTCTATCTGCTCAGATGCCCAGCTGTCACAGACGTTACAGTTTCGTATATTAGTTTGCTAATTAGCCCTTGAATTAGTTTTGTCTGCATGTTGATGGTGATGGTGGCACCTGTTTTTTGACTGTTGTTACTGTTGACATAGATGTTTTTAGTCAAGCATTGTAAGAAATCTTCTAATTCTGTGTCATGGTTTTCTTTACCAATAAACACTTCTAAAAGGCCTTGAATCATACTAGGAATGGCCAATTTAAAAATCTCTTTTCTAAAAATGTGTCTTACAGAGTTCAACTGATTCTGACTCCATTTGAATAACTCACTGTATAGCCTTTGTAGTAAAGTTCACTGGGGCCCATTGTTTGGGATATTATTGACTTAACATTCATTAAGAGACACATAAAAACTTAACTTCCTGCAAGTCCAGGGCACAGTGTTTAAGCTGTAAATATGGCAATATGGGTGTAAATATTGGCTTAAAACACTTCTTTGAGTCATTTATTTCCTTTATCTTATTGTCTCTAAATCAGCATGCTATTCTCTTCTGTTTAGCCTGGCCCTTGCCCAGTCTCCGAATGTGCTTTCTGAATTCCCAGTGGCAGTTTTGTTGAGATTCTTCCCGAAAGAGTCAGGGGGCATCGAACTGGGATAATGTTTGTTCTCACTCTGTTCCAGACACTCCGTAGCGGCTGAACATGAAGACGGCACTCCACTGGGATGACCTTTGCTTCTTGGCTGAGGATCGAGATTTCACTGAGGGATTCACTTTGGTTGATGAGCCTTCAGTGTTTGTCAAGATCTCTGTGGAAACAAACATTCACTGGGTCTTTGGGGGACAGTCCAGAAATAATTAAGGCAGGAGACCCCTACCTAATTCCCCACCCAAAATATGTCATGTTACACTTTCTTTTAAGGACACCCTAATTGATGCCCTTATATAAATAATTGTTCTTTGCCAGAATTTTCTCTTTGCCCTTTCACTGAGGAAAATACAAAAGAAAAGTCAACCGAATCAAGACATAAATTCATTTTTACAGCTGAATAAGCTTTCTCTTTGGTTGTTTTAAAAATGAAATAAATGGGAAAATATTTGTTAGAGAATAATAAACACACCCAGGTATTTGCTGCTCTTCTCAGGCCGGGCTAAGATTGAAGTGGCTCGGTAAGACCACCTGTGTTTCTTGGTGCAAGCCCAGCAGAGCTTCAGAATTTGTATAGTTGGTTTCAGTCCAGGGACCTGGCTACATTCTTGGATCTCTTACTCAACATGAGGCATCAAGATCACTGGAAACTTTAACAAAAACATCAACAACTGGAAGAGCAAGTTAGCCTATGGTTTGACCCCCAGCCTGCACACCCTTACATCAATCTACTTCTAATCTTCTGGGAAATTAGTTCAGCCTTCAAGGCAGGAAAAGGGACAACCTGGGGATACAGCTGCTCAGTCTCCCAGAGGAGATGAAGAATCTACAGTCACCCCGAAGGACACAGTTAGATGGTTAGCTTTTTAATCTGCTTTCCACTTGGCAGAAAGGATACCTCCATAATAACTCTGAAAGCATCAAAGAAAAGCAGCACACTCTGAAGCATTCCACGATGGAATCCAATAAAAGAAACATAACTCAGAATCATTTCAGAAGCAATTAATAAATTGCTATTCTGAAGCAGCACTCAAAGAAGCTTGGTCTTTAGCCCAATAATCTAAAACACATCTTGAAAACAGTAGCTGAGGAGAAAGGAAAAAGAGGGAAAATCTTATTTTCCTTCCATATACTTCAAATAACTTGGATACTTTCTAAAGTAGCTATTTTGGTTATTTGTATTTTTTTCCAAAGTAGTTTAAATGTATTTATATTAAAAAGATGGTAAAATGGCCATATCAATTTTAATAATTGGAAGAGTGAGCTATAGAAAAAGCCAGTATCGCTAGTGAGTCATGTGCCCATCTGTGTAGCCCTTTCAACCTCAGAGTTTTCATTTGAAAATGAAAAGATAGGATAAGATTCTCATTCTCCATGGTGCATTTCCCGGACTCAGTGGGTTAATAGTTATCATGTGAAGAGTTTTACTTTTATTTATGTTTCAGAAATACTGCATTAAACAAAGTTAAATGGAGTTTTTTGACAGAATTGATCACATCTCTTAATATACTAATTACTACCATAAACTTATTTGACCACGGGATTCATTCATGGAGCATCATGAGAATATACAATCTATTTAGAGCTTCCAGCTCTAAGGTTCCATTTTTCAATCTGAAGTAGCTAATTGCAAATTGGCATGTATACAAAGGTCCTCATCACAGAAATTATTAATCATCATCGAATAATATACTCAGAGATGGATGTGTGGGAACATGGAACAGAGCAGGCATATACAAAATGCTTCCTGAGTGGGAGGGTTTTCCTGTTCTCCACCTATTCTCTCACCCTGGGGGGTTGCTGATCTTCCAAATGCTTACAAGGTGATGGTCAGAGAGATAAGGCCCCAAACTCATCACAAGGTAAACTGGTATTCCTGATAAAGCTCATTGCAACCTGTTATTCTCCTTGCCTTCCCTACAGCGTAATAAAGTCTTAGTAACCAACAAAGTCTGTTTCTCCACTCATAATTGTATCCACCACACATATATCACTTTTTTCTAAAAAAATAAAATAAATTTCATTTTTAAATATTTTAAAGCAAAAGCCTTAGTTATAGCCCTGTATTTTAACCAGAATAGTTTCCTCAATCCATGATTCATGTATGACTGACCCATGCTCAATTGAATTTTATAAGTTTCTGTCTTCTTATTGTGATTATCCCATATTATGAAAGCAAAAGTGATAGTAAATATGAAGTAATCAAGTTGTCTTTCTAGTGACAATTCTGTTCATGTGTTTTCTTATTTCAATTGTCTCTTTTTCCCAAATTGTAAAAGGTATAAAAATGATCTGTGATTGCTTTATATATTAGTATATACAGTAAAGAATATAAAGTTAATTAGATTTTTTAGGTAAGTTAATATTTTAATTATAAATAAAAGTAAATTATAAGCATTTTTCTTATCAACAATTATTCCTTAGTTCACTTTAATGATTAAATCCATGTGTGGTTGTGATGGGACTTATTTAACACATGGTGGCTGTGAAGATACTCCTTTCAAATCTGTTGCATGGCTTATAATTGACTGATAGCTTCAGCTGCTACTCTCTGCACCCACCACTGAATTTAAACAAAAGTCACATTTCCCTGAACAGTCTTGAGAGACTCAGGACCTCTTTGATAAGCAGCTTTGATAGGCAACCTTACCAAAACTGTTCAGCTATACCACTATCCAAGACCCTTCCACCAAACTTCTTTCATAAGGATGGGACCTGCATTGTGGTCTGATGGCTCTCCCGCCTCATTTTCCCTCACTTGCATCTACCCTCGTAAATCCATTGTATTACTAATTTTATCTTGGCTTTTGTCTTTTAGAGGATCTGAGCTAACACGAACCAATTTCGTATTTTGCGACATTTAAATTATTTCAATTTTTTGCATTTCTTTGTTTGTTTTCAACAAATAGCATTGCAATTAAATTTATTATAAAATCTGACATATAGCCATTATCAACCCCTTAATATGTAATCTTAGAAGTGTAATTCCTTGTGGCACAGGAAAGGATACATTTTAGAGCTTTGGATAAGCATTGAAAAGTTGCCCTCCAGAAGTTATTTCAATTTGTATAACCAAAGCACATGACTTGTTACTTTTGGGTTGTTTATCCTTTTTCTTCATGACTTAGAAGACAGTTTTACATATTAAGGGCAATACAGTTAGTGAAATATTTTTAATTGTTAGCAATTATTGAAATAAATGATTAATGTCAAGTCAAATAACTCTATTAAGCAAATTCCAACTACTGTTATAAAATTTAAACCTCTCCCATATTCACAGATACACACATAAACTCATCTAGAAAATATTGTACATGGTATTATTAAATTGAGAAAAGCAAAATAGAAAAATCTGTCTTTTGGAAGAATTCCTATGGAGCCAATAATATTATGGAGCAGCTTGGTCTCCTATTGCTGGTAAATCATCTTGGTTAGCAGCTACCAGAATCTGGCCAGAGATAGCAGAGGAATTTTGTGTGGGCATGTGCATTCGTTTACTTTCCAAAATAATTCCATCTGGACACATGAGAAATGTTCTATCTGTTTCAGCTCATTAGGAGACAAGATTCAAGCAAACACACTCATTGATTTAACATGCTGGATCTGTGAGAAATGAGTCATCCGTTGCAATGTGCTCCACCAAGTTTGGAGATGGAAGATGACCCACATGCATTTTCTAAGTTGCCCATTAATTTATAGCTTAGAAATGTATAGTATTTTATTGGCTGCCTATAGATCAGGCACCCAAAGCAATTAGAAACTTGGGGAGTAAGAGGGGACAAATGGTTGCAGACTCAACTCTGACTTATTTTAATTGATTCTTTAATCATTGGGGTCAAAGAGACATCACTAATTTAAAGTAAAATGGCCCTGTTCAAAGATATCTTATAGAACCCTAAGTTTCCTATACTCTGGATCTCACAACAAAAAAAATAGGCTTGGAAAATGTACTTTAAGTAAATAGTACTATGAAAGCAATGTTTATTTCCTGTTCATTTCTACAGACAATTTTGTACTGACCAACAATTGTACTCCCAAGTGAATAACAAAAAATCCTACTAAGCCCATAATGGACTGCAGGAACTCTGAGGAGTTACAAAGAAAGCATGACTCCCCACGCTTAGGGTCTCCATGGCCAGTAGAAATGAAAATGCCTAAAAACCATTTAGGTCCATTTAAAAGCTCCAAAGTATCAACTTACTTTTAAGGGGCACTAATAGAGAGGGAGCTTAACATTTGCATTACTGACTTGAGCAAAACAAAGGAAATGAAATCCTGAGCCTATTAGAAGGACCAGTGAAAGATGCAGCCCTTCCAAATGTTACCTATTCATTTTCCTGGAAAATGCCTATTTTAATTTTCAGTGTATCTTTTGAGGCAATAATCTATGATAATTAGTGTGTTAATATCTTTACAACACTCTCCACTTTGATTCTGACTTCTAGACCATTAACAATAGGGAGGTATGTGGCTGTGTGTGTGTGTGTGTGTGTGTGTGTGTGTGTGTGTGCGCGCGCGCGCACGCGCAGACGTGCACATATTCATGCATCTCTGTCTATGCTGTCATTTAACTTGTGTGGTGTATACTGCTGTTAGGAATATTTTCAGTAATGATATAATGACACTGACTATTTAAAATCAATTGCATGGACGATTAAACAAAACCACTCAAAAGAAAATGAAGAATATAAAAGCTTATATTTCTGTATAATCAGCCAAGCCACTTTTATGGAGATTGTTAGAACCAAGTAATTTAAAATAATGTTTTCTCTATTTAATTTATGATGACAGAAATGTATCTTTTTTTTTTTTTTCCAAAGCCCAAAGTTGGTAAACAGAACAAATTCAGGGCCCCAGCTGCCTTTCTGCCCATTTAAATTGTCCATCAAGTATGGATTGGCCGAATTATTGTTCACTTTCTGTCTTAAACTATTAAATTGATACCATGAGTGTGAAAAAGTAAAGATCATCATATCTATTCCAAAAAATAATTACATTTCAGGAGTTCCATCATGTTGTGGCTGAATAATGGCTACCCAAAGTTATCCATGTCTTAATCCCCAGAACCTGTACCTCTGTTATATTACATAGCAAGGGGGGAATCAAATTTATAGATGGACTTAAGGTTTCTAATCAGCTGACCTTAAAATAAAGAGATTATCTGTGTGGGCCCAAAGTAATCACAAGGGTCTTTTAAATGGTGAAAAAGGGAAGCAAAAGAATCAGTCAGAACTGGGGAAATTGCATCCAGAGAAAGATACACTGACCCTCGCTGGCTTTGAAGATGGAAGGGAGGGCTCCATGAGCCCAAGAATGCAAATAAAGAGCTAAGAAAAGCAAGAAATGGATCTTCCCCTACCTAAGGCTTTCAGAAAGGAATGAAGCCATGCCCGCACCCTGACTTCAGTCCAGTGAAAGCCATGTCAAACATCTGACCTTTAGAACTGTAAGATAACAAACTTGTGTTGTTTTAAGCCACTAACTTTGTGGTAATTTGTTATAACAGTTAGTTTTTCAGTCATTTGTGATTTTTAAAGGTAAAAGTGTGTGTGTGTGTGTGTGTGTGTGTGTGTGTGTGTGTGTGTGTGTGTTATCAGTGTATATATAATATACACATGTACACACATAAAATTGTGTGTGTGTATTTGCAGTGTTATTAAATATGAGTTTTTAATCATGATGATAGGCCAATATCTCTAAGTTCAGGTAAATTTCTCATCATTGGTTCTTTTTAGGGGTATATAACCCAGTGGTAATATAAAATTACTTGGCAAATCTCAAATCTTAAAATGTAACTCACTTCTGTTGACTTTAAAGAGAGCTGTATAACTAGAGACTCATCTCTGGGGAAATCAAATCTGATTCCACTATACTGAGTGTTTTAGGCAGGAAGTTACCAGAGAATGTCCTCCATGTAAAAAACAAGGAAGGCCTACTGTCCAGGAAAGAAGAGATCCAACACAAGAGCTATAAAAATAATCCTCAGGAATGTACTGAAGAGAGATCCCAAGATGACAATGGAACACCAGAAATGAGAGACTCCATACTAGACAGGCTAGTCTAGGGGAGACAGCTTTGAAAAGTGAAACTAGGTGATAGGAGGTTTGCAGCTCCATTATATTCTTACTAGAGGCCTGGAGCAAGAATTCATGCACCAGTGGAGTTCTTCAGCCTGGCCTGTGAAATCGGGCTGAAACTGGCTCTCTGACATCCCCCAAGGGGTCCCAGATTGTGAGAAGGCACAGGCCAGGCCAAGGGATCCCACTGGTGCACAATTGGGACCAGGGAGGGACACGGGAGGTTGGCCAGCCAGGGAGGGACCACGGGCAGGCTCCAGGGCATATCTGGCCCATCTAGCTCAGTCCTGATCAGCTGGACCCTAGCAGCAAGCTAACCTATCAGTTGGAGCATCTGCCCCTGGTGATCAGTGCACCTTATAGCAAGCAATTGAACAGCCGTAGCATATCATTAGCATATTACACTTTGATTGGTTGAACAGCTGACTGGTCAACCAGACACTTAGCATATTAGATTTTTATTATATAGACTGGTACCAGATAAGCAATCCATTATTGACTGAAACATTGTTATGCAACACATGATTGTGTACTAGGAGAATGAGACATGAGAAGGTTGTTTGTGTGATGGAAGATGGAATTTGAAAGCAACCTAAATCCTTATTTTCCAAAGTGGGAAGTCAAAAAAATAAAGCCTAAGTAAACAAGTATTATTTACAACATCAAAATCTAGAAATAACAAAGGAAATGTGTTCTCTAGTCATTTGGAGGTAAATATGAAAAGAACCAGTGTTATGAGTTGAAAAATGGTTTCTACTGAAGAGAAGGGTAGAGGGGCAATGGGCTGCAATCTCAACAAGTCTCACATGACTGCACCACACTTTTGGTTACATGTGCATAATTAAAATTGAAATTTTACATTTAAAATAAAAGACCAATGAACAGTGTGTTTTAATAAGGACCCATACCTCCTACTTCTGCTAAACTCAAAGCCTTGAACTCTCCAAGAGTTGTTGTTTATATAAATTAGACAGTGGGCTCATTTATCAAACTTTCCCAGTAAATTCGCCATGGAATAAAGAATCTCCAGGTTTGCATTTTGCAAAGAAAATCATTAAACACACCTCATTTCCTTAACCCTCTGAGACTGACACAATTGACCCATATACTCAAAAGTCAGATAGGAATCCAAGTAAGCTACCTGTAAGCCTGGCCTGGAAAATAAGATTTGAATTTGACTTTTCAGTTGAAAAGAGGCTTTTTTCAAATTTTCCCAAAATTGAGACCAAGAATCCCTTGTGGGGAGAATCTGTAAAGCAGCCTGTCCAAGTGTGCTGAAGAGTGCACCCATCATGGCCCCAAGGCCAGATGGGCCTCTGGCCTGTCTTTATGTAGTAGGTGCTGGGCCCTGAACCAGGTTTGCCTTGCATGGGAAGTTAAAAGTAAGACAAGTATGTGTCTACCCTCCAGGGAGACTAAACTGAAAAGGCCAGGGGAGAGGAGGGAGGCACAGGCTGGGGCACCTGAGCTACACATGTGAAGTCTCCTTTCTTTACCTCAGCACATTGCTCCATGACTTTGAAAGAGAATAGGTGAAATGAAAGGCAGAAGCTTTCCCTGCAATAGTTCCAAGAGTCAAAAGTTCTAGCCTTATGAGATTAGAATAAAGAAAGCAAGAGAAATGGGTCTCAGATAGAGAACTAGAAGAAAACAAGTAGCTGCCATCAGTCAGTCAGCAAATTATTTATTGAGTCAATGTCCTACACCAGCCATTGTATGCCAAGATTATTGCATTTCCTGTGCTTTGCAAACTGTGACTTATCAGTAAAACTTAGAGAACCACTGATGTCTAGCTCCCTGACAAAATAAATCCTGTTCCATCTCTCTCTCTCTCTCTCTCTCTCTCTCTCTCTCTCTCTCTCTCTCTCTCTCTCTCTCTCTCTCTCTCTCTGTTCTGGCAGTGTTTCTCTCCTTTTCTTCCCTTTTCAAATCTAGCTACAATATCTATTTGACATAATTTTAAATTTTTTTTACTGATTTTATTTTTTTAGAGAGGGAGGAAAGGTGAGGAATAAAGAGATAGACACATCCATGAGAGAGAAACATCTTTGATCAGGTGCCTCCTTCATGTTTCCTATTCGGGATCCAGCCCACAAACCAGGCATGTGCACTGACTGGGAATCAAACCAGAGACCTCTTGTTTCATGGGTTGATGCTCAACCACTGAGCCACACCAGTGAGGCTATATGACATAATTTTAAAATAACAGTCAAAGCTAAATCAACAGTCAAGCACTAAAAATATAAGCCACAGGAAAACAGATACATTTTTGTTATATTGCAATTTCATATTTTGTCTATTTTGCAGCCAGTAACAAAGCAAACAAATAAAAATGTTCTCTATTACTCCAGAAATACCATTCATGCCTTTTAGAACCTTTAGACTAGAAGAAAGATCCTTCTTTTGAAATTACTTCCATTCCATAAATCATAAATAAAATTATTTCATAAAATGAATTTTTGGCTTCCCTAACATTATGATAGCCTACAGATTTGAAAGAAATGACAAAGAAATGCAGTGGGCATTGAGGTGAACTCTGAAGAAGCAGGGGTGTCCTTTCATGTAGTCAGCCAGTATGAGTACACCACTCACTTTCTGGAAATTAGTAGGAGCACTGGGAGAAACTGAAGAGACTCAGAGTTTATTAGGCATGAAATGAGATTTCAAGGTTCAAATATATAGAAAGCAAGAAGCATAAAAAAATGAAGAAGAGTTAAGACACTTTCCTCTGAATTCTCTCTCTTTTAGGACATCGTAGTGCAAAACTAAAGTAGACTAATGTGTTTGCCAACAAAGTAAGAAAAATACCCTATGCTATCCTTCCTTGAGGGTCCACTGTATTCCAGGCACTACATAGACATTGTTTTGAATTCTCACAAGAACAGTGCTAGGGAAGCATTTCTACCCCCTCCCACAAATAGGGCAAAAGCTCAAGTTGCTTAAGCAACTTGTTCACTTGACTGTTATATACCACTAGGGGCCCAGTGCACGAATCCATGCACCTTGAAAGGAACTGTGGGCCTTGAGGCTGTGGTGAACATGGGGGCAGGTATCAGCCCATTCTCTGCACCCTCACCCAGCCCCTCCCACTGTGACCCCCTGTTCTCTATCTGCCAATGCCCCACTTCCACTGTTGTCACTACCATGAGCTGACGGTGGCAGCCCCGTTCACACCTGCTGAGGCATGGAGCAATTGGGGCTGGCACCAGCAGAAGGTACAAGCAGGGCTGGTACTGTCAGCAGGTGTGAGTGGTGGCTGCTGCCCCAATTGCTCTTTAGAAGCAGGAAGAGGTGGAGAAGCCCTCAGGAGTGATCAGGGTCAGCAGTCGCCTCTGGCACCCACTGATGGAGCCAAGCAATTGGGACCAGTGCCAGGTGCCAGCAGTGGGTGCAAGCAGTGGCTCTGGCACTGGCTTTGGGTGCAAGGGCGGCCAGCACCAGCAGTGGGTGCTGGCAAGGTCATCGACAGCAGCAGGTGCGAGAGGTAGCTACTGGGCCTGATCACCCCTCAGGAGCTGGGGGTAGTGGAGAAGCCCTGGAGGCTGATCAAGGCCAGCAGCTGCCACTAACACCTGCTGATGGTGCCAAGCAACCAGGGCCAGCACGAGGCACCAGCAGCGGTTGTGAACGACCGCTCCAGTGCCAGCAGTGAGTGCAAACAGGGCCAGTGCTGGCAGCAGGTGCATTGAGCAAAGAATTTTCAGTAACCACCAGAAGCTTGCCCTGATGACAGTGACCGGTACCCCACCTTGGTCTGGCAACCTGACTCACCTGTTCCACTATCCCACTGCAGCTGACACCCACCATGTTCTGTGCTCTGTCGCCTGCTGCCAATACCCACCATGTCCCAAATGTCCCTCCTGGTGGTCAGCATATGTCATAGTGACCGGTTGTTCAGTTGTTTGGTTGATTGTTCTGCTGTTTGGTCTGTTTGCATATTAGGGTTTTAGTCAGTATCCTAACCTTGGCCCTTCAGATGCATAGGTTCCAAATTCATCCTCATTCCAAACTGCATGTCTCTGTGTTATATAGGCATCTGAAAATGTTTGTAACTATTTTCTCTCTTTTCTGCATCCAGCACTGCTAGACAGCAGGTCCAGTTCTTGAGTAGAGGAGCTGGGGATTGAGAAATAAAAGAAAGAAAGAGACAAGACACAAAATGGAAGGAAAAAGCTGGGAACCAGGTGGGAATGCTGCCCTCATCTCAGGGAGAAACAGTGACCAAGAGTCAAACAACAGATTTCTTTTATACCCCCAAATACCAGGAAGTTTCACCAAAAGTCAAGACAAAGGAGATTGTTTGCATTCTTGAGTAGGTCTAAACATTCTTGGTGCTTGACTGGATTTACATATCAAAACCCACTACCCAACACCTGGGCTAAAATGAAGGTCAAATTGATAATACCCTTGCCTTTTTGGCAAAGCGTGTTCCCAGGGTGTGGCTTTGCATGTCGCCTTGGCTTTAGCTGACAATTTAAAGAAATGCCCATGTGCTGTCCCAGGCGCTCTCTACAATGTTTGTCAAACTAGTGAATAATATATACACTCTAATATTACTCAACAATAAAAAAAAAAAAGAATAAAATCTTGTCATTTGTGACAACATGGATAGACATAGAGGTATTATACTAAATGAAATAAGTCAGATAGAGAAAGATAAATGCCATATTATTTCACTTACGTATTGAATCTAAGAAAATAAATGTACAAACAAACTCATAGATACAGAGAACAAGTTGATGGTTGCTAGATGGGAGGGAGTTTGGGGGGTAGGTGAAAAAGGTGAAAGGGATTGAGAAATACAAATTGCCAGTTATAAAAATAGTCATGGGGATCTAAAACACAACATAGAGAATATAGTCAATAATACTGTAATTACTATATATGGTGCCAGATGAGTACTAGATTTGTCAGGATAATCACTTTGTAAGGCATATAGTATATATTCACTATTTTGTACAGTTAAAACAAATATAATATTGTATGTCAACTATAATTGAAAAACAAATTTTAAAAAACTAGTAAGTAAATGCAGGAAGTAGGTTCAGAAAGGGGGAATTCCAAAATATAGATTTACAACTATTAGAAAGAAGAAATACATATATGTAAGTCTTAGGTAAGGACTTTTTTTGTTTCTTAAGGAATATACATCTGGAAGCGAGATTGAGTAAAGAAAAGTTGCTAGAGAGTAATCACTATTATTCTAAAATTATCTCTTAGGGCAATAATGAAAGCCATTATGGGAACATCAAAAACTACCTAAAAATAATATTAATGGGAATTTTTGAAAAAAGAAAAACAATCCTGGAAGAAAAACATAGATTATTATTTTGATTCTATTTATTTCAATGATGTTATAACTAAATAATTTATGTGGCTCCTAATAAACTCAAGACTATATAATACTATTGGCCCGGTGCACAAAATTCCTACGGGGGGGAGGGGGGGAGTTGAAGGGGTGTGTGTCCCTTAGCCTGGCCTGCATCCTCTCTAATCTGGGACCCCTGTGGGATCGGGCCTAAACTGGCAGTTGGACAACTCCCTCGCAATCTGGGACTACTGGCTCATAACTGCTCACCTGCCTGCCTGCTTGACCTCCCCTAACCACTCTGCCTGCTGGCCTGCTTTCCCCCAACTGCATCCCCCTGCCAGCCTGATCACCCCCAACTTCCCTCCCTTCCTGGCCTGATCACCCATAACTGCCTCTGCCTAAGCCATGGCTTTGTCTGGAAGGTCATCTGGAATGTCTCATGGCCTAATAAGCATATTACCCTTTTATTAATATAGATAGGATGTGACATACTGCCATAACTATAACATATCTACCAGTATTACCTATGAGAATATGCACTTCATGAGATAGGAAGGCATCTAATACATTACATTGTATATGTTGTAAGTAGTAGGAAATACAGTATCTGTAGCAATAATATACACCCTGTGACTTCCCTTCCTAATTTGGGAATGGTGCCCAGGCCTTTGAACATTTCCTGGCCCCTAGTGTTTGTTTTTTGTTTGTTTGTTTGTTTGTTTGTTTGTTTTTTTGCCATTCAGTGTAACTTATTTACTGTTTATTGCACATGATTTGAAGTCTTTAATTTCTAACCACCAAAGATTCAAAGGACTATTTTTTACATGAATTTTAACATTAACATTAGTGAATTTGTGTATTCATGTGTTTTTATTGAAAACATCTGAATTGTTCACATTGTCATAGATCCTGAACTCATAAGCGTGGACCATGCACAGGCTGGCAGCAAGCCAGGAAGTCTCTCTGCAATCAAACTGATACTCTGTATAAGGAGAAAAGTCATAGCATAACATTTAATGTCCGACTTTAATTCATATAGTATTGGGGACTCAACTGCTTGATTGGTGACGGGGTTGATTATTGGGAGGATTATTCATGAAATAATTAAGGAAAGGGGGGCTCAATATTTCTTCTTGGTTGCTTACTCCTCCCAGCACCTTCATCTCTTTGGGCAGCCTCTTGGGCCACTTTTCCTTCACCTTCTCCTCAGCTTCTTGGGCATCTTCTCCTTCACCTTTACCTCCTTCCTCCTTTGCATCTTCAAATTCTTTCTTGGCACCTTCTTCCTCTTCTTCTCCCTCCTCTTCCTCAGCCTCTTCCTTCTCCTCCTCTTCAGCTTCTCCTTCAGAAGGGGGTTCATCCTTAGTTTCCTCAGCTTTTACAGCCTTAATGGTCTCTTCCACCTCAAACAGCTCCTCCTGGATGTGGCAGGGGTATTAAGAAGGGAAGGAGCAAGCAGACATCAAGTAGGAGCTAGTCTGCAAGCCACCGTAGGCAGATCACCAAAGACCTGGGAACTCTGGGAGTAGCCTCTGGCTATGCTTCCCATGCTGGTGAAACTGAGCAGGGTCTCTTCATCTTCCAAGAGTTTCCAGTAAGCTGCAATGTCAATGTCCAAAGCCATCTTCACATTGAGGAGGTCCTGGTATTCTTTTAAGTATCGTGCCATTTCACTCTTTGTAGTTCTCAGCTCATTTTCTAATTTGTTGATCATGTCCTGCACAGCACTAACATCAGAGTTCTGCTTATCCTCCAGCTCTGGCAGCTGCTTTCCCAGTGCTTCATTCATGCCCCGGCATGTTTCCATCTCCAGGATCTTGATGACTCTGCAAAGGGAAAGCACCTTAGGTAGAAAAGTCCATGCAAATATAAGGCCATGGGGCCAGGTTACATCAGGAAAAAGCAAAAAGGTAGAAATTTGAAGAACTGTGAATAAGTCTGAAGAAGGTTAAACTCCTCCTGGGAGACAGGAACCATGTCTGGCAAGATTGCTTCATGAGGGTTCAGTACATTCTTGGAGTGACAATCAGGCCTCACATCACAAGAGCAGGTTTATATGGCAGAGGATATATTTGTGGACTTGGAGGTGACGGTGGTAGTGATGATGGCAGTTGTGATGATGACTGTAGTGATCTGCTGTAAGGGTAATGGAATAGGAAGAGCATACTTAGCAGGAAAGGCAGATCATTGGAAAGGAAATGGAAATCCTGCATTCTTCCTATACCATATTATTGGTGAAAGTCTATCCTATTTCTACTTAAGGAATGCAGCATCAAAGATGGTATTAGACACAGGGGAGATCATGTAATTGATAATTCAGTCAATTTAATAGTTAGCTAACCTAATTAAAGAAGGCAATGAATTTAATGAGAGTGATCAGGCTTCTTTCAAACAAAAGAAGACCCAATTAGAGACAAGTAAAACTGGTTACAAGGAAACAACCTAAGATGTATAATTAACGTGTAGTACTTAATGTCATAGGATAGAATTAATGGATAGTATTAATTTAAGTAGAACTGTAAGATTTAAAAAGCATTTGGCACTTAACGTGAATAAGCAATGTTATTAGTATCTAATATCCCCAGAGATAAGTATCATTATCATTTGTTAATTTCATTTAAGATGCTGAAATATAAATTCCATTGTTTGCCGTTATGAAATTCGGTGCATCTGAGGATCTTATCCTATCTAATAAAAGAGTAATATGCAAATTGACTGTACCTTTGCTACACCCAATAAGCCATCCCCACAAGCCACACTCACAAGCCAATCGCAGGGTGATGGCCAGGTACCCAGTTCTTCAAATTTCTACATTTTTGCTTTTATCTGATATAACCTTAGCCCCATGGCCTTATATTTGTATGGACTTTTCTACCTTAGGTGCTTTGCCTTTGCAGAGTCATCAAGATACAGTGCAAATGCCACATCCTCCATGAAACCTTCCCTGTTCTCTTGTCTGACTGTAATTACTGTCTCTTCTAAACCCCCTTATCTGCACATCCTTTAAGTTAATTATCATCTGGCCTTTTATGCTAATAGTCCATGTCTTCCATAGAGTGAAGTTTAATAAATGTTTATTGATGGAATGAATGAATAAATGAATTCATAGTGTTGATCTCAGATTAGGTTGCAAGAGTTACATGACTTACTCCTCCATTGGAAAGAGAACAGAAGCGCCATATACATATTTATATTCTTCTGGAACCCTTTATAGTAAATCCCATAAAACAGATACTCATTGTATGTCTACTAATTCAAAATAAAAATCATATCCTGATGGAGACTGAATGATTGCTGTAAAAAAGGTGAGGAGTGAGAATATTGTTATAGCAGCAATGTTTAAAAATATATAAATGCCTTTTAAGATATAACTCATCAATGGCCCTGACCTTCCCACCTCAGCTTGGCATTATGAAATCAATTTTTAAAAATAAAGAAAATCGCCCCATAGCTTTGGAGGGGAGATTACTGAGCCTTGATTCTGAGAAGAAGAAGAGATCACATCACTTGGCTCCCCATTCAGTGATACTATAAACTTATCTGAAAGATATGGCAAGAGAACAGCTTTCTACACTCTGTTCTCTCTCTTCTCGGGATCTATAGGCCTGCAAGTATTAATGGAGCAAAAGTTGTCTCCCTGGTAGGCAGCACACAATGGTCAGTACTTAATGGTCCCAGTGCCTTTAAATAGCATCCATAATTATGGGGTGGGAAGAAGCAAGTACATAACATCATGAAAAGAACTTAATCTGAAGAATCCAACCAATCTCAATTTGAATCCTGGATCTAGTATTTTCTAAAAGTCACTTAACTGCTTGCAGTCTCAGCTCCCACATCTGAAAAAAAAAAAAGGGATAACATCTTATAACCCATGAGATCACTAGAAGTATTTGAATTAGATAAATGGATAGACAGACAAACATTCTCTAGAACAATGCCTAGCATTTCATAAAAAAAAATGATATAGTGTTTTCAACTTTGTCAGGAGTCTTAATTGGAATGGATCTTATATTTACCAAATTTAGAACTCAAAGTAGTTTGAGATTTTAAACAAACACTAATATAGATCTATCAAAGTTCTGAGGCTACCCAAACTATTGTGTTAATATTAAGTAAACCAGAGATCAGGGGAGTAAATATTTGTAGCAAATACAAGCTCTATTTTGTCTTAGAAGTGAGAAGTGACTCATATGTTGCTGCATGTTCAGACAAAATGGAGTTGAGGAAGAAATCTCTTTTTATCCAGTTATTAAGTAAAGCTTTGGGAAAGAGGTGAAATAGGGGAAGGAAAAGGCCTAGTTCAGCTAAGAATAGGTGGCGTTTCCAGGAACAGGGTATAAGGATCTAAAATGAGAGCTCATAGGAACTACAGTAAGAAAGATAAGAAACACCTGGGTTTCTTTTCCTGGTGTGTGCTTGCACAATCTCTAGTTACATGGAGAGACTCAGTCTTTAATTTACTCATCTGTTCTTTCATTCATTCATTCATTCATTCAGTCAGTCAGTCAGTCAGTCATTTAACAGGTATTTAGTAGGAACTATGCGCTAAGCAGTAAGTCCTGAGAACATCATAGAGAGCACGGAGATGGGGGGATAAGCAATCTCTTGAGTGTATATAAGCTATAAGAAAACACTTGGTTCTGCCCTGGACGAGTGGCTCAGTTGGGTGGAGCATTGTCCTGTACACCAAAAAGGTTCAATTCCCGTTGAGGGCACGTACCTAGGTTTTGGGTTCAATATCTGGTTGGGGCTTGTACCAGAGGTAACCAATTGATATTTCACTCTCACATCAATGTTTCTATCTCATCAATAAAAACATATCCTAAAGAAAGAAAGAAAGAAAGAAAGAAAGAAAGAAAGAAAGAAAGAAAGAAAGAAAGAAAGAAAGAAAGAAAGGAAGGAAGGAAGGAAGGAAGGAAGGAAGGAAGGAAGGAAGGAAGGAAGGAAGGAAGGAAGGAAGGAAAGAAGGAAAGAAGGAAGGAAGAAAACTGCTCTATATAATGAGGATTTGACTAAGTAATTATCTCTTCCATCTCCAAAACTGTGATTATAAGTGATAAAACTCACTTTGCCAATTTTCACTTTGCATTTTGGCAAAGGTCATCCAATACCCCATTTCCAACATTCAACACATCTAATATCCCTGAAGAACTGGTTATCATCTATGTATGCACTTGTATGTACACTTGTCCCCACAAGTCTGCAGGCTTAATCACATATACACATGCCTGGGAGTGGCACAAAGTACTCAGGGAATGTGGACATTAAAAAATTATTTTGAGAAATAATCATGGGATTAAGATCATGCATTAAGGTAAATATGCAAATAATTACATCAAGTATTTACTCTTTTTTATGAAATAATATATCCTTTAGGGACTAAATATTTTATCTTTTTCTCTTCAATGGTTGATTTTCCTTTATAGCTATAAAATGAAAACAATGAGTAATTATGATTTTCAAAAAAATCTCAAGTAAATTCAAAATTGCTTAAATGCTAAAACTACCAGTACTTTTTCCTTGTTGTGTTTGAGTCACTCATCTCAGATACATTGGTCACATTCATTAAGGCTGAACCTTATTTTATTAAATACTGAATATTTATTCTCATATAAGGGTATCTGGAGTTCTGCCAGAGCATTAGAATAAGCTCAATCTGCTCTGAACGTGACAAACTACATGATTCCTATGTGAAAATTGCCCTTCTTCATTCAAAGTCAGATAGCATGAGAGTTGATATGACTCACAGCTTCCCGACACTGGTGGAACTAGTTTACATATACAGTCCCTTGAATACCATCAGAGATGAATTTGATTCTTCCCAAGTACAAGCAACCTTTAGAAGATCTCTTTCTAGATAAGTTTAGCAATAAAATTAGATCAGTCAAAATCAGGAAAAGAGCTGAGAAAGTTGTTTTGTTAACCACCATGTTGTACCTAGACAAGTCAATATTTAAACTTTCTTACACAGATATTTATACATCAAAGCGGCTTGGTAATATTAATTTTGGTGAGGAATATCAACATCTTGATGATACAAGGGAACATGCAGAGACATATTTAAACTACAAAGGAAGCCACAGATAGATGATCAATAGTATGTTATGTGACGCCCAGGAGGTCAGGTTACATTTCTCTACTTCTTTGAAATGTTGCCTTTTTTCTCAGCAGTCTCAAATTCTAAAACTATTCTATATGTTCTTTTTTTATTTCCTTTGGTTAACCATCACCCAAGAATATTTTTCCATTGATTTTTAGAGAAATTGCAAGAGAGATGAAGAATGAGAGAGAGAGAGAGAGAGAGAGAGAGAGAGAGAGAGAGAGAGAGAGAGAAACATCAATGTGAAAGAGACCTCCTCTATTAGTTGCCTCCTGCACTGGCCCCTACTGGGCCAGGAATTAAACCTGCAACTCATGTATGTACCCTTGACCAGAATTGAACCTGAGCTCCTTCAGTGGGTGGGCTGATGCTCTAACCACTAAGCACACAAGCCAGGGCTGTTCTTTTTTAAAAGACCCTGACTGTTGGAACCATGGTCCAATGTGTCTCAATATTTACACAGATAAATAGAATGAGTACACGGAAAGAAAATACACAATAAAGTCCAATAGAATTACATTAGGACCCTGCTGTGTAAATTACTTAATTTTCTTCCACCCAAATTTCTTCATCTGTTAAAAAAAAAAAAAAAAAAAAGATAATGACCTGGGGCTGGGAGGAGGAGGGAAAGGGAGGGGGGAATGAGAAATATCTGTCATCTGGACTACTATCCATAATAAAAAAATTTTTAAAAAGATAAAGAACTAATAAACACTCTAGAGCAAAGGCCTATTAATACAGTGGCTAAGAATCAGATCTCATCTTGCTAAGCTTGGAATCACCCTGTAGCAAATGCCCCAATACCCTGTAGCAATACCCAGGAGACAAGACACATCCCAGATTCTTTTTTTTTTAATTTAATAAATCTTTATTGTTCAGATTATGACAATTTTCCTCTCCCCCCACCCCCATAGCTCCCCATCACCTGGTACCCACCCCACCCTCTGCCCTTACCTCCCCTCCACTGTCCTCATCCATAGGTGTACGATTTTTGTCCAATCTCTTCCCACACCCCCTATACCCTTTTCCCCCTGAGAATTGTCAGTCTATTCCCTTTCTATGCCCCTGATTCTACTATATTCACCAGTTTATTCTGTTCATCAGATTTTTAATTCACTTGATTTTTAGATTCACTTGTTGATAGATATGTATTTGTTGTTCACAATTTTTATCTTTACCTTTTTCTTCTTCCTCTTCTTAAAGAATACCTTTCAGCATTTCATATAATACTGGTTTGGTGGTGATGAACTCCTTTAGCTTTTCCTTATCTATGAAGCACTTTATCTGACCTTCAATTCTGAATGATAGCTTTGCTGGGTAGAGTAATCTTGGTTGTAGTTTCTTGCTATTCATCACTTTGAAATTTTCTTGCCACTCCTAGCTGGCCTGCGTAGTTTCTGTTTAGAAATCAGCTGACAATTGTATGGGTGCTCCCTTGTAGGTAACCAACTGTTTTTCTCTTGCTGCTTTTAATATTCTCTCTTTATCTTTTGCTCTTGGCATTTTAATTATGATGTGTCTTGGTGTGGTTCTCTTTGGATTCCTATATTTTGGAGTTCTGTGCACTTCTTGGGCTTTTAAGTCAATTTCTTTCACCAGGTGGGGGAAGTTTTCAGTCACTATTTCTTCGAATAGGTTTTCATTATCTTGCTTTCTCTCTTTTTCTGGCACCCCCATAATTCAGGTGTTTGTATGCTTGAAGTGGTCCCAGAGGCTCCTTACACTATCTTCAATTTTTTTTAATTCTTTTTGCTTTTTTCCAGATGAGTGGTTTTTGTTTCTTTGTATTTCAAATCTTTGACTTGATTCTTGTGGTCCTCTACTCTGCTTTTAGGTCTCTGTATAATATTTTTTATTTCAGTCAGTGTATGCTTAATTTCTAGTTGGTCCTTTTTCATATCTTTGAGGGTCTTGTTAAATTTACTGGCCTTTTCTAGGAACCTCTTAAAAAACCTTATATCTGTGGTTTTGAACTATATTTCCAGTCAGTTTTTTTTCCTCCATTTCTTTCAGTTGTGATCTGTTTCTTTGTATCTGCATTTTCCCTGTTTCCCTGAGTTGGCTGAATAGCTTTGTGTGGCAGGTGTCCTCTAGGGACAGTGGCTCAGCCTCTCCAATTACCTGAGGTGGATAATCTTGGTGCACCTCTGTATGGGCTGCACTGTCTTGTTGTAGTTAAGCCTAGATTGCTGTTGGTATCATGGGGAGGGGTTGGCCTCCAGGCCAATTGGCTGTGAGTATCAGCTGTATCTACACTAGGAGAACCTCTGTGCTCAGCATGGAGTCTCAGGGCTGAGCAGTCAGCCTTGGTTTCTCGTCAGCCCTGCTCTAAGCAGTGCTTGGGTCTCCATGTCCCACAGCAATGGCTGCATGCACCTCTGAGATAAAACTGCCCTCGAGTTTTGCCCACTGCCAGCCCAAACGAGAGAGCCAGCCAAGCGCCCTCTCAGCGAGCTTGCACACCTCTCCAGCCTGCGCCCTCTCCAATCTGGGACCCCTGGAGGAATGTCCGACTGCCCTCACACAATCCAGGACTGCTGGCTCCCAACTGCTCACCTTCCTGCCTTCCTGATTGCCCCTAACCACTTCGTTCTGCCAGCCTGATCACTACCTAACCACTCCCCTGCCAACCTGATTGATGCCTAACTGCTCCCCTGCCAGCTTGTTTGCCCCTAACTGCCCTCCCATACAGGCCTGGTCATCCCTAACTGCCCTCCCCTGCAGGCCTGGGTCCCCTCCAAATGCCCTTCCCTATAGGCCCAGTCACCCCCCAACTGCCCTCCGCTGCTTGCCTTATTACCCGCAACTGCCCTCCCTTGCAGGCCTGGTCCCTCCCAACTGTCCTCCCCTGCTGGCCATCTTGTGGTGGCAATCTTATGTCCACATGGGGACAGTCATCTTTGACCACATGGGGGCAGCCATCTTGTATGTGGAGTGACAGTCAATTTGCATATTATTCTTTTATTACATAAGATTAGGTAGGCTAGAGGCCTGGTGCATGGGTGGGGGCTGGCTGGTTTGCCCTGAAGGGTGTCCCAGATCAAGGTTGGGGTTTCCTTGGGGTGTGGGGTGGCCTGGGTGAGGGGACTCTGGTGGTTTTCAGGCTGGTACACCCCCTGGCAACCCAAGTGGAGGCCCTGGTATCTGGGATTTGTTTATCTTCTATAACTGAGACTTTGTAGCCTTGAGCAGAGCCAAACCTCCTGCTCTCTCCTGCTCCATGGCTGCAGCCATTTTTGTTGGGATTTATTTATCTTCTATAATTGAAACTTTGTAGCTTTGAACAGAGGCCAAGCAGTCCAGGGCTTTGGAGGCTTGGCTTCTTCTATTGCCAGAGAAACCCAAGCCTCCTGCTCTCTCTGTTGCGCAGACATCTTGGTTGGGTTAATTTTCATACTTGATCCTGATTGGTTGGTGGGCATGGTTTGTTTGTGTAGCAGAGGTATGGTCAATTTGCACATTACTCTTTTATTATATAATGCTTTGACAGCTTCACTGACTATCTCCATGAGGGACACATCCAAATACAGGGTCAAGAGTGTAAAACTTTTAAAATCTTTGATACATATTAAATTGCATTTCCAGAAATGTATACCAATTTACAGTCTCACTCATAAGTCTGATAGTGCCTGCTTGCTTAATTGTTCTTTTGCCCAAATTGAAGATGGTCATTTTAAGTATATTTCTAGTTTTATAGTAAAAATTATCTATCGATGTTTAATTTGCATTTATTTGAATTTAGTAAATTGCAACATTTCTCCCTAAGTTTATGTGTCTTTTGAAGTTTTTCTTCTGCATATTATACACTCATATCCTTTAAATTGATCACTTTGGAAATTAACATTTAACATTGAAATGATAACCATAATAGCAGTAGTAGCTAACATGAATTGTGCTAAGTGGTGCATTAAGCAATTGACAGATTAATCTTCACAACCTTATTAGTAATACTCAGTGTTCAGAGAAGAACATTTAGGATTAAAAAGATGAGGTGACCTGCTTCAAGTTACATAACTAGTCAGTGCATGAACGGGAATTTGACATTCTGACTCCAGAGCCCACTAAATGTAATCAGATTTAGTAATTTGAGAAGAAAATAAGTTTGGAGACCATGGAAAAGTTTGAAATGTAAGATCTGAATTTACTCAGGTAAGAATTTACTAGGACAAATAAATCCACTGCAGAAATGTTATTTTAGCAATTTAACTACTCTGCTTAATTGAATATCTATTAAGGGTAAAGGTTCTCAGAAGACACTGTGGGGAAATACAAAGAATGGCTTGACAAGCTCATTTCTAACATGTGAACACTAAGCTTGTCACCCCACATATGGCTGCCTATTATCAGATGGAGAGATCTGCTAATTTTAAATTTTCCTGAATTATATGTAAACTTTAATCACTATATTTAAGAAGAAATGTTAGAAGAAAACTATGGGGTGCCTAAAAAGATGTTTTGGAGAGAGAAAAACATCGGTACAAGAGACACATCCATTGGTTGCTTCCCATATGGTCAGGGTCAGTGATCAAGCCTGCAACTGAGGTCCGTGCCCTGGCTGGAATCGAACCCAGGATCAGTTGGCAGCCAACAAAATGAGGTTGGGTCCTGGTGACCTCTGTATCTGGCCCATGGTCCTTGCTCTGCTCATGTCTGTCTAACTGCCTGCAACACTAAGAAGGTCTGAAAGTCACTGGACCAACCACGGCCACCTGGGAGAACCAGAGCTCCTGGTGTTGTGCCCAGAGGCCATAGCCTCAGATCCCCCTGTGCCCATGAGCCTAGAGGTGAAGTTGGGGGTCCTGGTTCTCCTGCTAGTGCTCACTCTCATCTGCAGGCTGGTGTCTATCTGTGTGTTACTGTTACTTTGACCTGGAGCTAACTTGGAAGCCTCAACCTTCTGCCAGAAAGCCCTGAGCCTTGTACACTGTTTAGTAGGGGTGAGGGTTGATAGGTTCTGGTCACCTATTTCCTGGCCCTGCTGCCTGACTACCTGTCTGCCATAGATGAGGCCCTGCAGATGATGCTCATTTCCCCTACAAGAGTTCATCCTGGCCATGGGTTTCTTCTTGGTCCTGATGATGGAACAGATCACACTGGCTTATAAGGAGCAGTCAGTGCTACCACCTCGAGAGGAGACAAGAGCACTGCTGGGAACAGTGAATGGTAGGCCGCAGCACTGGCACGATGGGCAAGGCCTCCCCCAGGCAAGCAGAGCTATGCAGCTCCCTCAGCCCTGCATGCCTGTGAACTGGTCTTCTCCCTGGCTCTACACTCGGTGTTCAAGGGACTGGCGGTGGAACTACAGTGAGACCAGGCTCGGGCCATGGAGCTGTGTCTGGCGTTGCTGCTCCATAAAGGTATTTTGGCTGTCAGCTTGTCCCCTGAGGCTGATACAGAGCCACCTGTGAGCAAAGACAGTGGCTGGCTGTGGCATTCTCTTCTCATGCATGACATCTCTGGGCATTGGGCTAGGTGCAGCGCTGGCAGAGTGAGCTGGCCCACTGCACCAGCTGGCCCAATCTATGCTGGAGGGTATGGCAGCTCACACCTTTCTCCATATCACCTTCTTGGAAATCCTGACCCAGGTGCTGGCCACTTCTGAGCCAATGATCCTCAAGGTCATTCTGTTCCTATCAGGCTTTGCCCTACTTACTGGCTTACTCTTCATTCAAGCCTTGGGGACTTCAAGAGGGGCAGGAGATATTGGGTACCAAGTGCCTTTGATCCACCTCCCCTCCTCAGGAATTAGGAAGAAAAGTACTGAGAGGTGGGGATGGAGCCTTTGGAACAATTTGACCAGTGGGAAACAAGTAAGTAGACAAAAGCCTGGTCCCCAGGCTCAAGGAATAAGACATGGTCAAGTCATTAGAGACCTGGTCAAGAGACATTAGTATTAGGGACAACACTGAGTGCTATAATCAGGCAGACACTACACAGGAACAAACTGACACTGGGGAGGCTAAAGCTGGGCATGGTACCCAGGTGCTTTGGGATGGAAATAGAGAGAACACAGGCCCAGAGTCAGCAGTTCTCTTGTTTCTAGTCCATTTCACCCCTCTGTCATTTGGAGTGGACCCTTCCTAATTTTCTTAGCTCCAACTCTTACATCTATTTTCTTATTTCCTTCTCCCAAGACACTAGTGCCAAGTGGCCTCTTCGTGCCAATATTGGTACCTCCTCTGGCTTCTCCAGTTCAGATCACTCTATTTTTTAAAGTGCCAAATAAGATCCCTTCCTCTTTCTCAAAGTACAGTGATGCCCTGAGCCCTGCTCAGCACCTCAGAGAAGGGCTCCTCTTGCTCCTTATTTTAGTCCCATTCTGGGGTGAGCCAGAAATGTTTGATGAGCTGGAGGAGAGGGAAGGTTGGAAGATCTGCGGGCCTTACCATTGTTGCACCCTGGAACGCGAATATGGTACACTCAGGAAATAAGTAGTACTTAGACTTTAATATTTTTCCTAATATCATAAATGTTTGTAGAAAGGACGGTAAGGTCCCTTCCTTCCTTTCTCAGAGCCAGTCTCTGACCTCTTGGTTGTACTTTCTATGGCAGATTCGTATATCCCCAACTGCATCATGAGCTGTGACCCTGCCCAAGGCAGCTTTTGCTTCATTAAATGTCTCTTGCATTTCAGGATCAAAGTTTCACTCAAAGTAAGTCGATGGCTTTGCCTGTGACAGTAATCAGGGACACTTCCTCCACAAGAAAGGACAGAGGAATTAGGTGAGGACTCCTGAAGGTTGTAGAAGTCTCTGCCAACCAGGAATATTCTGTTGACAATGAGGGGCAGCCAATACAAGTAGATCCCCTATCACCTCTGAGTGAAGATGAACCAGAAAACTGCAAACTTACATTGCTTATAAAAGTAGCTGCTTCCTGTATTGACCATCAACACTTTTAAGAGACATAAATAGTTCTTGGAAAGTTGAAAATGATAAAGGCACTGCAGGCCTGAAGTATAGCAGGAACTTGGTTACAGCCCCAAAGGCAGATCAGGGATGTCATTGGGAGAGCCCACTTCTCATCTTGGGAAGAAAATGGACATGAGTCATGTTATACGAGAGGCCTGGTGAATGAATTCGTGCATGGGTGGGGTCCCTCTGGGTGGCCTGCAGGGATCAAGACTAAACCCACAGTCCAATGCAGCCTGCAGCTCCTACCTCCTACTCCTGTTCATCCTGGTCCCACTGTGCCTGCTGTGGTCAGAGAGGCCTTCACTGCTGCAGCTGCACTGTCAGCCATGAGCCCTGCATCTGGTGCCCTTCCAAGAGGAGTGGCCTGTGAGATAGGGCTGAAACTGGTTCTCCAACATTCCCCGAGGGGTCCCAGATTGTGAGAGGGTGCAAGCCTGGCTGAAGGAGCCCACTGGTACACGATTGGGCTGGGAAGGGACTGCAGGAGGATTCCAGGGTGTGTCTGTTCCATCTTGCTCAGCCTCAATCCACCGGCTAGACCCCAGCAACAAGCTAACCTACCAGTCAGAGCACTTGCCCCCTGGTGGTCAGTGCATGTCAAGCAAGTGGTTGAGCATTCCTAGCATATCATTAGCATATTATGCTTTGATTGATCGTTTGGTCTATTTGCGTAATACCCTTTTATTAGGATAATACTTCAGGGCGTGCTATACTCATGCCGCCTTCAATCTTCAAAAGGACAGGTGCTTTTTAGAAGCACTGTATATCAATAAAGCTGTTAAGGGGGAAAAAAGGGCAACTGGAAACTTTTCTAGTCAAGCATAAATTTATAGGAATTAATATAATAATTATTATCATAATAAAAATAGTTGTAATTTGATAAACTTTGCTATGTAGCAGACATCATGCTAAATAGGTCACATCGGCTATCTTTTTTATTGCTCATTAATAACTCTTTGAGGTAGATACTATTGTTATCTCCATTTCACCATATAGACATTAAGTAATGGGTGCAAAGTGTCACAGCTAGTAGATGGCAGGAGCTGAGATATAAACCAGATCTATCTCGTGGCAAACAGCAAGAGTTTAATTGTTACCCTGACTTTTTCCTCTGAATTAGGCAAGAATAGTTTTGTTATTAATAGGTTAATATGGCCAAAACCAGTTTGGCTCAGTGGATAGAGCATCAGCCTGTGGACTGAAGGGTCCTGGGTTTGATTCCAGTCAAGGGCATGTACCTTGGTTGTGGGCACATCCCCAATAGAGGGTGTGCAGGAGGCAGCTGATGGATGTTTCTCTCTCATCAATGTTTCTAGCTTTCTGTCCCTCTCCCTTTCTCTCTGTAAAAAATCAATAAATATATATTTTTTAAATAGGTTAATATGATATTGCTACAGACACTTTAATATTTATACTATATGTATATCCAAATATATACAGAGTGGGGGGAAATAGATTTATGATTGTTTATATGGATAATAATACAATCCTATATAATAAGGCCTAATATGCAAATCGACCAAATGGCAGAATGACCATTTGGTGAGCCGGTGGTGCCAGGGCAGCCAAGGCTGGTGCCAGCAGACAGAGGGAGGGGATATAAGTTGGGGGTCAGCAGTGACCAGTGGCAGTGGTGGAGGAGTGATGGGGGAGGCTGGAACTGGTCATTCCCTGGCCGGTGACATCCCCCCTGATCACCCCACTAGTCGGCTCCCACAGTGGGAAGCCACCAGCAGCGACAGCAGCAGTTAGGTGATGGAGAGCAGGGCCAGAGCTGCTCCTGGTGGTCAGTGTGCTCACACAGGAATGTCCTTGGGGAGCGGGACTAAACCATCAGTCAGACATCCCCCAAGGGCTCCCAGACTGCAAAAAGGCACAGGCCCAGCTGAGGATCCCCCCTCTCCCCCTCCCAGTGCATGAATTTTCATGCACCAAGCCTCTAGTAATTATTAAATAATAATAGAAGAATAAACTCTTTCATGTACTCACAACTGTAAACCTACTTTGCCCCACCCTATATATGTACGTATGTATATTTTCCTCATTCTTGTAACTTTCTTATTCGTATTTTCTTCTTGCATCAGTTTTCTTATTTATTAATTTATTTGCTTCTATTTAGTAGATCAAATCATAAAGAGAGAGCACAACCGAGACCGGTTTGGCTCAGTGGATAGAGCGTCGGACTGCGGACTGAAGGGTCCCAGGTTCGATTCCGGCAGGGGCATGTACCTTGGCTGGGGGGGAACATCCCCAGTAGGGGGTGTGCAAGAGGCAGCTGATGGATATCTCTCTCTCATCAATGTTTCTGACTTTCTATCCCTCTCCCTTCCTCTCTGTAAAAAATCAATAAAATATATTTTTTAAAAATATAATAATAAAAAAATAAAGAGAGAACACAAATAAATGAAATAAGCAAGTTACCTTACTTACATATATTACTTTAGAATCTAAAGAGTTAACAAACTAACAAGAATAAATACACTCATTACTAAGTACAAAATTAGCTCTGAAGCAAAATGCCTTGAATACTTAATGACATTGTCCACATTTCAGTTTGAGTAAAGAGAGGAAGTCGAATACATAGCATACCTAAAATGGTTTTACCAATAACAGCTATTACCACAATAGAATCAATTCCTAGGTTTTGAAATTCTAAAGGCATTGCACAGAGCAATTTCTGTGAAAGCTCTTTAGTCAGCAAAAGTGATTAAGAACTTTGCTATACAGCTTATTCACAAGGGCCCCTGAAAGCAGAGGGCCCACTCACAATGAGTCAGTGGGTCAGCCTGAATCATAAGAAAGAATGCACCTGACTGAATCACCAATTCCACTTCCTGTAGCACCTGGTTTTCCTTGGAGCATTGCCATTCACGAACTGCTCCAGCCAAGGCCTTCTTAGTTTATGAAATCTGATAAGGTCACAACTGGAAGTAGTGTGGTAGTGAGACTCACTAGAGTTTTGGTGCGAGAGTCAAGAAATCCATTCAATGCCATCAGGAACCAAAACATGTAGGTCTATACAGTTTTATGATGCATGCATCATAAGCTCCCAGTCATTTTAGACAGCCATTGCAGTGGAGCACAGGTAAGCATACAGGAAACTGCTCATATATATCCAAGTAAATACCAACATGTTATATTTCAAAATGACTGAGGTATAAAGTGTCTGATAAATGTGGCTGCTGAACTGGTGACTCAATTAACACAGTTCTGGCATGAGAATCACCCTATGTGCTAGGCAGCCTGAGAGCCTCTCAGTGTCTTCTTCCCAGAGTTTTGAGCCAGTCTCCTCACTTCCACCTGGGCAGGACTAGTAGGGAGCTCTCATCTGTATGAGCTGGAGAACAATCACTTAGATGAAAATATTTTTAGATCATATTTTTGTTTCAACTTGAGAAAGGCAAATAATGAGGGAAGAAGAGAGAGAGATTGCTCAAACCACTACATGTTTACATTTACCTTAGTGAATAAACCAGGCTATGAAACCTGTAGATTCAAACCACTAATATCAGTATGCCAATTGGTTCTTCTGAGTAGATTTATGTTAATTTGGCTGCTAAGGAGTGATCTACAAATCATTTTCAATGAAAATTTAACTGTCAGGAAGGTTGGAATGATTGACTTGGCAGATCAATACACTTTCTCCCATAGTCAAGTAATGTGGAAAGTCAAATTTGCTGAAGGTTGTTTTGGGAGCAGGAACTGAATCAAAACACGAGGCCTGAGCAAATCTTAGGTAGCATGAGACTCTAGGCCAGTAGAGGAGAATCTTACCGCGTCTCTCTCGACAATTTTAACTTTGGTGACTAGGCATTTTCTAATATTCTACAGTGCATGAGCCTTGTTATTTTCACAAATGCTTTCTCCAGTACAGGATAAGTTTATGTTTCCTATCCTGAATTATAAAGTTACAGCCACATTTTAGTTCTCCTTTCTAATATTCCTCTTCAGTTTATCTTGATTGAAATGTCAGTTGCTTCCAAAAGCTCTATAATTGGATATCTAATCATGTGCACTATATAAGAATTTTCCAATTTTTACTTTAAGAAAAACTTAGGAAAGAAATAAAGTTTTGAAACTTTATTTTCAAAATCTTGGGGGACACTTCACCATCTTTCCCAGATATTGACCACAGCTTTTAATTTCAACTAAAGATCTACATCAGAAAATTAACAAAAAGTAAGTAAATTGTGTACATCTCAGACAATAAATACTAAAATATTGTATTTATTGCCTGGCTGGTATGTTTCAGTGGTTGAACCAGAAGGTCACAGTTTGATTCCCAGTCAGAGCACATGCCTGATTTGTGGGCTTAATCCCCACTGTGGGCCATGCAGGAAGCAGCCAATCAATGATTCTCTCTCATCACTGCTGTTTCTATCTCTCTCTCCCTCTCCCTTCCTCTTTGAAATCAATAAAAGATATTTAAAAAAATAAAAAATTGTATTTATTATAAGGAAGTATTTTTTAGATGCACACACACACACACACACACACACACACACTCATTATTTCTGCACAAATGGAAAATGAGGAACATGTCCTTTACTGCTCAAGTTGACCTTATCCATAAGGCTAAAAAAATGAATGCCTGATCAGGCAGGACCTTCCAGAGTATTCATAAGATTTTGGCTATGATACTGTAACTGCTTTACAGCAGAGATTTCAAAAATCTTTGCTCAAGAATAACAACTGCATTGCTAAATGGGTCATGCCTGATTGTTCTGTCTGCTTCTCTTCCTGCTTTGTGGACAAATTCTTATTTATGCAATCATGACATTTAAGTACTAGATGAGACCTAAAGAAATTCCAGTTAAGCCTTCTGCTTCAACCCAACACCACATCAGATTACCAGGGCTTACCTTTTCAATTTTTAAAGATTTCCTAAAGCAAAGACCTACAATTTCCTTCCCTAGTAAGTTCTAGAGTTTAATCAAGACATTATTTACTTCTTGTGTGTATACATAAGCTTTCTTGCGGCAACTTAAGCCCATTTCTATATTTGACATGTATTGAAATAGAGAACAAATACTTGTTCTTTAATAAATAACATTCTATAGACTTGAAAACGCTTAAGTTATCCCTAATTGCTTTTCCCCCAGATTAAATTCCCCACCGTCCTTTAATTTTTATTTATTTATTCTACTCCCCAACATTTTAATTATCTCTGCTTCTCCCTAGATGCTTAACAAATTTTGTAAATTCCATGTAAAATACAGAGATCCAACTACACTTAAAATGGTGTAATAAACCTCTAATAATTTCCCCAAATAAATATTTTATCCCATCCCACTTATAATTAAGTTGTGACTAGATCTTCTAATATGTTGACTTAGGGAGGAAAAGAAGCCGTAACCTGCTGACTTTCCTATGGCTCTCTTATTCGCCTTCAATTTGGGATGACTGAAGCTTAGACTTTCCTCTAATATCCCCCATTACCTTTAGTGTATTTACCTTTCTCAGTTAAGAATCAGCAGTCAACCAAAGCATTGAGTTCTACCCTGCTACCTACATTCCAAATTGTGCCAATGTGTCTGAAGTCACTACCTCAGAAGTTGGTGCTAATTCAAGTCTATGCCAAATATCTGGTCTTTTCTTTATGATCTCCCGGGAACATTCCCATGAGCAGCTTCACCCTAGTGATCAGATTATTATGATTATTGCTCAGCAGTTGAATAATGATTTTAACCATCAGGTCTACATAGAACCTTGAAATGAGAAAGTTGTAAGCAGTACAAAGAGATGCTTAGGAGAATGGCTCTCAAAATTACAAGGAACATAAAAAAAGAAATGCTCCATGATCATTAGAACCTGGGGAGATTATTCTAGCTATTTTTCATGAAAATTCCTATAGACACAATTGGATAAAGGTAAGGAATGAAAGAATGAGTAGGAATCCAAGATAAAAATTAAAAAGGTAAAATCTGATTTAATTTAATAGCAAATCATCATCAGAAAATAAGAACCCAAGCACATGTTCCCGTTTTAGGTTTAATTATTTTAGATTTGTTTCCATCTTATAGTCATATATAAAGAAACTGTATGGGCAATGGGGGTCAGACAGTCTATGTTCAACTCCTGACTTCTTCTTGAAAAGTGCACCTTCCTCATCCATTCTTTTCCTTTTTAAATATTATATTCAAGCATTTTTATAAGTTCTTTGCAAACATTAATTTATATAATCCTCCTAATACCCCAACGAGAGAGAAGTTATCAAAAACCCTATTTTACAGATAGGGAAATGGAAGCCCAAAGAGATTAAGCAAATTGCCCAAGGCCACTCACCTAGAAAATGGAAGATTCAGGCTCTGAGCCCAGGTGGCCTGGATTCAGTGTTTGCTGTTATCTACTACTAAAGGCTTGTCATTAAAATTAATGAAAATAACTTTTAATTGCCTGGCAAATAATAAATACTCGTAAATAGTGGGGTTTGTGTGTTTGCATGTGTGTGCAGTAGTTGGTAGTAGTGTAATTGTGTTCCTAACATTCTGTATTAGTTAACTTCTAAGGGTGTGGTAGGAAATGTCATTGCTGATCAGTAGGGGGAGCTCTTTCCTCTGATTATATATTTACCCCCATCTCAAACCACTTACCCACCATTATGTTCTGAGGTACTTGGGCAAAACCACATGTGTCAAATTTAAACTGAGATGCCATCTATGCTCCATTGAAAAAAAACTTCATAAAAAATCTATGATAATACTGAAAATTTTTCTATTTTCTCAAACTGCACTTGTAAATGATCTAGCAAATTCTAATAACACTCATTTTGGTGCCTCTATTCAGTTGAATAAATTATAGTTGTTATGTGAAAAATATTTGTTCAGAGTAACAAAGTATACCCTGCCATTATGTAGGAGTTACCAAAATATTCAACTTACATGGCCATAAAATTATACTTCATTCAGTTCAAATTGTGTTTATATAAATTTGCAACAACTCTGAGTAAGGCAGTTCTAAACCCATTTAGCAGATTAGAATAGCAAGTCCAGAGTAATTGGGTTAACTTAAATGAATCAGGAACCATTCTTGGGATACAGAGTTTTCAGATCTTTTTCCAGTGCTTTCTGCATTATCACATGTTGGCTGTCATGATACTCTGCTGGTAACCATTCCTTTGTTCTTTCCTTTTTTCCTCCTGTGCTACATTGAAACTCCGTGCAGCTATATCAAAAGACGGTACAACTGAGTGATAAAGAAAATTGGGTTTGAATCCTGTTCCAACCACTTACCAGCTATTGAGCCTGGACAAATGACTTACTCCCTCTGTGCTTTGGTTTGTTAAATGAGGATACTGACTGGATCTGTCGCATAGAATTTTTGAGGGGAGATAACATAATCCAAGTAAAACATGTAAAGCGTTTCTTGGCCCTCACAAGCATGCAAATACTAGGGAGCATTAATTTTTAAAAAGCCACATTCTCTCCCCTTCCTCCTTTCTTTTCTTTTCTTTTCTTTCTTTATTATTGTTTTTTCTCTCTCTCTTCATCCCACAAATATCTATGAAGTACCTTCATGGAACCAGGTGGCTACTGATGGAGACACTAGAAATGTGAGACTTAGAATTTAAGTCAGGCTTTCAGCTACATGCTATGCTACTAGAAAAAAACAAGCCACAGATATCAAGGGGCTCATGAGCAGGCAATGTACTGTCACCCACATGTCTGTGTTTTATTTTTCCCAGTGGAAGTAATAATGTATTCATTCAGCAAAAGTTTATCGAGTACATACTCTGTTCATGTATAGTGCTAAGTGCCAAAGAGATATAAAATAAAGGTGAATCAAGTATAAATTTCACCCCCTAACAACTAAAACTTCATTCAGAAAACAAGAAATATAATAAATAAATGATGAAAGGCAGAGAATATGTCAGGGGTAAAATTCTTTTAAAGTTCATTCATACACTTAGTACCACAATCATTGAACATTTATTAGACACAATGCAGTTTATATGATACAAATTCTTATATATATTATCCTCACCCAAGAATATTTTCCTGCTGATTTTTAGAGGGAATGGAAGGGAGGGAGAGAGACACAGAGAGAGGGAACCATCGATGTATGAGAGACCCATCCAATGGCTGCCTCCCATATAAGCCGAGACCAGTGCCAGGGATCAAGCCTACAACCAAGATACATGCCTTTGACTGGAACCAAACCTGGGATCCTTCAGTCCACAGGCCAAGGCTCTGTTGACTGAGACAAACTGGCTAGGGCTACAGTTTCATTTTTAAAATTTTACATGAGCAAACATGATTATCTAGAAAGAGAAACTGGGTAAGTGGGATAAGATGTATTTTTCTTTCCTTCTCCTCTTTGTAATAGTATTATAATAAAATATTTTAATAGCTAAAATGTTTACTGAAAAAATTTTATCAAGTGTCTTTTTACTTTTTTGCTAGGAACCTCAAAGGGTCCTTGATCAGGCAGAAGAATGTACTGAAAAAAACAAACAAACAACAACAACAAAAAAAAAAACACAACAAGAACAGTGCAATAAGGAGACTTTGACCTCAAACAATTCACGTAACTTTTTAATAACTTCAGTGTATTATTTATAAAATGGGGGAAGTAATAACAGCATTGCTTTGATCACAATGATGCTAAAAAGATACAGTGAGAAGCAGTTCTATAAGTTCTACTGGAAGTAGGAGGCTAAGTAAACCAAAGCTATTGATTGGACAGTGCAGAAAACAACATAGACTTTCATTACCAGAAAAGCAGAGACAGTGACTCCATGTAAACACACATTCCATGTTAGCTAGTATTGAGCACTGCTCAGAGTAAGCCCCTTGGATTCTTACTTCTGGATCTTCTCTGTACCTGGAATCATGATTTGCATATAAAGACTCATTAGTATTATGAATAGAATGGCTCTTAGAAGTTAAAGTAATTTCAGAAGCTTTGGCAAATAATTTTTTAATATATTTAAACATATTTTCATTGATTTCAGAGAGGAAAGGAAAGGAAGAGAGAGTTAGAAACATCAGTGATGAAAGAGAATCATTGATCGGCTGCCTCCTACATGCCTCCTACTGGGTATCGAGCCCACATCCTAAGCATGTTCCCTTGACCTGAATCAAATCAGGAACCCTTTGGTCAGCAAGCCAATGCTCTATCCACTAAGCCAAATCAGCTAGGGCCAAATGCATTTTTAAATTTCTTTTACATCAAAGTAAATTGTAATTTTATTTCACTTTGAAATAGCTTGTTTACCAATTATTCACTGTTCTCATATCTGAGAATTTATTGCACTTCACATTGCTCTCTACACGTTTTCTTCCAACTATAGAACATAATACAAAGTATGTACTTTTGAATAGTCACAATTTTAAAAACAAAATTGATAGCCTGGAAACTAACCTGGATTTAATTCTGATTCTCTTTCCCACCTATGCTACAATTTTTGACTAGCTTGGTGCCTGGCACATAGTTGAAAATGCCATACCTCTTTGTTGAACTGAGTTGAATTCAGATTCTTATGGCAAGAACTTGAAGTTAGATTTTTAGTGACTATGTTTGTGGTTCAAGTTATATACATTAACATCCTTATTTCTCTCTCTAACAAATGAGGCTGGTAATGCAAACCATCTATTTAATCTGAAAAGATGTTATGAGGATTTCATTTCAACTGCTGTTAAACACTCTGGAATTTTTAGATGGTGGAAGATGTAAGAGCACAAAGTGTCAAAACCACTGATTAAAACTTTGCCTTGGGGTTTACCTATCAATCAGCTTTTGAGAAGAATAAAGAAATATGTGCACAGTCTCAACTTTCTAATCCTCGTTTACATAGAAACCTAGAATATTTTTCTGTAGATACGTTGCTTCTTTTACATGAAGTCAAGAGCCTAGATGAGGAAAGGAAGGAATGAGCCTGCCAGAGGAACAATCTATAGAAATACATATTTGTACTTACAAAATACAGGCATAAAGTAAATATTGATGCATTTCTTTAAGGAGCTTGAAATGCTCTGCTTCTTGTGCTAAATGTCATTGCTAACCTTTTATGGTACTTCAAAGTAAAACGAAGAGCAGCATATTGAAATGTTACAGTCTTTTAATAAAACAAAGCATTTAACTAAAGCAGAGGATGCTGATTTCTTTGATACTTTGTTTAGAAATTTCAAACTATCTTTAAGTGATCCCTGTAAGTGGTTAGGAGGTACTAATGGGGAACTGGTTATAGAGCTGGGACAACTAGGCCTACCTGCGTAAACTTACGTTCCTACGCACAGGGCCAGTGTGGGGCTCTAAAGGGCAGGAGAAACTTGTTTCTTCTTATCTTATTAATATTCAACTCACAGTACAAATTCCACTTAGAATCTTTCCAAGACCCTAAGTATGCACCGAGAGATAGAGTAATAACAAGCTCTATGATGAATTTCTTATACAAATAACAGAAGGGAATCATTTTCATATGGAGAGCTTGTGTGTGTCAAGGAAACAATATGAAAAGGCAACTGAACAAATATCAGTCACAGCAAGTAAGTCTAGAGGTGAGGATTTTCAGAATTAGAAGCCAATACAACCTCCCTGTGCCTGATATACCTGCCATTAAAGTTGAGGACATAGCAGGAGCACTTGAACACTTGGAAACTTTATGATTTAAGGAAAGCCTTTGATCACCCCAGTGCTCAACTTTTCCATCTCATTAATAAAAACTTCTATTTCACCAGGTTCAGTGATCTCTGAAGAATTGTCCATGTTCTTTACTAGCTTCATTGAAAAACACCATACAAATGGAAAGTCTTATTTACATATTATATTATAAGATTTATTTGACATGGTTGTATTCTTTTATAAGTTTTTCCTTATAAAAAAGTAGAGAAATGGTTCAAAGTATATAATTGTATGACAGCTTCGAAAGGAAGAAGGGCTATGGAAAATAAGAGGAAAAGCCATCTTGAAAGCTCAGCATTCTCCTGTTTTATCTAGTGATCCCCATTTAATTAAAATTTGGTGGATATAGGATGGGATGATGCAAACTTAAAACACATAAAAATGCTAGAAATTCTTAATTAATGGTATTTTTTAAAATATATTTTATTAATTTTTTACAGAGAGGAAGGGAGAGGGATAGAGAGTTAGAAACATCAATGAGAGCAGAACATCAATCAGTTGTCTCCTGCACACCCCTACTGGGGATGTGCCCACAACCAAGGTACATGCCCTAGACCAGAATCAAACCTGAACTCTTCAGTCTGCAAGTCGACACTCTATCCAGTGAGCCAAACCCGTTAGGGTTTAATGTGTTGTTTTAGTTGTAGATGTTCTTATTCCATCAGCATTTCCAAACATTTTACTTGTTGCCAATGTTCATCATAAATAAAAATAAACAACTTTGAAACCTTAAAGAAATAACTTAATCTTTGAAAATTTAATAAGTGACCTAGCCACTTTGGCTCAATGGATAGAGCTTAGGCCTAGGGTTCAATTCCAGTCAAGGGCATGTGTCTGGGTTGTGCACTCAATCCCCAGTAAGGAGCATGGAAAAGGCAGCTGAACAATGATTCGCTCTCATTGATGATTTTATATATATCTCTCTTTCCCTCTCCTTCCTCTCTGAAATCCATAAAAATATTTTTTTTTAAAATTTTAAAAAAGAAAATATAGTAAGCACTTTGAGATCTTCACTTCCTCAGTGTCCTTATGATAAACTAGAGGCCTGATGCATGAAGATTTGTGCAAGAATGGGCCTACCATCTCTTAGCTGCCGGCACTGCCTTTGCTTTAGCTAGAGCAGCCTTTTTGCTCTGGCCCGGTGCCGTCTTTCCACCTTCCCATGCTGCCTAGAGGCCCAGAGCAGCTGGGGCAGTGTGGAACACTGCTAGTGCCTGAATATGCAAATTAACCCACCATCTTTGTTGGGTTGATTTGCATATTCACTCTTGATTGGCTGGTGGGTGTTGTGAAAGTATGGTCAAATTTGTATTTTACTGTTTTATTAGTATATATCATTGTCATTATTGTCTTAATTCACAGATTTAAAAGATAACAAATAAATAAGTAAAATCTTAATTACTACTGACCTAATAACATGCCTAGATAATTTTCTTTTTGCAGGGGGCAGGAGGGTCATTTTAAAATTCTTAATATTACCTTGTGTTTTTGTTCTCATTTGTCTTTAGTAAAAGAGGACTTCAAAAAATAATGACAAAATTATATTTGGATCCTGCTTTTAGTTCCAGATTCTGAAAGAATGAAAAGCTCAGATGGATGGAGGTTCTAGGCCTGTATCTGTCAACAACTTGTCATAAACCTTGAGCAATTCTCTTAAACTTTCTGAATGTCAGATGCCACACTGATTAAAAAAAGGAAGTCAGAAAAGTGCCCTCCTTACAAATTTCATATCCCATGATTTTATGGTAGTTAGGGTGTAGAAGGACACTCACAAAAAAATTTTAATGGAATTTAGTGGAAAGGTGGATCAATTAAGGTCAAGAGCCTAGTTTCCAGTTAGTGATGCCACTAACTAGCTGAGTGACTGAGCCAAATTAAAGCCTTTCTGAAGAAGAAGGGAGTATTAAAAAAAATAAATTAAGGTTTTAAAAGCTGAATGATTCATGCAAGTTACTTATTAACCTTTCAGTATCTCAAGTTTCTCATTTGAAATAAGAAAGTGCTTGACTAAATTATCTCTGGAATCTTCTGCCTCTAAATTGCAATGTTATTGCATCAACGTTACAAAAATATTTGGCCATTTCTATTTTCTAGATATGCTTTATCATTCTGATGGTTAACTCATCAGTTTCTACAGTAATAATTGTAAACATTGATTAATAGCAGTAGATAACTTGTGATCAATTTACCACTCTTCCAAATAATTAATGCGGTCCAAGTGTTCATTGCCAAGATAGCCAAATCTTGTTGATGAGTTGTGTCATTCATTTATTTTCATTGAATTTCATTCAATAAATATTAATTGAACTTCTCTGCCTTTTTAAGTGATGACTAAATCTTTTCACTAAAATATATTCCATTTTAGGGGGCAGGAATCAAGAAAACAGCATAGGTAAATAGCTGAACTTGCTGTCTCGTACAACCACATCAAAACTACAACTAAAAGAAAAAATGGATATCATCCAGAACCACAGGAAGGCTGGCTGAGTGGAAATTCTACAACAAGAAGGAAAGAAAAAAGCACATCTAGACTGGTAGGAGGCACAAAGGTGCAGAAGAACAAAGGTATGAATGTGCTGGCAGAAACGGGCTGGCAACTGGGCACTCTGTGGTCTTTTTCAATTGGGAGGGAGATACAAATTCCCAACTGCTCTGAATTCGAGTACAGGGTGAGACTCTGGGGACCCAGACTTATATGGGGAGAAATTGGGCTGCCTGGCATCAGGCTGGAACACAAGGGTGGCTTTCTCTCAGAGGTGGTTGCAGCATTCATTGTTCCTGCACAGGGCTGCTGGACACAGAGACCCAAGGACCTATTGGAGCAGGGCCAAAGGGCAACCATTGCTGTTTGCACCACCCCATGATTCCCTGAGACCACACTCCACCCAATTTACACCCCACCCAAGTTGTGCACATTGGCTTTTGCATATGAATGGCTTGGCCTTTTGCAACCTAGCTTAACAAACTGCAGCGGGGTCAAAGAACCCCAGAGCTTCCAAAAGAAGGCCTTAGACTCATCAGCTTCACCTCATCTGGGCACCTCCAAACCCCAAACAAAAGGAGGAATCTGCATATCTCTCTGTAGCTCCTGCTGGGTGGCATCAGGAAGTGGTTGACTTTGCACCTCCTTGGAAATCCAAGAGCCAGTGTACCCAGTGATCAACATGAAAACACACCAGAATAAAACTCTTCAGATCCATAAGAGACTCACTCAGGGGGCAGACTCAGTGAGCACCAAAGGCCCACTGAAGCAAGTCCTGCCCCATAAGGGTGTTTCCAGCACAGCAGTTCTCCCATTATAGACACAACTGGTCCTCATAGCCTATTGATCTGGAGGTCAATTCTGACCAGTGATACCAACAGCAATCAAAGCTTAACTACAATAATACTGTGCACACAGCCCACAAAAGGGTGTACCAAGAGAGTCCACCTTAGGTAATTAGGGAGGCTGAGCCACTGGGCCCTACAGGACACCTAGCACTCAAAGCCATTCTACCTACACAGAGAAGCAGCCAAAATGCAGAGACAAAGAAATAGGTCACAAATGAAAGAAATGGAGGAAAGCAAACAACTGGATATATAGTTCAAAACCACAGTTATAAGGTTACTCAAGAATTTTTTAGAAACCTTCAAGAAATTTAGTGAGACTCTCAGGGATATGAAAAAGGACCAATTAGAAATTAAGCATACACTGGCTTAAATAAAGAATAATATAAAGATATCCAACAGCAGACTAGAGAATCCCAAGAAACAAGTCAAAGATTTGAAATATAAAGAAGCAAAAAACACCCAACCAGAAAAGCAAAAAGAATCCAAAAAATATGAAGATAGTGTCCTCTGAGACAACTTTAAGCATACCAACATCCAAATTATGGAGGTGCCAGAAGAAGAGAGAGAGCAAGATATTGAAAATCTATTTGAAGAAATAATGACAGAAAACTTCCCCCACCTGGTGAAAGAAATAGACTTATAAGTCCAGGAAACAAATACCCCAAACAAGAGGAACCCAAAGAGAACCACACCAGGACACATCATAATTAAAATTCCAAGGGCAAAAGACAAAGAGAGAATATTAAAAACAAGAAAAAAAAACAGTTAGTTACCTACAAGGGAGTACCCATATGACTGTCAGTTGATTTCTCAACAGAAACTATGCAGGCCAGATGGGAGTGGCAAGAAATATTCAAAGTGATGAATAGTAAGAACCTACAACCAAGATTACTCTACCCAGCAAAGCTACCATTCAGAATTGAAGGGCAGATAAAGAGCTTCACAGATAAGAAAAAGCTAAAGAAATTCATCACCACCAGACCAGTATTATATTAAATGCTGAAAGGTATTCTTTAAGAAAAGAAAGAAAAAGAAAAAGGTAGAGATAAAAATTATGAACAACATAGTGACAACAAATATATATCTATCAACAAATGCATCTAAAAAGCAAGTCAATAAAAAATCTGATGAACAGAATAAACTGGTGAATATAATAGAATCAGGGACACAGAAAGGGAGTGGACTGACAATTCTCAGCGGGGGAGGGAGAGGATGTGGGGGTTGAGGGAAGAGATTTGACAAAAATCAAACACCTATGGATGAGGACAATGGGGGCAGTAAGGGCATGGTGTAGAGTGGGAACTGGGTGGAGGGGAGCTATGAGGAGAAAAAAGAGGAACAACTGATAATCTGAACAATAAAGACTTATTTAAAAATAAAATAAAGTATATTCCACTTTAAAAAACCAAAACACTAACCTTCTCTGTGCTTTTTTAACTATAAAGCTGTGGCCACGGATACTCCATTATAGAAGGGCTTTGATGACTCATGACATTTGTAAGGTGCATGGAAGCCCTTGATGGAAGGCACTTCCATCTGTTGCAGAGTGTAATTAACATTATGAGTTTACCAGAAGAAACATAAGAGTCATTGTTAAAGAGCATCATGGCGACTGTCTCGTCTTTTAGTCATAAGACACCTCTGATGTGGAAGAAGGTAATAATTTATAATAGCAATTAAAAGTAACTTGTACATGAAAAGAGTTAGTTGTTTTTAAATTCAACACAGTCTTTTTATTAATTAGAGGAGCAGCCATGGCAAGGTAGTCAACATGTTTTATTTTGAACTAATAATGAAGATAATTAAGTATCATGCTCTAGAGAACATGCTGGATTCTACAAATGCTAAAGAAAGTAATGTGATATTCATATGAACTAGGCAAGCTGTTCTTAGGGAGTTCAGTGGCTGCAGATCTGAAAACTTCCTGTTCTTGTGGTCAAGAATAGAGAGATGCCACCTCCACCCTCTTTTATATGTGCTTTAATTCCTTAACAGTCTGCAACAATGTCGGGAGAGAGTATCCACCCAAGACTCTAATCTTGATTGCTTGGCAATTCTACCTGAAGTGTTTCCTTAATCCCAGCACCCCCTCTGCAAGGCAGGGAAAATTCTGGGCAAGTCCTGAGATCCATAGAGGACTTTTAAGTAGTTCTTTCTGATAGGTCAAACCAAACAGCATTGTGTACATATAGGTATTTAATAGAGTTTCTTGATAGTATTAGCAATGATGCTAAAGATGGTGCTACTGATGGGGGTATGTGGTTATTTTTACAACTTTGGGATAAGAGGTAATTGTACTCACAAATGAACTACAGTTGACAATTTAGTGTCTCTTGTCTTCAATAAAAGCGGGAGGGAAAAAAGGAAGAACATTTCTATTCTTATTCCAGACATGTCCTTTGGGGTAGTGGTTGGGGGGGAAGGTGGAATCCAACATTAGAGCTAGAAATAGAGGCTAAGAATAAATGTATAAGCTTTCTGAAAATTAATTAAATTTGCATTTATCAATGTATTATTCAAAAGCAGAGCTTGAAGTAATAAGATTAAAAGTAATAATAAAATGAGAATAAAATATTATCCATGTCCCTTTAGTTTCATCACGTTTCTGACATTATTCTATGTTGCTATTAGGAGAATACAATTCTACTTTTTATAAAATTAAATCATTGAGAAGTTTGGGGAGGGGAGGAGAGGTCAATAGGTAAAGCACAGGAGATTTTTTAAGGTAATGAGGTTATTCTGTATGATACTGTAATGATAAATATAGAGCATCATGCATTTGTCAAAACCCAGAGAAAAGTGAAACCTAATGTAAACTATAGACTTTAATTAATAATGATATATCCATATTTATTCACCAATTTTGTAAAAATGTACCAAAATAATGCAAGATGTTAATAATAGGGGAAATGTAAAGGTGGAGGAGAGCAAAGATAATGAAAACTCTTTGAACTTTCTGCTCAACTTTTCTAGAAACCTAAACTGCTTTTAAAAGTGGAGTCTATTTAAAATTTAAAAATAAATAAACCATTGTTCATTCTAAAAAAAAAGAGAGAGAGAAAGATTACACGTTGCCATACACATTCAACTTATTCAAAAGGATGCCAAAGAAGTTATAACTGCTCCTTTAACCTGGAAGTGTATGTAACATATTCAAAAGCAACAATATTAACATCGAGTTCTTATTTTATTCTGAACCAGAAAATAAATTGAAACACCAGTTTTTAAAGTGAGGATCAGTGATAATCACCATTAAATCTATACTTCTATAGTTCAACCTAGTACCAAAACTCAATATTTTACATCAGATAAGATTTCTATTTTTTTTTTACCAATGTAGATATCAAGTAAACAGGGGAATAGCTAGATCACATAGATGGCTGAATTTTATATTCTGGGTTTTTTGTACTTCCTATTCTGGAAATCTCATGATCCAAGATTTAAATGTCATGGGAAAGTAAATGTGAACATATTGTTCTTTAAGGCAAGTCATCTGGACTCAAATGGTTATGGTATAGTAATAATATTTCATATTTATGCAAGGTCTTTATTTCCTGAGTCATCCCACAAATGGGTAGTTCAATTAAGTCATAAAAGACAATGCCAGTTACAAGGAACTATTGTGTTAAGACTTTAAGGATTATCAGGGCCAAAACTTACAAACTCCACAATGACTAAATCTATATTTAAAGAGACACTCTCAAGGCCCTCCTTTAGAATTCATTGTTTTTTAAGGTTGTGGGGTGAAATTGCAGCAATCATCTGAAGTGTTCTGATGTGGCCAACCCAGGAAAGATTAAGAAATAGGTTAGATTTAACTTTGGAATACCTCCAGGGATAACTAAGTTTCTTTATTCTCAGAAAGAGGACCTTGTACCCCCACAACCCAGGGGTTTTTCCTTCCTGCCTTTAAAAGATTTGCTGCTCCTGCCCCACTTCAAGTTTGAAGGACAGGCCCCACTATGGTGACCTATATGGGCCTACCCTTCTTTGCAGTGTTCCCTCTGTTGCAACAATACCATTCTTCATTCACTCTTTTTTTTTCTTATAATCATTCACTCATTTAACCATTTAACTAGAACGTGTTTGGTGCCTACTCTATATTAGACACCAGGCTAGGGCTCCATGATAATGCATACAGTAAGAGACATGTGGTCCCTGTTCATGGAGTTTAGTTTATCTAGAAAGGTTGACATTAAACACATATCATTCAAATGAGTATTTAATCCAATCATTAATAAGTGATACAAAGGAAAATGCAGTTCTGAGAACCTGTAAAATAGAAGAATCTATCCTAAAGATGTCTGAGAAGAGTTGGCCCAGAGAAATTTAAGGATGGAATGTTTTTTATTTGGTCTAGCCTAGCATCAATATGCTGAAACCTACCTATAGAACTAAGTTTCCTATTACTTTAAAAATGCAATTAGCTAGTCTGATTCATCATAGTATTGTTCACAGTATTGATACACTGTGAGAAAAACTGGAGTTACCTTCAGAAGAATCTCTTCTATGTGTGGCCCCATATGTTCATGTCAAAGGAGATATCAAGCCCTCTGGTGTTCTAGATCAGTATTTCTAAATGGGAGAATGTAAGGACAATTATGATAGGAGAGCTCATGGAAGAGCTAATTTGGACAGAGTGATTCATGCTGCCTCCTTTACCTTTACCTGGAGTCGGACCCAACAGTGAGCCTCAGCGAGATGTCATGGAGACAAAAATGGTGTTTTCCAGGTCTCATAACTGGTCCATACTAATAAAGTCCCTGAGAAAAATCAAAGTGATCCACCTCAACAGTGGCGACCATTTAGGTCACCTTTTGTAGATCTTCACAGAAAACCCTCACTGTTATCTCTTGACCTTGGGATACCTAATGATATAGTCTTCGTTGGGGCCATAAAAGCCCAGAGGGATCCAGCATGATATTGATCAGCCAGCAAGCAGGACCCATCTAGACACAACTGTCAGGTAATTTAATTCCAGTGCCACTATGTCTTCTGTCTCTCCATTCTGAATACCCATTATCACAGGCAGCTGCCCACTTGGTGCTACCAGTTTGTTACTCAAAAGTCTACACTGTTATGTCCCAATAGTCAAAACAATATACATAGCTCCTTATTAAAATAGATCTATTCTCTGCATCATTCTTTTAAAAACCTACTATCCCTAAAGAGCAATTACATGCCACATCAATTAAGAAATCAGCCAATATAAATATACACTGAGTGGCCAGATTATTATGTGTTCAGATATCATAATAGTCTGACCATTCAGTGTATGTCTCTTCAAATTTACTGAATATTTGAAAGTCATATAAATGACAAATAATTAGTATGGAGAACACATAAAGATTCCTAAAAATGTGAAAGAAAAAATTATCCAATAAAATAAACGGACAAAGGATATAGACAACTGAGTAAAAAGAAACTCCAATTGTCCAATAAATATTAGAAATATGTTCAAATTACTAGTAGTCAGGGAAATGCACATTGAAACAAATAAGCAAACTCAAAAAGTTGGTTACTATATAATATATTTCAAAGTGGCAAAAATTATAAAGCCTGAGAAAAAAGGATGCTGGAGCAAGCATTCTAGGAGTCATGCTACAGCATGATAATGAAGTGGCATACCCTTTCTGGGGCTTTGCTATTTCATCTATAGAATGAGGATGATCTCTAAGAATCCTGAAAGCCCTGCTTTTCTTTAACCTCCTCTCTCTATTCAATTAAATATGATTCTACTGGCACTGGATCCAGGAATGAATGTCATGATGTACAGAAGTGCAGAGGGGCAATAGGAGGCACTATAACGCAGAATTGAAACTTTGGAGAATTTCTAAAGCTGCATTTAAAGGAGGCTTGAAGGTTGAGTGACATCAACTGCATATAAACAGGAGCAAAAAATATAACCAGGCAAAAAGCAACAAACAGCCTGACAGAATGAGAAGTAAAAGAGACTATCTAAAGGATGGTATTCAAGAGGTGAAGGGTAAAGAAATAAGGTCATAGATGTATACAGGGCCCAAAGATACACAGACTTTGAAAGCTATGTTAAAAGGTTTAACTGTTAGCCTGCCCAGCGAGGCTGAGAGGCTGAACATTGACCTATGAACCAAGAGGTCATGGTTCGATTCCTGGTCAGGGCACATGCCCAAGTTGCAGGCTCAGTTCCCAGTGGGAGGTGTGCAGAAGGCAGCCAAGTGATGGTTCTCTCTCATCACTGATCTTTCTCTTTCTCTTCCTCTCCCTTCCTTTCTGAAATCAATAAAAATCTTTTTTCCCTCACTGTTTAGCTGTCATCCTAAGAGCAAGAGGGAGCTATTGATGACTTTAAGCCTGGCAAATTCAAGTTATAGTTTAGAAAGGTCAGTCTCCATGGCTAAGGGCAAGGAGCCCAGCTAGAGATCTAAGCAGGAAACAGTACAGAGCTATGTGCTGCGAATGCCAGAGTGGACGGAGCGAATGGTCAACCTAAGGGATTTGGGAGAGGTAGAACCAATAGGACTTGTTTGATGAGATGTATTCAATAAAAGAAGGGAAAAAATCGGAAAGGCTCCTACCTAGGTTTATGGCTTAAGCAAACGTGGTAAAGGTGATACTGTTCACTGAGATGCAGGTCACAGACCATAGGGCAGAAGGGATGTGTATAGCTGATGACAGTTTGGGGCAGGTTGCCTTTGAAGTATCTAGAGGGCATCCAAGAGCAGCTGGCTGGCAAATTAGTTGGATAAGTGACTGCAACCCTAAAGAGTGGTGATGCCTCTAGATTTAGATTTGAGAATCCTCACTATATAGTACAGGGATGGGCAACATTTTGAGCTTGGTTTGTCAAAATTCGCCAAAAAAAACAAGCATAACTCGGGTGGTGTGTCACTTCGAGAAAAAAACCATACTTCTCTGTATGTGACCGCATGTATCCCCATGTCATCAAAAATGGCTACACGTGTCAGTGCTGACACACGTGTCATAGGTTCGCCATCACGAATATAGTAGGTAATTAAAATTCTACTAATAGATAATATATCTAGCTAGGACATCTAGAATGAGAAGAAAGAGCAAACGAGACCAAGAACAAGTTATCAGAGAGGTAAGAGAGTGTAGTTTTACATACACACAAACACATACTAGATGTACCAGTTAGTAACGTGGATTTTGTATTCAAAGAAAACCTAATTTCAATAGAAACATCAAAAGTGCTTTATTCAAAGTAATTTCCATCACTAGCTACACATTTCCCCCATCTTTCAGGTAATTTGTGGATACCATCCCAATAGAACTTTTCGTGTTTTAAAAGCAAACCATTCAGAGACCCAATTTTCCACTTCTTTGTATGTTTTGAAGTGCTGCTCAGAAAGTGTGTTAATCAGAACAAGTGTTAATCTGAAAGAGCAAGGTCTGTGAATACAGTGGGTGGGTTAATACTTCCCAGGCAAGATCTTTTAACGTACCTTTAACTGGTTTTGAAGTGTATGATGGTGCCTTATCATGAAGTAAAATTACTTTGCCATGTCTTCTGGCCCATTCTGGTCATTTTACAATCAAAGCGTGATTCAAATTGATTATTTGTTGTCAGTAGCAATCAGTATTAATGGTTTCACATAGTTTTAGAAACTCATAATACACCACACCTTACTGATCCACCAAATGCAGAGCAATGACTTCTTTCCAAAGTGATTTGGTCTTGCAGTTGATGTTGATGGTTGACCTGGATCAACCCATGATTTTGTGCATTTGGGATTTTTAAAATAAATCCACATTTCATTGCCACTCACAATTTGATGCAAAAAAGACTTTCATGCCATTGAAGCAACATTTTATTGATGACTTTTTAGTTTTCCATTTGTCTTTTGTCCAGTTGATGTGGCACCCATTTTCCTTCCTTTAAAATCTTTCCCATCAGAAATTGTTTGCTGAGCAATGTTTAATCTTTCTGTAAGTTGTTTTTTGAGTTTGATATGCATCTTCATCCAATAATGCTTGTAATTGTTGGTCTTCAAACTTTTTCGGTTAACCTGGATGTTTTTTGTCTTTCACATCAAAATCACCACTTTTAAAGCATTTAAACCAGCATTCACAAGTATCTTGAGATGGAGCATGATACCATAAGCTTCCCAAAGTACTCAGCAGCACTTTTCTTCAAAATAAAGTAATGAATTAAAACTTCCTGCAAATGCTGTTTTTGGCACAAAATTCAACATTTTTAAGCATAAAATATCTATGATGTTAACACCTTTAGAAAATTTGACATATGAAGTTTTGAAGGTTGGTGTCAATACAACAAAATAGCATACATAGCAAATTACCTATATATCAACATATTTGTAACCATCAAGTGAAAACAATCCACATTATCAACCAGTACACATACACAAACGAGTAATCACGGTGTCAACAGCTGCTGAGAGCCACAAGAATTTTCTCTCTCTTAATATAGTTATTTATTCTTCTTAAAGTTTGGACTTAGCAGTAATAACTTTTCATAAGTTCTATGGTGGTTTACAGACTTACCCTCTCCCAGAGTTGGCTTTCAGAGATCAATTCATGGCTACAATGGAACATGGAGATGACCTGTGGAAAATATGTCTTATGATTTCTGCAGCACCCTTCCTCCCCAAGAGTGTATGCCTTGGTAGAAAGTGTCATTTCTGGCTTCACCATACTTGTCACTCACACCTACATGGCCCCCATGGAGACAGCCCTCAGGCGACTTGCCCTGTAATGCTGAACAAGAGTTAACGGAGCTGCCAGAGATGCTATAGAGAAAAGGAAGGAAAATAACCTGTTAACAAAAATGAAAACTCCTGAGCCACAGACTGTGAGGACACTTTAAAAAATTTAGCCAAGCTGAAAACAGTTTGGCTCAGTGGATAGAGCGTCAGCCTGTGGACTGAAAGGTCTCAGGTTTGATTCCAATCAAGGGCATGTACCTTGGCTGCGGGCACATCCCCAGTAGGGAGTGTGCAAGAGGCAGCTGATTGATGTTTCTCTCTCATCGATGTTTCTGACTCTCAATCCTTCTGCCTTCCTTTCTGTAAAAAATCAATAAAATATATTTAAAAAATAAAAATAAATTAAAAATAAATAAATAATTTTTTAAAATCTAAAATAATAGGGACATCTCTCCTATTTTAGAAGGGAAAAAAAAAGTCAACTGAGAATGCCCCTGGGACCTAGTTCAGGGTACACCAAGAACTGTTGCCACAAACAGTGCACTTTCCTCTAGGACTGTGCTAGCATTGCTAGCTCTGAAGTCCTCCAAGCAAATCAAGACCCTGCCTGGCCAGCATGGCTCAGTGGTTAAGCATCGACCTATGGACCAGGAGGTCATGGTTCAATTTCTGGTCAGGGCACATGCCAGGGTTGCAGATCTGATTCACTGTGTGGAGCATGCAGGAGGCTGCCAATCAATGATTCTCTCTCATCATTGATGTTTCTATCTCCCTCTTCGTTTCTCTCTGAAATCAATAAAAATATATTCAAATGCGGGACCCTAAAATTGTTCTCTGCTATTGTAACCTTGGCCAAACCACCATGTGTCTCAAATACAAATCATCTATACTCTCTTGTCCAGCCAGCTGCTCACTAGCCAACTATACATGTCACTGTTCAAATAGAGACCCTGACACATCACTGCTCCAATTACTTAAAAACAAAACAAGCAAATCTCTGACTTTTGTTTGTTGCCTCCCTGCACAAATTACATGAATTATAAAAGAGGACATGTATGGCCTCTTCAAAATAAATAGTTCTGTCTTAGCGAATTCAGTAGGACGGCAGCATCCACAAAACAGAAATAGATGATGGGGTGATGAACATGAGCTCCTGGGGAACAAGAAGTGGAAATCCTGATCTCCTGTAAACATTTCCAAAGCAATGAAAGAGAGTGGGTAGCGGGAGGAGATATACAATGACAATGTATGTCAAAATATTGTCACTCGAAGTGTATGTTTTAAAAAGTTAAGAGGATGAAAAGGGCAGGTACTGTATATAGAAACTTTTAGCCATGTTTTCAAATCACTCATGGGACTGAGGTGCTGAAAGGCCTTTAGGCCGGGGATTTATGCATAATCGGATCATTCAAAAACATATAAATGGCTGCCAGAGCAAAGTACAATGTTCACTTTTGAAATCACAAAAAAAGCTTTGTTTTAAGTAGGCTGAATTGACTAAAGTTTAGTTTCAGTGAAGCATGTTTTTGCTTTGGGTGTCATTATTTAGTTTGGCATCCTTGCCAAAGAAACCTTTTTCTTACTTCGACTGTTGTTTTTCTTCTGCTGCTACAACTGTGAAAGTGCAGGCAAGATTCTGATGCTGCGTATTTAAATGAGAACTGGTTCCCTGTGTACCTTTGATTCTGGTGTAGGGAGTGGGGGAGCATGGGGTTTTGATGGCTTGCCAGGACTTGTAAAGCTGATAGATGTGTACCTTGTCTCTTGAATAATCTGGAAAATCAAGTTTAGCTGGTTTGATCAAAGGGTTTGCAAGTCAGTTGAGAACACTTGCATGCAATAACTATAGATACTATATACATCAACCAGCCAAAGGCCAAGAAGTTAATAGCTTTGTAAGAGATAAAGGATTATGTGTGTTATGCTTGTGAATACCAAAGGAAGGAATTCTCCATTTTAATATTGATGACCAAGGTTTGTACTGGTTAGCCATTCAGACAAACAAAATACTCTAAATCATAAGGACTTAAGGCATGACAAAAAAAAAATCTTTTAAAATCCTACTGCTATCTGCCCATTTAAATCTATTGTGGAGTAAAGGAATAAACTATACTCTTCCTTCTGACAGTTACTAGGGAGAGTAGAGAGTAGTTCGACACAGGAGTTAAAGTCTCCCATTTTCAGAGTCCTTTTTCACTCTGTCCTTCTAGCTGCAACACCTGCAGAGACAAGACAACTTTGATTGAGATTGATGTAGAAAGGGCCTGGCACGCATTCTTTTTTCGGACATCCTCCTTTTGGGCAAGTTGGTCATGTGGAAAAAACTCGTTTTCTCTGCCAAGAAATGATTCTCTGGACCAGAAAACTACATATCCTGACATGAGAAATTAGTAAAACCAAAACAGATTTGTCAGATTATCTGCATCTGGTCTTTCCCATGAATTAACAGTCTGACTGGGTCCCATAGAATTATTTCAATTCCCATTGACTTCACATGCTTAAAAGATAGTGCCTCTCTTGGCACAATTATGGACAACTAATTAATCATACTTTCAGACATTATTTCCTATTTTTTCAGGTCATATTAAATAATTCCCTGCAAGGTGAACTCCTAGTGTGAGCGAAGAATAACCGTGGGCACCTGCAAGGGACAGTCACTTTGACTGGTTGTGATTTCTGAATATAGACACTGTTTTAGTTATTACTGTGAAGTCCCATGAAGCAACTGTTTGTGAAAGCTTTAAACACACACACACACACACACACACACACACACACACACACACACTTGGCACACTGACCCGGCATTAAACTAAATTACAGGTACGGTGGTGACATATGTAAATGAATCTGCCAGTACAAGTTACCAAATGTTATGGGCCATGAACAATAATAGGCGGTGCATTATTCAAGTTTTGTACTAATTAAAGAACTACTTTGTTGCTAAGAATCAGTGTATTAAAAACATACGTTCTTATTAACTGCCTTCCCAAGAGTTAGAAAGATGAGAGGTGGATCTCAGGTTTCAGGGACCTATTATTAGGTTCTCAAAGTATTTTCTTAATCACATGCATTTTTTTAAAGAGAAAGCTCTGAGTCTACATCACATAAACAAGGTCTGATTGTGGGGTTTCAAATGGCTATCTTGGGGTTTTCTTCTCACTCCACCAAATTTCACTTCTTGGAATCAGGACCTGAACCAAAGTTAAACATCACAGAGAAATTTGCTCAGTAAAACAGGACTTTTATTGACTGAAAAGCATTTTTACCAGTGTAATCTGCAGTTTTGTAAGTCCTTGTGGAAAATCCCTTCTGATTGAGGGGCACTTAAAGACTTAACTATGCACATTGCCATTGAAGCTTTCAAAAGTTAAAGAAAAGGGGACAGAGGTGGCAAAACTGGTATGTCTGACATCTCCCCACCCACCCCGCCAGTCTGTAGTCACCAACAGAACAAAAAGACTGCTTTTATGGACCTTCCTGCAACGTGGCCCTGTCATGTCACCTGGCCCGTAGATGTTGGGGCCTGTTCCAGGCCCAGCAGTAAAACACAGACAAGTCGGAACAGCTGAACCAGCTCTGCTCTAAGGACTTCTCCCCAGAGGTTGTCTCTCCACCGTGTTTCCTCAGTCTCCCCAGCTTTTGACCTCTCCTCCAATTCTTCACCACATTTTTTATATCTCAAGATTCATTTATTTGTTTAACTTCATCAGAGCTTCCACATGAGCCCACTGTTCCACAGAACCCTTTCCTTTCTCTCAACCTGAATGGCTGAAGCTCAAAAGCCCCCTAGTCCATGTGCCTGACAGCATATTATTCCCTTAATGCAGACCTCTGGATCTTCCCTTTCTCTTGGTTTCTGGCTCACCCATATGAGTGATTTGTCTAAATAAGAGTAGATTCAACTTTACCCTTTCTCATTTGCACCTTGATAGGCTTTCTTGAGTGGGTGAGAATGAGGTGAAATTACAATTAATTTGCCAGGCATTATAGAGTCCCATGATAGCATAGACCATATGAATATTCTCAACCATGTGTGCACAGTGGAAATTTTTTGAGAGCCATTGGTGAGGCACACTGTACTGGCTTAGTTTTCCTAAATCTGCTCTATATTTTAAATTCAGTGCTCTTATATAGGCAGTTTTCCTAGTCCTCTGTTTAAGGCTCTTTTTGGTTCCTCTGAGGATGCATATGGTCTTCAGTCAAATCACCTCCAATCTCCTTCTTGCTAAAACAAAGAAAACCAAACACACCAACCAGTCAATCCCATCATTATCTTTTCAATTAATCCATTTCTTCCCTTACTCACCCCAATGAATTCTCTTTCTTTGAACCCCTCCAATCTTCATCCTGTCCTTTCATTTTTTAAACTATTTATAGGTCTCCAACAGTCTTGAATCTGCAACCCTTTAGTGCACAGGCTGATGCTCTAACCGCTGAGATCACCAGTAGGGCCAGCAGTCTCAAACCAAATTCTCCATTTCTCTGTGCCTTTTCCTGATCTCTTCATCATCATACCAAGAGACTGGTGGATTTCATAAATATGGATTAGCACTGAAGCAGTGGTAGCTACTTTTGACATTATTGCCTGCTCCGGCCTACTTTTGTTTCCCTGGTATCAACTCATACTCAGCTTTTCCCCCTAGAGCATCTTCTGCCTCTAGGCTCATCCATTGAGTGGGGGGACATCCAGCCCACAGGCCATATAAAGACTGTGAAATCATTTGGTTTGGCTCTGCCAAGGCATTAGGGGTGAATGTTTGACCAAGAATAGCAGGCTAATTTTTATGTTGATAATTTTGTGTTTCCTTTTTTGTTTTTTAAATGTGATTTTTTTTTATTGTTTTCAGAGAGAGGAAGGGAGAGGAGGAAAGAGATAGAAATATCATTGACTGGCTGCCTCCTGTACTCCCCCGACTAGTGATCAAGCCCATAACCAAGGCATGTGTCCTGACTGGGAATTGAACCATGACGTTCTAGTTCAGGAGAGCATGCTCAATCACTGGACAATACCAGCCAGGCAAGTTGATAATTTCGTATGGCCAGAGAATAATGTTATAAATATCCAAATGGCCCTTGGCAGAAAAAAGGTTTCCCATCCCGTGTTCCTCCCTGAGTGCTTTTCCTCACTCTGTTCCTGATTCTGTTCCCGCCTTCCTGAACTTTGTCAAGAGTTTTTTATTCCCAGGTCACTTTTTATTTTTCCCTATCTTTTCTTCACTTTCAGGTTCTGCTTCATGTATCCTTCTACCTCAAAACTTTTTTCCCCTATACTCTTATGTAGAATCCAATGTGGAAAAAAACATGCTAACTCCAGACTTATCAACAACTAGAACAACAAATGACAAAACCAAGACAACTTTTTTCCATCAGAAAAGTCCGTTCTGAATAGCTTCCTCAATATAGTTGGCAACAAAATTATTCTGTGTGTTTTTTTTCTTTACATTGTAACTTTAAGTAAGTTGTGAGGTAAAAAAAATTTCCCATAGCCTCACCAACTATGTCTTCCAGAGCATCATTTCACAGATCTGTTCTTCTCCTGAGCTGACTGAGTGATTTAGCAATGGTTGGAGGACCATCAACTGCTTTCAACACACACTTGGGTTTATTCTTCCAACAGTATTTATTCAGTCATGAATTGATGTGCATTTCAAAAGTAGTTGTTGATTTTTCATGTAAGCAGCATCTTCCTGCTAATAATTATAACCTACAACTCCCAAGTAGTATAAACTCCAATTAGGGTATTTGATTATCTTATTAAAATAATGGCACCTAGAATTTTTAAGAAAATATTCATCTTATTTTATATTAATAATACTTTCTAAGATAAGGTTTTAAATTCCCCCAGTAAAAACCTTGAGCCTACCACTAAACAACATGCTTTATTTTGGGTCAGACTTATCTAGATTGTAAAACATAAGTCCCCAGCTCGCACTTAATTTTTTAAAAAATGAATATCTTAAAGACTTCTGGATCTCAACATGTACTAAACTTATTTTTTTTCCTAAACTCTAATTCTATAGTCATTTCTATGCAAATTTTCCCCAAATCTTTACCCTCAACCTTATGTTCTTCCTAAGCCACAAATGGAAATGCCAGCTTCCTGCTGTCCATCTTCACCTAAAACTACCCTTATCAACAATGAATCCAAAATGAAGTTCTCTTCTCAATTTGCTTCTCATAAGAATTGCATTCTATGGGAACTCCAAGTATAGTTTTATCAAATGCTATGGCAGCTTCAAGGATGGAGGCATATATGCCATCTAAGATGGTGGAGGAAGATTTCACCTGGAGGTGTTTACTGAAGGATGGACAGAAATTGTACAGGAGATCATTTCAGGCATCAGAAAAGAATATGATCAAGGTAGAATCACAAGGCCCACACAACCCCATGCTCATTTCCATTCCCACTGTTAATACTCCAATTCTTGTCTCCACAAAAGCTTCTCTGGCCTTTATACTGGTCTTCTCAACTCCGGTATCTTCTATCTCCAACTCGTCCCCAAGAAGACTCATCTTCAACCATTCTCTAGCAAGGCTCTGTGTTACAGACAAACTTAAATACTCTCCAACATATTGTTTTCCCACTTGGAAAGCCCTTTATTCCCTCTCTCCCTACCAAAGTTCTACTCACCATTCACCTCTTTAAAGCCTTCCTGAATCCTCCAGATAAAATTAATGATACTTTCTTTTAAACTATCATATCATATAACACTTGTCACAGCCATATCTATGTAAACTTATTTGTCCATCTTCCCCATCAGATTACAAACTCTTTCAGAACAGGGATTATAGTTTACTTATCTGTGCCTCTCTGCTCTTGCCTAACACAGTGCTTTGTGGAAAGTTCTTCATTATTACCTATTGAATTGAATTGAATAAATGGTTACTGAATGAGAAAGGTTACACATAATTTTATCTACGTAATTATAGCTAAGCTGATACAGGTGGGTACTATGCAATTCTGTTGGTCTCCAAGTCTCAACTTGCTGTTGGTTCTTTTTGTAGATTTCCTGACATATTATTTTTTCTATTACTAGGATTTAGTGGTGTAAAAATATGATCTAACAATTTGACTTACTATAAAAGTAGTTCCTTATTTTTTTAATCTGTGTACAGTAAAAATTGTAGTTGTACATTATTCTCCCATCTTAACAAGCAAAGCAATTTTAGTTTTAGGTTGGGTTTTTCCTCTTGTCCCATAATGTCAGGCTTTAAACTCAGAAAGAACAATTTTATTCCTACATAAGGTGATAAAAAGTACAATACAGATGAATATTGTGCTGCACTTATTTTACGGCCCACCTAAAATACATTTTCAGTAATCTCTGCTTGTAAAGTGAATGATCTTGTACAAATGGTCATATCTTACACTGAGTCTTCCAACAACTTAAAACACTTCTTCAATGAATAGAGCCAAAATAAAAATGTTTATATGTGGCTATAGCCGATTGGAAATAAATGAAATGTTGGGGAAGTTTTACTTATTGGGCCTATTTTCAGGGTAGAGATTGTGGCAACTGGACTTCTCAGCTCTTCTGATTATGAAACATCTTAATGGGATGGTGCCACTTAGATCAATGGAAAATTTTCAGTCTCAACCTCTCTGACTTTAGCCTTACAGGTAAATTCTAATAATATCTCTGAGATGCATACATTACAATTTCACTTAAATTAGCCCTATTATGCCTATGTGAAGACCTGAAGTTGAACTTTATCTTCATTCTTTATTTTATTGTAAATGTTTTTTTTTGTATTTTAAAACAAATCATATACAACTAACTTCAAACAAAAAACGTAAAAAAAATTAATAAGTAAGTCTTCCTTAACTATATATTGATGGAAAATGGTCTTTAATTTGGAAGTTCTTTCTCTGTTTTAAAGATTTAAGAGAGTCCTTTTGCTCATTGAATTATGCCAAGAACTAATGATCAAAATGCCTGGCACATTAACCTTAAATTTTAATGGGTTCAAGTGAAGAGTTATACTATAGGCTTTTAAAAATACAATTCATATGCTTCAATCAGAAATTTTACTGATTTTAATAAAATATATAGGTCACAAATAACTCAACCCTATTTTTCTAACATAATTCTCAATCCATTCTGCTTAAAATATAGAATTTTTTCATTTACAAATAAAAGTAAATTGGCCATTAAAAACAAGTCTCTTCAATTGTAGATAGAAGGCAAATTTCTGGTTTCTCAAAACAATGTATTAAAGTTGAAAAGCTTATCTTTTAGGTAAAACTAAACATTACCAGTGTCTTATAGAGCAGTGCTTGGCAAACCACAACTCACAAGCCAAATGCAGCTTTTTGGCCCCTGTGTGTGGCTCTTCCACAAAAATACCACAGCTTGGGCGAGTCTATTTTAAAGAAGTGGCATTAGAAGAAGTTTAAGTTTAAAAAATTTGGCTCCCAAAAGAAATTTTAATCATTGTACTGTTGATATTTGGCTCTGTTGACTAAAGAGTTTGCCAACCACTGTTATAGAGTACTAGTGGCCCGGTGCATGAAATTCATGCACATTAAAAGGATATTAATTAGAGGAAATATTTTAATAGTGTTATTTGCCCTTTCTCTACAATAAAAGTGTGAGAGATAAAAGGTAATGAGTACAATGTATATGAAAATAATACATAATCCTATCTAATAAAAGAGTAACATGGAAATGTGACCATACCTTGGCTCCTGATTGGCTATGCTACCAGCCAATCAAGAGCAGGGGGCATGGCCAGAAGGATGGGAGGTGAGGCCTGTGGGGGCGTGGCCGTGGTGCAGCATGCGCTCCCCAGGCAGAAGCCCAGTGGAGGGGCAGGATGAGGTGGGCGCCTTGGGCCAGGAGGTGACGGTGGTGGCAGGCGGTGGCAGTGGCCCAGCGTGCGTGCGCTCCCCAGGTGGGGGCTCTGCAGAAGGGCGGGACGGCTGTTTGAGGCCTGCCTGGGGCAGCGGGGCACGCTGTCTGCGAGGTGTGCTGTCAGAGAGGCACCTGCCTACTGGGTTGGCGTGGGACCCCCTAGTTCTGGATGCATTTCTCTGCTCCTTCAGTCTCCATGACCTCATGCCATTGTCAGTGGCAGTGTGTGCAAGTCCAGTAAGGTCACCCTTTCCCCAAGCACCACGCATACTCTGCGGCTTCCCACCTCCTCAGGCCAGGATCGGAGCTGGGAGCCTTCCAACCAGGTGTTCCAGCTTCTGGAGATGCTGAGGAAGGCGTGTCCTCAGTGGGGCTGTAGCATCTCCAGTTTCTCAGCTCATGCCCTCTCCCCAGGAGGCTGGGGAGAACATATATGACAAAATTCTTAAAGCCACGGAGGTCAGAGTGGTGGGACTCAGCCAGGCAGGCACATAGAGGGGCTGGGGCCCTTTCTGGCCCTGGGATTAGGCAGCATGCCCTGTGGTCCTGGGTGCCTGTGGCTGCAGCTGGCCTGAGTGAAGCTGGCCCAAGTCCTTGGTGCCTATAGCTGGCCAGAGGAAGGGAAGCCTGGGTCCCAGGTGTGGGGCAAGGAAGGCAGAGGCAGTTAGGAGCAATCAGGCCAGCAGGGGAGCACTTAGGGGCAATCAGGCAGGTAGGCAAAGGTGGTTAGGGGTCACACATCCCTGAAGGGGTCCCTGATTAGAGCAGGTGCAGGCTGGGCTGAGGGAACCCCGCTCCGTGCATGAATTTCATGCAATGATCCACTAGTTTCATTAATAAATAAATAATAACAAAATGATATAACAATAGCAAACTCATGATATGAAAACAACATTGATGCAAATAATGACTGATAAAGTGATTAAACTTATTCCAATATCTCCCTGTATACCACATTAACAGTGAAAACACTTTCAGAGTGCTTGACTAATTTCCCTTGGGATAAAGTATTTACAACTTTAACATCACATGCTCTTAGAACTCGAGAAAAAGCAACATATAACTGACCGTGTGTGAAAACGGGTTCAGGTAGGAATATCCCTACTCTATCTAGAGTTTGTCCTTGTGATTTATTAATAGTCATTGCAAATGCTGGCATCACGGGAAACTGTCATCGAATTAATTTAAATGGGAGGCCAGTGTCAGATGGCACAAATCAGTTCTTGGAATCAGAACAACCTCTCCCTCTGCAGATCCTGTTAATACTTTGGCTTCGATAATGTTAGGTAGTAATCTTTTGAGAATAAATCTGGTACCATTACAAAGACTCCATTTACTATTAAGATTTCTCAATAGCATGATGATTGCACCCACTTTCAATTTTAATTTATGACACAGCATTCCTGAAGGAGTAATACTATTAAAAAATTCAATGGGAAAATTTTCCTTTTCAGCATCATCTGTTGAGTCAATGGAATCATCACTCAAATAGGTGTGAAAATCTCCATCGAGTATATCCAAAATTTCTTCATTTAATTTTTGAACATGCTCATTTTTTGGACAAAGAATTGCATGTTTAGATATATTTTTAATATTATCTATAGAAGAAGATATACTATTTCCAAAGGTGGCTTTAATAATAGATCCATTACAAATCTTTTCATGGGGAATTTCAATAATATCCATTCTTAAATGAAAACTGCTATCGAGTTTGCCATCTCCAAGTTTTACTAACCAGTCGCTAAAGCAGAATCCTCTGATCTCATATTTGTTTTAAGAGACAACTTTCTGAAACATCTCCAAACATCACAGTACTTTAAACTCATTTGTACTATGGCCGATCGCGTAGCATGTGGCACGATACTGACACATTGTCGAAAATTCCCTCCAAGAAGGAGAATTTTTCCACCAAATGCAACATTCAAATCCATAATTACTCTGAGTAATCTGTCTATGGCATTTATAGCATGACTGGATGCCATGGTGCATTCATCAATAATAAGAAGTTGGGCCTTTTTAATGGTTTTAGCAACTTCGCTCTTTACATCAAGTCTATAAATTGAAATTTCATTTAATGGAATTGGTAATTTATATTGGGAATGAAAGTTTCTTCCACCAAGAAGTAACTTTGCAGCAATTCCTGTCGATGCTGTGGGTAAAACAGTACCACCACGACCTCTAATATAATGTATTAAAACTTTACACAGATATGTTTTTCCACTACCACCTGGACCATCCAAGAAAAAGCATTTGGGGTGGACAGTTTGATCTTCGATGGCTGAAGTTATAGTCAGAAAGGCTGCCAACTGTTCATCATTCAGAGAATTGATCAAAACCTCTGCCTTTTGTCACTAGTAGGATTCATCACATGTATTTGTATTCCTTAATAAAGGATAGTCTGGAAGTTTGAAATGTGAACATTCCATTCCATGCAATGTGAATACCTCCTGAATTTCATTAAGGGCATGCATTTCACATAGGCACCTATTCTTCGGTGCAATTTCCAACAGAAATCTTCAATAAAAATGAGATTTATTCTCATCCCATAATTTGTCTGCAGCAGAAGGACATCCAAACACACATATGTATGCAAAAAGTTGCCGAAGTTGTTTGGGCATATTAAGGATGATTGCATCATCAATCGTACCTTTCCAGATAGTGTCATCAAGTAATAATCCTTGGTGTTTAGCAGCTTCATGAAATGTATCATAAGTTAGATCTCCTACAGTTCGAAGATCCTCAAAACTTATCGCACCTTTTACATGCAGAAGCAACAGTCTAAGGTAATATCATTCTGGTTCTCTAAAGCTCACAGTGAACAGTCTACCTAATATTTTATTCCCACCCCTTTGGCATTTTGTCCACAAAGAATTATTAAACACGTTATGCTGTGGAATCTCCCCAAAATAATAATTACGTACATCAGAGTCTTCTGTATTCAATAAGAACCAAGCCATTAAAGTTGAGTTATGTCTTTTAGCCCTATCTAAAACTTCAGCAAAATCATCAGTATGAAAATACAAATTTACAAAATTAGCTAATCTTGTGATTGCAGCATTCCAAAGACTCTCCAAACAGCCTCAGGAGCACTCACATACCTGGAGTGAATGAAGTCCTGTACTTGTCATGAATGATAATATTTTTTTCAGAAATTTGAATATTTGCACAATCATGACCTTTATAGATGTATTTAAATAGATATTTGACACTTCTAATTTATGCACAGACTTCAACATTTATATGATAGTTATATTTGAGGCACAAATATGGGTTATAAGGGACAATCCAAGAATTATCGACAATTTTATTTCCAATAGAAATGGTACTACCAGATCTTTGTTTGTATTTGGGATATCCATCAATATTTCCAATGGTCACATTTTGAAATTCTTTCAGATATCCCTTTAATTATTTTCCATTTTTCATACATGGACTATTTGGATTTTGTATTCCACATGGTCCATGTACCATATTTGATCTTACAATTTGAAAAAGTCGAGGACACTGGTCCTCATCTGGAATTTCTGCCTTAACTATACAGTCAATGTCTTATTCTGAACATAATTTGGACTCACTATCTAATATCAGTAATACTAGGGGCCCAGTGCACGAAATTCGTGCACTGGACGTGGGTGGTCCCTCAACCCAACCTGCCCCCTCTCACATACTGGGAGCCCTCAGGGAATGTCCAACGATGGCTCACCCCCAGCCTGCCCAAGGCCAAAAGCCTCTAGTGAGGCTTTAAGTCTTGGGCACCCAGCCATCGCCCTTTTCATCTCAGTCCTGGCTGCCTGCGACCACCTGGCCCTGGGAGCTGGGCGCTTGCTGCCACTTCCCCTCACAGTGCCTGGCCCCCACCACCCTTTCATCTCTGCCCCCGGGGCCCAGGGCTCACGCCACTTGCCCCCCCCCCATACTCCTGATTGGCTGGTAGCATAGCCAATCAGGAGCAAAGGTACAGTCAAATTTGCATGTTTCTCTTTTATTATGTAGGAGGTGAGCATGAGGCAGTCCACGTTTCTGAAATTCAATGACAGGAATCTGAGCTATTACTTTGCCAAATAAATGGAATTTACATACATCATTTAAAAGCGCATTCAGCTTAATATTAAAAACCCTGGCTACCAAGTCAGGTCTGTTTTCAACTTTTTGCCAGCATTGTAAATTGTTTGTAATATCTGCTCATTTGGGGTTGCATGTCATGGTTATAAATAAATCAGGCTTACCATACTTCGTTACAATTGCCATAGCATCCTGATATCGCTGCTGCATATTTCTGGGACTACCCTCAAAAGATAATGGAAGTATTATCATTTTATCAATGGGTACATTGTCATTTTCAGATCTGGATTTGAGATAATCCATCAAACCGCTACATTTTTCAGCTCTCAACTTAGATCGGTTTGCTTTAATGAGATTTATCTGATTGGCCTCCATTTTTGAATACGAATTCACAATAAACTGTTGAGTTAATTTTCCTGCATTTAAAATAGGATTAAACGTGTCCTTCACAGAGAGATGAAATCCATAATACTGCATTTGGGTAACTCATGTCCTTACATTTTGCCTAGTATTATTGTTGAGTACACTGTTGTCTCTGAGTCTTAATGCAATATCTGTTTCTCAACCTTTTTCACCATGTGGAAAAAGAATAGGTTATGTCATTGCATCTAATGTAGGAAACAGGATACTGATTCATTTCACTTTAGAGGCATTTGGATTATTGGGATATGGTTTATAATGAATGAGCAAGTCCCTTTCAAAAGGAGGTTCTCCATCTTCATTTCTGAATATCACAGCAACTGCGGTTACACGGGGAGAATTACATCTACCGGGTTCACTGTTACAATCATATTTAATTGCCATAGTTACTTCCGTGGGAGCTATGCCTTTTGCTGCTTCTTCAGATTGGGCTTCCTTTTCTACCTCATGTAGCATCTTGTACGATTTTGTTAATTCATTTATTTCATGCATGAGGTTGTTGATGTTGATCATGAGTCTTTCTGAGCAGGCCTGGTTTTATGGGATTGCTAATCTTTTACATGTAGCTTCGGCTGTATCCAAAATATAGAGTTGAGCAAACTTCCGGGAAATACCATCAGAAGGACGTAAAGTTCCAGTACGATGATAAACTTGTCCATGTATTCTAAATAGTATGGCCCATACCCTCATGGCGATGCAACATCTGCACCCATGGAAGCAAAAGCAAAAGAACTATTTATAGATCAAATGTTTTCCATGAAATTTTTACTGTCAGAATCTTCGTTTGTCATTAATCTTTTCAAATATGGTGGGTAATCTGGAAAATGTATATCATTTGGACAGACTTTCCCTTTGCTACAACATCGAGTAAATTTCCCATCAGATGGTTTTTCACCCGAGAAATTTAGTGATAGGCAACATTCACATCTAACAGTCATTTCACCACAACTATATTGGAGAATTGCATCCTCACTTAGTCCATTTTTGCTGAGAAGGCAGTTCCTATCACTATTGCTAGTACTTGTTGATGACTGTTCTTTAGACATATTCTGTCTTCGCCACCGCCTTCTTTCAACTTTAGAGGCACGTTGTTCTTTAGACATTTCCTGTTGAAGATGCTGGTGTTTTTCAACTTCAGAGTGATGTTTTTCCAATAGCTGCTCTTCAGATACATTCTGTCCCAGGCATCGCCTTCTTTCAAGATCAGATGCACGACACTCTTCAGACATTTTCTGTCGATAACGTCGGCACCTTTCTGCTACACAGCTCCATTGTATCAACAGTTTTCCTTGGACATAGTCACCGCCTCTCTATTGCCACGTTCTGAGATAGAGGAGAATGACAGTCTTGACAGTCAGGCCTTTCAGCAGTGTGACCAATGGCTGATTTGGACAGATTCTGTGGGGGTGGGACTTCCTCCTACCTGTTGTCAGTTTCTACAGCTGGGATGCGGAAGCTGGGAGCCTCCCCTCTGGCGTTTGCCTTCCGTTTTAGCAGACATACAGCTGAAGCTACACGTAAAACATTAACAATACCAGGGGCCTCAGTTAGATGCTGTTGTGGTAAATTCTGCTCCCCACAACTGCTGCTTCTCTACCCCTGGGGGACCTCAGTTAAACACAATTGTGGTGAATTATGTTCCCCTCTGCTGCTTCTTCTCCGTACTGAGGGCCTCAGTTAGATGCAGCTGCAGTGAGTTCTCGCCACTGCCATTGCCACTGCTGCCACCTCATTCTCCGCGCCCGGGGCCTCAGTTAGGTGCAGCTGTGGTGAGTTCTGCTTGCCGGTGCTGCCACCACTTGGTCTCCGAGCCTGGGGCCGGGTGCTTGATGCCTTCACCACCTCGTCTCTGCTCCTGGGGCCTGGCGCTCACACCTCTTGACCCCGCCCCTTGCTCCGATTGGCTGGTAGCATAGTGGAGATACAATCAATGTGCATGTTACTTTTATTAGATAGAACTAGAGGCCTGGTATACAAATTCATGCACTTAAGAATCAAAGAAAATAACAATAGAACAGCAGTAGAGAATTCCTATTGAGGACCAATATAATAGGGGCAGATTTGATTGTGGGGAGTAAGGAGTGAGAACAGCAGAATGCAGAGTGGTGGGGGGAAACCACTGACTTTCAAGTGGTAGAAATGGGATGGAGTCCATATTCTGCACTTCCACTGAGCTTGGTGCCTAGTCTGTGCTAAGACCTCCAGCAAAGGATTTTAACTCTATGAGCATCCATTTACCAGATTCAGCACTTACAAACCATAAAACACTTTAAAAATTCAAGATGACTAAGTCATTATCAATGTTATTACTGAACATATTAAAATATTGTCCTGTTTAAAATCCTCCAGGGATTTCCCTTTGCATTTAAAATAATATCTAAATGTATCATGATCAACAAACAATGACAAGATCTGGGACCTGCCCACTCTTCAGCATTAGTTATTTCTGTTGCTCACTTTCTTCAGCCATACTAGTTTCTTTCCCTACACCCCAAATGTGCCAAGGTCAACTAGGTCAACTTCACTTTCTATTTCTCTCTCTCTCTCTCTCTCTCTCTCTCTCTCTCTCTCTCTCTCTCTCTCGGACTTCTCAGCCCACCCTTACACTAATTCAAAAATCTTTGGCATCTCAGCAAGGCTTTCTTTAACCACTTTATCTAAACTAAGATTCCCAAGGCTTTTCTGGATCTGCATCCTATTTGGTTTCTTCCAAGCACTTTCTGCAATCTGAAATTACTTACTTAGTTTCTTGGTTGCCAATTAGTTTCTGCATCTATGTTTTGAACTCTACTGAGTAAAAAAACAAGAACTCCATGACTCATATCTCTCTTCAATTGTTTTACTGTAAAATTCATTGAAATGGAACAAGGAACCAAGGTGGTGGCATAGGTAAACCCCTGTGCTTGCTGCCTCCCACAACCACATCAAAATTGCAACTAAAATACAGAACAACTCTCATCCAGAACCACGGGAAAGCTGGCTGAGTGGAAGTACTATAACTAGAGAGGTAGAAAACAAAATACATTGAGATTGATAGGAGGTGCAGAGGCTCAGAACAGGCGGGTCTGGCACCCAGGTGTGCCGCTTTTTTAAATGGGATCACCCCTTTGTAGGCCACCAGGAGGAGCAAGGAGTCCCAGCCCCACGCCAGACACCCTGCCCAGGGTTCCCAAGCTGGGGAAAGAAGTTGTTATGGGCCATAAGAACTATGAACTGTCGGCGTGAGCTGGGCCCTCTCTGGAGAAGAAACCTGGGTCACCCGAGATATGTGATCAGTACCGGGACCCCGCCAGAGGCGAGGGGACCCCATGGCAGGTGCTGGACGTGGAGGCCACGGGGGCATAGACTACAAAGGAGACAGAACTGAACCTCACATCACCCTGTTTGGCCCCGGAGGATGGCTGGTTAGCCAGAGACGGGTAAGATTCCTCAGGGAAGGAACAACCTAAGACAGGCACAGTCGCAGAGGGGCCAACAGGAGAGTACTAAAAGATCAACAGAGGTGGGGCACAGACCCTCAACCATAAACCTTGCAGGGGTTTGATTTCTCACCCCTCCTGAGGAAGGTCTCCTACCCCCACGGCTGCTACACCTCCCACGCACAACTCACACCGGGACCCAGGTGGTAGACAGAGACTCGGCCAGCAATAGCTGCCCTATATCAAAATTTAATTTATTACAAAGAATTCTGAGGACCTACTCAAAAATGCAAATATTCCTTTCCACAAGTATTTACTGGGTAAACTAAGATTTCTGCTTGAGTATTAAAATTGACAGTAAAATAGTAATCAAGTTTTCAGATTAATTTAAATTGGCCAAGTAAAATAAGTGAATACTCAAGAAAATCTAACTGTACTGGACAAAAAGCTCTTCCTAAAACATTAACTAAATTATCTATTAGTAGTTCATCTCACTGCAAAATTGCCTAACATCCAAAGAACCTAAAGTAGTAATATTTGTATGCAAAAATTAAAATTTAAAATTACCAAGACTGCAAGATAAAATTTCCAAAAGCCCCTATTAACCAAAAAAAGGGGTGTGGGGGACAATGAGGTAATATCATGTAAGGAAAAATATCCTATAAGTAAAATACATGTAGAAAATTCTTACTCCAGAAAAGAAAATTCCATTTGTAAAACCAGCTGCAGGACACCCATAAAAAAAAAACACACACATGGTGTCAAAATAATCCAAAGGAAAATCATTTAGGCAGAAATAAAAAGTATCCCAAGTCTATTTTGCAGAGAGGATCCCTTTGTTAACCTTTGGTCGAGAATGTGTTTGTGTGTTTGCAGAGGACAACTCCAAGACCATGTGGGTTCCTGCGACAGTGAGGAACTGACGGGCCTGTTCCATCCACGAGGACGGTCCAGAGAGGGCAGACGCTGATGACACCTTGCCATGCTAGCAGTCGGCAGCTGTGTGTGGCTGCAGGCGGCCCAGGAACATACCAGAGAGGATGGATCTTGCATTGCCATGATGTGTCCACCATCTGGATACCATTGCTGACATGTACACATGAAGAACTATTTGACAGTGAAACTGGGACTCAGAACAGTTGGACATTGAAACTGACACTCAAACTTTTTTTGCTCTTATACGTTTGTTTTCAGTATGCAGAGGCAAGATATTTTTGAAGAAAAGAAACAGGGGAGAGTGATTGATATAGAGGCAGGGTGGCCTCGAACGGGCTGTCAAGCTACAGGGGGAAGGCTGGAGTGGAGGGGAGGCAGATGCTGGGGGAGATCAACCGAAGGACTTGTATGCATACATATGAGCATAACCAATGAATGAAAGACTCTGGGGTGGGGAGGGAGGCAGGTGGGGACATGTGCTGGGGGGTAGGGGAGGTTGGGGGGAGGATATTGGGGGGGGGGGAGGAAAACATATGTACTACTATTAAATATAAGTTATATTGTAAATAAAATTTAAAAAAAAAAAAAAAAAAAGAACTATGAACTGTCAAAACCAATGGAGATTGGGGCTGAGTGGCACACAGGCTGCTAGAGACTCAGCTGCTCCTCTTAAAAGGCCTACACCTTGAACTGAATTTACAAGCTCCTGATGGCTCTGAGTTCCAGTGCCAGATGAGGCTCTGGGGGACCCAGACAGATATGGGGAGAAACTGGACTGTCTGACATCTGAGTGGGAACATGGGGGCGGTGCTCATAGCAATCATTGTTCCTGTGCTGGGACTTCCCTGGTGCAGGACTGACTGGCAGACATATCTGTTTGCTTCACCCTACAGATTCCCTGAGATCCCACCTTAACCAATTTACAGCCCCACCCAAGCTTTGTGCAGCAGCTTTTGCATATGAATGGCCTAACTTTTCTCAGCCTAAAACCTGTCAAACAAGCTGCAGCTGGGTCAGGGAGCACCAAAGCTATCAATAAAAGGCACAAGGCTGGCACCAGCTTCAATTTGCCTTGCTTCACAGATGGGCCTCCTCTAGTCACTTCCAAACCCCATACAAAGAGGTGGAATCTGCAAATCTCTCTGTAGTTCCTGCTGGGTGGCCCCAGGCAGTGGCTGACTTTGCACCAACTTGGAAATCCAAGAGCCAGTGATCAGTCTAAGATCATACCAGATTATAACTCTTCACATCCATAGGAGGCACACTCAATGGGAAAACTCAGTGAGCACCAAAGCTCTACTGAGGCAAGTCCCATAAGGGTGTCTCCTGCACAGCAGCTCTTCCACTATAGTCACAGCCAGTCCCCACAGCCAATTGGCCTGGAGGTCAATTCCTCCCAATGATACCAACAGCAATCAAAGCTCAATTACAATAAGACTGTGCACACAGCCCACAAGGCATCAAGAGTGTCTCCCTCAGATGACTGGGGAGGCTGAGCCACTTGGCCACATAGGACACACTTACTACACAAGACTGCTCCATTAACTCAAGGAGACTTAACAGCTTCCCAATACATAGAAACAAACACAGGGAAGCAGTCAAAATGCAGAGACAATGAAACATTTCACAAATGAAAGAAATGGATATAGAGTTCAAAACCACAGTTATAAGGTTACTCAAGAATCTTCTAGAAACCTCCAAGGAACTTAGTGAGACCTTCAAGGATCTTAGTGAGAATGAAAAAAAAAAAAAAGAAAAGAAAAGAACCAGTCAGAAATTAAACATACACTGACTGAAATAAAGAATAAAGATTAACCAAGGGACTTGTGTGCATGCATATGAGCCTAGTCAATAGACACAGACAACAGGGAGGTGAGGCATAATTGGAGGATGGGGTTAAGGGGGGAATAAGGACACATATGTAAAAAAATTTATTAAAATAATAATAAAGTAAATGTAGAGGATTAAAAAAAAAAGAATAATATACAGAGATTCAATAGTAGACTAGAGTATCCCAAGAATCAAGCCAATGATTTGAAATATGAGAAAGCAAAAAACTCCCAACCAGAAGAGCAAAAAGAAAAAATAATACAAAAATATGAAGATAGTGTAAGGAGCCTATGGGACAACTTCAAGCATACCAACATCCGAATTATGGGGGTGCCAGAAAAAGAGAGAAAGCAAGATACTGAAATCCTATTTGAAGAAATAATAACAGAAAATTTCCCCTTCCTGGTGAAAGAACTAGATTTACAAGTCCAGGAAAAACACAGAACCCCAAACAAGAGGAATCCAAAGAGGACCACACCAAGACACATCATAATTAAAATGCCAAAGGCAAAAGACAAAGAGAATCTTAAAAGCAGCAAGAAAAAAGCAGTTACCTACCAGGAGATATCCATATGACTGTCAGCTGATTTCTTAACTGAAAATATGCAGGTCAGAAGGGAGTGGTGAGAAATATTCAAAGTGGTGAATAGCAAGAACCTGCAACCAAGATCACTCTACCCAGCAAAGCTATCATTCAGAATTGAAGGTCAGATAAAGAGCTTCACAGATAAGAAAAAGCTAAAGGAATTCATCACCACCAAATGAGTATTATAAGTAATGCTAAAGGGTATTCTTTAAGAAGAGGAAGAAGAAGAAAAAGATAAAGATAAAAAATATGAAAAATAAGTGACAACAAATACATATCTATCAACAAGTGATTCTGAAAATCAAATGAATAAAAAATCTCTTCTTCCTTCTATCAACAGCATTTGATAACACTGGTCATTGATTGCCTCCTTCATACTATTACCTTGGCCTCTGATACTCCATTTTCTCTTAATTCTCCAACTGCACAGGTTTCTCTTAGTCCCCTTGGTTAAGTCCTCATCATCCCAAGCTTTGCACCTCTCCTCTACCTACATTCTCTCCCAGGTACCATATTCAGTCCTATGGATTTTATATTATCTACTAGAGGCCCTGTGTACAAAATTTGTGCAGGGGGAGGGGTGTGCCTAAGACCAGCCTGCACCCTTTCCAATCTGGGACCCCTCAAGGGATTTCCAACTGCCCATTTAGGCCCATTTAGGTACTGGTATCTGGCCTAAATACACTGTCATACATCTTTCTCACAATCCAGGACTGCTGATTCCAAACTGCTCACCTGCCTGCCTCCCTGATTGCCCCTAACTGCTTCTGCCTGCCAGCCTGATCACCCACTACCACTTCTCTGCCAGCATAATTGATGTCTAACTACTCCCCTGCCAGTCTGTTTGCCCCAAATTTTTCTCCTCTGCCAGCCTGGTTACCCCTAACTGCCCTCCCCTGCAGGCTTGATCACCCTCAACTGCCCTCCCCGGCTGGCCTGGTCCCTCCCAACTGCCCTCCCTTGCTGGCCTGTAATCTCCCAAAGGCCCTCCCCTACTGGCCATCTTGTGGTGCCCATCTTGTATGTTGGAGTGATGGTCAATCTGTGTATTACTCTTTTATTAGATAGGATAGAGGCCTGGTGCATGGGTGAGGGCCAGCTGCTTTGCCCTGAACGGTGTCCCAGATCAGGGTTGGGGCTCCCTTGGAGCATGGGGCAGCCTGGATGAAGGGCCTATGGTGGTTGGCAGGCTGGCCACACACCCCAGATTCTCAAGCGAAGGTCCTGGGATCTGGGATTAATTTATGTTCTAAAATTGAAACTTTGTAGCCTGGAGCAGAGTCAAGCCTTCTGCTCTCTTCGTGGTGACAGCCATTTCTGTTTGGGTTTATTTAAATTCTATAATTGAAACTTTGTAGCCTAGAGTGGAGGCCTAGGCTCTAGGGCTGCAGAAGCTTGACTTCCTCCATCACCTGGGCAACTGTAGCCTCTGTTCTCTCCAGCTCTGTGGCTGCTGCCATTTCTGTTGGGATTATGTATCTTCTATAATTGAAACTTTGTAGCATTGAGTGAAGGCCTAGCTTGGCCAGGGCAGGCAGAAAGCTTGGCTTCCTCCATTGCTGGGGAAACCCAAGCCTCCCTCCTGCTCTCAGTGGCTGCAGCCATCTTGGTTGGGGCTTATTTGCTCCTGATTGGCTGGTGGGTGTGGCTTGATCAGAGCTACAGTCAATTTGCATATTACTCTTTTATTAGATAGGATGTGCTTTGGTGATAGTCCTCAGGCCCCTCTCCATAGGAAGTCTTTTTTTTCTAAAGGACTCTGTCACTCACAACATAGTTATTTCTGTACATACTATTTGGCAAAATCACCTGATTACTTAAGCAGTTATCATGTGTGCCACACTCCAATAGAAACATATATTTTGAAAAGCATAATAAAGACCTTAGTAAACACTTAGACTCTGTTATTTTACATTAAAAAAAAAAAAAACTTGAGATACAGAATCAAATGACTTGTCCTAGGCAACACAGTCACACAGCTAAGACAAGAATACAAGGCTCCTGACTCTTTAAAAACAACAACATGTATTTTTATTGATTTCAGGGAGGGGAGAGAGAGAGAGAGAGAGAGAGAGAGAGAGAGAGAGAGAGAGAGAGAGAGAGAGAGAGAGAGAGAGAGAGAGAGGAAAAGAGAGAGAGATAGTGATGATGATGATGATGATGATGATGATGATGATGATGATAGAATTATTGATCAGCCGTCTCCTGTATACACCAGAATGGGCGTTGAGCCTGCAACCTGGGCAAGTGCCCTGACTGGGAATCAAACAATGACCTTCTGGTCCATAAATCAACGCTCAACCACTGAGCCATGCAGACCCAGCAGTTCCTGACTCTTTAGATTCCTCAAGCAATAGTCTTTCTGATATCTGGTAGTGTCTGAATTCTTGCATGAAAATATGTGCTTAAACATGAAATATTATAGAACTAATTAGCAGTGGCCTTAATTATCATCATATCAATTATATCCCTTTGTCAATGGGGAAACTGTTGTGAAGGCCCCACTGCTGGGTAAGGCAAAGGAAACACATCCTACTGCCAGTTACGGATTTTGACCTTCAGGCACCAAGACTAATAAGATGACAGGTTTCTTGAAATGTAGTTTATGCTCTTATACCACCATTGATCTAAATTCTGCCTTTTCTTTTATATGTCTTTCTTCATCTATTCCAGGGTACTTCTTTCTCTCTTCTCATTTATCGTTTGTAAGGGTTATTTCACCTGCTATTCTTTTGAAGCCTCACCATTCCAAAATGTTATATGTAATAGTATTTATTTTGGCTTGAAAGCAGTTTCCCTTCACAATGGCCTGTCCTACTCTGTAACATTTTGTTTAGTTGGTTGAGTTGTCAACTTAGCATGTTTGATGATAAAATGCTGATATATTGTTTGTTTTTATGTTGTCATGTCATATTCTAATTGGGTGGCTTGAAAATAACAATTTATTATTCTCTGGATCACTTCCACTGCCTTTTTCAATGTATTTTCTGGACAATACTACTGGTTGTTAACTGATGTCAAAACACTCTAAGCTGTTATATCCTACTGTGTTTACTACTTTTAATTTTTCATAATTCCACTTGATCAGGAAATGCCAATTTTCCTGCCTTCACAGTTCATCACCAAAACAAACTTGTTTCCTAGTACTTCTTTACCTTGAATTTGCCCTTACCTTCATTAATTTATTTAAAAATTCTATGATAAGGCATCAATTATTTTATGAATTATAACAGGTTATTATAGTTCTTCATTTGACCATGCCATGTCTCACCCCAAAATATTATTATTATTATTTTAACTATTTTTATTGTTAATACTATTACAGATATCCCCATTCCCCAATTTTTGCCCCTCCCTTGCCTTCCCCTCTCCCCAGCCCAGTCTCCCTCTACCATCTGGTTAGCACTACACTGTTGTCTGTGTCAATGGGCTATGCATATATGTTCTTTGACTAATTCCTTCACCTTCTTTCATCCAGCTCCGCCACTTCCCCTTCCCCTCTGACAGATGTCAGTCTATTCCATGTATCCATGCCTCTGTTCTTTTAGTATTCTAAAGATGGCCTAAATACCATGATTCTTTTCTAGAAGAACGTCCCTCCTTTTTCTTTTATTGGTTTCTGTTTTCTCAGTTCCCAATTTGGAGACAATTTTAAATTTCATTTTCAAATTTAATTTCCCATAGACCAGTGCCAGTCTCAATTCAGAGTACCTGTTTTTATATCAATTGTATTTTCCTTCCTTCTTATCTAACAGGTAAGTTCCTTGCCTACTTTCCATTCTATCATATTCCTGTCTAAGAAATTACTTATTTGTTAATCCCTGCCTCTCCAGCGCATTTAGGTTTCCCTATCGAATTGTTCTGTCTCTTCTGCCTTCCAAAGGGCATCTTTAAAACCCATCTGCTTTCCTGTTGCTTTTAATCCATTTCTTTTGATTGTCAAACTTCTCACCCTCATCTCTCTTCAATCCGCTGTGTTTCTGAAATAACCTATTTAAAGGTTAAAAATTCCCTCTTTACCAATAAGTCCAGTGGCTTTGGGATATTTCTTAGATGCCATGTAGTCTCTGTCTACACATTAGATCCTGTACTTGCCACCAAAAGTTTCTTTCTCTGCATTTTGTTATCCTTTGGCTCCTCCTTCTATCCTGCCAGTCCTTTACCTGCCTTCTTCCCAAGCTCCTCTATCCTTTTTCACTCCTCAAAGTGTGAGGTTCTCCAGGGTGTAGCCTCTGCTCTCTAACTGCACCTGAGCAATTTCATTTTATAGCCTACCTGCAAAACAGCTTATCTAACACTAACCCCATTCTACCCCTGAAAACTGGCTACCTCTGCATTTCTCTGGTAATAGATCACCATTTCCTAAGTCAAAGGATCTCAAAATTTCAGAATTACCTGTAGACTTCCTCTTACCTTTATCCTCTTACCATTATTCAATTAGTCATCAAGTCCTATTTTTCTTCTACGCAAAATACGGACACACATAGTTCACTTTCCTTAGTTTGCCATTTACTAAACAACATTTTTCTAAGCACTTCATTTATCGTTGTCTGTTAATACACACACACACACACACACACACACACACACACACACACACACACACACGCCTCTAAGAAATACTTATTATTAGCTACATTTTATATATGAAGAATTTGAGAATTAGAAGGATGCTTTTTTGCCCAAAGAAAATTAGTAAGTAGGTAACTATTTTAGAATGCAAATCCAAGGCTCAAAAGTGGCTCCTAATACATAAGACATATTATATTTTCCCTTAGACACCAACCTACTTTTTAGACTGCAATTTTCCACTTTTCTCTTCTTCAAAAGCATAACTCATGTGTCCCTATCTTTGTATTCTCTGCTTCTTCTTCTCCATTTATACAAATTCTCCTGGGGTGTTGTGGTCATTGTGGCTCAGTGGGTTGGGCATCGTCCTGTGCACCAAAAGGTTGCCAGTTCAGTTCCCAGTCAGGGCACATGCCCTAGTTGAAGGCTCGATCCTGGGTGGGGAGAGTGCAAGTGGCAGTAGATCAATATTCCTTCTCACATTGATGTTTCTCTCTCTCTCTCTCTCTCTCTCTCTCTCTCTCTCTCTCTCTCTCTCTCTCTCTCTCTCTCATTTCCTTCCTACTGTCTTTAAAAATCAATAAGAACATATTATTTAAAAGTTCTCCTGGAGCCTGGCTGGTTTGGCTCAGTGACTAGAGCATTGGCCTGTGGCCTGGAAGGTCCCGGATTCTATTCTGTCAAGGGCACATACCTAGGTTGCAGGTTCAATCCTTAGTAGGAGGCAGGAGACAGCCGATCAATGATTCTCTCTCATCATTGATGTTTCTATCTTTCTCTCACTCTCCCTTCCTCTATGAAATTAATAAAAATACATTTTTCAAAAAATTCTACTGGGAGCCACTTGAGACCAAACAAATTTCATTTACCCTTGGACATTTACTTTCACCATTATTCATTTGGTTCCCAACCATATGGTGCTTTAAGTGTGTCTTGTAATATTGTCTTTATTGATATTCCATCGTAGCTAATCAAATACTGTATATTGTCTCAACAACTACATTGTAAGAAGAGGAGCTTTTCATATATTTTTTGAACCCACCTTTCAATTTCTCACTCCAACTCAATAATTTTCTCTCAGATATGATTATTGCATGAGTGAAGATGTGATTTTGTCTAATGTATACTTTATGTATAGCAATGTATTTTCCCCTGAAAATTTTATTGTTACTTTTGTGGTTTATCCACAGGCATTTATGCATCTCAATAGGCATTTGTGGTAAATAAAATAGCTTTTGATAACGTTTGCATTACTTTATTTTTTCAGATTTATTGCAGTATGCTAGACAAATAAAATTAGACATATTTAAGATGTACAATGTGATTTTTTATATATAAATAATTATGAAATGATTATCACTATCAAGCTAATTAACATATTCATCACCTGACATAATTATGTTCATATACACTGAATGGCCAGATTATTATGACCTCTGAATGCATAATAATCTGGTCACTCAGTGTATATCCTATATAATATAAGGCTAATATGCAAATTGTCCCCTTGACCAGGAGTTCAACCAGCAGGTAGGCCGGCCAACTGCCCATGACCCTTCCCCCTGGCCAGGCTAGTCAGACCACTCATGCACTAATTCATGTACTGGGCCATATACATATAAATATATATATATATACACCAGAGGACCAGTGCATGAAATTCATGCATGGGGGTGTCCCTCAGCCCAGCCTTCACCCTCTTCAATCTGAGACCTCTTGTGGGATGTCCAGCTGCCTATTTAGACCCAATCCTGGTAGGACTGCTGGCTCCCAACTGCTTGCCTGCCTGCCTTCCTGATTGCCCCTAACTGCTTTGCCTGCCAGCCTGATCACCCCCCTAACCACACCCCTGCTAACCTGATTGATGCCTAACTGCTCCCCTGCCAGACTGTTTGCCCCTAACTGTTATCCCATGTAGGCCTGGTCCCCCCTACTGCTTTCCCCTGCAGGACTGGGTCCCCTCAAACTGCTCTTCCCTGCAGGCCCAGTCACCCCCAGCTTCCCTCCTCTGCTGATCTGGTCACTCCTAACTGCCCTCCCCTGCTGGCCTGATTGCCCACATCTGCCCTCCCTTGCAGGCCTGGTCCCTCCCAACTTCCCTCCCCTGCTGGCCATCTTGTAGCGGCCATCTAGTGTTCATATGGGGGAAGCCATCTTGTGTGTTGGAGTGATGGTCAATCTGCATATTACTCTTTTATTAGATAGGATAGAGGCCTGGTGCATGGGTGGGGGCCAGCTGGTTTGTCCTGAAGGGTGTCCTGAATCATGGTGGGGTTCCCGTGGGGTGTGGTGCAGCCTGGGCAAGGGGTCTGTGGTGGTTTGCAGGCCATCCACGCCCCCCGGCAGCCCAAGCAGAGGCCCTGGTATATGGAATTTATTTATCTTCTATAATTGAAACTTTGTAGCCTTGAGTGGAGGCAAGTATCCTGATTGCTCCCTGACTACAGCCATTTTTGTTGGGCTTCATTTATCTTCTGTAATTAAAACTTTGTAGCCTAGAGCAGAGGCCAAGGCTGGCCAGGGTGTGCAGAAATCTTGGCTTTCTCCATTGCAGGGGGCAACTCAATCCTCCTCCTCTCTCCAGCTCTAAAGCTGCTGCCATTTTTGTTGGGATTTATTTTCTATAATTGAAATTTTGTAGCCTTGAGTGGAGGCCTGGGCCTGCCAGGGTGTACAGAAAGCTTAGCTTCTCCATTGTTGGGGGAAACTAAGCCTCCTCCTCTCTCCATGGCACAGCCATCTTGTTTGGGTTAATTTGCATACTCACTCCTGATTAGCTGGTGTGAGTGGCTTGTGGGTGTAGTGGAGTGGTGGTTAATTTGCATGTTACTCTTTTGTTAGATAGGAGAATATATATATATTAGAGGCCTGGTGCACAAAATTTGTCCATTTGGGGTGGGGGGTGTAACTCAGCCTAGCCTGTACCCTCTTCAATCTGGACCCCTCAAGGGATGTCTGAATGCCCATTTAGGCCCGATCCCAGTACTGGTATCGGGCCTAAACGAGCAGTCAGACATCCTTCTCAAAATCCAGGACTACTGGCTCCAAACTGTTTGCCTGCCTGCCTCCCTGATTGCCCCTAACCACTTCTGCCTGCCAGCCTGATAACCCCCTAACCACTATCCTGCCAGCCTAATTGATATCTAACTGCTCCCCTGCCAGCCTGTTTGCCCCCAACTTCCCTTCTCTGCTGGCCTGGTCACCCCTAACTGCCCTCCCCTGCAGGCTTGATCACCCCCAACTGCCCTCCCTTGCAGGCCTGGTCCCTCTCAACTGCCCTCCCCTGCTGGCCTGATCACCCACAACTGCCCTCCCTTGCAGGGCCTAGAACCTCCCAACTGTCCTCCCCTACTGGCCATCTTGTGGTGGCCATCTTTGGGCAGGATCTTTGACCACCTGGGGGCAGCCCTCTTGTGTGTTGGAGTGATGGTCAATCTATGTATTACCAGGATAGAGGCCTGGTGCATGGGTGGAGATTGCCTGATTTGCCCTTAAGAGTGACCTGGATCAGGGTGGGGTTCCCTTGGGGTGTGGGGTGGCCCTGAGTGAGAGGTCTATGGTGGTTTGAAAGCCAGCCATGCCCCCCAACAACCCAAATGGAGGCCCTGGGATGTGAGATTAATTTATGTCTATAATTGAAACTTTGTAGCCTAGAGTGGAGCCAACCCTTCTGCACGCTCTATGGCAACAGCCATTTCTGTTTGAAACATTGTAGCCTAAAGTGAAATCCTAGGCGCTAAGGCTGCCGAAGCTTGACTTGCTCCATCGCCTCGGCAACCGTAGCCTCTGCTTTCTTCAGCTCCTTGGCTGCCACCATTTCTGTTGGGATATATCTTCTATAATTGAAACTTTGTAGCATTTAATGGAGGCCTAAGCCAGCAATGGCAGGCAGAAATCTTGGCTTCCTCCATTGCCAGGGAAACCCAAGCCTCCCTTTTGCTCTCAGTGGCCGTAGCTATCTTGGTTGGGGGTTTATTTGCATAATTTGCTCCTGATTGATTGATGGGTGTGGTTGTGGGCTTGGTTTGATCAGAGGTACGGTCAATTTGCCTATTACTCTTTTATTAGATAGGAGATATATAGATGATATAGATATAGATATATAGATATAGACATAGACATAGACATAGACATAGACATAGATATAGATATAGATATAGATATAGATATAGATATAGATATAGATATAGATAGATAGATATTATATATACACCCTGAGTGGCCAGATTATTATGCATTCAGAGATCATAATAATCTGGCCACTCAGTGTATGTTTGGTAAGAACACTTGGCATAAACTCTCTTGGAAAATTTCAAGTATATAATACAGTATTACTAACTATATCTACCATGCTGTACAATAGATCTCTGGAACTTATTCATTGCACATAATTGAATCTTTGTACTCTTTGACCAACATCTTCCCATTCTCCCCAGTAATGTGTGATCTTTATAAATAATTGACTCCTGCATTTGTGATCTAGTGATTTAAGAGAATGTAAATTATGAACAGCAAATCCTACCTAATAAAAGAGTAAAATGCAAATTAGCCATCACTCCACTACAGCCACAGCCAATCAGAAGCAAGTATGTAAATTAACCTCAATCAAGATGGCTGCAGCCACTGAGTGAGTAGGAGGGAGGCTTGGGTTTCCCCGACAATGGAAGAAGCCAAGCTTTCCACACATCCTGGGGGACCCAGGCCTCCACTCAAAGCTACAAAGTTTCAATTATAGAAGAAAAAAAGTCACAACAGAAATGGTAGCAACCTCGGAGCTGGAGAGAGCAGGAGGCTAGGGTTGTCCCCGGCAATGGAGGAAGCCAACCTTTCCACACACCTTGTCCAGACTAGGCCTCTACTCAAGGCTACAAAGTTTCAATTATAGAAGATAAATAAATCCCAATAGAAATGGCTGCAGCCAGGGAGCAAGCAGGAGGCTTGGCTCTGCTCAAGGTTACAAAGTTTCAATTGTAGAAAATAAATTAATCCCAGATACCAGGGCCTCCACTTGACTGGCCAGGGAGAATGGCTGGCCTGCAAACCACCACAGGCTCCTTGCCCAGGCCACCCAACACCCCAAAGAAACCCCCACCCTGATCCGGACACCCTTCAGGGCAAACCAGCCAACCCCCACCCATGCACCAGGCCTCTAGCCTATCTAATAAAAGAGTGATATGCAGATCAACAGCCACTCCAATGCACAAGATGGCTGCCCCATTGGGTCAAAAGTGACTGCCCCCATGTGGACATAAGATAGCCACCATGGAAAGATGGCCAGCAGGAGAGGACAGTTGAGAGGGACTAGGTGTGCAAGGGAGGGCAGTTGTGGGTGACTGGGCCTGCAGGGGAGAGCAGTTGTGGGGAACCAGGCATGCAGGAGAGGACCTAAACAGGCAGTCGGACATTCTTCTCACAATCCAGGACTACTGGCTCCCAATTGCTCACCTACCTGTCTTCCTGATTGTTCCTAACCACTTATGCCTTCCAGCCTGATCACTCCCTAACCACTCCTCTGCCATCCTGATTGATGCCTAACTCTCCCCTTCCAGCCTGATTGCCCCCAACTGCCCTCCCCTGCAGGCCTGGTCCCCTGCAACTGCTCTCCCCTGCAGGTGTAATCACCCCCAACTTCCCTCCTTGGCCAACCTAGTCCCTCCTAATTGCCCTCCCCTGCTGGCTTGATTGTCCCCAACTGCCCTCCCCTGCAGGCCTGGAACCTCCCAACTGCCCTCCCCTGCTGGTCATCTTGTGGTGGCTATCTTGTGTCCACATGAGGGGAGTCATCTTTGACTCCATGGGGCAGCCATCTTGTATGTTGGAGTGACTGTCAATTTGCATATTATTCTTTTATTATATGGGATTAGATAGGATAGAGGCCTGGTGCATGGTTGGGGGATGGCTGGTTTGCCCTGAAGGGTGTTCCGGATCAGGGTGAAGGTGCTCTTGGGGCGTGAGGCAACCTCGATGAGGGGTCTGTGGTGGTTTTTAGGCCAGCCAACGCCCCCTGGTAACTCAAGTGAGGCCTTGGTATCTGGGATTTATTTATCTTCTATAAATGAAACTTTGTAGCCTTGAGAGGAGCCAAGCTTCCTGCTCTCTCCAGCTCCATAACCACAGCCATTTTTGTTGGGATTTATTTATCTTCTATAATTGACACTTTGTAGCCTTAAGCATAGACCAAGGCAGGCCAGGGCTGCAGAAGCTTGGCTTCCTCCATTCCTGGGGAAACCCAGGCCTCCTGCTCTCTTTGTGGCTGCACGCATCTTGGTTGGGTTAGTTTGCATACTCGCTCCTGATTGGCTGGTGGGCATGGCTTGTGGTATAGCAGAGGTATGGTCAATTGTATATTACTCTTTTATTAGATAGGTTAGTTCCAGGCTCTAGATTATAACCTCAGAACCTATTCATCTTATAACTGAAAAATTGTGCAGTTTACCAACATCTCCCCATTTCCCACCCTTCAGCCATTGGCATCCACCATTCTACTCTCTAATTCCATGACTTTGACTTTTTTTTATTCCATATATAATTATACTCTTCAGATGTGTCTTTTTCTCACTGGTTTATTTCATTTAGCATAATGCCCTCCAGGTTCATACATGATGTCATGGATTTCCAAATAGCAGGTTTTACTTCTTTTTCTAATAATTAAAAAATAATCCATTGTATACTATCTATTTTTTATTCTTTCATCCACTAATGGACACTTAAATTGCTTCCATGTCTTTGTTATTATGAAAACTGCTGTAATGAACATGAGAATGAAAATATCTCTTAGAGACAATGATTTCCTTTGAATATATACCCAAAAGCAGGATTATTAGATCATATGTAGTTCTATTTCCATTTTGAGGAGTCTTTATATTTTGGGGGGGGAGTCTTTATATTGTTTTCTATAATACCTGCATCAGTTTACATTCCCACCAATACTGCACTAGACTTCACTTATCTCTGGTCCTTCTTTATAGTAGCCATTCTACAGGTGTGAGTCTCTATCTCATTATAGCTTTGATTTGTATTTACCTGATGGTTATTGGTGTTGAGCACCTTTTCATGTCCCTGTTGGCTATTTTGTATGTTTTCTTTGAGAAAGTGTCTATTTGTTTCTTCTGCCCATTTTTAAATCATATTATTCAGTTTGTTGCTATGAGTTTCTTATATATTTTGGATATTAACCCCTTATCTGATATATGGTGTACAAATACTTTCTCCCATTCCCTACCTTCTATGTTCATTCTGTTGACTGTTTCTTTTATACAGAAGCCTTTTACTTTGACATAGTCCCACTTGTTTGTTTTTGCTTTTGTTGCCTTTGCTTTTGGTGTCAAATATCTGTACTTTTCTAGCTCACTGAGCTGCCTTTAAACAATTATTTTAAATTCATTGTCTTTCAATTATTTGACTCTACTTCTTTAAATTCAGTTACTGAAACGTTTTTGTGTTCTTTTGTTGATGTCTTATTTTCTTGATTTGTGTGTGTATGTGTTTCTTGTTGTCCTGCTCCTTGTTGGAGCAGTTGCCTCTTCTAGAGATTATGGATTCGTTTTGGTGAGTAAACACTTCACCTGGAAATGGGTGTGAGGACGCTGGCTGGCCTACAGCAGCCATAACTCTGGTGCCTTAGACATGGGCAGATGCAGGGCAGCCATAGTTCCATGGTCTAGAGTGCCTGCAGACAAAGAGCAGTCACAGAACTGGATCTGAAATAGGGGTGCAGGTGGCTCTCGGGTCTAGCATGTGCATTGTGTTTTGAAGGCCAGCCTTGGTCTGAGAATGGCAAAATGGCTTTATGGAGGCCACACAGCAGCGTTTTCTGTCCAGGGGACCTGCAACTGCAATAGTTGTTGGTTACTTCAGTGGCAAAAGCTTCCAGTGTCCTTTGAGGAGCAAGTCACTGGGGTTTATGCCAATGAACATTATTAGGTTCTCCTCTGTGAAAGCTGTGAGGAGTATAGCTGTAAAAACTGGGGAGGTCCTTAGTGACAAAGGTTGCCAGGTCCTCCACAGAGCAGACTGCTGGGACCAGGATGGCATCTATTGTGTCCTGATACTAATTGTACAACCCTCTTCTTTGTTCCCAGCCATCTCCAGATTTCTCAGCTAAGCTGATCTCACAGTGACTCTTTTTGTTATTCTCCATTTCTTACCCCACTATGCTGCTATAGGTTCTTAGTTAGACTTTTGAGCCCTTCAGCACTATTTTGATTTTTGGATAGTTATTTAATTGTTATTTTTGTTATGAAGAAAGAAAGGCTGATATATCTTACTCTGTCATACTGCCAACACAAACTATAAATTTTGGGTTTTTTTTTTTTTTTCAACACAGTCTAATCTATTGACTGGTTAAGCATTTGTCTAACCAAAAAAAGTGAGTTAATTACATCTTCCAATTACCGTTTCTTCATTCATTTATTCAGCCAAACCTGTCCCAAGCTCTGTCCCTACTACCGTGACTTGACTTCAAGACTTCCTCTTTCTTCACTTGGATTTCTCCACAACTCTCTACCTGGTGGTCTCTGCATGCCTCCAATCTTCCCCCTTCAACTCAAGTTTCCACAAAGCCCCAAGAGAAATCTGTCTAAAATATATGACTGAATATTCCACTTTATGGCTCACATGCTTCCCATGGTTTTTCTTCTCCTCATGTAGTTTTCATAGAATAAAGTTTAAGCCCTTGAGCCTGGCACACAAAGCACTTTGCCATCTCACCCTTACTTTTCTGTCTAGGCTCATTTTTTCATCTTTCTCCTCATATTTTGGCTTTCATATTTAGAAGAGTATCAGGTATTTTTATGCCATTGCCATTTATAATGTCACTAGAGGCCGATGCACAAAATTCATGCGGGGAGGAGGGAATGCCACTCAGCCCGGCCTGCACCCTCTTCAATCAGGGATCCCTCGGGAGATGTCCAACTGCAGGTTTAGGCCGACAGGGATGGGGCCTAAACTGACAGTCAGATATCCCTCTTGCAATCCAGGACTGCTGGCTCCTAACCACTCACCTGCCTGCCAGCCTGATCCCCCTAATTGCTCTCCCATGTTGGCCTGATCACCCCTAACTGCCTCTGCCTCGGCCCCACCACCATGACTTTGTTGAAAGGTCGTCTGGAAGATGCCGGGTCTAATTAGCATATTACCCTTTTATTAATATAGACATTTGGAATCCACATGCAATACTATATGCAAACTGTTAAGCTCAGTCAAACGTTAGAGTACATAAAAGTTTTTATATATAAGTGAGCGAACTTCCAATATATGGTGCTGCTTGATAAAGCTGCAGTTATTCAAGTCTGATGTTTCCCATGAACCTTACTCCTGTCTATAAATCTTTTCCATAAAAAAGAAAGGCGCCTGGCTCAGCAAAGAAGTTAGCGTGAAATCAACAAGCTCATTAGGGATTTGCCCATCTCTCCAGGACAGAGAACAAATTCCTACTGTTTGTCAGGTTTCTGTGAATTTGTAAAAACAAGTTTCCCAGACATTAATGTACAAAACTCAGAGGTAGCAGTAGAAAAAAATCAGTACAAAAAGGCATTCAATTCTTTTGGAAACACTGTGCTTATTAAAGGCATAAACACTAGGTACAGAGAGTTCAGTAATCTTTTTCCTAAGGGCAATAATAGTTTTTACATTACAAAATCAAATGGCTGTTCTTTATTTGAGGGCTGGAAATAAAGTGCCAGTTTGGAGAGGAAACAAAGTGTAACCAAGTCAAACACTTGCATCTGAATGGAGGGTCAGTCCTTTTCCTCTTAGTAGCCTTCGTCCAAATGTGCTTACAACATAACCAGCTTTTATTTTTCCTCCTCACAAGTCATATATCTTTACCATTGATTGAGATTCTGGCATAATTATAGAAACCATCAACTCACTTAATCTTTGGTTACTTTGGCTATTCCTGCATGTCCTAAAGGGGAAGCCAGGACTCTGCACCCAAGTTGCACTAGGGTGAGCCTTTTCCACAGAGCCATCACCCTTCTGTGTTCTCAAGACAATTGCAATATTACTAAGCAATAAAGTTAGATCTGACAATTACTTCCTCAGGAAAGAAAAGGCTTTGAGTGATCTCCCAAAGAAATAATACTCAAAAGTAATTATTTTTTAACATAGTGGCTTACCACCACCGTATTGAATACTCAGCACACCAAGTCCAGAGTGAAGTGTGTTGCCTAAGCCCTTGCAGTTAGTTAGTGGCAGAACCAGGATCGAAATGCATACTCAAAAGATGTGCTCCTTCTTCTTTTTTTTTCTTTTTCTTCTTAGTTAATTTATTTTATTTTTTTATCTTTATTGTTCAGTTTATTAATTACATTGTTCCCCCTTTTTTATCTCCCTATAGCTGCCCTCCACCCTGTACCCATCTTACCCTCCACCCTCACCTCCCCCTCCCCACTGTCCTCTCCCATTGCTGCAAGATTTTTGTCCAGTCTCTTGCTGTACTTCCCACTCCCTTTTTCTCCCCAAGAATTGTCAGTCCATTCCCTCCCTATGTCCATGATTCTGTTACATTTACCAGATTATCCTGTTCATCAGATTATTAATTCACTTGATTTTTGTATTCATTTGTTGATAGATGTGTATTTGTTGTTCATAATTTATATTTTTACCTTTTTCTTCTTCCTCTTCTTAAAGAATATCTTTCAGCATTTCGTATAATATTGGTTTGGTGGTGATGAACTCCTTTAGCTTTTTCTTATCTGCGAAGCACTTTATCTGATCTTCAACTCTGAATGATAGCTTTGCTGGGTAGAGTAATCTTGGTTGTAGATTCTTGCTATTCATCACTTTGAATATTTCTTGCCACTCCCATCTGGCCTGCATTGTTTCTGTTGAGAAATCCACTGACAATCGTATGGGTGCTCCCTTATAGGTAACTAACTGTTTTTCTCTTGCTGCTTTTAATATTCTCTCTTTGTCTTTTGCTCTTGGCATTTTAATTATGATATACCTTGGTGTGGTCCTCTTAGGGTTCCTATATATTGGGTTCGGTGCACTTCTTGGACTCCCAAGTCAACCTCTTTCACCAGGTGTGGGAAGTTTTTGGTCACTATTTCTTCAAATTGGTTTTCATTATCTTGCACTCTCTCTTTTTCTGGCACCCCTACAATTCGGATGTTGATATGCTTGAGGTTGTCCCAGAGGCTCCTTACACTATCTTCAATTTTTTGGATTCTTTTGGTTTCTTGCTTTTTCAGCTGAGTGGATTTTACCTCTTTGTATTTCAAATCTTTAACTTGGTTCTTGGGGTGCTCTAGAGTGCTTTTAGGTCTTTGTATAATATTTTTTATTTCAGTCAGTGTGTGCTTAATTTCTGGTTGGTCCTTTTTCATATCCTTGAGAGTCTCCTTCATATCCTTGAGGGTCTCGTTCATTTCCTTGTAGGTCTTGCTTATTTCCTTATAGGTCTCGACCTTTTCTAGGAGCCTCTTGAAAAGCCTTATAAGCATGGTTTTGAACTCTATGTCTAGTCGTCTTTTTTCCTCCATTTCTTTCACACCTGATTTCTTTCCATGTCTCTGCATGGTGGCTGCTTTATGTGGTAGATGTCCTCTAAGGGAAATGGCTCAGCCTCCCCAGTTACCTGAGGTGGGTACTCTTACTGCAATCCTCTATGGGTTGTACAGTATTTTTGAATTTAAGCCCAGATTGTTGTTGTTAGCCCTAAGAGGGTTTGACCTCCAGGCCAATTGGCTGTAAGGGAGACTGTGTTCAGGTTGGATGGGTGGAGTCTCTGAGCTGAGCAGGCAGCCTCAGCGTCAGCTAGGTCCAATGCGGCGCTCACGTGCGGGTCTCTGTTGGGTGGTAATTGTTGCAGGCACCTCCAAGAGAAAGCCGCTAGTCTCTACCCCTTGCCAGACAACTCTGTCTCTCCCCAAATGAGTCTGCACACCCAAAGTCTCGCCCAGGGTTGTAAAACAAAGCAGTCCGGTGGTCTCCGGGACCAGGGGGCAAGTTGCCAGGGAGCAAGTCGAATGTCTGTGCTGTTGCACACTTTCGCGCGCAAACTGCTCTTCCAAGCAACCCGGTTTCTCCTCAGACTAGGAGACCTCTGCTGCGCCTGGCTTCCAGGGTGCATAGCCCGGACCTCGGACCTCACCTGGCGCTGAGGAATCCCTGCAGTGGGACGTCTCTGCCCTCCCTGTTGGATAAATCCAGCCTGAGTTTCTGCTGCCAGCCCTACAGCCCTCGCACGTCCCCGGCTCTTAACCTCTGTTTCCACGCATATCTTCAAGGCTGCACTCTGCCGCTCTTCTGAGTCTCAGTGTCCCACCTTTACTTTTATTTGTGGAGTTTTCACTCAGCCAGCTGTCCGGTGATTCTGGGTGATGTTTGTTTTGTTGTTTTGTTGTAGTTTTTGAATTGTTGTGCGGGGCAGAACAATAGGTGTTTACCTATGCCGCCATCTTGGTTGCTCAAAAGACGTGCTCTTTCTCTTCCACACCAACTGCTTCCCAGAAAAGAAGCATAGACCTATTGTGATGCAGTTAATTTCTAGCAAACCAGAAATCTAATTATGGAAACTGATTCTCAGCAACTCCTGTAGCCTCTTCAAATCTTGAAATAGTGAGGTGGATCACCCGGAGAATAGGTGCCACATCTCATGGTTTTCTTTTTTGTATTGTAGAGAACATTACTGCAGTGATACTGGCCTTCTAAATTCTAGGTTTGGGCTTTTTAAAACTCAACAAATATCACTAGGACAAGTGGAGGCAGTGGCAAGAAGATATTAAGATATAGAAAAGAGATTACCTTAAAAGTAAAATCTCCCCTGCTTTGCCATTGCACAATATCTTTAACCTCAAATGAAATCCTCCCTTTCAGCATTGCATTGTGATGAACAGTGAAATTCAAAGGAATTACCCTGCATTATCTCTACTGTTGTTACAAGTTTGACTGCAGTCCATAGTAGCATTCTTTGTGAATTCAGCAACTACTGGTAAGTTCAAAAGCCAATCTTTTATGGGTCTAAGTGTCAATATAGCATTGGTCTTTTGTTGTGGTTTAGATATCTCTCCCAAAACAACTCTCTCCAATTTATTTATTTATTTATTTATTTATTTATTTATTTATTTATTATTTATTTTTACTCAAAGTGTCCATCATATATTCCATACCATGCAAAGAAATATCAAAGACACATACATTGGGTTATCTCTCTCCAACCAACCACTTCTTACATCTCTACTACTCTCACCATAATATAAACAAACATCATCTCCCACCTACAACATGGCAACAGCCTTCTGACTGGTCTCTGAATCTTTTAAAAATGGAGGTCAAATGATAGCATGCCCCTCTTTAAGATCTTTCAAGGAATGTTCATTTCGATTATAACAAAAATCAAGGGTTTATCTTGTTCTACAAAAACTGCTTGAGGTGACCCCTGACCTGCTCCACCCACTCTAGAACTTTATCCTATATATTTATCCCTTTGCCTGGAGTTCTCTCACCCCAGTCTTCACATATCTAGGTTTCTCTCTTTCACTCAGGTTCACCTGAAAGGTTATCTTCTCAGAGAGAACCTTCCTGAAGATTCCACCTTAAATAAAAATTAACTTTCTACAGTATTTTCTTTTTTAAATATTACTTGAAGCACTTATTACTATATGAAATAACTTTAAAATTATTTAATATGTATTTCTATTTTTGGAATGTTAACCCCTTGAGAATAACAAACTTGTTTATTTACCTCTGATCCCAGGACCTAGGTAGAATCTGGTTTGCCAGGGTGGTCAAGAAATTTACATATTTAAAATATATAATTCAAAGATACTTTTTTTTTTCATATTCAGAATCTTGCAGCCATTGCCATAACTAATTTTAGAACATTTTCAACACCCCAAAAAGAAATTTACATACTCATTTACAGTCACTCTCCATTCTTCCTCTATCCCCAACCAAACTTTAAAAACAAAAAAGATTGTATGTAAAACTATGAAAATCAATGTGGAGGGAGGGGAATATAGAAACTAAAGGAAGAAACAACTGTAAGGAAGGGGTAGGAAAACACAAGCAAAGCCATATATGTATGAAAATAATAAATGGTTCTTTCCCAGTCATTATTTTAACAAGCATCCTAGTGATACTAGCACCAATATGGGCTTATTTACCTAATTAATAGTGTTATTCTTGTAAGGAGTGGGAACACAGAGATAGTAGTTAAAGAATCCTATCTAATAAAAGAGTAATTTGCAGATTGGCCATCACTCCAACACATAAGAGGGCTGCCCCCATGTGGTCAAAGATTCTGCCCTCGTGTGGACACAAGATGGCCACCACAAGATGGCCAGCAGGAGAGGGCAGTTGGGAGGGACCTGCAAGGGAGGGCAGTTGTGGGTGATCAAGCCTGCAGGGAGGACAGTTAGGGTTGACCAGGCTGGTAGAGGAGGGAAGTTGGGGGCAAACAGGCTGGCAGGGGAGCAATTAGACATCAATTAGGCTGGCAGGGTAGTGGTTAGGGAGTTATCAGGCTGGCAAGCAGAAGCAGTTAGGGGCAATCAGGGAGGCAGGCAGGTGAGCAGTTTGGAGCCAGCAGTCCTGGATTGTGAGAAGGATGTCCAACTACCCATTTAGGCCTGGTAGGATCAGGCCTAAACAAGCAGGTGGACATCCCTTGAGGGGTCCTTGATTGGAGAGGGTGCAGGCTGGACTAAGTGACATCCCCTGCCCCCTGTGCACGAATTTCATACACCGGGCCTCTTGTTAAATATAGTGACTGATTTAAACACAATTTGTCAGAATATAATAGAAATAAAGCTGGGTTACCATACGTTGACCACAACTCTATTGATTAAAGCCACAGAATATTTCATAACTTAAGAAGTTTCTGAGACTGGAAAAATGGACAAGTTGAAAGGTTTTTGGTTTTTTTATAGCTCAAAAGGAGACCCCATTCCCGATGTTAAAGTGAATTATACAACATTTTCCATTATATTAGCAGGAATATATACAATTCAAATGTCTGAGAAGCCTTCTTATTTTTACCCCATCTTCTTCCATATCTGATTCAATAATTTAAGAAAGATCATTCTGGGACAAAAGGTCACAGAATATTGTTCTGGCATCTTGACTTTTCACCCTCACATGTTTTGGAAACACATTGCAGTTAATGTTAGCCCACCCAAGTTGAAAGTTACAACTCAAATTTTACCAGCTGCAATCAAACTCTTCATCTAACCTTTTGCACCTTTCAAGACCACAGGAGTCTAACTCTTTGGAGAAAAGACAAAATAAAACACCTAAAAATAAAAATTCTATAATTCAGACTTTTGACATAATTGCCACTGGCTCAAAAGGAAGTGAAGTTTATGAGTAGCTGAAAAAATCTACACAATGCATGCAGAAAGCATGTAAGATATCAATTGTTAAGGAGAACTCCCTTAAAGACTGTGTTGCTAGGTGGTTGATAAATAAAAACAAACAAGGTTAACTGAAGAGAAACCAAGTCTGAACATGACTTCTTGGACAGGGAAATCCATAAAATGCCAGTTAGTGAGGTAAGAAGAATGAGATTAAACATGCAAAGTTTACTTGCCTTTTTTTTTTTTTTTTTTTAGAAGTAATTACATAAAGACAGGTGCAGTAAGAAGTCATTGGTGTAGATAATGGGAGACTAGGCAGATGAGAGGAAGTTTGTTTTAAAGGTGGGGATAAAAGGATTGAGTCAGTGACACAATCCTCCATGTATTTGTTCCTCCGCAGTTTGCTCTGTGGAATGGCCTCAGGGCCTTGGTACACAAACCAGCTTTTGTAGAAAAACTGTACTTTGGAGATCATACCAGATTTTTCTCAGCTTCCTATCAGTGCCAGGACAACAGCTCTGTGAATAAATAACAGGTTGCTTGGGTTACTCCATGCAAATAGGAAGATTCATACTGGTATGCAATGATGCTGCTTTAAACCGCTCCCCATTGGCTGAAGAGAGAAACCAATTCCCAAAGAAGTCTGGTATTCAAGACCTTCCCCAATCACACCCAAGGTAACTTCAATTGCTCCCTGATGTAGACTAATTGCTCCATCTGTCCTAACTAGTGGGTTCACTATCACCTCCCCCAATCTCAAGACATATGCAACAACACTTGCCCTTCTGGAGTGCCTGCCTCGAACCTCTCCATCTTTCCAAATCTAAACTATCCTTTAAAAATTTCTCAAGTCCCACCTCATTCATGAAAATTTCCAGCTCACTCCAACCTAAAGGAAACTAATTTCTAGTTGATATTGTCTGTGGCCTGAGAGATATAGCATACCTGTACATTGGTGTTATTATGTGTCTTATCTGTCCAACCTAACTACAAACTTCCTAAAGACAGGAACTATGAATCATCATTCATGTTTTTATACCTTCACATCGAGAGGGCCCAACACATAGTCAATGTTCTATAAATACTTGTTGAGCGTTTTATTTAGAATGAAAGAGACAGACAGTACTATAACAGATCATTGCGGTGGCTGAAACTGTCTCAGTTACAGCAGGAGGCGGTCTTTCACACAGACATTCAGGGAGCCAGGCCAATGCAGCTCTGCTATCTTCAATAAATGACTCCCATGGTTAGTTTGATGGTGTCCACCCCAGCAAGTTGCAAGAGAGGGAAAAGTGGAGATCCAGTGCCAGAGATGCTCCCTCAGGATATCAGTGAGAAGTTGCAAACATACATTTTGAGCACCTTTCTTTGCCTAAAACCTACCTTCAGAGGAAGTTGCAACCTACAGTCCTGAGCAAAGCATCCACATTCCAGAGGCAACTCTGTTATCAGGGAAGGAAGAGAAGAGAGGTTTCTGTGGACCAGTAGTATCCTAGATACAAACAGTCTGGGCACCTTTCCCATAAGCACAGCTAGAGAACATTTTTATCTAATGACAAAGATTGTCCTCTATGCTGAAATCAGGCTTTCTATGAAATGTCAACCTCTCATAATCCAAGGATGAATCTCAGCTCTCCCTGCCCAGATCTTGCCTGTAGGGTGGCCAGGGACCACATGTAGGAATGATATACCAAGCAGAAGGAGCTCTCCCTCTCTCCACTTTCTTAGTAGAGGAGAAAACGTTTGTCCCCTAACTTCTCCACTGTGAGAAAATGACTCCTTCCAACCAACTCAGATCCCATAGGCTATCTCATCAAGGATCTGAGATAAGTGAGGACTCCCCTTGCTGCTGACTGTCAAAGAGATGGAAAAGTCTTGTGCCTTTCATTTTACTTTTGTGCCACCAGAGCCACACTTGTCTACTAAGCTTGAAAATCAGTGTGCCCAGACCAGTGGCTCCTGCTCACTTACAGATATTTAGAGGCTATCCTGTAAATACATAAATCCATAATTTAATTCAATTCAAAAGCATTGATTGACCACAGGTAATAAGCAAAGCACTATGTAGATACTGAGATTTTCAAAAGCCACAATTCCTGCCCTGAAGTTGTTTAGCATCCCCCAAAAAAGATAAAGATGAGCAAATAACTCTATTACAAAACTCAGTTGGCCAACTCTTAACCAGAGATGCAAACAAATGCTGTGAGACTGTGGCCAAAAGAGTAATCAATTCTAACTAGATGGCTAGGAAAGATGCCAAAACATGTTTAGATAAAAAGGCTTCCTGGGGCAGGTGGTACTTGAACAGAGCCTCTAGGGATAAGTAGAATTTTAACAAGTGACAGGGAAAGAAAGTGACATTCCAGATGGAGGATGGGCAAGGCTGGGATGAAGGGTGCAGAGGAGATCTGGGTGTGAAGGAGGTATGGCAGGAATGGCTCTGAGAGCATGCAAACCTGGCCCGTCAGGACTAGCAATGTCCACCAGGGATTGTGGAGGAGTGCAGCAACTTGATCTATTCCAGGTAGAAGGAAGACAGTTGTGCTGATGGTGGGTGGAATGGAGAGGGAGAGAAGCAGGAAGAACAGTGGACACGCTTACTAACATTTACTTGGCACGCTCCTGTTTAAAAGGAAAGTCTTATCATTACTTCCATATTACGGATGAGCAACGACAGAAGTCACACACTAAGTGCAAAGGCAGGATTTGACCCCAATATGTTCTAACTGCAGAGCCTGAGTGCTCTGCCAGGGTAACCATTGCCCTATAATCCTGTGGGCATGGTGGGAATCCAGCCTAGAGACAGGGAGTTGGAGGGTTCGGGCTGCATGAGGGCAAGCATTGTAGAGGGAGAGCACTGAATGAAGTTGCCATTGATGGGTCAAAAGAGACTCAGGGCGGTGACGTGAAGGAACGTGAGACTGGAAGTGGGGAAGGATGATAAACTCTGCTTAGACCTAAGGAGTCCTGAGTGGCTTGAAAAGGAAACTACAGGGACCACAAAGGAGCCCTGAGAGAGCAGGGAGCACGGGATGAAGGGAAAACAGACACAGAGTGGCAAGTCTTGGCATTCGGATTTGTTGACACTGTACACAACAAACAAAGCAAGAAAACAAGTGGCTGCTTGGGCAAGTTCTAATCAACTGATTTGGAAGGAAAGTTTATCTTGATGGACTGGACTGTGTTATACTGATAACAGTAAGTTCTTTTGGCCAAACAGAACTTGGTTCAACTTTAAAGGTATGCTATGTATTGTCGCTTTGCGCACCAACATATCCGAATATCTTCAGAAAGTATAAAAAAAATGTTTTTCTTTTCAAACAGTGGAATGTAAAATACCCACCAAATCCTCCTGCATGGCGCCTGGGTAAATATATTCCTTGTTATTTCGTTTAAGCTGCTAAATATCTATTAGAGTAAAATTATGGGCTCTTTGCATGTGGAGTTTCCTTTTGCAGCTCCGAGTAGTGAAGCAATGAATGTGATTCAGAGCCCTCTGTTTTGTAAAACACATGTGCTTCAGGATGCTGATTGCCAAGCAAGTGCCCAGCAGTCACTCAGGGAAACTGCTTCCTCTGTGTACTAAACCAGAGAGACTCACAGAATCAAAAAGCTAGCTCAGGCCTTGGATAGACATGATGCCACACCAAAGCCATTGGACTATATTTGGAAAACCTGAAAACACTGGCAATTCAAACTATCTCAGCATTATCACTCCGTGACCTTCACTCTGACTCGGAGATTGCTCTCTCCAGAAGTGATCCACCCACTTCACAAAGTCAGGATGACTCCTTTCTCTGTAGGCTCTTTCCACTTGCCTCCAGTGTGTATTTCAAGTTTTTCAGGTGAGCCACCTGTGGCCTTCGCTAAGCAATGAATGGAAGTGGAAGCTGGGGGTATAAGTCACATGCTTTAGAAAATAGGAAAACAACCATTCCCTTTATTCAGCTGTACTAACTTTCTCACCACATACAATGAACAAATACATTAAAATCAGCAGCCTTATCAAAGCACAGAGCTGTCAGGTTATGGGGGAGAATATTTGCCAAAGCAGAACACATACCCTTTTCGTATAAAAACTAGAATATAAATTAAGCTATCACTCAAAAAGAGCTGAATGCATCTGAAACCAAAGTACACTGTCAGCCACCTCCACTTGCTCCGGGCGCTGATGCCTCGATTAGCTATGCAAGAAGCTACCTGCTATTTTAGAATTATATGAAATCACCTCAGGGCATCTACAAGCTTCTCACGCACAAGATACTAACTTTTTTTCTCCTCCTTCTTGGCTTAGAGCACAGTTGTTGCTACATCCAGGTAAGTATATCATGGATTGTTATTGCATAAGCTGTCATTAGGAAGCTTGCCTTCTCACAGAAGAATCAGTCTGCAAACAATAATGGTTTGTTGCTAAAACCCCCTCAGACTAAAAGACACCTAGCAATTTTTTTCAGGTAGTAAGTATTCCCCTAAAAGATTAGGAAACTCAAAGCTTAATTTCTAAAGAGGATTTTTTTTAAATAATAGAGAACATTCTGCCACCTTGTTTCTTTTCTATTATTTTCTCTCCTTTTCCTTCTTCTTTTCCTCCTTCTCCTCCTCCTCCTCTTCCTCTTTCTCCCCGTCCTCCTCCTCCTCCTCCTCCTCCTCCTCCTCCTCCTCCTCCTTCTCCTCCACCTCCTCCTTCTAAATAAATCACCTTCTCTCCTGAAATAGTAACTACATCTGTAGGACCAAAAGAATAGCTCACATGATCGGTATCTAACCAACAAAGTTGCCAGTGTACATAGTATTACAGGTACTGTGCAGTGTAACATGTTCCTACCTGAGGTACATAGATCCTGTTTTGATACTGGACTACTTAGAAAACATTTTTAGATGAAAATGTGATCATGAAAGTGAGAGATTGACAGCTCAGTCTTCAAAAGCCAGGGTTAATAAGGGCCTTTGTGTACTTTCCCAAATAAATACATTAACCCAGTTAACCTTTGACCTGCAACGTCCTTAATCTCTCAGCCCCAAGCTTCTTCTGGGAAGGGCGTAGTGATTCTGCCAAACAAGCTGTGCCACAGAGAGTGCTGAGCACTCACTATGGTTTAGACCGAAACTGCCTTAATCACTCACCTCTCATCTGCCAGATTTTCAGAGTGTCACTATTCAAACTGTTCTTAGATTTCTCAGGCTTCACCTTCCCCATAAGACTTGAGTATTTCATATAAAGGAGGGCAGCATTACATTTCTGCTGCTGCCGCTCATTTAGATCAGAGGCATTTCCCAGCTCTAAGGCCTGGTACCACCATAAACAGATAAAGAGTACTGCTCTGACTCTGCGTGCCCACTTGCTCTAAACTCAGACTGTGATCCTTGCAACTGGCCTCTGTGCTTGCTCCCCACTAGTGTTAGCAGGTACGGCCTATAAGTCTAATCTTCCCTGAGGCCTTAATAAAATTTCCTTTACCACACATGCAATTATTAAGCATGCATTTTATATTTCCAGGTGCAAAAATTTGTCATGCAAATCTCTTTGACCTGAAGTAACCGAATGCACCTTAGAAACATGATTCTCCTGCTTACTCATAGTAAGTCCATCAACCTCATCTGATTCTCCCCCACTCCAAATTGAAGTGGTTTAATTAGACATATCTGAAACCAAGGCTAACTTCTTGAGGCCTATTTTGGAAGCACCATGGCTATGCAACAGGATTAGCTTTGTCTCTGTGGTTTATTCAGGTGTAAAAAAGATGACTAAAATTCACACCTGGGACATGAAGACTATATGGTTACTTAATGATTATGACCTAGATGGTTCTGATCGCATCAGCTGTAAAAAAAAAAAAAAAGGATATGAAGTAGTTATCACTATATTTATTTCACAACTAAGCCAAATGCTAAAGCACAACTCTCATATCAACACTTCCAGCTGATTAGTGAAAGTTTGGAGGAGGGAGAGGAGAAACTGGAGACTCTCCCCCTGTGAAGCTTTGGGCATGGCCAATGGACCAGCACAGGAAGTTGAATGTCCCAGAAAGATTACACAAGCACAACCCTTGACCTTCTATTCCCAGCCAGACAGTAATTAGTTCTCCACAGCATCCAAGAATATGTAAGGGCACTTTTCAATTGCTAGAGCTAAGGCAGAGAAGCCATCAGTGGAAGGTCCATAAGTACTTCCTCTAATAATATTATCTCAATTCCAGGGAACAATAGGTGAATGTGTTTGAAAGGTTCCCCTTGTCCTGGAATCAAAGAGCACACGTTGCCATTGGCTAATTGCTTATTTATTCATTCAACAAATATTTACTCACAGTATACTAAGTTCTTGAGTGCATGCATCGTTACACTGGAAACACACTATAGCAGGAAACCCTAGTTAAATAAATGCTAGTTTCCTTCTTTCTTCTTTCTGGGTAAATACATTCTCGTTGAAAACAAAGAACTGACAAGCGGTCCTTTCAAGACTGCCTTTAACTAAATTTAAGCTATTATATGAACCTAATTGCTGATTCCTTTCTCAAATTACCTCATTTCTAATTGGATACTGATAAACAGAATGAAGGTATGACAGCCTTCCATATGTGAGAAGTAAAGCTCATTGTACTACCAGAAGTTTCCTTACACACAATTTCTTAACACATATCATTACATTTAAAAATAAACTATAACCAATATTTTTTTCTGTTTGGGCCTTTAGAGCTAATTTGGTACATATAAATTGCTCCCCCTTCCCCAAACCCCATCATAATGTAAAGAGTGACATAGATTTGATCAGTAGCATTTTATTACAAAATCAACAGGCAATAATTACCTAAGTGACTCATGATGAAGTGTTCTTAGCCTATCTAAAAAGGAAGAAAAGTTCATTATAGTTCAGGTGTACAAAGCGCAAATCTAAGAGCCAAGATTTTAAAAAATTGCCCAATTTCTTGGAGTATACGTTTCCTTAACAACTGATTCTCACCAAGACTTTTGTTTGCACAACTTAAATTAGTCATGTGAAGGGGAGCATATTAGTTACAGAACAGGAATCATGCCATTCTCTTCTATTTACTACAGCCAATAGGGGTTGAGTTACAAGTGTTTATTATTTCTAAAGATGTACTTTAGAAACAGGAACATAAACCAAAACATAAATACAAATGTAAAATTCTCAGAGTGAGCACAGCCTAAGAACAAGGACCCTCAGAAGGGTCTCTGAGGAGTAAGCCTTATGTCAGTCTTCATGAGGTCTCCTTTCTCCCTACAGCAGCTTCTAACATATGATGTCACTTCCCTCACTCAAACCAAGTGATCAAAAAGCCGATAGGCGAATAAAGGGTCATTAGGTAAACACATGCTAGAAGAAGTCCTTTCTGAAGTAGATCAAGTATCTTTAATCCTGTATTCTGGCCTCCAGATGATTTATGGCTCTTATTTTCTTTTCTCTCTTTCCTTGTAAGGCTTGCCAAAGTAGACTTTAACTCTGCCTTGAAGCATGCAAACACAGAGTTCCATCTTCCTTGATGAGTCAGATTCTTGCCAAGTGAAAGCTTTAATGACAAAATTATGCTCCAAAGGAAGGACAAGGTGATCATCTAAAAGATTGAGGGGGGAAAAAAAAAAAAAAAAAAAAAAAAAACCACTGAGTGTTCTTTGACTGTTAGAGTTTAGAAAATTAAGAGTTAGGCCATGATCTTGCCTCCACACCACATTACTGTCCCCCACCCTGTCCCAACTCTGGCTCAGCTATTACAGAAACAGTGCATATATGTTAAGACTGATTTGATTCATTTGGGGTAGTGCATTAGAAACCCTGCCTCATCATCCTTTGAATCTGCTTTACTTTAAATGACAAGGAACTGTCTGTCTGTATTCTCTAATCTTCTCTCTCCTTCAGTCATAAAAGGGTTATCCTTATGTCAAATTGTGGAATGGATAAAATGTGTCTCTAGGACCCAGTCGCATTCTTTGTGAGTTCTTCTCCATCCCTCCCCTCCCCTAGCCTTCCAGAATCTCTCAAACACTCTACAGTTAGGCTATCCTATCCTATCTAACAAAGAAGGAATAAGCTAATTGAGCCTCATGCCATTGCAAAGATGGTAGCACCCATCGTCAATAAGGAGAGATTATGTTAATTGACTGCCTCACTCTCAAAGATGGTAGTGCCCACAGCCACAAGATGGCAGCACCCAGTTCCCTCAGCCCCACCAGGGTAGCAGGAATGTGGCAAGACCCGCCAGTCCCCAGGGGGGCCTAGCCACTCTACATGCCTGCCTCTGGAGTCCCCCAGCCCTCTCAGCCCTTTAGCCCCCCAGCACTGGCCCAAAGCACAGGCAAGCCTCGGATGACAGCTGCCAAGCTGCTGAGAGCTGGCCGGAGACTCAGGTAACCAGGGCTTGCCTGAGCCTCAGGTAACCAGAGCCAGCCAAGGCTTGCACTGCCAGCAGTGGTGGCAGCAAAGGTGTGATGGGGTGTCACCTTCCCCTGATTGTCAGGATGCCTCCTGCCCCTGAGGACTTCTGGACTGTGAGAGAGGGTAGGCTGAAATAAGTGACCTGCCCTCCAGTGCATAAATTTTCATGCACTGGGTCTCTAATATAATCCTATCTAATAAAAGAGTAATATGCAAATTTGACTGTAGCTTTGCCACACCCACAGCCATGCCCACAGCCACGTCCACCAGCCAATCAGGAGCAAATTATGCAAATAAACCCCAACCAAGATGGTTGCCGCCACTGAGAGCAGGAGGAAGGCTTGGGTTTCCCTGGCAACAGAGGAAACCAAGCTTTCTGCCTCTCTAGGCTTCTACGCAATGTTACAAAGTTTAAATTATAAAAGATATAGAAATGGGGACAGTCACTGAGCTGGAGAGAACAGAGGCTTGGGTTTCCCTGGCAAAAGAGGAAGCCAAGATTTCAGTCTGCAGTTGCTGGCGTAGGCCTCTACTCCAGGCTACACTGGGGGGCATGGCTGGCCTACAAACCTCCACAGGGCCCTCGTCCAGGCCGCCCCTCACCCAAAGGAAACCCCCACCCTGATCTGGGACACTCTTCAGGACAAACCAGCTGGCCTCCACCCATGTACCAGGCCTCTATTCTATCTAATAAAAGAATAATTTGAAGATTGACCATCACTCCAACACACAAGAGGGCTGCCTCCATGTGGTCAAAGATCCTGCCCCCATATGGACACAAGATGGCCACCACAAGATGGCCAACAGGGGAGGGCCATTGGAGGTTCCAGGCCCTACAAGGGAGGGCAGTTGTGGGTGATCAGGCCAGCAGGGGAAAGCAGCTGGGAGGGACCAGGCCTGCAAGGGAGGGCAGTTGGGGGCGATCAAGCCTGCAGGGGAGGGCATTTAGGGGTGACCAGGCCAGCAGAGGAGGGAAGTTGGGGGCAAATAGGCTGGCAGGAGAGCAATTAAACATCAATTAGGCTGGCAGGGTAGTGGTTAGTGGGTGATCAGGCTGGCAGGGAGAAATGGGTAGGGACAATCAGGGAGGCAGGCAGGTGAGCAGTTTGGAGCCAGCAGTCCTGGATTTTGAGAAGGATGTCCGATTGCCCGTTTAGGCCTGATCCTAGAAGGGCAGTTAGACATACCTTGAGAGGTCCCATATAGGAGAAGGTGCAGGCTGGGCTAAGGGACATCCCCCGCCCCCTGTGCACGAATTTCGTGCACCAGGCCTCTAGTAAAAGGCTAATATGCAAATCAACAGAATATAATGACCTGTTGCTATGATGGGCACTGACCACCAGGGGGCAAACGCTCAGTGTAGGAGCTGCCCCCTGGTGGTCGGTATGGTCTCACAGTGGGAGTGCTGCTCACCCAGCTGGGTTCAGAGCTGGCAAGGGCAGCAGTGGTGGCAGAGCCTCTCCTGCCTCCCCAGTAGCACTAAGAATGTCTGACTGATAGCTAAGCCAACAGTTAGACATCCCCCAAAGGCTCCTGAACTGCGAGAGGGTGCAGGCTGGATTGAAGGACTCCTCCCCGACCAAGTGCACAAATCTCTTGCACCAGGCCTATAGTGGATATTATAAACAAGTGCATTCTAAACTGCGAAAGATCTTCCTTTTCTCATTCTTCTCATGCCTTCAGTTACAAGAAGAAACTTCCAAGTTTCTCTCCCTATCCCAGGTATTTACCCTGCAAAGCTACAGTTTAAACAGTTTATTGAACATTTTCACAGGAATATTCAGCAATAGCTTCCCTTATAAACCTATCCTGTGCAATGACTAGTAGAACAGTTTAACCTTCCCACTACCCACATCAATAGCCAGAGAGTTGCGCTACATCTATTTTTTCCTTCACCACAACAGTAGTTTTCATTCTATCCTGCCTTTAATTCAATTTCATTAACAAATTTTCATGGAGTGCCTACTGTGTCCCAGGAATTTTTCTTGGCTCTTGAGATTTATCAGCAAGCAAAATGGAAAAATTTTTCTGTCCTCCTGGATTTTATTAACATTTGAGTTTTGGGGGACCAGACTATTAATAGTAATGGTGATGATAATCATGATGATGATGATGATGATGATGATGATGACGATGACAATAAATAACAACAATCTCTTAACAGATGAGAAGTACAATGGAAAGAAAATTAAGTAGAACAGAGCTAATAGAATTGGGAATGCAAGTACATACAGATAAACAGTGGGCTGTGGGGGTAAAATTTTTAAGTAAGAGAGCAAGTAAGGCTCCTTGAGACATATTCACATATGAAGGCATCATCCATAATGTTAGAGAGAAAAGCCAGTGCACAGGTTCTATAATCAGAATATTTCTGCTATATTCAGAGGAGAGCAAGGAGGCCAGTGTGGCTACAGCCAGTGAAAGAGTGGAGAGGGGTGCCAGAGGACATCAGAGGGGAACCTGGCCAGCTGGTAGGAGGTCTTCTTGCACCAGTGTAAGAACTAAGTCTAAGGGGGAAGAATTATAAGGTTTTATTTTTTACTTATGAAAGAATCATCCTGGCTACTGCATTAAAAACTGACTTTGGCAGAGCAAGAATAGAAGCAAAAGGACAAATTAGGAAGTTCTTACAATAATCTAAGTGATGGATAACATCATAAATTAAAGTGATTTCAATAAAGGTTATAAGAAGTAACCAGGGAGGAACCAAGATGGCGGCATAGGTAAACACCTATTGTGCTGCCCCGCGCAACAATTCTAAAACTACGACATAACAACAAAACAAACATCATCCAGAATCACCGGAAAGCTGGCTGAGTGAAAATTCCACAAATAAAAGTAAAGGTGGGACACTGAGACACAGAAGAGCAGTCAATCGCAACCTTGAAGATATGCGCGGAGCCAGAGGTTTGGAGCCGTGGGCGCACGCAGGCTGAAGGGCTGGCAGCAGCAATCCCAGCTGGATTTCTCCAATGGGGAGGGAGGAGACATCCCACTGCACAGATTCCCCAGTGCCAGGCGAGGTCCGAGGTCCAGGGTATGCACCCTAAAAGCTGGGAGCGGCAGAGGTCTCCTAGTCTGAGGAGAGTGCACGTAGCTTGGAACAACAGTTTGCGCATGTAAAGTACGCGACAGCACAGATGTGCGACTTGCTCCCTGGTTCAGGAGACCACCTGACTGTTTTGTTTTACAACCTGGGCGAGACTTTGGGTGTGCAGACTCATTTGGGGAGAGGCAGAGTTGTCTGGCAACGGGTGAAGACCAGCGGTGGCTTTCTCTTGGAGGTGCCTGCAGCCATTACCACCCAACACAGAGACCTGTGTGCTGCATAGGGCGTAGCTGACACTGAGCCTGTCTGCTCAGCTCAGAGACTCCACCCATCCAACCTGAACACAATGTGCCTGCACAGTCAATTGGCCTGGAGGTCAAACCCTCCTAGGGCTAACAACAACAAGCTTGGCTTAAATTCAAAAACACTGCACAACCCATAAAGGATTGCAGTAAGAGTATCCACCTCAGGTAACTGGGGAGGCTGAGCCACTGTCCCTTAGAGGACATCTACCACACACAGCTAAAGGACCAACTTAGGAAAGCAGCCACAATGCAGAGAAATGGAAAAAAATCAGGTGTGAAAGAAATGGAGGAAAAAAGACGACTAGACATAGAGTTCAAAACCATAGTTATAAGGCTTTTCAAGAGGCTCCTAGAAAAGGCTGATGAACTTAATGAAAACTATGAGGAAATGCACAAGACCTGCGAGGAAATGAACGAGACCTACAAGGAAATGAATGAGCCCTACAAGGAAATGAATGAGACCTACAAGGAAATGAACAAGACCTATGAGGATATGAATGAGACCCTCAAGGATATGAAAAAAGACCAACTAGAAATCAAGCATACACTGACTAAAATAAAAATATTACACAAAGTCTTAAAAGCAGTCCAGAGGGCCACAGGAACCAAGTCAAAGATTTTAAATACAAAGAAGCAAAATCCACTCAGCTGGAAAAGCAAGAAACAAAAACAATCCAAAAAATTTAAGACAGTGTAAGGGGCCTCTGGGACAACCTCAAACATGCCAACACCTGAATTATGGGGGTGCCAGAAAAAGAGAGAGACCAAAGTAATGAAAACCTACTTTGAAGAAATAGTGACTGAAAACTTCCCCCACTTGGGTAAAGAAACTGACTTAAAAGCCCAAGAAGCACAAAGAACCCCAAAATATAGCAATCTAAAAAGGACCACACCAAGACACATCATAATTAAAATGCCAAGAGCAAAAGATAAAGAGAGAATATTAAAAGCAGCAAGAGAGAGCCCTAACCAGTCTGGCTCAGTGGATAGAGCATCGGCCTGCAGACTAAAGGTCTCAGTTTCAATTCCGGTCAAGGGTATGTACTTGGTTGTGGGCACATCCCCAGTGGGAGGTGTGCAAGAGGCAGCTGATTGATGTTTCTCTCTCATTGATGTTTCTAACTATCTCTCTCCCTTCCTCTCTGTAAAAAAATCAATAAAATATATTTTTTGAAAAAAGCAGCAAGAGAAAAACAGTTAGTTACCTATAAGGGAGCACCCATACGATTGTCATCGATTTCTCAACAGAAACAATGCAGGCCAGACGGGAGTGGCAAGAAATATTCAAAGTGATGAATAGCAAGAATCTACAAATAAGATTACTCTATCCAGCAAAGTTATCATTCAGAATTGAAGGTCAGATAAAGTGCTTCGCTGATAAGGAAAAGTTAAAGGAGTTCATCACCACCAAACCAATATTATATGAAATGCTGAAAGATATTCTTTAAGAAGAGGAAGAAGAAAAAGGTAAAAATATAAATTATGAACAACAAATGCACATCTTTCAACAAATAAATCTAAAAATCAAGTGAATTGCCGAGACCGGTTTGGCGCAGTGGATAGAGCGTTGGACTGCAGACTGAAGGGTCCCGGGTTTGATTCCGGTTGGGGGCATGTATCTTGGCTGCAGGCACGTCCCCTGGTGGGGGGCGTGCAAGAGGCGGCTGATCAATGTTTCACTTTCATCAATGTTTCTGACTTTCTATCCCTCTCCCTTCTGCTCTGTAAAAAATCAATAAAATATATTAAATAAATAAATAAATAAATAAATATCAAGTGAATTAATAATCTGATGAACAGGATAAACTGGTGAATATAACAGAATCATGGACATAGAGAGGGAATGGACTGACAATTCTTGGGGAGAAAAGGGGTGTGGGAAATGCAGCAAGAGACTGGACAAAAATCTTGCAACAATGGGAGAGGAGAGTGGGGATGGGGAGGTAAGGGTGGAGGATGGGATAGGTACAGGGTGGAGGGGAGGTATAGGGGGATAAAAAAGGGCAAACAATGTAATTAATAAACTGAACAATAAAGATTAAGAAAAAAGAATCCTATGGAAAAAAAAAGAAGTAACCAAATTCTACATAAATTTGAAGGGATGGGGTCCAACAATTTATCTTTTTCTTTTTTGTTTTGTTTTTCTTTTGAAATAATTTTAGACTTACAGAAATGTTACAAAAAATATATAGCTTTCATATAACCTGCACCCAGCTCCCCAAATTTTAACAACTTATATGAACTGTTGTTTAATGTTTAAACCCAAGAAATTGACAATGATACAATGACATTAACTAAATTACAAATTTTGTTAGACTTTCTCTATTCCACCCTCTCCCCCTGAGTATTTATATTTTGTTCCAGGATCCCAATTGCATTTAATTATTTCTCCTTAGTTTCCTCTAACCTGTGACACACAGTTCCTTTGTATTTCTGTTTCACGACAAGGGCACCTTTGATGAGTAACTATTTTGTAGAATATCCAAAAATTTAAATATGATATTTTCTTGAGATTGGATTGCATTTTGTCAAGAACACCACAGAAATTATATGTGTTGGTCTCCACGCATCATATCAAAATATATATGATACCAATAAGTCTTATGATATGGTGGTGTTAATCTCCAGTTAAATTTTAAGTCAGATTGAAATATGGTGATAAAAGAATGAGAGAAGTCAAAAAGGACTCTAAGATTTTTGTTCTAAACTACTGTAAAGATGGAGTTATCAACAGAGAGAGATGAAGCAGGATTATGGGAAGATGAGCGCTCAGCTTTGAACATGTTAAATTTGAGGTACCTATGATATATCCAAGGGAAGGTTTCACATAGGTAATTGGATAAACTAGTATAAGTTTGGAGTTTGAGAAAGAGATTAGGCTAGAGAAATAAATTTAGAAATTGCCAACCTATGAATGGTTTTCATAACTGTAAAATTAAGTTAGTTCACCAAAGGAGAAAGTAAAATAGAAAAGTGAAAAATGTCCTGGGACATCCCAACCTCAGGAACTTGATGAGAAAAGGAGAAATTTACAAAAGATATTAAGAAATAGCACCTAGTAAAATACTAGGAAGTCTTCTTGTTTATTTTTCATCCTCCCCTCTCCATTTTTACTCTCTTGGCCTTAAGTTAGGCCAGGTCTATCACTTTGGAATTCAGTTTTCATATGAAAAATAGGGTTTAAAATAGCTTCTAATTTATATTTTATATGAGAATTAGGTGAGACAATACCTGCAAATTAATTTACACAGTGTCTCAAATATGGAAAATGCTAGCAATTATGGGCATTATTATTTTTCTCTCTCATTCAGCAGACTATGAACATCTTAAGAGCTGAGACAGTTTTGTTTTATCTTATTCTACTACTTAGTACAACATTAGCACATTAAGATCCATAAATGATTCTTGAATAGGGAAAAGCAGAAAATTTCCAGGGTGCTGCTTAACTGAAAAGAGTAAATTCTTATGAAATTCCAAACACAGTGACACTTAGGATAAAAGTAGATTTTGCCAGAAGGTTCTCCCTAATGCCTCTTAAAGGATCCTCCTGGGTGACCAACTTGGTGTTGATATTTGCACTTTGTATCTTGAATGGAGAAGAGCTGCTACAGGCTCAGGCTGACCCTGGTCTGGAACTTCCCTTTCTGCATTTATCTTCTCAGGGTTCATGGGCCAAATTAATCTCTCCCAATGACAACTCTCTCAAGAGTGGCACTTCACACCCACCCAGTTTGTCTCAGTGATTAAGCACCAACCTATAAATCAGGAGGTTACTAGCTGGATTCTCTGTCAGGGCATGAGCACTGGTTTCAGCTTGATCTCCAGTAGAGGGCATGCACAAAGCAACCAATCAATGTGTTTTTCTCCTCATAGATCTTTCTATCTTTCTATCCCTCTCTCTTTTCCAAATCAATAAAAACATATTTTTTTTAAAAGAGTGGCACAATTTACCTGGACAAGTTAATTAATCTTTTTTTTTTTTCTCAGTGATCACATTTGTAAAAATAAGGATGCTGCCTCTTTTATTAGAATGTAGTTACCTAACAAGACTATCACTCATGGCCCTTTCTTAACATATGAAAAAGTGATGAGAAATATAACTCAGTATTATATTATTCTATATTTGATGGTTAAATGGGCAGGTAGAGGCAGTGCTTGCTTACTGAAAATTCCAATATGAGGTACTATCCAGTGTGATACTATTAAATTTCATTGTAATTTTGTGGAGTATTCGTATTAGCAAAAATTTAATTTATAAACCAAAGAAAGGGATTCAAGTTCTTCTGATCCAAATGAGTGTATTTTTCCCACTGCACCATACTATGTAAATAAGGTCAAGAATCTACCATGAGTAGATGAGAAGAAAGTGCTCAGGTGAACTTCGGGTGGAAAAAGCCATGAGGCTCTATGTGTTTGCCTTCTGTAGAGAATCTCACAGCCTGTTCTACTGCTATGTTATTTTAAATTTCCATTTGGCACTCTAAAGGAAAAGTTCAACTGGATCATTAGAAGTGGGCATTTATGTAACACATAACTACAATTTTTTTTCTTAAGGTCAATGTTACAAATTTTCTTGTTTTCAGTCTTTTCTCCTTTATCCACAGTGCATTTTTGACTCCCTTGTGTGAGGGGATAAAAAGAAAGACACACAAAATCAATGACACCAATGTTCAGAGTTTCCTATATAAGGAGCAGAATTAGAACCCAACTAATTAGAACCCAACTAGTAAGAACCATTCTGAGTGATTAGTTTGGTTTTGGTTTTGGTTCTATGTTCCACTTTACAGAGAAAAGAGCTTACTAGAAAATCAGTATATCTCAGAGATTAGCCTCTACATCAAAAAGGCACTTTCTAGAGTAAATCCCACTCTCTGTGCATTCAGAGTTCAATTAGCTATATCTTCTATGCCTACAAAAACTTGGCGGCACAATGAGAATTCTTATCTTTAAACATGACCTGAGGGCACTGCAAGATAATCATTAAATGTATTCACTAAACTATACTTACTAGCGCATAAAATTGGAATAGCATACTTCAGAAAGATTATTTTAAACAAAGATTGAAATTTAAAAATGGTTTCCTAGTTAATCCTCGGTTAATTAAAAATATTTTACTCTATCACACCACTGCAGCTTGTGGTAGAAGATAAAATAAAATGAAAAACATTTGTCTCCATATGATTCATTTTAGCAAACATTTATTCAGTGCCAAGTATTTTGTTGGTTTCCAGCAGTATATGAAAATAAGTATGAAAAAAACCCTTCCATTTAGAACAAGGTTAGCAATCTAAAGCCCACAGACCAAGCCTGTGTTTGTATGGTCCACTAGCTAAGCATAGCCTTACTTTTTTTTTTAAGAGTTGGAGAGAGAGGGAAATCATAAGAAAAATATTTTGTTACATGAAACTTATATGAAATTCAAATTTATGTCCATAAATAAAGTTTTATAGGAACATAGCCACATGCATGCCTTTGCATTTTATCTATAGAAGCTATCACACTAAGATGGCTAAGTTGAGTAGTTGACACAGAGACCATTTGGCCTGCAAATCTGTCTTCAGAAAAAGTTTGCCAAACCTTGCTTAAAAAACTCAGTCTCTAGTGGGACAGTGGTGCACATCAGCACTTCATTTTCATTAGTGCTATGATAGAAGTATAAAAACAGAGGGAGAAAATATTCCTTTTAACTGTAGAAGTCTGAATTTAATGAGCATATTTAATGAGAATGTAGGTATGAAGGTGATTCTAAGCAAGGACATGGAGAATGGGAGCATAACATAGCAACGGAGAATAACAAACCCCTATTATGTCTGGGAAAAAGTCTGTAAGAAGTATAAAAGGAAGTGGGAAATGAACCTAAGAAAGTATATGAAATCAGATTAGGATTCCTGATTCAAAGATTAGTGTCATCTGCAGAAGGCATCAAAGATTTTAAAGCAGAAGTACTTGACCAGATCTGAGTTTTAGACAGATAAGTCTAGCAGAAGAGTGGGGACTGCAGCAGGAAGAAGGAGAGAATAAAGGCAGAGAAACTAGACAAGGGGTATGTCAATAGCCCAGGTTAGAGATGATAATCTGATTTAAGACAATCTGTGACAGGAGGGTAGAATGGAGTGAGTCCAGAAGGGCAAAAGCATTTCAGACCAACTGAAATGGTGGAGTAGTGGTTAAAAAAGAGAGAGAAAGAAGTCAAGGTGACTTGATACTTGACTTAATTTCTGAACTGAGAAAAAAATATTATCCAAATATGAGTGCTTTGTCCTTTCATTGCTCTATTCCAGGATGTAAAACAATGACTGACTCTTTGTATACAGTAAGTATTTGCTGACTGAATAAATCAATGAATGCCACAAAGCAAGTTCTGAAACCAAGAAGAAAAGTAGCTTTGATAGAAATGACTGGAGCTTTCTCTTATCTACTTTTAGTGAGAATAAGATAACAAATTCTATTGTGGGTAACTCAGTCTTGAGGTACCTGAGGAAATCTGGTTAGAGAGGTCAGTAAGGCATTTTGGAATATAGGCTCAATGCTAACTGAGAGACCCTGATGACCTTGAAGGTGAGGATCCTAGAGGCACTTGATGAATCCATGGAGTAGATAAGAGTACTGTTCCCGTTAACGTTATTTATTTATTTGTTTGTTTGTTTGTTTTTAATTTCTTTTTATTGATTTCAGAGATGAAGAGAGAGGGAGACAGAGATTGAAACATCAATGATGAGAGAGAATCATTGATCGGCTGCCTCCTGCATGCCCCCTACTGGGGTTTGAACCCACAATCCAGGCATGTGCCCTTGACCAGAATCAAATCCAGGACCCTTCAGTCCACAGGCCAATGTTCTATCCACTGAGCAAGCCAGCTAAGGCAGTTAGTTAACTTGATTTTAAAAGATCATACCTGGATACTTTTTCTCTTGTTAAACTGTAAAATAATCCTGTTTAATTAAATAGGCACTGCATATCTTCACAGCCTGAGTTTATTTTACCATTAAAAAGACCTAACAACCACCCTGCTGCTATACCATTTTCAAAGCCATAAATAAATTAGGTAAGACGGAAAGAAATAAGGATATTAGCTATATTCTAAAACATCTTGAAATGATTTTATGTCTTCCCCACTATAATACTACAATAGAGCAAAATTGTATTTATCTTAGTATTCAAAAATAACATCAATGTCAAATTTTAAACTAAATTGAGAGAACAAAATGAATACAGGACATGACATCTATATTTGTTTAAATCTGATGTTAAGCATTCAGCAAACAGAAGCAAACAAAAATACTTGGTCACATTGCAACTCTATGTACAAAGACTTGTTACATCCTACAGTTACTGGAAAGTGAAGCAGAACTCCACTAGCCCAGGGCCAAGTTGGTTGGGTGTGGGTCATCAGTAAGATGAAATCACAAGGTAGAGAAGACAGATAAGATTTGTTTCCTTCTCCCACTGTATGATAACTGAGTGTTTGAGAAACACAGCATTATGAAAATTAAAACATATTTTGATACAGCTGGACTTCCTAGTTTTTAATCCAATAATGTATCTTGTACATTTTCAAGATAATGGTACTATTTGATGCATTTTTTAAACTTATTTAACCACAAAATAATTTTATTCAAAGTATCTAATAGAACTAGCCCACCATAGAACCCACTTTAGGAAACAATATACTAATTATCTCCAAGAGTTACACATCTCCTTGTAGACAATTTCACCTACTGCCATCTTTTAGTAACAACTTATTTGCTAATGATAAAGAAATCTATATCTCTAGTCAAGTTCTTTTTCTCTTGAACGCCGGTCACGTTTCTTGTGGATATCACCATTTGAATGTCCTGCAAACATGGGGAAAAATTTACATGTCAAAAACGGAAATCAGCATTTTCATCTATGCTTCTCCCCACCACACATACACATTCACATATAGTGTTCTCCTGAGTACTCACAATTTCAGGAAATAATACTCTTATATGTAGAGTTGCTTAAAGAAAAAGCTCAGAGAAATCTTTGAGTTCTTTTTCTTCCTCACCACTGATACCCTTTCACAAAAGCCTAATGATCTATGCAATATCTCTTAATTCAAGTTCCTTCTCACAAGCCCTACCATCCTGACCCACATAATGGCCTCTACCATGTTCCTAGTATTGCCTTCCAGTTCACTTTTCATGACATAGACAGAGGTTACATAGATTTATACAAGTGTCAAAACTCATGGCTTTGAAACACTCAAGATATATGCATTCTATTTTATGTAAATTGTTCTTTAATAAATATAAATGTTTAAGTGGCTTGTTACAAAGCAATCCAGGTATCTTTTTAAAAAATACATATTTTTATTGATTTCAGAGAGGAAGGAAGAGGAAATAGAAACATCAATGATGAGAGAGAATCATTGAACAGCTGCCTCCCACACAACCCACACTGGTGATCAAGCCTACAACCAGGAATCTAACCATGACCTTCAGGTCGACACTCAACCACACCAGCTGTCATCAGGTACCTTTAAATAAGAGAAGATAAGTTAGTTACTGATTCTTTCATGTAAATCATTACTGAGATGATCATTTTGATTAATTAATTGAATGAATCACCTAAAATTTTGCTATCATGAATCAGTGATCTTCTCATTGTTGTAAGTTCCAATAAAAGTCAGTCAGTCAGATCAGTACTTGCCTAATAAAAAGGTAACACATATGTATACTTCATCACTGTTAGGTACTATTAGTCAGGACAAGTATTTCATCCCTAAAGCAGAGCTAGGGTTAGTACCCTTACAGACTGTCTTAAAGGCAATAATATAGTAAGATTGCCTGGTTGCTCCTAATGACACTGGACAGAGTGGTGAAAGAAAAGGATTAAGCTCAGGGATTCAAGTTCCCAGCTCAAATAAATACTACATAAATGACTTTAAAACTCCTCTATGTGCCCTAAAAGGAATCTTATCTCCTGTAGCCACTGGGCAAAGATTGCTGAAAATCAAACAAGGAGATCTTAACCTATGACTGGCTGAATTACAGTGCAAGTTGAACTCCAAGCTTCTTGGGGTGTCTGTTAAAATAAAGGTATGGATTGGGAAAGAATAAGATCCTGCAGGCTGGAGAGGAAATGTGTGGGTTGGCTTTGATGAAGCTGGGGACATTGAGGTCTTAAATCCTGATGACTCTTCTTTGCCAGTAAACACATTTTCCTCATCTCTGTCTAAGGGATTAACCCTGCATTGCCTGAGGAAACTGTAATGAATTCCCAGGAGGCAGGTGCTATAAAAGACAATCCTGATTTTCCTCGGAGCCCACTCCCTACATTCATCCTTGCTTCTACACTTGCAACTAGACTCTAGTCTCAGCAGGCCCCTAAAGGTGAGCTACGAAGTGTGACCCATAAGGAGGTATGTTTTACTTCAAAGAACTACTTGAGTTTTCTAATTTATACACCCGGAAGCCTGAGGAACATGTGTGGGAACGGATACTGAGGATGTAGGATAATGGTGGGAAGAACATAAATCTGTATCAACCTAAATTTATTGATATGGGCTTTCTAAGCTGAGATTCTGCATTTAATTGTGTTTTTGTTTTGTTTGTTTGTTTTTTCAGAGAGGCAGGGAGAGGGAGAGAAAGATAGAAACATCAATGAGGAGAATCATTGATCAGCTATCTCCTGCATACCTCCTACTGGGAATCAAGCCTGCAACCTGGGCCTGTGACCTAACCGGGAATTGAATCACGACCTCTTGGTTTGTAGTTCCATGCATGACCACTGAGCTACACTGGCCAGACTGAGATTCTGCTTTAGGTTGCAGCTTGGGAAGTTAGGAAGGATTCTAACAGTTTGGTCGATTGGTTGAAACATAGACCAAAAGGTGGTCCACAGTGAATAAATTAGAAATGCCAAATTTGTTTTGATTTAATGTAGAGGAAGGGACTCAAAGGCTTGGGGAGATTAGAATATTGGACTGGATTGGTCATAGACAGTCTACTCTCATATACTGAAAGGGTCTAGAAGATATATCTTTTACCCCAACTGTGAGAAATAAATTTGTGCAGTGAACCCTGGAATCCTTGAAGAACTCTGCAATCACTCTTCTCTAGGCCAGAAACTGAAATTTCTGCAGTCACTGAATTGGAAAGCCTAAATGCAACAGGAATAATTGAATCCCAGAGTGACAGACACCAAGTGGCAGCATTCACCTGCCGGAGGAAAGGTGGGTCTGGCTACCATAATGAACAGTAGAGTAGCCAGACTAGTGAATATCTATGGCATTGGCTACTTAATCATGGTCTTCCTAGAAGTGAAATAGCTAGAAAGCCTATTAAATTCTTACTTGCTCTGTATAAGCAGAAAAGTTCCAGGTCAGATGAATGAAACTTTAATCTCAAACATAAAAACAGAGAGCCATGCTTCTCAGTCAATTTCCACATTTGAACCAGTTTACAGGACCCCCGAGGAAGGAACCTGATAAACTGCCAAAATTTTATACTGTTAATTTTTCTTCCAGCCAAGGAAGAAAAGAGGAACCAAAGGACCTACAGCCTTTTACCAGGATAACTGCCTTTCAGCAACCACTGGTTCCGAATCAATACTAATTCTAAAAGATCTAAAACATCATTGTGGCCCATCATCATAGAAGGGGCTTATAGAGGTGAGAAAATCAATGAAGTTTTAGTGTAGACCCATCACAATGAGCCCAGCAGGTCTCTGAACCCATCCTGCAGTTATTTCCCCAGTTCCAGAATGCAGAATTGGAATAGATTTACTTAGCTCTGACAGAATCCCAACCTTGGTTCCTGAACCTGTGAAATGAAGACCATTATGTTGGAAAAGACCAAGAAGAAGCCACTAGAACTGCCTTTATCTAGGAAAGTAGTGAAACAAAAATAATGCCTCATTCCTGGAGAGATCATGGAGATCAGTGCCATCATCAAGGACTTGAACAATGCAGGGGTGGTGATATCCACCCCATCCCCACTCACCTCCCCTACTTAGCCCTATGCAGAAGACAGAAAAGTCTGGCTAGTGGAAACAGACACAATTCTCAACCCTATATATGCTCCAGGCACTGTTACCTAGAATTCCTTTAGTTGGCTCATTCCCCAGCCCCAGTAATTTCTTGACCAGTATTCAGTAGCACACTAATGGGAGATCCTTTGCAAGTCTCTGGATTTCTCCCACTGTGAAGTTCCTTTCTTTCTGATGACTCTTCTATGCTGAGAACTCTAGCCACCTTGGCATCCCTGGCTCTTAACCATGTATTCCAACTTGGGTTCCCCAACTTATTCAGCACCCTGCAAACACTCTCCAGGCAATGAAGGGGGAAAATCAGAGAGCTCACCTGTATCTCAGGAATCACTGTCCTTTGTTGATCAATGTTCAGTATCTTAAAAATTGTTTCTTACATGGTTTCCATCTTTTAGTTGTGTCATGCAAGAGAGTAAATCTGATCCAGTCTAGATGGTATTCCAGCTATACTGAAGACAGAAGTTCCTATTAAATTAATTCGAATAAATTGTTATAGGAACATAGAGAAGGAAAAGACTTGCAACATGGAAAATCTTATAATGTTTGGCAAAGAAGTAAAATTGAGTTTATAGGTTAGTATAATTTTCCAAAGTATAGAAGGTGGAGCCCTGGAAACGTGGTTGATTCTGGAAAAATTAAATCACTCAAGGCAGCTGAGTGGAGGTGTGAATTAGACTGGTAGATGATTACTCTGAAAAAGACTGAGTCCAGAATGTAAAATTTTTATATCTAAATAAGACACTTGGAATTTTAAAATATACTGACAAATAAGATATTGTTGTATTTAAGTAATTAGCCTGATGACTGGCACCTAATAAATGCTAAATGATAGCTATGCCATGTCTTAAAATCACTGAAAACCAATATTTTATTATTTTAATGCTATTCCATTTTTAGTAGCCTACACTTTAAATTATAGGGAATAGGACTGTTCTTTCCTTGTTGGACAATGTATATTCAGCACGTAGTGAGGGTCTAGCACATTGGCCTTCAGTTGGCATTCAGTAATAATATTGAATACATGAATAAGCAACAGTAAATCAACAAATATTTTGTGTATTAAAAGAATACAAAAACCTTTGCTTTTCAGACATTATGAAGAAAATTCTTAAGTAGATTCATTGTCTTGGAGAATAAAGAAAGAGAACTATATATAATGGGATATAATGTGGATAAGGAAGGCACTATTTAAAGAGATGGTAGTGGAACTTTTTTCAGAATTGATGAAAGGAACAAGCTCTCAATCTCAGGAAATGTAATAAATTCCATGCATGAGAAATAAAAAGAAGTCCATATCTTGACTCACCAGAATGAAACTGGAGCATACCAAAGACAATGAGCAAATCTTATAATGAGTGAAAGTAATAGTAGAACTCTTTTTAAAAGTATTAAAGCATATTTCTTACCAGAGCATCAGTAATATTAACTGCTGACTTATCAATGCAATAATGAAAGTCAGAAAACAGGGAATGACTGAACTTAGAATTCACATAAAACATTCAAGACATTTTCAAACATGGGGGAGGTAATGTATCTCCAATAAACATACTGTAACAGAAATTGCAAGGATGTTCTTTGGGAATAAAGGCAATGATCCCAAGAGGAAGATGTGAGAAACAAGGAGAAACAGTAAACAAAAAATTGTTTGTTATGTAAGTAAATTTGAATAAACATTGACTATATAAAATAGGAATGTCTAAAGTATGAGGATAGGGGAGAAATATTTATTCCAGAAAAGCAGTAATTCATGTTAATCTTTTCAAAATAATTGTATATTTTAAAAATTGTACAGCTATTGATTAATTGTACTTTTTTAAATTTCTAGTTAATCACTAGATGACAGAAATAGATTTGGTAAATGGCAAAAAGGCCCCCTCTTCCCCTAGACTACAACACCTTATTGTTTATGTCCATGAGATATGCATATATGTTTGTTGGAAGCTGCCCATTGCCTTTTCTAGCAAAAAGGAGTGGACAAAGAGTCCAGAAGGCTGGTCAACCTTGAGGCTCTGGCAAGGGTCAAAGCCATACACACCCACTGGGTAGTTGAGACAAAGGTAGCTGAAGCAACTTCCAAATTTTATGTAAATTCTTACTGATAAAGATAGTCTGACTGTTACTGGAATTGCCTGCCTAAGGGCTATGGGTGTGTCCCAAACCTGAATAAAAAGGATGGCAAAATCAAAACAATTCCCAAAATAGTATTTTCTTGTCTTGTCTCTTTCATTTGTGTGCAGTCTCCTCCAGAACCTGAACCCTGAACCATTCGGAGGGACAATCATATGTTGTTTGGCTAATCTCTTTATCTTCTTTTATCCAGTTTCCACTGGATGTGCCAGTCTGTTCCATGTATTCATGCTTCTGATGCTATTTTATTCATCAGTTTATTTTGTTCATTAGATTATACATATTAGTAAGATCGTGTGGTATTTGTCTTTCTCTGACTGGCTAATTTTGCTTAGCATAATAATCTCCAGGTCCATCTATACTGGTGCAAAGGGTAAAAGTTCCTTCTTTTTTACTGCTGCATAGTATTCCGTGGTATAAATGTATCACAGCTTTTTTATTCACTCATCTACTGGTGGGCCCACCAGATCTTTAATTTTTTAAATATGTTTTTATTAATTTGCAGAGAAGAGGAAGGAAGAGAGAGATAAAAACATCAATGATGAGAGAGAATCATTGATCAGTTGCCTTCTGCATGGACCCCTCCTGCCCCAACAGGGATCGAGCCTATAACTGGGCATGTGCCCTGACCAGGAATTGAACCAGTTCCTGGGTAGATACTCAACTACTGAGCCACACCAACCAGGCCAGCCCCCTCTCACATACTGGGAGCCCTCAGGGATGTCCTACTGATGGCTTAGGCCTGCTCCCCGTGGGGAGGGGGCCTAAGCCACAGTCTGGCCTCCCTTTGTGGGAGGCAAACTGGCTGATCAGGGAAAGGCACCAGCCCCATCACCCCACTGCTGCAGCCACTGCCAGTCACCGCAACCACCAAGTGTTTTCATCAACCTGGACTCTGGTGCCTTCACCATGAAAAAATGAAAACTTTCTTTAGGCATTTTCCAGATGTGTCTTTCATAGGATATGACATTTCTTCAGGATATGAGGATATGTTTCCATTGGTTTTTAGAGAGTGTGGAAGAGAAAGGGAAAGACAGAGAGAAACATCAAAGTGAGAGGAACACTTTGATTGGTTGCCTCCTGCATGAGCCCTGACCTGGGCCTTAGCCAGGGAGGAGCCTGCAACCTAGGTACATGCCCTTGATCAGAATCTAACCCACACCCTGAGGTTGGCAAACCTAAGCATTATCCACTGAGCCAAACCGGCTAGGGCAGGATGTGACATTTCTTAGCCCTCCAGCAGTGGCCCTTGTTTTTTTTTTTTTTCTCGAGGAGTGTGGTGGAAAAACCCTAGATTACTTTTTTGAATTATTATAACCAAGTTACTAAGAATATCACCAGTGCCATAGAGGGAGCTTAGCCAGTGAGTGGTCAGAAAAAGTGTTTTCTCTGTAGTTCACACCTACCTCCTGTGATCTCTGGCTCCACCCCTGCCAAGGCCTAAAGCCTCTGACCCTGGGTGGTGGACCCCCAGTATGAGGCGATAGCCCTGCTCCGCCCCCAGCCAAGACCGCAAGCCTCTGGTCCAGGCTCCCCAGGCTTCAGCCCTGGGCAGAGGACTCCCAGCTTGCTCTGATCACCAGGCTCTGCCCTGACCAACCCCGGCAAAGGCAGAGAGAAACCTTGGCTTCCTCCATTGCCAAGGAAACCTAACCCTCCCTTCTGCTCTCAGTGGCCACAGCCATTTTGGTTGGATTTATTTGCATATCACTCCTGATTGGGTTGTGGTCGTGGATTGTGGATGTAGCGGAGGTACGGTCAATTTGTATATTACTCTTTTATCAGATAGGATTTTTACTATAATCCCATTATGGCAAACCTATGACACGCGTGTCAGCACTGACACGTGAAAATATCTATGATGACACACGGCCACATGGGGTCATATACAGAGAAGTACGGGGCCACATGCCAAGAAGGATGTTTCATCCTCGGCTACTGCATGGCCAGTAGGATGAAACATTTGCTGTAGTGTAGTGTAGACACTCTGTGCCGGAAGTCTGGAAGCCAAAACAGCAGAACTCGGCACAGAGCATCTAGTTCTGAGATTTCCGGTCAGGCCATTAGGGGATCTTTGACCTCATTTCTGGCCAGTGGAGCAGGGAGCAGTGGAATACCATGGAGGATACATCTCTGGGGGCCCTGTGATTGCCATTACCAACAACCACATAACCACAGCAACCATCACCCAATCTATTGTTCTGGGGTGTCGTGGATTTCTAATTGACCATCATTACTGAGATAAGTGAGGGGGAAGCTGGGAGAGGCAAGGACCTGTGCTATTAATGCCATTTAGAAATAGCAGCAACCATCTTAATTTATATAAGGAACGTCATTTTGCAGCATAGTGCAGACTCCATTTCATCACTATTACTGTTGTGCATCCTTATTAATCCCTATTTCTGCTTATTAAGCCTGCACTTCCCTGAAAGACAGTTACATGTGCTATCTTGTGGTCAGTTAGGCTAGTTAACCCCTAATTGCCTGCAGGGCTAACAGGCTATCTATAATTCTATCTTCTATTACTGGCCCCCTGATGGAGAACCCAAAAAATAAAAAAAACAAGGTTAAGTAAAGGAAGTGGTAGTAGTAGTAGTAGCCGACCCTTTCAAGAGACATGGACCGAGATGTATGGCATTAGAGAGAAAAAAAATGGCATATCATTTTGCATTCTATGTACTGAAATGGTAGTAAGCAAAACGTGGAATATAAATAGACATTTTGAAACTAATCATTCCCAGCTCTTGAAAAAAAGTGAGGATGAAAGGAAGAAATACATTTCCAGGCAGCTACACCTTTTTAAGAGCCAATCTAATTCCATCCTTAAATTTATAAAAGGCTCTACAAATTTAACATCTGCAAATTTGAGCATTGCTCACTCCATAGCTCAGCATGGAAAAGCACTCAGTGAAGGAGAATTTATTAAAGAAACTCTCCTAAGATGTGCACCAGTTCTATTTCATGATATGCAGAATAAAGACGCAATTATTAAGAAAATATCTGAGTTACCACTCAGTAGAAATATCATAAAATACCTAGTAATGAGACTGAAACAAACATACAACATCAATTAAAGAGAGACATAAGTAATTGTAAATATTTTTCAATCTCTCTTGATGAAACTACTGATGTCACATCACATGCTCAGTTGGCCATTATTGGTCGATATTCTGATGGTCTCACAATGAGAGAAGAGTTGATAAAGTTAGTATCAGTGCCAACAAGTACATCAGGAAGCGAAATATGTGAGGTTATTATACAAACATTCCGTGACCTAAGATTGATATCTCTAAAGTTGTGTCAGTGACGACAGATGGGGCACCAAACATGGTGGGGAAAAAAGTCGAATTTGTCTAATTGTTTATGGAAGCTATTGGACATCCGATTGCACCTTTTCATTGTATTATCCATCAGGAGATTTTATGTGCCAAGGCAGGATTCAAGGACTTAAACGACTTAATGTCAGTTGTTACAAAAGTAGTTAATTTAATAGTTGCTCACCCCCTTCACAAGCGAGAATTTTCTGCACTTTTACTGGAGGTTGATTCCACCTACAGTGGACTGCTGATGTGCAATAATGTAAGATGGCTGAGCCGAGGCAAAGTTCTTAAGCACTTTGTGAAGTGCTTTGAACAAATTAAGGTGTTTCTTGAGGATAAGGATCTGGGAAACTTTTCTCAGCTCAATGATGATAAGTGGGTCAACACCCTGATATTTTTTTCAGATCTCTCTGTTCATATTAATGAACTGAACTTAAAGTTACAAGGTTTTGGCAAAAGTATTGACGTTATGTTTGGATACATAAAAGCTTTTGAAAGTAAACTTAAAATTTTCAAGTGAGATGTAGAAACTAAAATTTATAAGTATTTTCCTTGAGTAACAAAGTATTTTGAGAAGGTCAGTGCAGCTGTACAAAATGAAATGGAACCCTTGCATATAAAGTATCAGGATGTTTTAGACTTGTTACTTGGCCAGCTCAGTGATAGATTTAATCAATTTAGAAGCCTAGACCAGACCATAAAAATAACTAAGTATCCTGATGTAGTAATCTACAGTAGTTTGGAATTAAATGGTTTCCAATGGATGCAAATTGATGATTTGGAGATGCAAATTGCAGAATTTCAAGACAGCATTTTGTCCACTTGAGGTCAAAGCTTGAGAATCTGGAAAGGTGCAGCTTGAAGAATCAAGAGGAGTGCCACCACGAACAGGAATTTAGAGTGCCTGAAACTGATTACCAGACACTTTTAGCACCCTGAAAAATATAGCAATGGATTTACTCACAATTTTTCCTTCTACATTCTTTTGTAAGATCTTATTCTCAGCATTAAATAATATCAAAACCAACAAAAGAAACAGATTGACAGATGAAGTTAATAGCGCTTGCTTGAGCTTGAAGTGTACTTTAAAATACCAACCTTCAATTGAAGGTTTAGCCAATGAAATTCAGCAACAAAAAAAGTCACTAATAGGTAGATTAGTTAGAGAATTCCCCTCCCCCTCACTTATCTTAGTTTACGGCACCCCACACAAGTTAAATAATATCAAGACCAACAAAAGAACCTGACTGACAGATGAACAAAGAAGTCACTAAGCAGGTAAGTTAAATAATTAGTTTTTGGTTTATTAAATACAGTTATATATTACAATTATACATTTTTGTTATTTAAACTATAAATATCAAGAAATTGTGGGGTTTTTTTTTTCTAAGTGACACACCACCTGAGTTATGCTCAGTTTTTTGGCAAATTTTGACACATCAAGCTCAAAAGGTTGCCCATCACTGCTATACCCAAAAGGTGGACACAACCCAAATGTCCATCAATAGATGACTGAACAAATAAAATAAGGTATCTACATACAATAAAAAATTATTCAGCCTAAAATGTAATGGAATTCTAATACGTACTGCAACATGACTGAATCTTGATATTACTATGCTAAGTGAAACAAGTTAGATACAAAGGGACAAATATTTTATGACTGAATTTATATGATATACCTAAAATAATCACATTCATAGAGATGGAAATAGAATAGAGGTTACCAGATGCAGGGAGAGGGAGGGGGAAATGAGGAGTTACTGTTTAATGAGTGCAGAGTTTCTGTCCTAGATAATGAAAAGAAGTTCTAAAACTGGGTAGTGTTGAAAGTTATGAAACATTATGAGTGCACTTAAAGCCACTGAATTGCACACTTGAAAATGGTGAATTTTATTTTATGTACGTCTTGCCACAGTAAAATAATTAAATGGCATTAAAAATGTAAAGAAATGCAATTCAGTTTATTCAAAATTAAGCAAAATGCCACCTACATAGCCAATGTTTTCTGCTGTTGCATGGAAAAGGGACGAGAGAAGGAAGCTGAATACTACCACTGCTAGAGATAGGCTAGCCCAGTGGTCAGCAGGCTGCGGCTCATGAGCCACATGCAGCTCTTTGGCCATTTGAGTGTGGCTCTTCCACAAAATACCATGACCTGGACGAGTCTATTTTGAAGAAGTGGCATTAGAAGAAGTTTAAGTTAAAAAATTTGGCTCTCAAAAGAAATTTCAATCGTTGTCCTGTTGATATTTGGCTCAGTTGACTAAAGAGTTTGCTGACCACTGGGCTAGCCTAATGCCACAGACTCTATAAGGCCAAAACATCTCCTCAGAAGATCAGTCAACTCCACAGCAATGCCACATAGAAAATAAATTTTTGATTGATTAAATATTTTACTTTCCAGACAATTCTTGTGTTGTGTTGAATTAAAGCCTAAGAATTAAGAAGTTTTACACATGATTTTTTAAATAATTTTTCCTCATAATGATTCAGTTAGGGAACACTGCAATTCATTTCTTAAACTATTTTATTTTTATTATATAAATGTACAAATATAGACACCTAAATTGGTAAACAAATATATGTTGCAGAAAATTATCATATCATAGAACCATGCTTTCTTGCTATGTAATCTTGTAAAAATCATATCCCAGAGCCTTGGTTTCCTAATCTGTAAAATGGGAATAAGTATACACTGACACTACAGAATCGGCCAAAGAATGAAATGAGATCATGTGAGAGCACACTACTAGCGCATTCTGAGGATCCAATTTTTTTTATTATGTAATTGAATATAAATGAAGCAATCTGGAGAATAAAAGGAGAGGAGGAATGTTAGAACTAACTTTCTTTAAGCACCAGATTCAGGTAAGTCGTCAACACATGATTTCATCTGATCTGTGGAAGCTTTTATGCAAAATGGGTGTGGAGATTTACAAGATTGGGCCTGAAATGAACTGATGCACTCAGACACACTATATGTTGTACTAATTCTAAAATAATCAAAGCAAAAATAAACAAAATGACACCCATAAAATACACAGACAAGATGCTACAGGAGAAACCACATATAATTGGATAATAACCACCACAACTGTGAAGAACAAGCAGTTGTGAATCACAAAACATTTGTTTGCTATGGTTTCTTTTTTTTCTTTTTCTTTTTTTCTCCCCTTTCATGGGAGAGGGGGAAAAAAAAAAGTTTGTTTTTCTTCAAAATAAAAACACTGGTTTGTGGCTTGAATTGATTTTTTTTTAAAACTCTTTTGTAAAAAGGTCAGAGTAACTACCAGCACAAGTATGAAAGGGGAATAGTTTCCGGCTCTGGAAATTTCATTACTGAACAAAAGAAGAAGAGAGACCACCTTGTATCACTGAAGACAAAGTAAAGAAAACATTACATGTTTTCAACCTGCATGTCATAAGGAATTTTGATCACTTTGGCATTAGTGTTAGAGAAAATGTTGTGCTAATATTTGTTTTCCTGATAGTTTAAGTGATTTCTTATACCCACATAAAAAAGGAACATATCTCCCCTGACAAGACGTTTTAACACAAAATAAAATGGTAAACTATCTATGGGGTTGTTTTACAATAACATGACTAAACCCTGATGGTTCTCTAATTTAAACTAAATGAAAATTAAGGTTGCATAATGGTAATGACAACAAGGGCAGTGCCAAAGAAACAATATTTTGCTCGGATCCATGGCAATGTCATAGGCGTCACACGCATGAAACAAAGCTCCAGAAGATTAGGTCATATTTACCTCATCAGGTAAAACTCAGAAAGGATAACTGCAGGTCATTGTATAGGAGTTAATAAATTTATTTTTAACTCACCTCTCACTCCTCTAAATAATTAATTTAGTCCTGTACACTAACTTCTATTTTCTCAGTAATCTGTGTGAGGATTTATTTGCAGTAATAGATCATATCAGTTCATTCAGAAAGGATGAAAGAGTTTTTTCTTTGTAAATGTCATCTTCCTTAGATTAGATTCTATGAAAGATATAAATATGTCTGCCTGATTTCTACAAGATTTTTTTCACAAAACTAATTCATTTATATCTCTTCAAGATAAATATTAAAAGATAATATCTACTTAGATCAGAAAGTACACATGATATCAGGTTCAACAATATGACTTAGAGGGGTAAAATTATAATTTTGTTTACCTATCTATAAATAAATACACAGATTTTTAACTTTAGATGTCAGTTTTTAAGAGAAAAATCCTTAAGGAAAGTTAGTTTTTCTTTTAAATTATTCTTTTGTTTATAAAAAGATGGAAGAAATATATATAAACATATATATATATGGTTTTGTCATTAAATGAATGAAGAAATGAAAAGAAAAATACTTATAGTATAATTATATTAAAGCAATATTTAAGAGAAATAGAATCAACTAAGTAAAGAGTATAGAAAGGGAAGCAAATTCACATTCTTAGAGAATGATGCTCTGATTGTGATATCCTGTATAATAAAAGCCTAATATGCTAAGTGCCTTGTCATCCAGTCATCCGTTCAACCAATCAAAGTGTAATATGTTAATGATATGCTAAGGCCACTCAATCTCTCACTATGATATGTGCACTGACCACCAGAGAGCAGATGCTCTGACAGGTAGGTTAGCTTGCTGCTGGGGTCTGGCTGATTGGGACTGGGCTAGAGGGGCCTGACACACCCTGGAACCTGTGGTCCAGACCCTGCTGGTCAACATCCTGCATCCCTTCCCGGCTTCTGATTGTGCACCTGTGGGGGCCCTTAGCCTGGCCTATGCCCTCTTGCAATCTGGGACCCCTCGGGGAATGTCAGAGAGATTGTTGCAGCCTAATTCTGCAGGCCAGGCCGAGGGATCTCACGAGTGCACCATTCTTGTACCGAGCTTCTAGTTTGCTATAATATTTTCTCATTCACTGAATTTCTTAGTGGAGATAGTTCTACACATTGGCCCAGAGCTATAAAAGATGAGAAATGTATGATTCTCTGTGACATTTATACAACTGCTACTTTTTCTATTATAGAAAATCAAAATTATTCTGTGTTTTTTGGACTTGAAGTGACAATAACACTTAATAATGATGAGGAAAGGGGTGACTTAACAAGTACAAGGTTTTAAAATGTATTTTTAGTCAAGAGATGGAGATCAATAGTGATTTGCCTCTTAAAAACTAAAAAAGAGGAATATGACTGATATAACAGCAGAAAACAACTCTTCTTTTATATATATAAAATAAGGGATTGATTGAGCCTGCAACCTGTGCATGTGCCTTGACTGGGAATTGAACCAGTCACAGGTCAATGCTCAACCACTGTACTGAGCCATGCTGGCTGGACAAGATAGCACTTCATTGAAAGAAAGAATGCTCTAGTAGAAAGCATCTAATAGGCATGAGGTGGACTCCTCTCCCTTCTAGCCAAGATGGGACCTATCTAGTTAGAATATTGGTTCTCAAGCAGGACACTTGGGAATATGTGGAGACCTTTTTGAGGTTACCATTTGTGGGGGAGAGTTCTCCTGGAACCCAGTGGGTGGAGGACAGGAATGCTGCTAAACATCCTACAGTGCACAAGACACCCCACCCTCCATCCTCCACAACACACACACACACACACACACACACACACACAGCAATAGCACTAAGGCTGAGAAGTTCTTAACTAGAATGGTATAGGTCAGGAGTAAGTAAAGCTTTCTTTAAAGGACCAGATAATATATATTTTAGGCTTTGTCACCTTTGCGGTCTCTGATGCAATTATTCTATTCTGCTCCTGTAGCTCAAGTTCAGCCGTAGGACATAATGGGTAACACAGCTCTGCACCAAAAATATTTATTTACCGACCAAGAGGCAGGATCCATTTGACCCTCCTGCCTTAGTTTGCTAACTTCTGATATAGGTCTTTTCTCCTTTAAAGATTCCTCTTTTTTTTTCTGGAATTGGAAAGAGTTCTAATTATTATGCTGACTCTGATAGTAGGAGTCTAACTTTAAGAAACACATTCAATGAGACAAAATTCATACATTCTAGCAGGAAAATTTTATTTATGAATGATAATCACAAATGTTTTAAAATTTACTCTCTACTTTAAAAGGAAATAATTTTACCATTAAAATTGTATAAAACAATTTAAAGATTAGACAACTTGTGTCCTGGCCAGTTTTCTCAGTTCTTAGAGCATTGATCTGCAGACTAAAGGTTTGGGGTTCAATCCCTAGCCCCAGTCAGAAGTTGTGCAAGAGACAACCAATCAATGTGTTTCTCTCACATAGATCTCTCTCTCTCTCTCTCTCTCTCTCTCTCTCTCTCTCTCTCTCTCTCTCTTTCTCGTTCTCTCTCTCTTTCTCTCCCCCCCCTTTCTTCCTCACTGACATTCTGTCTGAAAATCAATGGAAAGAAATATTGTTGGGTGAGGATTTAAAAAAAAACAAAACAGATTAAACATCTTGGTTCCCCCTACACACACACACACACACACACACACACACACACACACAGTAAATGAACAAACAAGAGTAGAAACACACTCTAGTTCGCTAAACCAGAGATTCTTATTCTATAAGTCATGGTATCATAGAAGGTACATAAAGATATTCAGGGGGTTATAAACTTGCTGAAATTGTAAGTAAAATTCTCAGGAAATGTAGTATATATGTGCATTCTCATTGTAGGCCTCCAGAAAATTTCAGAGTCTTTGCTAAACCACACAAGGTAATTCACAGAGTATGGTTTCAAGAAGAGACTACTTCTCAGAGGCTGCCAGCATAATGAAAAGTGCTGCACAATAGCAGGCCAGGTTCTGAGTCTTTACAGACTGACCTGGTTGTTGCAGATTACCACATAGTTTCTGATCAGCTATCAACTACATGAAACTTGGCCTCCAATTTGTGTTGTACTCAATCTAGTCAGATGGCAAAGGCACATTTCAGAATCGAATGTCCTAGCATTTATTCTTTTTTACTACCTTGTTCCAAAGAAGAAGGCTTTCAAAGTACATAGAGTGACATAATGTAAAATTTTTAAAGATGACAAATATAGAGTTAAAGAGAAATCATTCAGGGCTAGTAATAGGAAGATTTCTACTACAAACTCTGTCACATATTGTAACAGACATGTCATTTGATTTCTTGGTACTTCTATTTCTTAATCTTTAGAACTAAAACAGATTGGTTCCTACATGGAATTTTCCTTATACTCAGGATTTATCAGCAGTACAGTAATCAGTCAACAAACATTTACTAAGTCTCCATTGTGAATATAGCATTTTATTAGGCGTACAGTGAGTCAGAAGAGTTTCGCCTACTGAATCATTAACCTCACTTCCTGTATTAAGTGTGATCTTTTGGGAGGTTCTTCTTTCATCTGGCCCTACAGTAATCAGCTTATGAAATCAGATTTAAATTATACTTAACTAAAGAAAGTTCATATGAGGCTCCTCAAAATGAGAAAACAAAAAAAATGAGGGAAAGAGAGATTAATGGGAGAAATAGCAGATACTTGGATAAGAAAAAAAACAATGATTTGTTTCTTTTAGATATTATAAAACATTAGATTTGGAAAATAATAAAGCAGTAGACCTAAAATGGGAATGAAATTCTGCAAAGCTTCAACACAAGTTATTGGAATCATCAACATAGGGAAAATAAACAATATCATTTTCCTTGGAGAAAGAGTGGGCTATCAGGCAGGAAGGAAGAATGAATATTTTTCTCTTTTAAAACTTAAACTGCCAAATAAAACAGTAGTGATCATGCTAAAACACATTCATCCAATATTGAATAGTTGTTTGTTTTTTTTTTATTAAGGTGCTCTATTGAGTTTAAAGCTTCCATTTGATTGGTTATGAAATTCTTCCATCTACACAATACTAAGTCAGAATCCGAACATTCTACTTTTCTCCTCTTTGCTTTTGTTGCATAAAGTTAAACTGCTGAATCATTGTGATGCTCATGGAGAATATAGGTACCCTTTAAATTGTGAAACATAACTGCATTTTAGTGCTGTACAACGGGAAGGTGGAGCGCTCCAAGCAATGAGCACTTAGTCTCTATTTTTTTGGTTGTTACCATGCAGTCCCAAACAAAAATCGATGATGAAAGAATTAAGTTAATATATCTCCTGCGATGTCATTAGTCAATTCCTAGGTTCTGGAGCAACCTAAAGCAAAGAGAGAATAAATTTAAAAATATAACATTGCTAGTCAGTTTTATAGATCTCAAGTTTATACAGGCACCTAAATCAGAATCTATTCAAAGTAAGAAGCAGATGTTTGAATTATTCCAACAAAGTAAAATCATCTTCCCTCTCCCCTGCTACAAATCCACAGCCTTTTCATAAATATGAAAGCTGTTAAAAGGATTGGGATTCATTATTTAGGTGATTTATATTCCCTTTGCGTTTTCTGCAATAAACTGGTGGGACCTGAGGACATCACGTTATTTCCGTAACTATGATAACGTGGCAAGCAGTCCACTGTGTACTAACCCAGAAGTAGGCAGAAAACAACAACACCCCTGCATTTTTCAAATCATGAGAAATTTTCCTTTCAGCATTTTATTCTAAGTCATCCTTCCAACCAAAATTAAGAACATGGAGGAGAAAGAAAGAAAAAAAAGTAATGTGAGAGAATTCATGGAGGCCACAAAAGAGGCCCCCTCACTTGAGATTATTTTTCAACTGACTTTCATAAATTTTATTATTATTACTTTTTTAGTTTTAGTTTTATACTATCTCCTTCCAAAATGTAGCTTACAGACTTTTACACAGTCTAGAGCCAAATGATTATAAGATTAGACTGAGTCTGTCTGAATGATATCAAATGAATAAAGGTGATGCAATTGCTAGAGAGTTGTTTCCCAATGCTGCTTACAGCCTACATGTTTACCTATTTGTATACACCCTACTTTGAGAGATCAGAGAAAACTGAGCTTGGGTTTGTTATTTTCACATGGACCAAAACTCCCAGTACATTTTGTATACAGCAGCAGACCTATAATCCTATCTAATAAGGAGGGAATATGTTAATTGACTATCATGCCCTCACAAAGATGGTGGTGCCCACAACCAATAAGGAGGGAATATGCTAATTGACTACCACATCCTCAAGATAGCGGCACCCAGTCCCCTCAGTCCTGCTGCATGCCTGCCTCCAGAGTCCCCCAATCCCTTAAGCCACCCCCAGCCTCCCAGGGTCAGCCTGAGATGTAAGCAAGCCTCAGATGGCAGCTGCCCAGCCACCCAGGGCTGCCTGAGGATTAGTTAACCAGGGCCAGCCGAGGCTTGTGCTGCCAGGAATGGCAGTAGCAGAGGTCCGATGGGGGCATTGCCTTCCCCTGATCACCATGTCACCTCCTGCCCCTGAGGAGAGGGTGAGAGGGGGCAGGCCAAGCTGAGGGACCCCCCCCTCCAGTGCATGAATTTTTATGCACTGGGACTCTAGTAATTAATAATGATAACTGGGGCTTTCCTACCAAGCAGTCTGCAGGTATATGTCAGCAGCAGCACATTAGGCGAGGCACTCTTATTTTTAGTTACTTTCATATTTAAGGAAATTATGAATACTTCTTTTACTGAATCACTGTTAAAAAATCTCAGTAAAAAATCTCCAACTACAAAAAACAATAACATAAACCATCTTAAGTTTTTTTAATAAAATGTTAGAATGATGTTTCACTTAAGTCTCAACAGTGAATTAATATATAGTAGTGCAGAAATTAAAATTTAACAAGGATACTTTGAAAACTAACTTGCATAATTATCTTAGGATATTACCAAAATAATGTCAATAAATTTGAGCATTAGAACAGATTTTCTGCTATTTGATAAATAATGGTTTTAGTAAAACTGCTAAAAGTATGAGAGGGAAAATCACATTATCTATAACACCAGGAAAAGAATATGATTCTGAAAATACTTTATAGAAATACAAGGAAAGTGCAAAGTGTCAAAGTACTTATCAACTGGAATAGCTTCACAGATAAACATTATCTTTCCCACTAACTGTATGCATCATGACAGTTGAAATTACCTTTTTAATTTTTTGCAACCCAAATGACAGTTCAATATAAGACACAGATGAGTTCTTCAGAAGTTATTTAATGAATAACGTAATAAATGAATGATGATTTGGGATCAAATAAAATAATAGTCTATGTTTATGAAAATGCTGCAGTAGAATAGAATCTACACTTTGATGTTCTCTTTCAACCTCAAGTATAATAACTAATTTAGTCAGCTCCATCTATACTCATCTATCAAGGTTGTACTTGTCAAATTGGCCAGATGGGACTGGGATGCAATTTGTGGCCAAAGCTAACTAAACCAGTATTCTACAAAATTTGTCTCCTCTAGAGCATTGGGTGTTAGCTTTGTTAGGACAGGTCTTAAATTGGTATTACTTTAGGTGCTGTCTTTTCTGGGTTCCAGGCTAGTGTTGTGATCTCTCCTCTCTAGCAAGGCTGGAACTCCAGTATCTGTATACCCTTCCCTCAGTATGCTTTACTCTAATCTAGTCTAGAGAGATAGATAGATAGATAGATAGATAGATAGATAGATAGATAGATAGATAGATGATAGATAGATAGATAGATAGATAGATAGATAGATAGATAGTTTTCTCTAAAACAGAAGTGTCAGAGATGAAAGAAAATTAGTAAAATGATATGAAAATAATATATAAATTGATTAATAAATAAACAATAACAACATGATATAACAACAAAGACATGATATAAAAACAAAAACATGACATAAAAGCAACAAAAACGTGATATAAAAACATTGATAAAAAAGTGACTGATAAATTGATTAAACTTATTCTAATATCTCCCTGTATACCACATTAAGTGTGAAAACACTTTCAGAGTGCTTGACTAACTTCCCTTGTGATGAAGTATTTACACCTTTAACTTTTACACTCAGCATCAGAATGTCAACAAAAACAACCAAATTCACCATCAACAATGTCATATCGAAACACACATGTATGATTGGCCCCAGGGAGAGCTTTATATTTGTTGGGCATGTGCAAGTCAAAGTTTATTTTTAAATTGCCAGTGTGCAGTCAAATGTACTAGTTGGCCAGTAGGTCGGTTGTTCAGTCATTTCAGCCTTCTATATATATAGATAATTGATTTTTAGAGAGAAAGGAAGAAGAAGGGAAAGAGCAAAACATCAATGTGAGAGCAAGGCATCTATCAGTTGCCTCCTGCACACCCCTCACAGGGGATTGAGCCCAAAATCTAGGCATATGTCCTGACCAGGAATCCAACTGGCAAATTTTCAGTGCATGGAATGATGCCAAAATAACTGAGCCACACCTGCCAGGGCTCTAATCTCTTCTGCTCTCAATCCTATAGCAGCTGCTCTCTAGTGAGTTTCAGGTGGTCTCACCCTGCACATGATGAATAGCCTAACCCTCAAGCCATAGACTCATGGGTAAATCCAACATGAACTACCAGGTCCCCTCATTTTCTCATTTCGTTGTCCTGACTCATAGATTCCAGCCATTCACTTATTCCAGGTTCTGATCTTTGTCTCCTCAGATCAATGGAATCATCATGCTCAGCTCAGACTCCAACTCTCTGAATCACAGTAAGAAAATTATGCCCAAGTAGAATGGGTGATTATGAGGTATATCTCAAAAGTTTTCTTCCCTAAGAGTTGACTGCTAAAAAACAGTAGTCACATATGTTTCACCAAATTTTATAGTCATTTATAATGGGAAAGCTAGTTCAGTACCAGGTAATCCATCAAAGCTAGAAACAGTATAGAATAGGACGAGGAAAGGGAAGGGAAAGGGACATTATAAAATAGAATGGATTGAAATGAATGGAATAGAATATAAAATAGATAGCATATCTTTAGCAAAGATAAATACTGCTTTGTGAATTTTGATTTCAGTTAAATATTCATACGTGAACTGAATATCAAAGTAAAATATATTTCTTAATGTGGTTCAGTCAAATTTTAAAAATCATTTTATTGGATCAAAACCTATGAATTTGTTTTCTTTGATAATGAGGTGAATTCATCTCAGACACAGTGTCAATTCAGAAATAGTTTTTCAAAATTAAAAATAAAATATTTATTTATCCTCTCAACAAAAATATTACAAAGTACTTAGGTAATTAATCTAAGTATAAAAGAAAGGATTTTATGTAGGACAATAAACCCATCACTCTCCTCTTTTAATATCTTTTCAATGATTCTCTATCACCTACCCTTAGGCCTCTTACATTTTAACATGCATATGAATTACCTGGGAATCTTGTTGAAATGCAAATTCCATCATAGCAAATCAAAGATAGAGCTTGAGGTTCTGCATTTCTTACAAGCTCCTGAGTGATGCCAATGCTCCTGTTCCATGGACAGAGGCCAGCAACTTTTTTGGAACAAGCCATGTGTAAATATTTGAGGCCTTTGAGCTACTTGCAGTTTTTGTCTCTCCTCCTCCTCCTCCACTACCACCACTACTTTCTCCTAAAATAATTTTTTTGAAAATGTAAAAACCTTTTTTAACTCATTGACTTACAAAATAATGCACTGGCCTACAGGTTGTAGTTTGCTAGTGCCAATCTAGAGCAGTCCTGGCCAACAGAAATACAATGCAATTCACAAATATAACTTTAAATTGCCATGGAACCATGTTTTTTAAAAAAGAGTCCTGGCTGGTATGGCTCAGTTGATAGAATGCAGTCCCATGCACCAAAAGGTTACTGGTTCATTTCCAGATCAGGGCATATACCCAGGTTTTGGGTTCTGTTACTGGTTGGTTAGAGATAAGCTATTGAGGTTTCTCTCTCTCTTTCTTCCTTCCTCTCTCTCTAAAATAATTTATTTTAAATGAAGTATTAGATTGGAGGGTATTTGCATGTTTAAAAAGAAAGTAAAAAGAAGCAGATGAAACGAACTCTAATAATATGTTATACCAGAGGCCCGGTGCACAAAATTCATGCACAGGGGAAGGGTGTCCCTCAGCCCAGCCTGCACACTCCCCAATCTGGGACCGCTTGAGGGATGTCCAACTACCTATTTAGGTCTGATCCCACTGGGTTGTTGGACATCCCTCTCACATCCAGGATGGCTGGCTCCCAACTGCCCTTCCCTGCTGGCCTGGTCACCCCTAACTTCTCATAACTGCCCTCCCCTGCAAACCATCTTGTGATGGCCAACTTGTGTCCACATGGGGGCAGCCATCTTGTGTCTTGGTGTGATGAACAATTTGCATATTACTCTTTTATTAGATAGGATCCAGCATGTGTGAGAGGCCCCCTCTAAACAATGAATGCTAGGCTCTGCTTATAAATTTGTGCTCAGTTAACCGCAGTTAACTAGATTCTTTTTGACACGTATATTCCTTCTCGGAGTCAATAATTCAAAGACTCTGATATGAATTTAATTCCAATTTTTGTCCCTAAGAAAGTTATGAGTAGTAACCTAGACCCCAGTTTCTTTAACTATAAAGAGGACCATAACAATAATACTGACCTCTCAGAATCATAGTAATAATGAAATAACATAAGTCTTCTTATGCAAAATTTCCCTCTAAGATTTTGTTTCTATGTCCTGAGCACATTTTTAACAAAGTCAGATCTTCATGCAACCAACTTACCGTGGAGGTTTGGGCTGGAACAAAGAATTGTTCCCAAAACAGGGCAAAGGAGATACATTGTGAGTGGTCATTTGGGAATCATTTTGATCCCATGAGCTTTGTTTAATAACAGTGATGCTGATCACTGGTTGTTCATTAGCATTTTCAGGGCATTTACTGTCTTATAAGTACCACGCGCTAACTGTTTGCGCCATTGGAGCTCCTTCAGGGCATTTACAAAGACCTGATCAATGGTATCAGAATCTCTGGAGAAATGGGTTCAACATAAACAAGTTTGCTTGGCATAAACAATTTTTCAGTGTCTTTCTTCTCCTCTTACCCCAGGTGAGTCTAATGTGCAATCAGGTTGAGAATTACTGGATCTGTCGGCCTCGGGTCCTTTATTTACAAAATATTGTTTATCCTTGACCAACTAGGCTTTCAACTACATGAATCCACTTATATCTGGATTTTTTAAAATAAATACTAAAATTCTTTCCTCTTCCTTATAATTTTCTTAATAATATTTTTCTCTAGTTTACTGTGTTATAAGAATACAGTATATAATACATTAAACATGTAAAGTATGTATTAATTGACTATGTTATAAGTAAAGCTTCCAGTGATTAATAAGCTATTAATAATTTTCTGGGGAGTTAAAAGTTATATGTGGATTTTCAGTTGTGTGGGGGTTTGTTCATATTCCTACCCCATGCACTGTTCAAGGGTCAACTGTAGAACTATTTTTTGTTTATAAGGATTATAGTAGACAATGTATAGAAAGCACCTGGCACATTTTAGAAATTTGATAAGAATTCTTTTCTTGCCTCATGTTCCCTCAGTTAATTTCCTTACTCTCCACTAACTAATGGCTGGGATACTAGAACTGTTTTCTTCTCAAGCAATGCTTTTTCAATAGGTTTGTTTATTTGTTCTTTTAGTTGAAACAGACCAGTAGTTTTTGGCAGTAATTCAACCTCAACCCATATGAGTAGTACTGTCCATTCCCCTACCTGAAACCAGAGCTTCCCTAAAAGAAGTAGGCTATTAAAAGATGCCCCTTCATTACCACTAGCTGGGTAACCCCTCATAGCTGCCAGAAAAATGTCCCCTCTCCCTTGAGAACACAATGACTTTTAGTGATTCCCGAATCAGAATCTCCTGCGATATCTTCCAATGCAGATTCCTGAGCCCTAGCCCCCCATACTGAACAGTCTCTGAAGTTGTGTGTGACCCTCTTTTTTTAAAAAAAATTCTTTATTGACCAAGGTGTTACATATGTGTCCTTATTCCCCCATTCCTCCCCTTATTCCCCCCACTCATGCCCTTATACCCCTGTTGTCTGTGTCCATTGGTTAGGCTTATGTGCATGCAATTCATATAATTCCTTTGGTTGATCTCTTCCCCTTACTCCCATCCTCCCCTACCTTCCCTCTGAGGTTTGATGGTCTGATCAATGTTTCTCTGACTGTGTGTGACCCTTGAGACTGCCTTTTTAACAGCTTCTCTGATGATTCTTATGCATAGGAACATCTGAGAACTGTTGGCACAGAGGAGAGCAACAGCTATAGACACAGCCATCAGATAACGAAGGATAATCTCCTACCTACTGCAATTTACTCAGAGACCAGGAAGGGAAATAATGCTTTGAAACTTCTGTTTTTAATATGTAAATAGCTCCCTAATTTCTAAAAGATTTTCTTGACCTTGAAAATGTTTTGTATATTTGTTTGTTTGTTTTGGTTTTGCTTTCACATGTCTTGGGACAGGAAGAACTCTTTAGTATTACATAATTCAATCTCTTGTTTTATAAGAAAGGCTGCAACTTTTTCACAGTCACCTATCTGGAGGCACTATATACCTTCAGGAAAGTGACTGCCAGCTCTTCTTTGAAAAGACAAAAATGTTTACATTGGTGAACAGATACTGGCAGAATCTATGCATACACAGCTTTGTTTCCTCCTCTCTCTCACCTACTCTTTCATAAAGGCAATTTCTTCTCTTTCCTAAAGTTTGGAAATACATCCCACTTTACAAATTAAGGGACTGGTCAGTAGTCAAAGACAGATTCAGATAGACAGCAGATTTTAAATATATAAAGATATTTTTACACAGGCTGTAACAGATTTGGAAATGATTTACTTTGAAAGACTTGAGACTGTTAGAGCAAAAGTTCCTTGCATACAGGTAAATGATTGTCAGAGCTAGGGGACTGCTAAATCACAGACCCACATAAGTGACACATCCTCCCAGCTCACTGGCTCCCAGATGGGTGAGTAAAGTCAGTATGGAGCATTATCTGATCACAATTCAAAAGAACAAATCCAACAAGCAATGAAAACTGAGCACTGGTATCATTAGAATAATCCCTCCTACTGTCATAGCTTTGGAATTTGCAAATGTACATCTACAAATACAAGGAGCATTATACTTGTTTACTTAACTTGGCTTCCTACTATTATTGCTTCCATTTTTATTATGAAGTGTTTTTACATTTCTAAAGCTTGATTCATTAAGTAATTGTCATCCTTCTATTTGGGTCATTGGTCATATTTATTGCAAAAGAAAAATACAAATCATTATCCAAGAGCAAATTCCACATATTTTCCACATTCTAAACTTTTCAACTTCTCTTATTTTGTGTAGGGCTGATTCATTCCAAGGAACGGCACATTCCCCAGAGGTAATCAGACTGAAGCAAGAGAGGAAGAGAGTTGGTCTTCAACAGAGAGGTCCACAGTTTTTGTGACTTTATATCTGTAGTTTTAGGCTTTTTTAAAAAACATTGATCAGAAGTTTTTGAAAGAAACTTGAATTTGGATTAATTAAAATCACCTTTACTCCCAAATCATCACACGCACACACACACACACACACACACACACACACACACTTCCCTTTCCTCTTCTTGATCCCAGAGTAATCAGGGCATTGTTTTTGACTATCCATTTCATTGTTGAAGAAAACATAAATAAAACATGGCAGGTTGAATAGATCAGATCATTAACTTAAACTGCCCGGACTTGAGAAGACTATACAATTTACAAAGTAATGATGTGCTTGTGAGTGGAAAGTGTTCCTGTAGGTAAATAATGTATACATCATTCTCCCTGCCTTTCTCTTTTGTTTTTCCATTACCTTCTTTATTTTCAATACAGTTTTGAGAGTCTAGATTATCCTTCTGTAATTGTGTTTCCGAAATAGTTAATGAAGCTATTTTTTTTAAAACCTATGGAAAATAAACAGTTCAAAATTTTTAAAAGCCAAGTACCTTTGACCTTATAAAACAACCTTTTCCTAGAAAAAACTCATGGGGGAGGGAGAGAAGAAGCCAACATTTACCAAGGATTTACCGTCACACCTTGTGTTAGGTACTTTCTGTACAGATCTCATTTTTCTTCACAACAGCCTTATAAGGTCAAAATTATTATCTCCACATAACAGATAAAGAACAAAGTTTCAAAGAGGTTAAATGACTTGCCCATGATTATAAAACAATAAATGGAAAGGACAAACTCAAATGTAGGTTGACCTAACCGACTCAAAAGGCTGTGTGTTCTTTCCATAGTGTTCAAAGATGAATACCTTGTTCTTTGGAGATATTATGGGTTTTCCATGGTGTATGGGGGGTTTTGTTTGTTTGTTGATTGTTTGAGTTTTTATGTTTAAAACCTGCATTATCTGATTTGCCATTCAGAGAGAGTGAGTTAGAACCTTGGAACTGTGGTCCCTTCAAGCCCAGTATCATCTCCACCTGAAAGTGCAGTTATGATGATTGGTTTCCTATTAAGCTCAATTGTTCCCTTTTGTGGGGCAGAAAACAAGGCAATGCCAACTAAGACACATGCAGGGCCAATGAGACATTTGGACATATATAGACAAAGAGGGCATGGGTTGAACCCCTTAGAGAAGGTGTAGAATGGTGCTGCCTGGATTCCTCTCTGAAGGTAAGGTGTTCCCTTTGTACCCTTCAGGAATCCACTCACATGCAGACATTTCATTGTATGTTGGATATTTCCTCAGCCTCATTGCTTCTCAGAGGGCCAATGACACTAGAAACTAGGATGTCACAGTCCTAACATATTGGGGGCTTGCCAAATCACAGGCCATAAAAGAGCACATGGAGCAGCCTCTGGGTAAGAAGAGAGAAAGTCCTGAGATACAGGCCGTCCTTGCTTTTTGCTTTAATCATGTGAGAAACCAGGTCATAAAAGAGAATAACAAAATAATGGAACGACATGTCCTTCCACATCATTGTGGTGTCCCAGAATCCTTCCAGGGCCTAGTGTAAGTTCAATGAAAAGAGTGTAAACTCTGGAATCAGACTGACCTACTTTTGCATTTCAGATAAACAATTCACTAGTTAAATGACTCTCTCTGAATCTATCACTTACAGAACAGGAATATTAATACCAACCTTACCACAGTGTTTTGAGGATATGAGATAATAAAGGAAAATGCCTGTAAGATAGTCAAGAAAGAGCCCTGTCATTGTTGCTTAGTTATTTTAGCCCTAAAGAGGAACCATGCCTAAAATTACTTAGAGTTTGAAGGAGACATGGAGGTTTATTTCAACAGCCTTTCCAATGTAGAAATAATTTCCCTAACACCTTTGATAGATATAGTTTGAATATTTTCTGCTTCTATAGACAATCTGAGTCTACAATTGGATCTGTAAAGCAAAAATGATTAATTAATATTCATCTATTTGAATAATTTAAAAATTATAACATGACATTATTCAAATTGATTCATATGGCAAGAAGTATAGATGAGTTTTGAGCAAATGAGAATTAAATGAGTTAGTGAAGTAAGCGGTGACCACCTCGATCATGAAGTGCATTAAATTCCTTAGAAGATAATGCTTTTACATTCACAAAATAGTACATTAGGGCCACAATTAAATGTGTATGTGTTTAACTGTCCAGCACTTTTTTTGTTCACAGTTTGAAGTAGTAAATTTGTAGATTTTTCTTTTTACACTTACTAAGTTCTAAATATGGATAGATTTGATTAACTATTTAAAAATTGTCTTCATTATTTAATTTTTAAGAAATTATTTTGTATCATTCCTATCCTGCTCTACACAATATACCCATTAAAAAATTCAAAAATTGACAATTTAGCACAATCAAGTCCATAGTTAAAAACAATCTCTGTAGATATTCTGTGCTGTTCAAATAAAAACACCATACCAAAGGGCTGAGTCAAGGGTAGACAGTTACACACATCCTGTGGCAAAAAAAAAACCAAAACACTTGTCCATTTCCAAGAACTGATAAATGTGATCTTGGAAATCTGCTTGACCATGGGAAAAAAGTGCTTCTGAGATAACTCTAATGCCACCAAATGATAATTGATCTCACATGCCAGAAATTGGTGAAAAATACAGGCCATCTATGAATAACCTGTGGTTCTGTTACATCTTTTTTATGAAATAAATTAAAATTTAGATGCACCCACACTTGAGAAAGAGACTAAAGTAGACACCTCTGAAGGAAAAAAAAAATATCACCTGTTCAAATCACTTGAGCAGCCTTAATGTGAGCACTTTCTACTTTGCTCAGAACTATGATTCAAGAAGAAGCTGATATTAAGGGAATTATAGGAGTACTAGTGGCCTGGTGCATGAAATTCGTGCACTTTTAAAAGGAATTAATTAGAGGAAATATTTTAATATTGCTATCTGCCCTTTCTCTATAATAGAAGTGTCAAAGATGAAAGAAAATTAGTAAAATGTATATAAAAATCTCCCTCCTGTCAGAGTCTGGGACACGCTGTGGGACCCAGAGTCAAGTCCCCACCCACCTGCACATGCCTCAAAATCAAGCAAGAACCAGACCCAATCAGCCTCACCCCCATCAAGCCCTGCAGGGTTGGGGGCGTGGCTCAGGTCTCCTGGTCTGGTCTCTTGGCCCGGCCTTCGGCCCCTTCCCAGCCCCAGTGAAGGCATGAGGGTGTGAGGGTGTGAAAGCATGATGATCATTTGCATATTAGCTCTTTATTTTATAGGATAACTGAAACAAGGCTCTACAAAATTGATTAGATGAATTTTATATTTTTCAACACATCGTTTTCATTGTTTCTTGTGCAAGAAATAATTTATAAAGTTGAAAAACAACATGAATTTGTAGATTTACCCTTCTCTAACCATCAAAACCACCAATAGTTAACAATTATATACTATTTAGTGATAGGCAACCATACTAACAAATTTCACAGTAGTTACTGCATCTATTCCCCATCAAAATTTAATCAAATTTAAATCACTTTGCTTAATAGGAGAAAAGAAACAAGAAGCAAAAGTTGATTAAACATACCAAAGAATAAGCTTTTTTTCTTGGATACTCAACTTTTCTTATTTGTTTGGCTTTGGTTTTTAGCTTGAGCTATAATTTGTACACAGTAAGATGTCCAAAACTTTAGTGTGCAGCTCAAGTGATTTTATATGACCAGCCAGATTAAGATAAGGAATATTTTCACCACCACAGAAAGATCATCAGTCAAAGAAGTTCTCAGTTCTGTAATGTAACTTGTTTTTTTTTTCCACACTTTTCATTTATTCCTTTGTTTGAGAAATAAATAAACATATGTACTAAAGAGGCTTTTGTTTAATAATTAATTATAGCACAAATTTAGAGTGCTCATCACTAAGAATATAAACATAAAAATGATAATTCCCTTGCAATAAAATTCTCTCAGTCTTTTTTATTTTAGAGTTATAATAAAGTATATACTCAATATTTAAAGCACACCTTTTCAAGGTACTGAACATCACTAGTCATCAGGGAAATGCAAATCAAAAGCCCAATGAGTTATTACCTCACCTCTGTTAGAATGGTTATTATAAAAAAGACAAGAAACAACATGTTGATGAGGATGTGGAGAAAAGGAATCCTTGTGCACTGTTGGTGGAAAAGTAAATTAGAACAGCTTTTATGAAAAACATTATCGAAGTTCCTCAAAATTAAAAGTAGAATTGTTATATGATCCAGCAATCCTACTCTGGGTATATATCAAAAGGAAATAAGTATCTTGAAGAGCCAGCTGCAACTGCACATTGATTTTAACATTATTTATAATAACCAAGATATGGTAATAAACTAAATATGCATCAATGATGAATGGGTAAAGAAATTGTGGCATATACATATAATGAAATATTATTCAGCTATAAAAAAAGAATGAAATCCTGCCATATGTGACAAAATGGATGAAACTGGAGGGCACTATGCTAAATCAAATAAGCCAGAGAGAGAAAGACAAATGTTATATGTATCACTTACAGTTAGAATCTTTAAAAAAAAAAAAACTTTGAATGTTGAATTCACAGAAATGAAATAGACTGGTAGAGTTTCCAGGGGGAAATGGGAAGATGTTGGTTAAAGAATCCTACATTACATATTTCCTAATATGCCACTCTCCAAAAGTCATTCTTTCCATTGCTGCAGAACCCATTTTCTGATGAGGTGAATATGCCCTCCGAGTTTATACAACAGATTCTTATAAACTGGTAGACAAAGAAAGAGAAATGATAAATAAAACTGCTTATCAATCCCACTGTCTCAGTTTTAGGCTTGTAATTATTTTTAATAACTAGACATGTACTTTTTTCTAGAGTACTTTTATTTTATTTATTCCTTTAGTTTTGTATCATAGTTATTATTCTCCCACCTTGAGTTGAATACTTTATTTCCTTCCATTTTTTTTCATATAATATAGGTCTATGAATTTGCTTCTGAACAGAAATTTGGCATCCTCCAGTTTTTTCCCCCCAAATAGATTCTAACCAAATCCTTTTCAAATATTTAAAAATTAAGAAATATTTCTCAAATGACCACTCACTAAAATTTTTATAGGCTATTTGAAAAAAGATTTCATTTTGTTTTAAATTTTACTATTCATTTTTGGCTCATTATCTATAGAGAATATATTTAATTTTTTAAGGCTTTTTGCATACAAACAAATTATATGATCAACTTTTGGAAATATTCCATGAACACCTGAAAAGAGTTATAGCTTATTTTATATACTAAATAATTATCAATTCATGCCCATTAATTACATTGTTTAGATCTTGTATACCCCTTATTTGGGAGTAGGGGACAGGAGAAAGTTCTGGGGAGAGTGAGAGATTAAGTTATTATTTCTGTCAATTTCTCCTCTTATTTGTAAAGCTTATTTCCATGTATCTTTCTCCAGTTATTCAGCAATATCAATTGAAATTAAATCTTATTAATGACTTTGTCATACAAATTATTGTTAGCCCTGTTTTCTTTTTATTAATACTATTTGTTGATAAATATTTGACCATTGTTGTTTTGTACTTCGATAGAGTGTCTAGGACACCTAATGTAATTTTTAAATTATTCATATTTGCTGATATAACAAATGTGTTTAATCATTTTATTTTTTTTTAAATATATTTCATTGATTTTTCACAGAGAGGAAGGGAGAGGGATAGACAGTCAGAAACATCGATGAGAGAGAAACATTGATCAGCTGCCTCTGGAGTTCTGTAGCTTATAGGTGTCACTCCAATCTCTATTTGCATAGTCACATGGCTGTCTTCTCCCTGTATGTCTCTACTGGGGATTTGCTCACGACCAAGGTACATGCCCTTTACCAGAATTGAACCTGGGACCTTTCAGTCCGCAGGCTAATGCTCCATCCACTAAGCCAAACCAGTTTCTGGGTGTTTAATCATTTTAAATCTTGCTTGTAAATGTTCTTTATGTGTTCTTATTGAATCGTGGATATTTGTTTGTATTTTATAATATATAAAATATACTTTGTTTATTTTTACCTTCTGCAGAATTTTTTGAAGCTACATATCCAATGTTTCAATTCTTATAGGCATTCGATTTCAGTTTTAAAAATACGTATATTTTAAAATATATTTCTCTTGTTACCAAAATCAGAGTGATATTAAGTTTGAGTTTACCTATACAAGATGAGAAATTCATCCCTGACTTCCTAGACTTACAAAGATAATTTGGACTTTCAGGATAAAGATATTGTTATGATTTTTTAAAATTACATTTTATGCATTTTCTTTCCAAACTTGTTCTTGACCTTTGTGTGGAGGGAGGGACACTGTTGGTGTTTCTTTTCATGTGGACTCTCCTGGTTTCTCTCCCCTCTTTACTCACATCTCTCTGGAGATGAGTGTCTTAACACTAGTCTAATGTGAAAGAATGGGCATGCTCAGCTCTGCCCCATGATTTTCCTTCTGGAGGGTTAACTACTCCAGGAAGTAAAGACTCCCCTCTGTTCTTCACGCCATAAGTCTTATTTGACATGGAGCGTCCTGTCCTAAAATAGAGCACCATAACTGAATAAGGAAATCTGCCCAGTTTTGAGCTTAGTAGCTCATCCATTTGGCTCTCATTCTAAATTATTGTTATGGGTTGAATTGTAAACCCCGCCCCCTCCCCCAAAAAAGATATTTTGAAGTCCTAACCTGTAGTACCTGTCAATATGATCTTACTTAGAAATAGAATCTTTGCAGATATAATCAAGCTGAGTTCATTAGATTGATCCAGAATCTAGCATAACTGGTGTCCATAGAAGAGAAGAGACATACAGGGAGAAGACAGCCATGTGACTATGCAGATAGAGACTGGAGTGACATCTATAAACTACAGAACTCCAGAGATTACCAGCAAGCACCAGGAGCTAGAAGAGGCAGGGGGGATTTTCATTCAGGCTTCAGAGGGAGCATGGCCCTGCCAACAGCTTGATTTCAGACTTTTAGAATCTTAGGAAAGATTTTAAAATAGAGCACCATAACTGAATAAGGAAATCTGCCCAGTTTTGAGCTTAGTAGCTCATCCATTTGGCTCTCATTCTGTGAAACCATAAGTGCCTGTTGCTGTAAGCCACTCTGTGACATTTTGTTGCAGCAGCCGTAGGAAACCTACTGTAATGTCCTCCAATTTATACTTTTTCATTACTGAAGGCAATTTTTGTGCTCCCTCTGCTCTATGCTGTCTTATTTATTAGTTGATTCGGGGTCCCTAAAATCTCAATATTTTGGTGCAATGGCTGGAAATATTTAAAACAAAACAAAACCAAGAAAATGTTTAGCAAGCCAGTCCCCAAACTCTACTGCATCTTCCTGGATATAGCCAATGAGAGTAGGGGAGAAGGAAGCACTAGAAGCTTATCTCGCCATTGTAGAAAATGATAGAGCAGAAAGAAATGCCACAGGTGGCCTGCAATATTCAAAAGCAAAGAAAGAAATATCATGTGGCACATGTACTTTTCCTCACCAGGCCCCAGAGATAGATGTCTCAGAAACATCAGCAGCAGCTGCAGGTCAGGAATCGGCTGCAGGGGACCATCAGGCTGAAATAAACATGGGGACCAAGGAGGCAAAGCCACATTTACAAGAAGTGTGTCTCAAATGTCACTGACAGAGAAGCCAAGATGCAGGGAAGCCTTTCCCAAAGACCCAGTAAACACACGGACCAAAGTTTACTTCTTTCTGGGAAATTTCTCTCAACTGATTTTAAGTTTTTGGTTGTAATTCCAAAAATTAATATAATTAATTGACTCTTCTAGAAAGATGAGGATAAAACCAAGAATATTTTTTTTTTCATTCTAATACCTTGAGCTTCTCCTTTGGTCTTCGGCTACTCTAAGGACAGGGATATTAGGAACATTGTTTTGCCTGGAATAACTGATTTGGGGTCTGTAGACTGTTTATTTTTATACATTGTGTGAGGCCATGTGATGAGCTCATAGATTGTTAAGTATTTAGATTCCTAAAAGTGAGGCATGTGTCAGAGACTTGGCTTTGAATGGAATTAATTTCTGAGGTCCTACAGAAATCCACAGAGCACCTGTGAAAAGAGCTTCCATTGTGACTGCTACCCAGGCAAAGAGGAACCTCTCTGGCTAGGACTGAACAGAATATGAAATTAATAAGGATTTTTATTTCTTCAGATATTAATTCACAGGGTAAGAAAGAGAAATTTACTTCCTTTGGTGTTTTTTATGTTGTTTATGAACTTTAACCAGCAAGGGGTACAATCTTTGAACTTTAAGATTCTCTCTGGGAATTTTATCATCAGGGTGAATAATTATTCAAATATATGCCATCTTCATATTGGGGCAAATCCATAGTATTTGTACTATAATATATTACATAAATAAAACCGTGCAAAAATTATTCACAGCTGGGCATTTTAATATATTAATATACTATTCCCCTAAACTCCTGGAGTTAGTCATTGATTTGGTTGTATTTTTTTCTTGTCTTTTCTTTGTTTCTTTTTTTTTTTTTTGTCTTTTTTGTTTGTTTGTTTGTTTGTTTTTGTTTTCTTTTCAATTTGTCTAAGTTCATTTAATATGTCAAAGACATTCTAATAGCTCACCAGTACAGTTTTCCAAAAAGTCAGTCACCTTGTACAGATCCCCCAGAGAGACCTCTTTTTCCCTACTATCTAGCCTGGTTGCTCTTCAGGGCTGTCCACACAGCCGTCTTCCTGGAAATCTTCCATTGTTTTTCACTGTCCTGTGCTGCATCCACTCTTAACTGAGTCACACATCTTCATAGTCTGCATTTACTCCTCATTTTGGTAGTTCATCCTTCAGTGGCTTACTAAGAACACATGTAAAAAATAGAATGTTTGAAATCATTATTTAACCCTCAACCTTGATTGCTAGTGTAGCTGCAGAAAGACTTCTAGGAGAGAAATTATTTTTCTTTATAGTTTTAAAGGCAATCCTTTATTATCTTTAAGCTCCCAGTGTTGTTATCAAAAAATCTGCAGCCACTTTCACTTCCAATCCTTTATTCAATACTTTTTCTCCCTTGAGACTTGTAGGCTTTTCTCTTTTTTCCCAGGGTCCTAACATGTAAAATATTGTATGTGGCTTTGGATACAGTTTCATCCATTGATAGAAACCCTTGATTGAGAAATTCAGAGTTATAGAAAACTTTCTTGAATCATATCATTAATGATTTTAGCCTCTCTGATTGTTCTGTTTTCTATTTCTGTAACTTGTACTATTCCAGTATTGGGTCCTATGATTTTTCTTACCTTTGCTTTTCTATTTTTCAAGTCTTTATATTTTTTTTCTAATTTCTAGACTATTGGCTAAAGTTCATTTCCCAAAACTTATGTTTATATTTTCATTTCTACTAACGTACTACTGATATCTAATAACCCATTGTTTTCTCTGTATGTTCCATTTCTGTTTTCTGCAATTATTACTTTATGGATATATTTGCCTCCCTTATCTTTCTAGAGTTAAAAATACTATATATTTTTTTAAGTTTTATTTTTCATGAATAATCTTCATTGCCTCTAAGTTAGTTGTGTTTTGCCCTAGCTGGTTTGGTTCAGTGGACAGAGTGTCAGCCTATGGACTGAAGGGTCCTGGATTTGATTCCTGTCAAGGGTATGTACCTGGGTTGCAGGCTCAATCCCCACCGGGGAACCTGTTGGAGGCAACCAATCAATGTATCTCCCTCACATTGAGATTTCTCTCTGTCTTTCCCCCTGCCTTCTACTATCTCTAAAAATCAATGGAAAGATATTCTCGAGTGGGAATTAACAAAAAACAAAACAAACAAACAAACAAAAAAAACCTGCACGTTGTTTTTTTCTCTATATATATTTCTCTGTCTAGTTTCTTTTTTCATTTCAGAAGGATTCCTTAAATATCTGGTAATCCTTGATTGTCTGCTCATCATTGAGAAATTCTTAAAGTCTTTTGTAAAGTTCTGCTGCTTTTAGTAGGATTTATTGATTTTGATCTGTCTGTGTTGTTTTTCAAAAAAAGATAAAAGTCCATTATACAATGTTTAGAATTTTTTTTTAAAGAAGAAGCTCATTGATTAGAAGATATAGAATATATTTTAGCTACGCTGTTAAGTAAAAAAAAGTAAAGGCACAGGAAAGAACATGTGCAGAATGCCACCATGTGTATAGTGAGGAGACAGAGTCGGGATAGATTTTCCTCCATAAACATTCTGTACATTTTGAATTTTGATTATGTATCTTAATTTGTAAAGAAATAAGTGATTATTTTAAATGCTGCAAGAGTTTTTAGGTAGGGAGCTCTTTTCAGTGATTTTGTGTAGAGTACTGTAAAAGTTTTCTGTTTCTATACCCATATTTATTTGAGGTGAAAAAAAATTTTCTCCTTTACATCTTTTATTACTGGCTTCTGTTCTAATGATTCTTTTCTTTTTTTATTATTATAATTTTAATATATTTTATTGATTTTTTTACAGAGCGGAAGGGAGAGGGATAGAAAGTCAGAAACATCGATGAGAGAGAAACATCGATCAGCTGCCTCTTGCACACCCCCTACTGGGGATGTGCCTGCAGCCAAGGTACATGCCCTTGACCAGAATTGAACCCGGGACCTTTCAGTACACAGTCGGAGGCTCTATCCACTGAGCCAAACCCGTTTCGGCTGTTCTAATGTTTCTAATCCACTCCCAAAATGACTTGTATTTAAAGTAAATATTCTCTTCTTTGTTAGTAATTTATCATTATTCTTTCCCTCTCCAAGTATGTTCTCCCTTATCTTACACGTGACTTTTTCATTCTTGTTTTTGTTATTGTTTCAGCCAGTTCTTTGTTGGAAATTTTGTACTCAACACAAAATTACTTATATGAAGAAAAATAGCTGAATTTATTGATGTAAAACAAGACAGCTATAACCTTCCCAAAAAAAAATGGGGCATTGCCATGATCTTTAAAAGGCTTGGAGCCCATCAATGTTTAGCTCATGGCAGGACAGCCAATGGGTAAATGTTGCCCTGACTGTGCAGGACTTGTCTTCAACAGTAAGTAACATGGGGCAGCAGACAAACATAGTGAAGAGCAAGAACAGTAGTTCCTGCCCTAACTGGTTTGGCTCAGTGGATAGAACGTCGGCTTGCAGATTTAGGGTCCCAGGTTTGATTCTGGTCAATGGCATGTACCTTGGTTGTGAGCACATGCCCAGTAGGGAGTATGCAGGAGGCAGTTGATTGATGTTTCTCTCTCATTGATGTTTCTAACTCTCTATCCCTTTCCCTTCCTCTCTGTAAAAAATCAATAAAATATATATTTTTTAAAAAAAACACAGCAGTTTCTGTTCACTCTCTCTTCTACCCACTGACATACCAGGGGTACCTCTCAGGAATCTTACACAGCTGAAGAGGGGAGCAGGAGAGAACTCAAAAGGAAGAAATATAGCATTTTGGCAACACAAATATGTGGGGACCTTATGACAATATTTTTATTTTAAACTGTTAGGTGGATAATATACTTTTGAAATCTTTAGAAAGTTTTTCCTAATATTTAATCTAAATTCCTTTTGCTGCTAGACAAGCCTTTTCAATGGCTAATTTCTTTCTCTTTTATTTAAGAAAATGGACATAGTATACACATCCCTCTAAGTATGAACCTTTCACCTCTCTATGAGCATTTGAATTAGAGTCATAATCAGTGACACTCAGACACATTTTATAAAACAAACAGGTGTATTTGAATGTATTTAGTCATGGGCCACACTCCTTAGCCCAACTATACATCCCACTGCCCTTATCATTACACTGATCCTAATTCCAACATGGTGCTGTCTGTGGTCTCTGTAGAATTTTAAGTCTGGCAACTCTGCTTAAGTTTCAGTCATTTTTTGTACATTGTTTCCTTTATTCTTCACTACTACCCCACAGAGAGAGTTATATTAGCTACTATCATTCTTTCTTTTTAGAGCAGAAAATATGGGCTTGCTGAAAGTTATCCACACAACTAGTAAACAGTGGATCTAGAGTAAATATTTTACATAATAAAGAGATAATATGCAAATTGACCATCATTCCAAAACAAGATGGCCACCATAAGATGGCCAGCAAGGGGTGGGGGGGGCAGTTGTGGATGATCAGACCAGCAGGGTAGGGCAGTTGGGAAGGACCAGACCTGCAGATGATGACAGTTGGGGGGAACCAGGCCTGCAGGGTAGGGCAGTTAAGGGTGACCAAGGCAGCAAAGGAGGGCAGCAGAGGCAATCGGGCCAGCAGGGGAAAAGTTAGGTATTGACCAGCCTGGCAGGGGAGTGGTTAGGGGCCATCAGGCAGGCAAGCAGGTGAGCAGTTGGGAGCCAGCAGTCCTGGATTGCGAGAGAGATCCCAGATTGGAGAGGGTGCAGGCTGGGCTGAGGGACACCCTGCCCCTTCCCCCACATGCACAAATTTCATGCACTGGGCCTTTAGTGTGTGTATATATAGTGTGTGTGTGTATATATATATACATATATATACACACACACACACACATATATGGGTGTGTGTGTGTGTGTGCGTGTATATTAGCATAAAACACTGCTTTCCTAAACAGATACATAGTAAATGTATTCTAATCACTTTGTTCTTGGTTGCTTTAAGTTTTCAGACACAGTTGTTAGAATATTAAAAGGCATAATAAATGATTGAGCAATTGTGAGAGAACAAGAACATTACTATGATTATTTGAATAATGTTTTCAATGAAGTAGATCCACATGCTGTGAATAATTTGTGGTGATGTCCTAGGCAAACACATTATGAGAACTATAAAAGTGATGTATTGATATTGTAATTACTCAGGCATGTGTTCTTTGTGGACACATTCCCAATTCTAGCCAGCTACCTTCGCTTATCTTTAATTGCCAAGTTCAGTTGCCCACATTTACAGTAAGGGAGATAAAGAAGAAATGAGCAGGGCAGAGATCAAGGAAGACACTGAAAAGTCTTCTGAAATTTTGATGGCTGAGTTACCAATTGAAAGACCACCTCAAAAAACAAAAAAAATGAAACAAACAAACCAAAAAAAACTTCAACTTTTTTAGCTCAGAATCATAGTAAATGCCTATTCTTTATCATCCTCAAATAAAGACAAAACTGCTCCCTTCCTTGAGCTAACTTAATTCTTTGAAACTAAATATTATTCAAGAGTCTGGTAAATTCTTCACATAAAATGTTAGTGCTTTGAAATTTGTAGCCTCTGTGAAATAATAAGCAATTTAACTTAAAAAATTGGGGTCTTGCCCTAACCAGTTTGACTCAGTGGATAGAGCGTTGGCCTGCAGAACCAAGGGTCTGGGATTTGAGTCTGGTAAAGGGCACATATCTTGGTTCTAGGCTTCTCCCTGGCCCAGAGGCCTTGGTGGGGGCTCCTGCAGGAGGTAACCAATCAATTTGTTTCTCTCACATGGATGTTTCTCTCTTTTTCCCTCTCTCTACGACTCTATCTAAAAATCAATGGAGCTGAGACCGGTTTGACTCAGTGGGTAGAGTGTCAGACTGCGGACTGAAGGGTCCCGGGTTTGATTCCAGCAAGGGCATGTATCTTGGCTCCGGGCACATCCCCAGTAGGGGGCGTGCAAGAGGCAGCTGATTGATGTCTCTTTCTCATCGATGTTTCTGACTTTCTATCCCTCTCCCGCTCTGTAAAAAAATCAATAAAATATATTTTTAAAAAATAAATAAATAAAATAAATAAATAAATAAATAAATAAATAAATAAATAAATAAAAATCAGTGGAAAAAATATCCTTGGGTGAGGCTTAACAACAAAAATGGAGTCTAGAGCATTGGCATACCAAGACCTGGTGAGAGGAAGGCTTTGAATAGTGCACCGGGTGGGAGGGGTCACTGGCCACAGCCATTGCTTAAAAATGCTAGCGTGTGGCCATAATGAAAGCAGACTGACTTTTAAGCTGTGTGTTTTTAAGTTCTCTGCAGATAATGACAACCCCTTACTGCCTGCACCCAAGGTGAACCACTTCTCCCACCTACCCACACACACTCCACTGCAAAAGAGGAGATACACCTTGGTTACATTCTAGACACTATGAGCAGCACCTTCTGTTCTCAATAATAATGATGACAAAAGTCAATAAAATACAGATCTTATGGAATTTATGATAATAAAAGTTTAATTTTATTTTGTTTCCATCTTTGTTGAGATATGATAGACATAGTTTAAAGTTAGTGAACTCTGTCATCTAAATGAGCTCCTTGACAAAAATGTGAAATATTCTAATCCTCTTAATAAAAGTCTAAAGTTATTAAAATGTTTGAAATTTCTATATTGGAGTCAATGTATGGAAGACTAGAAAAACATGTAGTCCTGGCACTTACATGACTTTATAATGTTATTTTGATGAAGGAGATGACACATTATAAAAGAGGCTCTCTATACTGCAAAAAATAGAAAATTCAAACATTTAAGAAAATCTAAAAGTTTCCTGAAAAGATACCACAAGAAAAATCTCTTAATGATACTAGCACATACATAATTTATTATCAATCCAATTAGGTTTAAATCATTTCCAATTATATTATTTGGACTAGGTGTGCATATATTTGGAACAAGAAAGAGAAAACAAAAAGATAGGGAGCATATGCATAAAAATGTATCTGATTAATTGATATGTGGATATAATGAGACAGAGAAAAGTTGAAAAATCAGGAATTAAATCTATTGAATCAATCCTATCTAATAAAAGAGAAACATGCAAATTGACCGTACTTTCGCTACACTACCAGCCAATAGGAGCAATATGGAAATTACCATCAGCCAAGATGGCAGGCAGGCCCCCTCCACCCTGAGCTGGCCATGGTGGTGCTGGGAGCTGTGGGGGTGGTGATCACAGCCACAAACCCAGCCCCAAGCCCGGCCATGGAGGCACTGGGGGCCACAGGGTCGTGATTTTTATATATGAGGATGTTTATTCAGATGTGTGTAGACTCTCTTTTTCTACTTTCTGGCTATTATGAATAAAGTCCCTATGAACATGTATCCTTACTAATAATAAAAGCCTAAGTGGTGGTCATGCTGTGATGCCCTCTCACCCTCACAAGACGGCTGCGCACACAGCAGGCACAGGCAGGTGGTAGGGCTTGGCTTGATGCTGTGTGCATACCATGGAGCCTGCCTGGTAGACCTGCCTTCTCCTGGCTATGTGGAGCTGGGAGGAGGTGGGTCCCCCGGCTCTAAGAGAGGCCTGCTTGGGGATCAGGTGAGGCCTGCCTGGGAGTCCCCTGGCTCTACATGGCAAGGCCTGCATAGGGGTTCCTCAGCTCCACATGGCAAGGCCTTCCTTGGGGGGGAGGGGGTCCCTCGGCTCCTCATGGCGAGGCTTGCCTGGGGGTCCTAGGTGTCCTGGTTTTCAGATCCATGTGGCACAGAGGCAGGACACTCGGCTCCGGCCTACCTCTTTGGGGCAATTCATCAAGGAGTCCCAGAGGGATTGGCGGAGCCTGCCTCTTTGGGGCAATCAATCGTGGGGCTCCTGCATTTGTGCAGGGCACAGGCCGGGCTAGGGGAAACCATCCGCCACTGAGTGCACAAATTTTGTGCACCAGGACTCTAGTATTACAAATAAATAAAAAGGGACACTTTTCTTCTGAATCCAATTTCTAGTCATAAAATGAAACAAATACTAATACTCAAAAATACATAAATTTGTAATAAAATTTTATAAAGTTTGAAGCTTAAGTAAGATATTTCCCCATATAAACTTATTTTTTTTAACTCTACTACTCTCAAAAAGCATTTCTAAAAGTGTGACTATTTAAACTATATGAAAAGTAAATACATTAATATCTTAAAAGAGTTTACATTTTATTCCAGGTTAGAAATTCTTGTCATACTTAGAGATGTGGAAAGGTTTGAATTTGTGCTCCATGAATGAGGAAAGCAGCAACTAACAAGCAAAAATCAGTAGTGGTTATTGAACTTCCAGGGCCAAATATATGCAAACCTAACCAAGTGAAGAATCTTCACTCAGATAGAAAGAGAATGCAGCCACCCCTGGGAAATCTTATGGCTTGTCTCAGCGTTGTTAATTGCAGAGTTTGAATTGTTCAGTGTTAAGTGTTTTTAGTTCTTTATGAGTTCCATATTGCCTATTGCAGTGATTTTTAGGGTGGAGTGGGCATAGAGTAGTTTTATAGCAATAAAAGACTGTCTTGTTGAAATCTGCTTATTCCTTACTTGTTTTTACTGCTCTCCAGCACTGACTCAAACTTACAAACATTCACTTAGACCTTTCTTAAACCTGTTTGGGAAAAGATCAACTTCAAATACAGACATTGTGGTGTACGTGTAATGCACACCATTTCTGTGTTTCTCGCAAAATTGAAAGCATCATATTTCTAGCATGGGAAAGGAAAATTTAAATATGCTAAAAATTCCTTAGGTATTTACAGAATAAATTTGGAAAAAGGCTGTGGTTTATGACTTCTAAGTGGTACTAGAATATGTGTTGAAATTGTGGTTATATGTTTCCCAAAAATAGTATTTGCCATTTGTGAAGGGAAAACTAGAATGCCACAGATCATTTTAATAATTAATGCTCTAGAATTATTATATAGAAAAGCCAAAAATATATCCTTCTAACTTCAGAAAAGAACACATTAAAATCATTCAAGATATGATGTATTATCTTCTAGAAATATCAATCAAGCATCTAATAGAAATACGGCACTAAGCTAGATGCCACAAAACAGTACTTTTCAAACTACTTCTGAATTTATAATATTTTATTGATTGATTGATTGATTTTTAGAGAGAGGGGAAAGGAAAGGGAGAAACATTAATATGAGAAACATTAATTGGTTGCCTCCCTTACATGCCCTGACCCCCTCCCAACTCCTAACCAAGGATTGAACCTGAAACCTGGGTATGTTCCCTGGTGCATGGGAGGATGCTCTAACCAACTGAGCCACACCAGCCAGGGCTGCATGTGAATTTTTAACAGTAGAATAGTGAGAAGAATTGTCTCCTTAGAATTGGAGAGGATGATTACTGCTTCAGGTAGGATAGGGAGGTTGTGCTGCAGCAACAAACATCCCCAACATTTGCTTAAAATCAAAAGATTTTCTTCTACTCCCACTTCAGGTTTAGCAAAGTTGACTCAAAAATCTGGTTAGCATAATTTCCACTTCAAGATCCAAGCTGACAAAGAGACACTATCTGAAAATATTGCAAATTACTTTGTCAGAAGGAAATAGAGGTCTGGGAGGCCTCACACCAGCAATTAAAGGACCTGCTCATAAAGCATCCTTTCTAATAAAGAGGGAATATGCAAATTGACTGTCACACTGTGACAAAGATGGCAGCACCCATAGTCATAAGATGGCAGTTCCCAGTTCCCTCAGCCCCACTGGAGTACCCCAATCCTTTCAGCCCCACCAGGGGTGCAGCTAGACCGACCCTTAGCCCCCCAGCTGCCCAAGGCCACCTGAAGCTCAGATAACGAGGGCCGGCCAAGGCTAGTGCTGCTGGCAGTGGCAGCAACAGAGGTGTGATGGAGTGTCACCTTTCCCTGATCACTGGGTCATCTCCTATCCCTGAGGGCTCCCAGACTGTGAGAGGGGACAGGCTGGGCTGAGGGACCCCTTCCAGTGCATGAGTTTTCATGCACTGAGCCTCTAGTTAGACAGAACTCAGCGTTCAATCTTAGGGTCCAAGAAGGGTAGTCTATATGCCCAAGAGGAGAGGAGAGCCAGATCTCACTGAGTGTTCATTTCTACTCTCATTATTTTATCTTAAAATTACTCAAATTTTGCATCTTGCTTCATTCTAAATCCATTATTATAAAAATAGAGTTTTAAATTACTACCAAGCAAAACTGACAATCAAAATAAATTTTTATTCTGTGGCATTGGTATATACAATGGTCAAATCAAGAAAGACCTTTCAACCATGCCAAGTTCACTCTTTTGTCTGAGGGAAATGAAAAGTTACTGAGGTAGTTTAATCTGCACTGTGAAATGAGCAGAATTGTACTTTGAAAAGGTCACTCTGTTTGCCAGTCAGGAACATATTTGGACTGCAGAGCACTAGTTAGGAGGCTTATAAAATCCAAAGATGGTGGTGAGCCTGAATAAAGATTGTATGATCAGATTGGATGAAAGTGGATAGATCTGAGAAATAGTAAATTCAAAGTGGAAAAAAATGGTGATTGGTTATGAAAGGTTAAAACAAAGGGAGAGTCACCATTTGTTCCAGTTGATAGTGTCAGCCTGGGAACCAAAGGGTCTCAGGTTTGATTCCATGCAGGAGGCAACCAATCCATCAATGTTGTTCTCTGTCTTACCCTGTCTCTTCCACTGTCCCTAAAAAATCAATGGGAAAACCTCAGATGAGGATTTTAAAAAAGAAAGAAAAAAGACCAAGGGAGAGTCTAGAATGTTTCCAAGTGTTCTGGTTTGGCCAACTAAGTAGAAGATGGCACAGCCATTCTCTGAGTAAAGAATAAAGACAGTGGAGCCGATTTAAGAAGAAGAGATGAAGAGTTCTGTTTTGAACATGTTGAATTAGAGTTTGTGTAGTAGAATATACATGTTTAGATACCTAACAATTCTTAGAAAACAACTCTGCTCCATCATAAGTCCACACAGTTCATGTCGGATTGACCACAACTCACAGCTTTGGGGCCTGGCCAGAGTAATCCGTCCCTCAAGTTCAGGAGTGGACATGTGACCCCAGCTGGCCCAATCAGAGCTTTCCCTGAATTTTTCCCTCTTTTTAACTCCTCCCCACCCCCCCCCCCCACACACACACACACTCTTTTAAGAAAGAAGTTTGGGCTTTTCACCACAATCCCTTACTGAAAGGCTAATATAAGCCCATAACTGCTGGTAGTTGTCATTGCCATAAGGTGGAAAGAAGATACCTGGTATCATACCCACACAGAGAAAAAGGGAGAGAAGATAATTAATGACAGTCGATAAATTCCTGAGTTCAGCTATGTCTACCCACACATGGGAAGCCTCTCTTATCATGGCAACGTCTCTTTCCTCTTTTCTTCCCTTAAGCTCCCTCCCTAGTGTCTAGTACAGAACTTTGCACACCATAAGCACTAAATAAACAACTACCAAGAGTATTAAAATGTAAGAAACAGAATCTTCTGGAATACTCACAATCAAATGCCTTTATCAGAAAAAGAAATCGCACAGATGTTTTCGTAACAAGCAGTACCCAAATGAGTCATTCATGATTTCTGCTGATCATATCAGAATCACCCAGTCTTACAAAACGACTCACGCACACTCAAAATATCACTGGCTTTTTTCCACGTAAGCAATATTTAAACATGAAAAAGTTTTGGAAAGGGAATAAAAGCCTTTAGCTGCAGGTGATTTTTTTTTTTTTATCACAATCCATTTCCTGTGAGTGAGTAGTCCTGCTGGCATTCCCTGGGAATTAACCTTTGCTGCTGCTTGTTTCCTGATGCGTCACGTGAACAAAAGTACTAGTATGCACGAGAGAGCTTCCTATAATAACGGAACCCAAAGGAAACGTGAGCACACAGCACCCTCTGATTCAGCAAAGAGAGGTGCTGGGTCACCATTCTACTTCCGAGGGACACACTAGCTGATTCAGAAAACTCATGCTCCCCACAGGAAAAAGAAGCAAGTCAGCACCAAGTCAGCAAGGCCTCCGCTAGATTAATCATCTTCCCTTTACATCTAAATCTGCATCTATTTGGGTCACAGCCCTATGATATGATAATAGTATGGTTTCAGAGTCATTGCGATCTTTAGACGAAAGACACATTGTAAATATGAATGCTAATAAAGCAAAGCATGGGAACATTAGAGCAGTTGAAAGGACCTCTGGTTTCACAAGTTATTACTTTCATATCATCAGGTCAACCTCCGCAATATTCTCTCATCATGTTCCTCTAGTCTTTAGCAGAATGGTTACAGAAAAAGATAAAGATGAAGACTAACACAAAGAAGGAGAGGAATTGGAAGAGGAGGGAGGAGGAAGAGAAGAATGTTTGTTGACATTAACACAGAATGGTAATTGCAAAAATGTTGTTGACATTCATACCTACTGTGGGGGCCAAATACACAGGTGTTGAAAGAACATCAACATCTATTGCAAAACTTCATAGTGAGTTTGTAAGAGCTCTGCTCAAAGATGATAATTTCACATGCATAGCTTACAGAAGATGCCTATGCATATCGTTCTATTAGGCATAGCTTCTCATTTAGATCAAATAGTTGTTCTTGTAAATTAATCCTTCCTAATTGTATTCCAAGTATTCTTTTACATGTGCACGATTAAAGTGATGACTATCAATGTGTGATTTCATTAGCAGAAGAATTTTTCTAACATTAAAATAATGCTTATTTTATATTAGTAATATTAGATACTCCAAATAAAAAATGAATTAATTCCAATAAGGTGCAGTTATTTAACTTGTTTCATGTAATACAGTAACATTTTTAGAGGTGCATTTTGTAAATGTTAAAAGACTTGACTTCATTGTGAATAGTATTGTAAAGCCACTTAAAATTCAACATGGAAGATAATTTTATTTATTTTTTGGTCTGTGATGACTATACAGAGAAAAATGTGGTAGAACATGGTGTCATTTTAAGCACAGCATTCCTACTAAATGAAACTTTGGTGCAGATATGTTCTAGGAACTATTCTTGTGTTCCTATAGTCCACAATTGCATATAAAAGGTTGTGATAAGTTCTAGCTGGTTTGGCTCAGTGAAGCATCAGCCTGAGAAATGAAGGATCCCGGGTTTGATTTTGGTCAAGGAAACATACCTTAGTTGCAAGGCTCCCAGGGACATGCAGGGAAGCAACCAATCGATGTACCTTTCTTACATCGGTGTTTCTTTCTGTCTCTCCCTCTCCCTTCTACTCTCTCTAAAAATTAATGGAAAAATGTCCTCAGGTGAGGATTATTTAAATAAGTAAATGAGTAAGTAAATAAATAAATAAATAGTTGTGATAATATACTGATCATAATAGAAATATTTTATGTTTATACAAAAGTAACAGAATTACCAAATAATTGAATGTAAAAAATTATTTCAACATAGCAGTAAATTATTTCTCTTTTTGCTGAATGACATCAATTGGAGTTTTAAAATATTTATTTTGTAAATACAACTAATGTTCTACAATAGTAATGTGCTTTTTGTAAATAAATCCTCCACATTTTTGTTGTATTTTCTTTAGAATCAGCTGGACAATTTTAATCAGAGCAGCCAATACATTGAGCACAAAAAAACTTTTTAATTTTGAGGCTTTCCACAAACTTAAATGATAAGAAATAAAGCTCACAAATATAAAGGCACTGAAATTAACCCTTACAATTTCAGTACCACTTTCAGTAACTCCATATTAAGTGATAAGAATTCATTCTTTATACAAGACTTGATTGTGAAATTCTATAATTGTGTTTTATAATGTCTTAAGTTATGGGGATCACATTTTGATAGAGTTCCTTTTGTTATTGGGAAAAAAATAATAGTTTTTACAGAAGTGAAAAGAAATTGGGAAGGCCTATGATTTTATAGCATTAAAATTTGTACAATAATCAAAAGAATTATATATGAAGATGAGTATATTAGAGAGTTTTGTCTTACAAAAATATTTAAAAAGAAAGATGATTTAAATAAAGGGAGACAGGAAACTAGAAACACCAATTAGAAAGAATATATGCACCCCATGTTCTTGGCAGCACAATTCACCATACCTAAGATTTGGAAACAGCTTAAATGTCCATGAGCGGATGAGTGGATTAAAAAACTGTGGTACAGGAGGAGAACCAAGATGGCGACATAGGTAAACACCTATTGTTCTGCCCTGCGCAACAATTCAAAAACTACAACATAACAACAAAACAAACATCACCCAGAATCACCAGAAAGCTGGCTGAGTGAAAACTCCACAAATAAGAGTAAAGGTAGGACACTGAGACTCAGAAGAGCAGCGGGAGCACAGCCTTGAAGACGGAAACAGGTTAGGAGCCGTCCTGGTCGCGCGCGGAGGCTGTAGGGCTGGATCAGCAACCCCGGCTGGATTTCTCCAACAGGGAGGGCAGAGACGTCCCACTACAAGGATTCCCCAGCGCCAGGCGAGATCCAAGATCCAGGGGACGTGGAGACGTCCCACTTCACAGATTCCTCAGTGCCAGGCGAGATCTGAGGTCTGGGGGACGCACCCTGGAAGCTGGGTGCGGCAGAGGTCTCCTAGTCTGCGGAGAAAACAGGTAGCTGGGAAAAGAAGTTTGCGCGAAAGTAAACTGTGCGACAGCACAGTCGCGCGACTTGCTCCCTGGAAACTTGTCTCCTGGTCCCGGAAACCACCTGTTTTACAACCCTGTGTGAGACTTTGGGTGTGCAGACTCATTTGGGGAGAGGCAGAGTTGTCTGGCAAGCAGAAGAGACTAGCGGCTTTCTCTTGGAGGTGCCTGCAGCCATCCCCATCCAACAGAGACCCGCGTGCGCGAGCGCCACATAGGATGTAGCTGACACTGAGGCTGCCTGCACAGCTCAGAGACTCCGCCCATCCAACCTGAACACAGTCTCCCTTCACAGCCAATTGGCCTGGAGGTCAAACCCTTCTAGGGCTAACAACAACAAGCTGGGTTTAAATTCAAAAATACTGTACAACCTATAAAGGATTGCAGTAAGAGTACCCAACTCAAGTAACTGGGGAGGCTGTGCCACTGACCCTTAGAGGACATCTACCACATAAAGCAGCCACCATGCAGAGATATGGAAAGAAATCAGGTGTGATAGAAATGGAGGAAAAAAGACGACTAGACATAGAGTTCAAAACCACGGTTATAAGGCTTTTCAAGAGGCTCCTAGAAAAGGCCAATGAACTTAATGAGAACTACGAGGAAATAAACAAGACCAACCAGGAAATGAATGAGACTTACAAGGAAATGAATGAGACCCTCAAGGAAATGAACAAGACCTCTGAGGATATGAACGAGACCCTCACGGATATGAAAAAGGACCAACTAGAAATCAAGCATACACAGACGGAAATAAAAAATATTATACAAAGTCCTAAAAGCAGTCCAGAGGGCCGCAGGAACCAAGTCAAAGATTTGAAATACAAAGAAGTAAAATCCACTCGGCTGGAAAAGCAAGAAACAAAAAGAATTCAGATAATTGAAGATAGTGTAAGGGGCCTCTGGGACAACCTCAAGCATGCCAACATCCGAATTATTGGGGTGCCAGAAGAAGAGAGAGAGCAAGTTAATGAAAACCTACTTGAAGAAATAGTGACTGAAAACTTCCCCCACCTGGTTAAAGAAAATGACTTAAAAGCCCAAGAAGTACACAGAAGCCCAAAATATAGGAATCTAAAGAGGACCACACCAAGATATATCATAATTAAAATGCCAAGAGCAAAAGATAAAGAGAGAATATTAAAAGCAGCAAGAGAAAAACAGTAGGTTACCTACAGGGGAGCACCCATACAATTGTCAGCGGATTTCTCAATAGAAACGATGCAGGCTAGACGGGAGTGGCAAGAAATATTCAAAATAATGAATAGCAAGAATCTACAACCAAGATTACTCTATCCAGCAAAGCTATCATTCAGAATTGAAGGTCAGATAAAGTGCTTCATAGATAAGAAAAAGCTAAAGGAGTTCATCACCACCAAACCAATATTATATGAAATGCTGAAAGATATTCTTTAAGAAGAGGAAGAAGAAAAAGGTAAAAATATAAATTATGAACAACAAATACACATCTATCAACAAATGAACATAAAAATCAAGTGAATTGATAGGCTGATGAACAGGATAAACTGGTGAATATAACAGAAACATGGACATAGAGAGGGAATGGACTGACAATTCTTGGAGAGAAAAGGGGTGTGGGAAGTACAGCAAGAGACTGGACAAAAATCTTGCAACAATGGGAGAGGACAGTGGGGAGGGGGAGGTGAGGGTGGAGGGTGAGATAGGTACAGAGTGGAGGGGAGACATAGGGGTATAAAAAGGGGGAAACGATGTAATTAATAAACTGAGCAATAAAGATTAAAAATAAATAAATAAATAAATAAATAAATAAATAAATAAATAAAAATAAAAAACTGTGGTACATCTACACAATGGAATACTACACTGTGGTAAAAAAAAAAAAGGGAGTTCTTACCATTTGCAACAGCATAGATGGAACTGGAGAGCATTATGCTAAGTAAAATAAGCCAGTCAGAGAAAGATAAATATCACATGATCTCACTCATTTGTGGAATATAATGAACAATATAAACTGATGAACAAAAACAGATCCAGAGACAGAGAAGCATCAATCAGACCATCAAACCTCAGAGGGAAGGCAGAGGAGGGTAGGAGTAAGGGGAAGAAATCAACCAAAGGACTTGTATGCATGCATACAGGCCTAACCAATGGACACAGACCACAAGGGGTGAGGGCATGAGTCGGGGAGAGGAAGGGGGCTACTAGGGGATAAGGACACATATGTAATAACTTAATAAAGAAATTTTTAAAAATAAAAATAAATAAATAAAGATAAACTATATACATTTTCAAATATTTAAAGTATATTATGCCTCACCCTAACCAGTTTGGCTTAGTGTATAGAGAGAGCATAAACCAGTGGACCCAAGGATTCTGGAGTTGATTCCAACAAGGTCAGGGACTTTGGTTGCAGGCTTCTCCTCAGTCTGGGCCCTGATTGTGCTAGTGCAGGAGGCAACCAATCAATGTGTTTCTCTCACATCAATGTTTCTCTCTGCTTTTCTCTCTCTCTTCCACTCTCCCTAAAATGGAAAAATTAAAAAATAAAGTACATTAGCCCTCTAAAGAAAGAGGAGAAATGAGGATGTCCTCAATTAATAAAATTTGCTCTAACCTTATCACATATCCCTGCTGGAGTTAGAGGCTATTTGTAATTTAAAATATTGTATTTTAAAAAGAAAAGTAAAGAAATAATCATAATTTCAAATTTTAATTCACAAAATACAACACTGAAGATTGCAGACAATTTTATGAAAAATTCCAGATAAAAAGGCCACATTGGAAAAATTACATTCTTTAGAAAAATAATGGTGATACATACAACAAAAGCCACCTTTCAAATTTGGGAACATATGTCAAGAATAGTTATTTTGCTTATGTTGCTTTTATTGTTCAGAAAATCAATATAGTAAGGAGTATTTTTTTACTACTGTACATATAAATGGTATTTTTAGAGAGAATTTTATTTTTTTAAAAAGTGGCTTTCAATTTGCTAAACCAATTTTTTAATATCTATTTCAAAATTATGCAGTGTTACTCCTCAAATTATATATCTAAATGAATTAATTTTGCAGGATATAAATTATGCTTCAATAACCTAACTTTTTAATTATATAATTTTTAATTATTTATTTTATTTATTCTTATTTATTTCATTCTCAAAAGTATCCTGGGTTGGATAGTAAAATATATATTCACCTGTTCATAATAAAAATCTTAAGAGTTACCTAAATTAACTGTTTTTACCTACTCATGTTCCATTCACTTTTTTTAAGTATATATTTTTTATTTATTTCAGAGAGGAAGGAAGAAGGAGAGAAGATGGAAACATCAATGATGAGAGATAATCAATTGGCTGCCTCCTGCATGCCCGCTATTGGGGATCAAGCCCACAATCCAGGCATGTTCCCTGACCAGGAATCAAATTGTGACTTCCTATTCATAGATAGATGCTCAACCACTGAGCCATACCAGGCAGGCTCTAATCATTCTCTAATTCTCTTCAGTTGGATTTCAATCTCTATCACTCCACTGAAGCCATTTTTTTAAAAGACATCACTAAGATTCATTTTGCCAAGTTAATGTTCTATTGTCATTTTGCCCACTCTCTTTTGTACAATTCTCTTCCTGGATTCTAAATATTAGAATGACCCAAAACTGTGTCCTTTGCTATTGCTAGTCTTTCCCTATGTGACCGCATCCTGTCCCATAGCTTAAAACACCATTTATATATTGATAACTAGCAAACATATATCTGGTCCAGATTTTTCTCTGAGCTCCAGAATCACATATCTGACTGCTTACTGTATGTCTTTAATTAAACCTCTCCGGTACCTTTTTAGTGCAGCAATAATAAAACACATGCATAAAAGTACTGACTATAAAACCCTGAATTATCTGAGCCCCTCATATCTTTCTGGCCTCATCCCATATCTTCACTTTTCTCCCCCTCACTCTGATTGTTCCATGCACTGGCCCTTTTTCCTTTCCTTTTCTAACATGGGGCCTTCATTTTTCTTTTTGAATGGCTAGTTCCTTCTCATGCCCCAAGTCTCAGGTCAGTGTCTCCTCCTCAGAAAAGCATTCTACAACCATTCTATCTAAAGTAGACTAGCCACTTCCCACATGATCTGAGTCTATCTTGTAGTGAGTTGAGTCTTGACCCCCCCCTCCTCCATCTCTCAAATTTGTTCAAGTCCTAACTCCTGCAACCTGTGAAGTTAACCTATTGGGAGAAAAGTTCTTTGCAGATGTAATTAACTTAAGGATCTCAAGATGAGATCATCCTGGATTTACGGTGGGCACTAAACTCAAGGGCAGGTGTACTTTTGTGAAGAGAAGATACAGAGGCTCAGAGAGAAAAAGGTAAAAAGAAGATGGAGGCAGATGTTGTAGTTATGTTCCTAGAATGGCAAGGAATGCCAAGTGTTTTTTCTAGCAGCCATCAGAAGCTAGAACAGAAACATGAGGTGATTTTTTTCCTCAGAGCTTCCAAAAGGAGCTAACCCTGTCAACATCTTGATTTTAGATTTCTGGCCTCTAAAACTTTGAGAGAATACATGTTTGTTGTTTTTAAGCTTCGGGGACGTAAGTTGTTAAAGCAGTGGTAGAAAACTAATATGTCTAACATAACCTGCCGTATTCCCTTCATAACACTTCTCACTATTGGGTGTCATCATTTAATTATTAGTATGCTAGTTTATTTTCTGTGCCCCTCTTCCCACTTGTAGACTCCCCATAAGGAAACTAATATGTCATATCTGTCCTGGATATCTATGCCTAACTTGGAACCGTATGTACATGTAATGGAAACTCAACAAATATATGTCACGTGACTGAATGTTGTTTCAACATTTACCTTCCCTTAAAACAACTTCTAGGGCTTTCTCATTGATTTGATTGACACTCTCTATAAGATGGTCACTGTGACTATCTTCACTGCTTTCCCCCCTACCATAACCAATTAATACAAGGTCCACAGTACATGTGCATTGAATATATTTGGGACATCTAATGTGTGTCACACATTGTCATAGGCAACTCTCTAAAAACAATTATTTCATTTACCTCTCAAAATAATACTTCAATATCTATTGTATTATCTCCATTTATTTTTTCCCATTTTTTTAGTTTTTTGTTTTATTTTAGAGGGTTGATTCTTTTTTTTTATCTTTATTGTTCAGTTTATTAATTACATTTTCCCGCAATAGCTCCCCTCCACCCAGTACCCATCCCACTCTCTGCCTTTACCTCCATAGTTGCATGATTTTTGTCCAGTCTCTTGCTGCACTTCCCACACCCTTTTTCTCACCAAGAATTATCAGTCCATTCCCTCTCTATGTCCATGATTCTGTTCTATTCCCCATTTTATCCTGTTCATCAGGTTGTTAATTCACTTGATTTTCAGATTCATTTGTTGATAGATGTGTATTTGTTGTTCATAATGTATATTTTTACATTTTTCTTCTTCCTCTTGTTAAACAATACCTTTCAGCATTTTATATAGTATTGGTTTGGTGGTGATGAACTCCTTTAGGTTTTCTTATCTGCGAAGCACTTTATCTGACCTTCAATTCTGAATGACAGCTTTGCTGGATAGAGCAATCTTGGTTGTAGATTCTTGCTATTCATCACTTTGAATATTTCTTGCCACTCCCATCTGGTCTGCATCGTTTCTATTGAGAAATCCGCTGACAATCATATGGGTGCTCCCTTATAGGTAACTAACTGTTTTTCTCTTGCTACTTTTAATATTCTCTCTTTATCTTTTGCTCTTGGCATTTTAATTATGATGTGTCTTGGTGTGGTCCTCTTTAGATTCCTATATTTTAGGGTTCTGTGCACTTCTTGGGTTTTCAAGTCAATTTCTTTTGCCAGGTGGGGGAAGTTTTTGGTCACTATTTCTTCTAGTAGGTTTTCATTATCTTGCTCTCTGTCTTTTTCTGGCACCCCCTTAATTCTGATGTTGGTATGCTTGAGATTGTCCCAGAGGCCCCTTATACTATATTCAATTTTTTGGACTCTTTTTGCTTCTTGCTTTTCCGGCTGAGTGGATTTTGCTTCTTTGTATTTCAAATCTTTGACTTGGTTTTTGCGGTCGTCTGGACTGCTTTTAGGTCTTTGTATAATATTTTTTGTTTCAGTCAGTGTATGCTTAATTTCTAGCTGGTCTTTTTTCATATCCTTGTAGATGTTGTGCATTTCCTTGTAGGTGTTGTTTATTTCCTTGTAGTTCTCATTAAGATCCTCAGCCTTTTCTTGTAGCCTCTTCATAAACCTAATTACTATGGTTTTGAACTCTATGTCTAGTCGTCTTTTTTCCTCCATTTCTTTTACAGCTGAGTTCTTTCCTTTTCTTTGCATTGTGGTTGCTTTCCTGAGTTGGTTCCTTAGCAGTGTGTGATAGGTAGCCTCTAAGGGATAGTGGCTCAGCTTCCTTATGTGGTGTGCGGCGTCAGCCTTAGCTCCACCCTACGTGGCACGCAGCATCAGCGTCTATGGGGCTCGCGGCGTCAGCTTCGCTATGCGGCTCACGGGTCTCAGTTGGGTAGCAATGGAAATCCACCGCTGGTCTCCCCGTTGCCAGACTACTCTGCCTTTCCCCAAATGAGTCTTCACAGCCAAAGTCTCACTCAGGGTTATAAAACAAAGCAATACGGTGGTCTCCAAGCAAGTGAGCAAGTCATGTGTTCTCTGCCCGGTTGCGCATTCCAGGAACTGCTGTTCCAATTTACGCGTGCACTCTCCCCAAACTCACAGACCTCAGCCGCACTCGGGGTTTTCCTTGCCTAACCTGGGAGCTCGCCTGGAACTGGGGGGTCGGTGCTGTGGGAGGCCTCCACCCTCCCCACTGGAAAAAACCAGCCGGGCTTGCTGCCTGTCGCCCATCCCTCATCGCTCGCTCACGCTCTGAACCTCAAAGCTGCGCACCGCTGCTCCTCCTGAGTCACTGCATCCCACCTTTACTTTTATCTGTGGAATTTTCACTCAGCCAGCTTTCTGGTGATTCTGGATGATGTTTGTTTTGTTGTTAAGTTGTAGTTTTGGAATTGTTGCATGGACAGCAAAATAGGTGCTTACCTATGCCGCCATCTTGGTTCTCCCTCTAGAGGGTTGATTCTTATATGTGCCCTGATCAAACCCACAACTTTGACATATCAGAACTTTGCTCTAAGCACCTGAGCTAACTTACCAGGGCTTGTCTCCATTTCACAAATGAGGAAATTGAAGCTAAAAACACATAAGTAAATATGACCAACTTAATAAGAGAATGTGTCAGAATTTAAACTCAAGACTCTGATTTCAAATATCAAGCCTGTTTAACTGACCAAGCAATAAAAATCATTAGTAATAAAAATTTCTGTGCAAAATAAAAACTAAACACTAGCAATTAAGACTGAAAAGATTTAACATTTAATAGATTTTAAAATTACCCCCCTTAACCCAACTCCAAATGCCCAACATTTTGAAAGAGATGAAAGAAGAACCCTGTCTCGAATCAAACAGAAGCTTTTCTAATATCATTGGAGAACACTCAGTAGGCAATCATCACTGTCATCTACATTTCAGAAGAGCAGGTTTGTCAGGCAGAAGAGGAACATAAACCTCTGGGAGGCTGGACTGATTATTAGCTCAGTGATTTTTAAAGCTCAGTGTGTAGAAGATCATGAGGGTGGGAGTGGGACATGCAGTTAAAATGCAGATCCCTGGACCCCACTCACAGATATTCTGATTCAAGTAGCTCAGCTTGGCGCCTAGAGACCTGTTTCTTTAGCAGTCAGTGGCAAGTGCACCACCAGCCAGGAAATGCAGTACTGTGAGAGAAGGCTGGAGGCGCCAAAGTCAACTTCTGCTGACTTCCCGGCTATGCCCAGGGCTGGCCCTGGTGGAGAGGTGTCATCAGTGTGGGTAAAGGGATTTCGGATCTTTGGGTGGAAAATTCTCTAAGCATGCCAAATATCAATATTGGGTTTCATCTGAGAGTCTCTGTTCACTTTTTCCTGCCACACCTTTCAAACTGTGATGATAGAACAATAACACGCCTATGTTTTTGGGTTCCACCAGAGCTATTTTTGATATATCTCCTAAAAATCATAATCAGATTTAAATTTATTAGCATGATGTGACTGGAAAAAAAACAAGGAGAGAGATTTACTCTTTGATTTTTCTCCATGACTGTCCTTTTTTTGTTTAATCTCAAAAATATACTATCTTATGACTCTCAAAGAAAAGAAAAACATACACACCAGAAAATTGCAAGTGTGGAGAAAAACAGAAAATATCAAGGATGAAGAGAAATTGGGACCCTTATGAATTGTTGGTGAAAACACAAAACGATGCAGCCTCTGTGGAGAACATATGGTTATACCTCAAACATTTAAAGATAGAATTACCATATGAGCTAGCATCTTCACTTCTGGGTATGAACCCAAAAGAATGGAAAATAGGAACTCAAACGAATCAGATTTTTGTACACTCATATTCAGGACGGCTTTATTCACAATGGCTGAAAAGTGAAAGCAACCTGAGTGACCACTCATGGATGAATGGATAGACAAAGTGTGATATATGTATCAGTGAATTATTATTCAGCCTTAAAAAGAAAGGAAATTGTGATGTGTGATGTACATGGATGAACCTTGAGCCTTGAGGACATTATGCTGGGTAAAATAAGCCAGGCACAAAATGACAAATATGATTTATATGCCATCCCAAGAAAAAGAATTTTCTGAGACTTGCTTGGGAGAATGAGAGATTTTTATTTGCATGAAATTAAATCCCTGAGTTTCCAAAGTCCCATTTTCCTTAGTCCAGCCATAGAAGAAGTGTAGCTGGGGTTTCAGCAGAGCTAAAATCAGAGCCAGTGTCTGAGCATCCATTTCCCTTAAGGCATAGTCAGGCTGGTGTAGTTTTTGTGTCCCCAGTTGCAGTCCATTAGTCCATTGCATGTGGGGTCCGCATGGCTATGGGCCATATGAGCAAATGCAAGGGAGCTGGGAGCCATAGGAGCCAAGAGCCCCAGGAGCCAAGGGCCAAAGTGGAAACTCCTTTATTCAGGGGGTTAAGCATTCCCAAATTTTCATGGGCTTGCTCTACCTTCTGACTAAAGATTTCTGTTTCCATGTATGACTGGAAGCAAGCACCTTTCCTAAGTCGACCTAACTCTCTGCTCAGGCACCCACTTTTCCCTTTGTCCAGTCCCTTCCTCAGTGATCTGCAGAGAATAGGCTGGTGGTTCCCTGAGCAGTGTGTCATGCTTATAATGTCTGGCCTCCCCTTTGCTCCTTTCCTGTTAAAAGTAACTAGCTAATTACAATGTATCACTAGGAGCTGGGAGGAGGATAGAATGGGAGTTAGTATTTAATGGGTACAGAGTTTCAGCTTTGCAAGCTGAGGATGAAGATCTAGTGATGAACGCGGTTATAATTGCATGACATTGTGAATGCACTTAATACTACTGAACGGTACATTTAAAAATGTTTGCAGTGGTAAATTTTATGTGTTTTTTTACTACAAACTTTAAAAAATTAAATTTAAAAAAGAATGATGACTGAATAACAATCCACATTGATCAAACAGAAAAATAATATTCTATCTTATATGGCAAATTTCTACTAAATAGCTTAAAGGGCCTCACATTTTGATCTAACACTCAACATTAAATTCCATGAGAGTTATGGGTGGGATTTGGAAATATTTTCATTGCCATGACATTTCCATTTTATAAGTAAGCAAGATCCAAAAAAGAAAAAAGAAAAAAGATTAAGCTTATCTCTGGAGCAATCCCTTTATTTATCAAAAAGAAGTGGTAAAGGAAGGTGGAAGGGGAACAAAACAAAGTAGTCCCGACTATGTCTCTGGCTGGCTGTTCGGCCTTATAAGCCACTTACTCCCTCTGAGCCTTCGTCTTGTGTAAAACGGCAGGGTTAGATCAGATGCAGGTCCCTCCTGTCTCACAAACGTGCCTCCTTTCTTAAGAGTTCAACAAAATACAGCAAAATAGAAATGCAGCCAATCCTTATCTCTTTTGAGAGAGGGAAGCATTTCTGCAAATCATCCAAAAGCTATGTGTATCTGCCTTACAGTTTAATGAGGTTGTGATAAACTATAATCAGCAGATCCAACACAAAAAGATCTAAGAACTTGCTCCATCTTTCCATCCTTTAAAACATCAAGCTGAACTCAGCGCTGCCATCTTGGTTTTTATAGCTCAGACCTAATCAGGAGGGAAGGGATGTATAGTCAAATTGGGACACAGAAATGAAGGAACATTTTACTTTAGAAATTCTTTCTGTTTGGACAAATTGTGCATAAAGTGCTTCAAGCTTTTTTCTAATTTTCTACTGGATTACAGATTGAGCTAATAGATAATCAACCAATAAATGAACAAGTACTGTAGTTATTGGAGCAGCTGCAAAGGGACCAGCATTGAATTGAGCACCATAGCAAATTCCAAAGAGTATCATACAGGGTCCCCCAGCTTCATGGAATTTCTAATCTGTTTGCTGAGGGAAAACACGGACACACCCGACATACACAAAGAAAAAAAATGTTAACAAAAATGCCTCAATGCAAGTATTTCTAATTAAAGAAAAGGAAACACACTCCATAAAAAGAATCAGTCTTTGCAATCCAAGCGGTGAACTGAGATAAAAGATGTGAATAAAACCTTCATATTGGGCACACTGTCCGACCAGCTCTCACCTCCATGATCCCACTGCTTGAAAGCTAGATCAAGCTATGCTTTGCTAGGAGGACAGTATAATGAGAGTCAAGATTAAATTTCAGAGGCAACTCAGAGAACATTTTAAAAATCTAATTTCCAAGTTCCTAAGGGGAGTCAACTTTTTTAAAAGGGTCCTTTAACATGTTTTTGAAATGTTTTGTAACCTCTAAAGAAATATTTTTAAATTGGACTGGGCAAAGAACAGAGATCCTTAATTGTAGTTTTGCATTGCGCCTGAAAATTAGTTAGGAAAATGGACAAATCCTATGGGTTTTGTCTTCTTAGAGATTTTTTTCATAAACAAAAGACAAGTTCCCTATAATGGAAAACTAGTTCCAAGATACACAACTTAAGAGAAATATGGGAAAGGAATTATTTTTCTCCAAAATACTTTCCTTTCTTCTCCTTGTTCTAAATGGTTATTGAAGTGGTTTTTTTCCCTGATAGAACAATAGACTTATTTCCACAAAATAAATGGTGTAAGCAATCAAAAAATACTTCCCTAATGGAAGACAGATAAAAGAGAGAGAACCCACACCCTACAGAAACAAAGATTACCTCCAGCACTGTAGTTCATATTCAAATGGGAGAAAATAAAATGAGCTTTTAACATAATGATTTCACTGTTTACAGAGTACCATCCCCATTTGCACATTTCAAAACATGTGCCAAACATCTCCGAGGTATGAGAGAATGGTGAGGAAGATCAGAGAAGTACTTCTTGGCATCCCAGCCTAACTGTGCCACAGGCACAGACAATTATGAAATTTAAAAGTTGCTCCTCAAGTGGGAAGGTGTGTCTGTTTGTCCCTTAAATACCAAGACTTCCATTTAGGTTTTGTTTTCAACTAGATGATTGGAACATCTAATTGCAAATCTCGCTGTGGATAAAATTGTGAAGTAATAGGTAGTAGTCCTTTATAGGAGTACCTGGTGTAAGGTACAAGCTACATGGTTCAATCTTCACAAAAGTCCTCCTGGGGAAGACACCACACCTTACATAGACAGAAACTGAGGCCCAAATGCTGGCATAATTCACTCATGGTCACATATCTTCTTAATGGATCCATGACTTGATTTCAATTATTTCTGGCTTGAATGCCTTTATTCAGTTTCCCTGTCCCACCCACTCCAAACCTCTCCAGTGAAGGGGTTCAGAAAAAGCCACACAGCATCTTCTGCTCTGGCATCCTGATTATTTTGAGTGGAAGGCACTGGAGAAACAATAGATGAGGACAGGCTCTCTGACCTACCCTTTCCTACCTAAACGTAGGCGATAAAAGTTCCCATGAAAAAGGTGCCCTTATTTTGCCAGAAAAAGAAGAATGTTCTTATCACTAGAGGCTGGGAGTAGAAGCCAAAATGGCCTTGTACAAACAAACTTCCTAAAATAAACTTGATCTTCCATTAATTTCCCCCTTATGTGTCTTAGTCACTGTCTCACAATTTACCCCCGTAGCCCAAGTCCCTATGTCTTGTAACATCCCCACAATTAATTATTCTTTGTTTAAAAAGTTATATAAGCTTTGGGGCCTCACGACTTCTTTGGGTCTTCGTTTTCCTTTTAAAGACTCCCTTGTACAAGTAAAAATATTAATTAAAGTGTGTATGTTTTTATCCTGCTAATCAGTCTTATATCAGCCTAATTCTTGGGACAGGCCACAAAATCTCTAAGAGAGTAGAAGAAAGCGTTTCTTCTCCTACACCATCTACCCTGAGTTCTCATACTTCTTTGAGTCTTCCTGTCATGGGAGGAAATAAAAACAATTCACATAACCTGTTAATGATTTAATGTGTTATCTGTCCAAGAATCATACTGGAGAGAATAATATTTAAACTTGGGTCTCCAGTGGCAACATTTCAAAGCATCTGGAAAGGAAGGCTTTTTAAGGCTGAGGAGAAATTTGGTCACACCTTTCAAACCACCCCACATGGGGCCACTGTGTTGCACAACTCCAGGGTCAGGTATGTGGGAACCTAAGAGAATGGTGGCCTGAGGAATTGCATAGGGCACTGCCAATGGCTTTGTGGCTGTGAGAGACCAGACCCCATGTAATCATCAATTGTTAGCAACTAAAGAGGCTTTTATTGATCAGTTTTGTGCAGTCTCTGCTTATTTTCTTAAGAGAAGATTGAACCCTAAGAGGTTAAGTAACTGCTCTATTGATATCAGAGCTGGAATTGTAATGAACATCTCAGGGAAGGGGAAAGGGCAGAATTCAGAGAGGGAATGAGGAAGCCTAGCATAAGAGAGACAAATTTGTTGGACTTCCAAATGGGTCTCACAGTTGATGCTTGAAAAAAATTAACACAACCACACCCTGCCCCCATTTGGCAACTAATTTGACAACTCAAAAGGTTAAGGATTGACCCCATAAATCAAATTAAGTTTATCTCAAAGACATGGAACAGAATCACAATCCAGGTACAAATGTTCCTTCTCAGGGAAAGGTCATGAATATTTCAATCCTAAACTTGTGAGCTCTAAAATAAATCTTCCAAGAATCATGGGTCCAATTAGTCCTCTAGATTAGGGAGTATTTCTCTTTTTAGGAGGAAAGTGACAGATTCAGAAATTCTGCTCAGTTCTCCTAATTACAGTTTTAGTTAGCAAGCTAGAGCTTTGCTGTAGTGACTTTCAAATTGTAATTACTTTCCTCGAAAGTGCTTCAAAAATTCTAGAAAACATTTGATTGGCTAATTACCAGATTGCCCATCTCAAGACAGAGATAAAAGGGGAGCTAATATGATTGCAAAGGAGTTGGGGGATGGTTGCGCAACATGCTTATGGTCAACTACTTGGGCTTCTCCATCCAAAACATGACCTGGGTCCAAGGATTTCCTTGAAAACAGAGGTTCACATTTTTCTAATCAAGGCCATTAAATATCAAGCTACACGGAGAGACCTGTAGCTCTCAAAATCTTTAGGAAGCTCCCTTAGAGAAGTTTCAGTGCTGAGGATATTCCTATCTTGCAGACTCTTCAGGATAGAAATCACAGCCATGATTGTTATGAATACCCAATCTAAAACTGCTGTGCAAACATGGACAACTGAGACACAGACATTTCAACAAAACAATACTATTTCAAAAGGAACGAAGCAGCCCTAGCCAGTTTGGCTCAGTGGATAGAGCATTGGCCTGTGGACTGAAGGGTCCTAGGTTCCATTCCAGTTAAGGTTGCAGGCTTGATCTCCAGGAGGGGTTGTGCAAGAGGCAGCTGATCAATGATTCTCTCTCATCATTGATGTATCTATCTCTCTCCCTCTCCCTTCCTCTCTGAAATCAATAAAATATATTAACAAAATAATAATGATGAAGCCTATGCTGGTAATGTGTAAAGCTTAAAAGCTGAAACTGAGGAAACCAGATTTACTAGAAATTTAGATTTTTTTAAAAAAAGGTATTATCATTTTCCTAAAAAGCTGTTGGCTAAGACTCTTCCCTCTACAGCAGAGTGGTAGAGGTACACATTACTAATAGGAATCTAGCTCTTTTATGGGATATCATCACCCTTTCATATGATTGATTACCAAAAGACAAGGCAAGAATGAACACGATTTTAGAAAAACATAAAGGTGTTTTATTTCTTAATTTTAAAAAGTGCCAAATAGAAGCCTGCACGTTCTACTCATTGTTTTTTAATAGTGGGTACAATTCCCTGGGGCTCGGAGAAACATTTCAAGAGTGTGCTCAAATTAAGGAAGTTTTTAGAAAGCTTTCATTTTTGTCCTGGGCACCAGATCTCCCTGGAGTAACAGTAAGAAGAGTGGAAAGGAGGGGTGCCAGTGAAAAGCGTGTGTGTACTCAGGCAGGAGGGGAACTACAAGACAAGAAAAATGTCCACCCTCCACCCAGCTCCATACTCAGTTGACACAAAACTATTGTGTTAAAAAAAGGCAGATGCTTGATTATCAATGTAGCCCAACTTTAGCATGGTCATTAGAGTCTTTGCTTACAAGGTGGACATAGAATTGACAGAGTCGATGAGGCCAGAAATGTTTGCCTGGACTAGAAAAAAATGTGAGGTAAACCTCATGAAGTCTCATCCCAACACACTTTCTCAGCACCAAAGATAACAGAGGTCTAGGGGCACTGATGCCTATTCCACCCTGGACACTCCTACAAAATGAGACTCCATCTTAGAACATAGAAATTGCCAAACACTGTGATACTGGGCATCTCTAGAGAGAAGAAAGGCCTCCAGGGTTGCCTCAGCTCATTGCTGAAATGGAACTTGTCCACCTTTCAATTTTTTATAGAAAAGATTTATCCTGTTAAGTTTTTTTCCAATTCAACAGTCATTTATTGAGGCGCTGTTATTTGCAAAGCCCAGAATGACATTGAGTCCCTGCTATAGAAGGGAAACTAAACTTGTAAACAAAGACACATGAAGCATGTGAAAAGTAAAGCTAGAATACTAGAGGTGAGGTGGGGACAGAAATAACCTTTTCTAGGTAAAATTCTTTTCCTAAAAGAATTATTGTTTAGCTATTTGATACCAGTTGCTAATGGAATTCCTGACCAAGATACTAATTTCTTACAAATCCCCTCAGTTAAACTAAATTAGTACATCACTCAGTTGTTCAATAATTACTTGAGCACCTACTATGTGTATCTTTTGATTTCTAGATCATGTGTGTATGGTTTGGTGAGCCTCAAGCTACTCAGAAAATTTCAATCCTTGAGCAGGAGTATCTGGATCTTTTGCTTGTTATTCTTTGCTCGGCCTCTAGAAAGAATTCGACAAGAGTCCGGGTGAGATAGTTAAAATAAAAATAAAAACCACCTTACAGATCCAGGGACATTTTTACATCAGCATATCAAATGATATCCAAATAACCAATATGAAAATTGCTATCCAGATTTCATAGCATAATCAAACAATAACAAGAAAAAAAATTCTTTCAAAATATGATCTAGGTAAGATAACCAACAATGTTTATCTTCCCCTGAGCTATTGTGATGATTAATACGATAATGTTCACAAAGGACTTTGAAGGAGTAATGTAATGTACTTTGAAGCACTGTCATTTTTTTATTAATAAGTTTTGATTCTGACAGCTGCCAATTGCACTGCAGCCACAGTAAACCCTTGGTCATCCCCACAAAGATAGAGAAATAGGATACAGGAGAATAGATAGTGCATGGTGGCAGATAATACTTGCTCCAGGAGAAAGCCAAATGCTGGTAGAGACAGAAGCTATAGGTAAAGCAACTATAAAATAATCAGGAGGTACTGGTGATGTTAGCGTAGGACCAAAGCTGGTACAGAAAGAAACACACTCGAAATGCACACAAAAAATTTTTTAAAGAGATGACCCAGAGTTGCCCACACCAACCCAAAGTTAATTTGTATTAGTTTCATTCATTCACCCATACTCTTATTTAAAATATTAAGTTTCAATATGTGCCATGCGAAGTCCTGAAGATACAAAAATAAATAAAATAGCTTCTGTTTTCAAGGGGCATACTATTAACTGGGGGACAGAGAGGTGAATCATGTAAAAATATTAGATATTGAAGAACTGCAAAGCAGGTATATGAAAGAAATAGTACAAGAGAAAACAGGGCTCTGTTTTCAAGGAAGGGAAATACTTAGCGGAACTCCAGAAACATGGTGACTTGAAAGAAAGACTGGTCAGGGAAAAGGCATTTTGGGCAGAGTGAAGATACAATTGATCACTCCAGAAGCAGTGATCCTGGATGTGAGTGAAGGTTTAGGAAGCCTACAGTGAAAGATACAACTTGGAGGAGGAAACAAGATGGCGGCATAGATAAACACCTATTGTGCTGTCCCACACAACAATTCCAAAACTACAATTTAACAACAAAACAAACATCATCCAGAATCACTGGAATGCTGGCTGAGTGAAAATTCCACAAATAAAAGTAAAGACAGAACACTGTGACTTAGAGGAGCGGCAGAGAGCAGCCTTAAAGATACGCCTGGGAAGAGGTTTGGGAGCCATGCACGCACATGAGCTGTAGGTCGGGTGGCAGCAAACCTGGCTGGATTTCTCCAACAGGGAGGGAGGAGGCACCGCACTGCACTGATTCCCCAGTTCCAGGCGAGGTCTGAGGTCCAGGGTAGGCACGCTAAAAGCCGGGCACTGCAGAGGTCTGCGAGTTTGAGGAGAGTGTGCTAAACTTGAAACAGCAGTTTGCGCGTAAACTTGGGGACAGAACTTCACGACCGTGCAGAGAAGACTCGTGACTTGCTCCCTCGTTTGGGAGACCACCGGACTGTTTTGTTTTACAACCCTGGGTGCGACTTTGGGTGTGCAAACTCATTTGGGGAGAGGCAGAGTTGTCTGGCAATGGGTGGAGACCTGCGGCAGCTTTCTCTCGGAGGTGCGCAGCCATTACCACCTGGCACAGAGACCCACACACCGCATATGGTAGAGCTGACACTGCGTGCTCAGCCCAGAGACTCTGCCCATCCAACCTGAACACAGCTCACCTTCACACCCAATTGGCCTGGAGGTCAAACCCTCCTAGTGCTAACAACAATTAGCTGGGCTTACCTCCAACAATACTGAACAACCCATAAAGGATTGCCATAAGAGTATCCACCTCAGGTAACTGGGGAGGCTGAGCCACTGTCCCTTAGAGGACATCTACCACACAAAGCTAATGGACCAACTCAGGAAAGCAGCCACAATACAGAGAAATGGAAAGAAATCAGGTGTGAAAGAAATGGAGGAAAAGAGATAACTAGACATAGAGTTCAAAACCACAGTAATAAGGTTTTTCAAGAGGCTCCTAGAAAAGGCTGATGAACTTAATGAGAACTACAAGGAAATGAACAAGATCTCTGAGGATATGAACGAGACCCTCACAGATATGAAAAAGGACCAACTAGAAATTAAGCATACACAGACTGAAATAAAAAATATTACACAAAGTCCTAAAAGCAGTCCAGAGGGCCGCAGGAACCAAGTCAAAGATTTGAAATACAAAGAAGCAAAATGCACTTGGTTGGAAAAGCAAGAAGCAAAAAGAAGATAATTGAAGATAGTGTAAGGGGCCTCTGGGACAACCTCAAGCATGCCAACATCCGAATTATGGGGATGTTGAGCAAGAGAGAGAGAGAGCAAGATAATGAAAACCTACTTGAAGAAATAGTGACCAAAAATTTCCCCCACCTGGTGAAAGAAATTGACTTAAAAGCCCAAGAAGTGCACAGAACCCCAAAATATAGGAATCTAAAGAGGACCACACCAAGACACATCATAATTAAAATGCCAAGAGCAAAAGATAAAGAGAGAATATTAAAAGCAGCAAGAGAAAAACAGTTAGTTACCTATAAGGGAGCACCCATATGATTGTCAGCGGATTTCTCAACAGAAACGATACAGGCCAGATGGGAGTGGCAAGAAATATTCAAAGTGATGAACAGCAAGAATCTACAACCAAGATTACTTTATCCAGCAAAGCTATCATTCAGAATTGTAGGTCAGATAAAGTGCTTTGCAGATAAGAAGAAGCTAAAAGAGTTCATCACCACCAAACCAATATTATATGAAATGCTGAAAGATATTCTTTAAGAAGAGGAAGAAGAAAAAGGTAAAAATATAAATTATGAACAACAAATACACATTTATCAACAAATGAATCTAAAAATCAAGTGAATTAACAATCTGATGAACAGAATAAACTGGTGAATATGATAGAATCATGGACATAAAGAGGGAATGGACTGACTATTCTTGGGGAGAAAAGGGGTGTGGAAAGTACAGCAAGAGACTGGACAAAAATCATGCAACAATGGGAGAGGACAGTGAGGGAGGAGGTGAGGGCAGAGGGTGGGATGGGTACCGGGTGGAGGGGAGCTACTGGGGGATAAAAAAGGGGGAACAATGTAATTAATGAACTGAACAATAAAGATAAAAAAATAAAATAAAATAAAATAAAATAAAATAAAATAAAATCCACCCCCTCAAAAAAAAGATACAGCTTGTTCATAAAATAAGGACCAGATCTAGGAATTAAGATTTATCCTAAAGACATTGAGAACTAACGTTTTAAGCAGGTAATAGGATCATATTAATGGTTTGGGGAGATTTCCCTAATACCAGTATCAAATTTGGAATGGAGATAAGGATGGGCTGGAGAGCCAGTTAGGAGACTATTGGAACTGCCCTTGTGAACAAGTTCAAGGGGTAGAAAGAAAGGGACAAATTTCCATGCAAAGGAGGTAACATCAGACTTGGGTATTAGTAAGAGTAGAAATGGGGGCAAGAAAATGCAGTCATTTCTGATTAACCATGGGGATACCTGTTGAAAAATGTACTGTTGGGAATTTTGTTGCTGTGCTAACCTCATGGAGTACATGTACACAAACCTGCTCCACTCCTGGGCTATACAATATAATCTATTGCTCCTCGGCTACAAACCTGTACAGCAAGTCACTATATAAAACAACACCAGATTAAATTAATGCAAGAGAAGATGTAATCAAGAGACTAGGTAAGCATTTGAAGTGTGAGTCTGATGCAGGTGTCACACAGCATACTGTTATACAGCAAACATTTTTTTTTCATAATTAGAAAGAGTACACTCTAAAATAACACTAAATGTATAGTATAGTAAGTACATAAATAAGTAAAATAATCATTTATCATTGCCAAGTATTATGTACTACTAGGGTCCTGGTGCATGAAATTCATGCACTGAGGGTGGCTGACCCCTCAGCCCAACCTGCCCCCTCACACATACTGGGAGCCCTCAGGGGATGTCCTACTGACCGCTCACCCCCAGCCTGCCCAAGGCCTAAAGCCTCGACCAGAGGCTTTAGGCCTTGGGCACCCAGCCATCGCCCTACAATGGAGCTAATAGCTGTCTCTGCCCCAGCCCTGGTCTTTCCCCGGCCAGCCCCAGGGGCTACAAGCTTGCTGGCTGCTTCAGCTTCACCCCAGTCCCGGCCTTGCCTCGTCCCCAGGGGCTGGGCACTCGCTGGCTGGCTTAACTCCAGCTCCTGATTGGCTTGTGGGCGTAGCTTGATCAGAGGTATGGTCAATTTGCATATTACTCTTTTATTAGATAGGATACATAACTGTATGTGCTACAGTCTTATAAGACTGGCAGTACAGTAGGTTTGTTTACACCAGCATCACCACAAACATATGAGTAATACATTGTGCTACAATGTTATGGTGGCTACATGTCACTAGGTGATATTGTAGCTTCATTATAATATTTTTTAAATATATCTTTACTGACTTCAGAGAGGAAGGGAAAGAGAGATAGAAACATCAATAATGAGAGAGAATCATTGATTGGCTGCCTCTTGCACACCTCCCACTGTAGACTGAGCCCGAAACCAGGGCATATGCCCTGACCAGAATCAAATCATGACCTCTTGGTTCATAAGTCAATGTTCAACCTCTGAGCCACACCAGCCAGGCTTCATATAATGTTAATGGAACCCCAATTGGATACTCAGTCTGTCATTGACTGAAACATTATGCACTGCACCCTGAAAGTCATTCCCATATTCCTGGCATGGGTGGCAGAGTCAGTAACCAAGAGAGGAACCAGGAGAAGGGAAGAGCCAGGAGGCAGAAAGTTCCTCTTTCCTCTGTAGTTCGATCTTAGTGACTGGCCTCACCACTCATCCTGTTCCCAAGGTGCCTGTGCACCTCACATCACTCCTGTGCAGGAAGAGAAGAAACACCAGACAGAAACAGGGGCTCCAGAAATACCTCTCTCCCCTAACTCTGTCTTGGGTCGACTGCTCCCTAATGCTGCCTTGGAATATGCATTCAAAGGGTTAAAGTTATTTTAAAAGCAAACCTCAAATGATGTTTCTGTCATTCCCCTGTCAGATTCCTTAGTGGCCCCTAAATGAAAATAAAGGTTCAAATTAAGTTCAGAAAACTTTAAAGCAGTTTTTAATGATGAAACTTTAGCATTAAGGGTTTCTTTCTTTATTATTTTGTTTCATGTGTTAAATATTAACTTGAATTTTATAAGAATTGGAAGATTTAACAAGTAATATTTATACTTGCCAATTAAAAACATGTTTACAGTAACAAATATGTCAAACATCCTCAGATTGACAAATATGTGTTTAAAGCATAGACTTTAAGACATGGAGAAATATCCCAATATAATTAGTGTGCCATAATTATATGGGTATTCTAATTTTAAACAAATCAAATGTTTTTTATCTTAACCAAAAAATTGGGATGTCATTCTATGAGAATTCATCATATTTTCATTTTTAAAATTAGCATTTAATGCAAAACTCAAAATGTGATATGATAAAATTTGATTTAGTATTCTCTAAAGTTAAAAAAAAATGTGAGGGAAAAAAAGCACAAGGTTTTCAAGCCTGTAGAAAACTTAACACTGCCAAGTTCTATTGTTTTCAAATTATTTTAAATGTTTAGGAAAATTTTTAAAGTTGTGTAAAAAGCAGAAAGCAAGTTGCAAGATGTTAAAAGAATTTAGCCAGGAAACTTTAATAAAATAAACCATGTAGCACAGATACTTTGTGAATACCCTAAATCCTCTAAAAATGTTAGTTTCTCACCTACTTCTCCCTACTCACCCAAGCATGCAAATACATATATTACTAGTTAGGTGAGACAAGAGAATGGCTAAAGTTCAAATCTTGTTGCCATGGTAACCAAGAGATAGGCTAAAACCATCATGGACAGCTAGAATGGATAGAGCTTTTCCTTAATTTTGCTTCATGTACAATGTTGCAATGTGAGTAAAAAGCACAAGGTTTTCAAGCTTGTGAAAATATTTTTTTTTCTTCTTGCAAAAATAAATACAGGGTAGAGGGGGGACACAGAAAGAGATTCAGAAGAGAGAGTTAAAGATATCCTCTCTCAGATAATATTAAGAGAGTTGAGTAGCAATTAATGCTGTCTTTCTAATAAGCTCTGTGCACCTAATTAAAAATGCTTGAAAACCAAAGCAGAAAAACTGTGCATTCTCTAAGCAAGATGAGCCTGACAAATTTCTGTTTTAGGGGGGAAATATCACAGCAATTAAAGAACAGTTTCCATTTAAGCTCAGGTAAGGAAAATGGCATCTCGTTATTGAAAATAGTGTAGTAAGGAAGATGTCAATCCGTACCAAAGGTGGGGCATGTCTTGGTTTCATGAGTAGTCTCACATCATTAGGCATACATATACATATAAAGCAATGTTCCTCCTACTGTGTTGGCCACTGGATTAGTTTCCTAGGGCTGCTGTCACAAAGCAGCATAAAGTGGGTAGTTAACAACAACAGAAATTTGTTCTGTCACAGTTCTGGAGACTAGAAGTACAAAATCAAGGTGTCAGCGGGGCTATGCTTCCTCTGGATAGGAACCTTCCTTGCTTCTTCCTGGCTTGGGATGGTAGTTATCCATCTTTGGCTTCCCTTTGCTTCCAGCTGAACCGTTCCAATCTCTTGCCTCTGCTCCACATGGCATTCTCCCTAATGCATCTCATCCAGTTTTCCTTTTTCTTATAAGGATCCCCATCACATTGGATCAGGGCTCACCTTAAGTCAGTATGATTTTAACTTGATTACATCTACAAAGACCCTGCTTCCAGGTAAGGTCATATTAACAGGTACTGGGAGTTAAGACTTCAACAAAGCTTTGGGGGGGGGAACACAATTCAACCCAACACAATTCATAATAGCTTCTATGATTGCAATTAGTCAAGTTCTCCTATCCTGCTGAGCAGCAGTTTCCTTACATCTATGTTTGGCAAACTGCGGCTCGTGAGCCACATGCGGCTCTTTGGCTCTTTGAGTGTGGCGCTTCCACAAAATACCAGAGCCTGAGTGCGCCTATTTTGAAGAAGTGGAATTAGAAGTTTAAGTTTTAAAAAATTGACTCTCAAAAGAAATTTCAATCGTACCATTGATATTTGGCTCTGTTGACTAATGAGTTTGCTGACCACTGCCTTACAATATCTCAGTCTCACTCAATAGTTTTTCAGGCACTCACAGTATTCAGTGCAGTTTCATTGATTGAGGTTTGTAAGATTCGGACCCCTTCATGTAATACAAAGCTTACTTGCCCACCCTCTCAGAGTCTATTCTCTGACTCCCATAATCTAAAGGTGACGAGTATACCCAGCTTTCTCTCAGACCCTCTCTTTTTCCCAAAGCTTACTTTTCTGATGTTGGGTTGAAATGTAGGGAGAGGAAAGTGTCCATTTCCCCCTCACATCTGACTGCACATGATGAGACCACCTGGGCAAGCCCCTCATAGGCTCAAGGTGGACATGAGGTGGCCATTCCCCGGCAGTGATTGAGATTCCGTTACATGGATGACCTGGGATGTCAGGAAAGCTTGCATTCCTCTCCTGGCCTATCTCTTTGCTCCACGCTCTCATGGTCCTATTCTCAGGAATCTTCCACAGTACCCACCTCTGGGGCATTAAGCTAAGGAAAGATTTCTTCCACATGCCTCTTGCAAACAAGAACCTTGAAGTGGATAACCTTTGTCCCCTGTGGCAAACAAAGTGAGTTGTCTACATCCATGATGCCTGTCTCCCACTTCTTCCACAACAGAATCCCAATTTCACGTGATGCTGCAGCACCGTCAACTATAAACCTTTCCTCCCAGCCTCTGCCGCAGCTTGGACGGCCTTTTTACCCAGTTCTGGCCAGTAAGAAGTAAGCAGACCTGGGGATTCTGAGGTAGCTTTGGATTTCCTAACAAAAGGAAGCACTTTAGGTGCTGCTGTGCCATTCCCCTCTTTCCGACCTCAGAGCAGTCACGGTGTCTGCAGCGCAGCGGCTGTCAGGCCATAAAGTGCAGGCCTGAAGGATCACAAAGGGCCAGCCCCATTACCATCCATCCATTGAATTACAGCCGGTAGCAGCTTACCTCCTGAAGCCTTATCAGAAGAGAAAACGAAAAGCCTATTTGTTTAATGCACCTGAAGTTAAACATTCCTGGTTTGATTCTACCGAGTCTGGGCTAGCAGATAGACCCTCTTTCCCCACTGGGGTGGCTGTGCCAGGTCAGGAGGAGCTATGGCTGAGGACACACACAGCAAGAACACTAAGGCTCCGTCTCCCTGCTTGCAAGTTGAAAAGTTGTCACACAATGTAAATTGAGAACCCTCCTAGTCCCCGGATTTAATTTTTATTATCCATCTCCCTTCTCAGCCTGGCTCTCTCTAAATCTACCTTCAACGACCTGCGGCCACATTTTCCTGAGGAGTTTTATGGCTGTTTTGGTTGGTTGTAGCTGTTCCATGATAATAATGATGATTCAGGTCCCCTAAAATCCTTATTACAGTGCAGGGTCCCTGGCCTGTCTCAACAGGAAATGAAATTGTATAGACAGTATGATCCCATCCATATAAAAGCTCAAGTTAAATGAGTGAACACACAAAAAGCCATGGAAGATAAATCTTCCAGATTATGAAAGGACACATCTCTTTGAGCAGTGGAAATTTTTCTTTCTAATTTTTCTTGAGAGGTCTCTGTTATTCGTGTTTGTTCCCGATGGACTCAACTAAAAGAAAGCTAAGAAAATAATAATAATGAATCATTAAAATAGCGGGAATTTTCCTCCCATTTCCTCTATAAAAGTATACCAAATTTGTACAGTGGTACTACAAGTTTGGGAGAGACTATTACATCATGATAAGAATTTCCTGCCGAAAGAAATGGGGCTCCTAGTGCTTATGTCAGAGTGAGTCCCAACAGCTTCTAGAAAATTCCTTCCTCCGCCCAGCAAAGCCCAGTCTTTGGCAACTGCTCAAATGATGTTTCACCCAACTGATTCCCAGCCACTTTAAGTTCTTCTGGAGTGAAGCATTCCCATCATCATCATCGTGGAAGAAATCTTTGAAAGTTCACTTCAAAACTTTATGATCTGACCAAAACTGGTTTGGCTCAGTGGATAGAGCATCGACCTGCAGACTCAGGGATCCTAGGTTCGATTCCTGTCAAGGGCTTGTACATTGGCAGCAGGTACATCCACAGTAGGGGGTGTGCAAGAGGCAGCTGATCGATGTTTCTGACTTTCTATCCCCTCTTCCTTCCTCTCTGTAAAAAATTAATAAGATATATTTTTTTAAAAAAACTTTCTGATCTGAAAATCAAGGAACCTGGAGTCCTCTGCTTCCCGTAATTTAACAAGCTGGCAGTAGTATTGCCATGCCCTGAATTTTCACTATCGTCTTCTGTTTAAGAGTGGTGGAGTCTTTGAAAAGTGGTTTTCGAATTTAATTTGTTAAGAACACAGTGCTTCCATAAATAATTTATTTCAATTTATATTTATATTATGGATACAGGACTTAAACGTAAGACAGGAAACCATAAAAACATTAGAGGAAGCTACAGGAAATAAAATCTCAGACATATGCCAAAAGAACTTCTTTGATGATACTGCTCCTAGGGCAATGGAAGCTAAAGACAGAATAAATAAACGGGACTACATCAAAATAAAAAGCTTTTGCACAGCTAAAGAAACCATCAACAAAACAACAAGAAAACCCACTGTATGGGAGAACATATTTGCAAAGGTTATCAGTGATAAAGGTTTAATCTCAAGCATCTATAGGCAACTCACACAACTCAATAAAAGGAAGACAAATGAACCAATAAAAAAATGGGCAACAGACCTAAATAGAACCTTTTCTAAAGAAGACAAAAGGAAGGCCCAGAGACATATGAAAACTTGCTCAAAGTCACTAATTATCCGAGAGATGCAAATCAAAACGACTATGCGGTACCATCTCACACCTGTCAGAATGGCTTACATCAACAAATCAACAAATGACAAGTGCTGGCGAGGATGCGGAGAAAAAGGAACTCTCCTGCACTGTTGGTGGGATTGTAGACTAGTGAAGACACTGTGGAGAACAGTATGGAGTTTCCTCAAAAAACTAAAAATGGAGCTCCCATTCAACCCAGTGATCCCACTTCTAGGAACATACCCGAAGAAACTAGAAAGGCGAATTAGAAAGGATATATGTACCCCTATGTTCATAGCAGCACAATTTATCATAGCTAAGACTTGGAAGCAGCCTAAGTGCCCATCAACAGATGAGTGGATTAAAAAACTGTGGTACATCTACACAATGGAATACCACGCTGCGGTAAAAAAGAAAGAGCTCCTACCATTTGTAACAACATGGATGGAATTAGAGAGCATTATGCTAAGTGAAATTAGCCAGGCAGAGAAAGACAAATATCACATGATCTCACTCATTTGAGGAATATAATGAATGACACAGACTGATGAACAAGAATGGATCCAGGGACTGAGAAAAGTCCATTAAAATGTCAAACCTCAAGGTAAGTGGCAGGTGGTGGGAGTAAGGGGGAAAGTCAATATATTTGAATGCTTGAACTAAGGTAAGTGATCTGTGTTTTTACATCCCTGACAAAGTTTATATAAAGTTATAAAAAAAATTGGCAGCTAGTTTGAGATTGAATTAACATGGCCTAGAGCATGTCATCTCTTATGGACACCAGTTCTTAGGCTAGGCCCTCCTTAACCTCCCGTGACACCACAATACCCTTACATGATATTATTCTACAATGTCATTATAATATTTGATATTTGACAACAGCATATTATACAATTATCCCAAATAAACTTACAAACTAATTCTTTGAATGTTGGGCAGCAACTTAAAAAAAGGATAGGAAATCCCTTTCAGAAGGGATTAAGGCACTGGGAAGGCATCCGAGCATTCTATATTGGCCCCTCTGGCCCTTTTGCCAAGAGGGACCCTCTTCTTATTATCCAAATACACACAGCTGATGCGTGAACTTTCAGTTCAAGCTGCAGCTGAAGTCTCTGGGCAGTTGGCACCATGGATCTGTCTCTCGACCAGTGGCGTGAGCTGGGCCCTCTCTGGAGAAGAAACCTGGGTCACCCGAGATATGTGATCAGTACCGGGACCCCGCCAGAGGCGAGGGGACCCCATGGCAGGTGCTGGACGTGGAGGCCATGGGGGCATAGACTACAAAGGAGACAGAACTGAACCTCACATCACCCTGTTTGGCCCCGGAGGATGGCTGGTTAGCCAGAGACGGGTAAGATTCCTCAGGGAAGGAACAACCTAAGACAGGCACAGGCGCAGAGGGGCCAACAGGAGAGAACTAAAAGATCAACAGAGGTGGGGCACAGACCCTCATCCACAAACCTTGCAGGGGTTTGATTTCTCACCCCTCCTGAGGAAGGTCTCCTACCCCCACGGCTGCTACGCCTCCCACGCACAACTCACACTGGGACCCAGGTGGTAGACAGAGACTCGGCCAACAATAGCTGCCCTATATCAAAATTTAATTTATTACAAAGAATTCTGAGGACCTACTCAAAAATGCAAATATTCCTTTCCACAAGTATTTACTGGGTAAAGTAAGATTTCTGCTTGAGTATTAAAATTGACAGTAAAATAGTAATCAAGTTTTCAGATTAATTTAAATTGGCCAAGTGAAATAAGTGAATACTCAAGAAAATCTAACTGTACTGGACAAAAAGCTTTTCCTAAAACATTAACTAAATTATCTATTAGTAGTTCATCTCACTGCAAAATTGCCTAACATCCAAAGAACCTAAAGTAGTAATATTTGTATGCAAAAATTAAAATTTAAAATTACCAAGACTGCAAGATAAAATTTCCAAAAGCCCCTATTAACCAAAAAAAGGGGTTTGGGGGACAATGAGGTAATATCATGTAAGGAAAAATATCCTATAAGTAAAATACATGTAGAAAATTCTTACTCCAGAAAAGAAAATTCCATTTGTAAAACCAGCTGCAGGACACCCATAAAAAAAACACACATGGTGTCAAAATAATCCAAAGGAAAGTCATTTAGGCAAAAATAAAAAGAATCCCAAGTCTATTTTGCAGAGAGGATCCCTTTGTTAACCTTTGGTCGAGAATGTGTTTGTGTGTTTGCAGAGGACAACTCCAAGACCATGTGGGTTCCTGCGACAGTGAGGAACTGACAGGCCTGTTCCATCCACAAGGACGGTCCAGAGAGGGTGGACGCTGACGACACCTTGCCATGCTAGCAGTCGGCAGCTGTGTGTGGCTGCAGGAGGCCCAGGAACATACCAGAGAGGATGGATCTTGCATTGCCACGATGTGTCCACCATCTGGATACCATTGCTGACATGTACACATGAAGAACTATTTGACATTGACACTGGGACTCAGAACAGTTGGATATTGAAACTGACACTCAAACTTTTTTTGCTCTTATACGTTTGTTTTCAGTATGCAGAGGCAAGATATTTTTGAAGAAAAGAAACAGGGGAGAGTGATTGATATAGAGGCAGGGTGGCCTCGAACAGGGATGTCAAGCTACAGGGGGAAGGCTGGAGTGGAGGGGAGGCAGATGCTGGGGGAGATCAACCGAAGGACTTGTATGCATACATATGAGCATAACCAACGAATGAAAGACTCTGGGGTGGGGAGGGAGGCAGGTGGGGACATGTGCTGGGGGGTAGGGGAGGCTGGGGGAGGATATTGGGGGGGAGGAAAACATATGTACTACTATTAAATATAAGTTATATTGTAAATAAAATTAAAAAAAAAACTTTCTGATCTGAAAATCAAGGAACCTGGAGTCCTCTGCTTCCCGTAATTTAACAAGCTGGCAGTAGTATTGCCATGCCCTGAATTTTCACTATCGTCTTCTGTTTAAGAGTGGTGGAGTCTTTGAAAAGTGGTTTTCGAATTTAATTTGTTAAGAACACAGTGCTTCCATAAATAATTTATTTCAATTTATATTTTGAAATGTATATTTGTGATTATGAAGAAAACACATGAAAGGGTGTGAGGAAAATGTGAAGGGTCAGTCTATTTTCCACCTCAGAGCCCGCAACCCACCTCCCTGAAGTCAAATGTATCAATAGTGGGTTGTGAAATCTTTTACACAGGGGAGTGCATGTAGATATGTATATCCTTTTTATCTCTCACACACAAAAAGATGGTTTTATACACAGCTCTTCCCTACCTTGTTCTGTTTACCAAATGAAATACCTTGGAAACCTTTCCTTCCCATCAGTTCATGCATATATGCTCATTCTTTTAATCAACTACATACTAAAGTAATGCACACTGTGTTTATCTAAGTACTCCTACAGTCTTAGGCATTTAGAGAGTTTATAAATTGTGTGAGTACATACGGTGCTATAATTAAAACCATTTTTCATGGTTATATCTGGGGAAAGTCCCAAAACATGTAGCTGGGGGATCAAAGAATATGCATATTTTTTTTAATTAAAACTGCCAATTTTCTCTTCAAAATGTCTGCAAGTATATGTTCTTGTAAACAATGCATGTCAGTGCTGGTCTCCCACATCCTTGCCAAACTTTGAGTTATCGACTTTTATCATATTTGCCAATCTGAGAAGTAAGAAATTAGATTTCATTTTTGAAATTGCATTCTTTAGTTTTAAACTATTATCAAAATCAATACACAGTGCAACATGCTAAGTGCCACATTTCAACACCTTAGATATTTCCAACATGTTGATTTATACTGCATAAACTCAAAGGAGGTTTCCCTGACATTTTTGAGTGTGCATTTGAACTTGCACATGTATTACCAATTTTACTGTTCATTATTATAACTCGCACATTCACAGGTCCATTTAAGGGCAAACGTGGTTCCACAGCTGTCATGTCCTGGATCAACCATTCTTGATAAATGTCATAGGCATCACCCATCAACCTCTGTGCTCATCTCAGCATCATATTTAGTGGTGCATCATGCCACATAAACATCTTATTATAGAAAGTTTTAACTCCTATGGTAAGTTTGAATGGTTTTATTTTGTCTTCTTTGGATTTATGATGGGCTTATACACTAGTCCTATCACCTGCTTTATGCATTGGAGTTGCACATGAGATTTCTCTTTTTTAATAGCATTCTTAGAGTTTGTGGTGATAAAAATATGATAATAGCCATATCCATCAATAAAGATTAATTAAATTAATTTCATTTATCCATTCATTTATTATTATATAATGTTTATTCAAATATGAGATAATAAATACATCTTTAATATCTATTAGTTAATGAAAGAAGCAAAATAGAGAACAGCTTTATTATATTCTCCCATTTATGTGTGTGCATGTGTATTTTAAGTTATATATCTCTGGAAGCTTATGTAAGATTGTCAAAACAATTATTTGCTCAGGTGAAGAAGATGGGGGTTGGGGAATAGAAATGGAAGGGAGATGTCTCACTATTTACACCTTTCTGTGATTATTTTTCCTGTTGAGCTATAATTTTTTAATCTGTATATTCATGAGTAAAAACTAGGGAAATAGGCTTTGGAGAAGAAAGAAGCTGTACACAAAGTCCAGGCATTTGTAAGAGACAGGGTCATAATCAGATGTTCATCTCAGTATTGTTTATTACCTTCGACAAGACTGGAAAATAGACACACCTATGACACCCAGAAGTAAGAAGAACTGGCAGTACAAGAAGAAACAGAAATTTATTTAAATTAACTTAAATTTAAAAGCTAGAAGAACTCTAAAAATATAGCAGTTGAATTTTTATTGTGGTATAAAAAGTATATAACATAAATTTACCCTCTGAACAGTTTTTAAGTATTCAATACACAATTATTACCTACTAGAGGCATGGTGCACAAAATTTGTGCATGGGGTTGGGGGGGTGGCTCTCAGCTCAGTCTGCACCCTCTCCAAACCAGGACCCCTCAGGGGATGTCTGACTGCCTCTCACAATCTGGAACTGCCGGCTCCTAACTGCTCACCTGTCTGCCTGCCTGATCGCCCCTAATCACCTCTATCTCACCCCACACCCAGGACCCAGGATTCCCTCCCTCTGGCTGGCTACAGGTACCCAGAACCCAGACCAGCTTCACCTGGGCTGGCCACAGCCACAGGGGACCATGGGCAGGCAGCTTTGCCCGGGCTGCAGCCACAGGCATCTGGGACCACAGGGCAGGAGGCTTGTCTCTCTTCCAGTCCCAGCCCCAATCCTAGCTGCTGATGCCTGGGACCAGGAGGTGTGCAGCTTTTCCCTCTCCTGGGTCACAGGCACAGCCTCTGGCATCCGGGACCCTGGGGCTGGTGGCTTATCCCTCTCCTGGGCCACAGCCTGGCTGATCCCCAGTCCTCTCTCCCCAGTGTTGAGTGTCTGAGCTTTTATAACATGATGGTGTGAGGGTGTGATGACCATTTGCATATTAGCTCTTTATTATAAAGTATATGAACACTGTAGCACAACAGATCTCTAGATCTTTTCCATCTTATGTGACTGAAATCTTTACCCACTGAACAGCTCTCCACTTCTCTTTCCCTCTGACAACTACCACTGTGTTTCTGTGAGTGTGAGTACTTTAGGTAGCTCATACAAGTGGACTCATGCACTAGTCATCTTTTTAAGACAGTTCATTTTACTTAGCATGTCCTCAAAAACCTCCATGTTGTAGCATGTGCCAGGATTTCTGTTTTTATCGAGGCTGAATAGGATTTCATTTTTTATTTTTGTTTATGTATTTATTTTTTACAGAGCAGAAGGGAGAGGGATAGAAAATCAGAAACATTGATGAGAGAGAAACATCGATCAGCCGCCTCTTGCATGCCCCCTACTGGGGATGTGCCTGTAGCCAAGGTACATGCCCTCGACCGGAATCAAACCTGGGACCCTTCAGTCCGCAGTCCGACACTCTATCCACTGAGCCAAACCAGTCTTGGCTGAATAGGATTTCATTTTTATATATATACCACATTTTTTTTTTATTTACTAGGGAGCTAGTGCATAAATTCATGCATGTTGAAAGGAACTGTGGGCCAAGACACTGAGGTGGGCACAGGGTGGGTCTTGACCCATTCTCTGTGTGCCTGCATGGATTCTCCTGCCACAGCCCCGGTCCCCTCTCTGCTGGCAGCCCCACTCCTGCCACTGACATTCCCACACAGATGGCACCAGCCCCACTCTCACCCACTGAGGGTGTGGAGCAATTGGGGCCAGAGTCAGCAGCAGGTGCGAGTAATGGCTGCTGTCCTGATTGCCCTTCAGGAGCAATTAGGGCTGGCAGCTGCCACTTATACCTGCTGACAGCGCCAGGTGATCAGAACCAGCACTGAGCACTGGCAGTGGATGTGAGTGACAGCTCCGGTGGTGGCTGTGGGTGCCAATTAGGTCAGTGCTGGCAAGGAGTGCAAGAGGGACCATCACCAGCAGTGGGTGCAAGAGGAAGCTGCCAGCCCCCATCACCCCTCAGGAACAGGGGGAGGTGGAGAAGCCCTGAGGTGCAAGGGGGGCCAATGCCAGGAGCAGGTGCAAGTGCTAGGCAGGACTCCAGAACATGGGATTAAAGAATTTTCAGAGGAGAACTAAGATGGAGGCAAAGGTAAAACACCTATCTTGCCGTCATAATCAGCAATTTTAATACTACAACTTAACGAAAGAACAAACACCTTCCAGAATCACCAGAAAGCTCGCCGAGTGAAAATTCCACAAATAAAAGTCAAGATAAGACACTGTGACTCGGAGGAGCGGCAGCGAACAGAGTTGAAAGATTCACGCGGAGAGAGGTTTGGAGCGCGCGCCACGGAGAGGGCGGGCGGCTGAAAACCGGCCAGTTTTCTCTAACGAGAAGACAAAGGCATCCCACTGAACTGATTCTCCAGCTCTGGGCAAAGTCCAGAGAACCCACTATCACATGGGGTGAAAACTGGACAGTGGGAGGGCACGCCGAAGCTCGGGTGCTGCCAGGTCTCCCGGCTTGTGGAGAAGGCAGCTTGCGCACGAACAGCTCGGCTGTGTGACGGCGCAGAGAGTGCACCGCGACTTGTCTCTCATTCAGAAAACCGTCAGACTGCTTTGTTTTATGACCCTGGATGAGACATTGCGCATGCAGACTCATTTTGGGAAAGTCTGAATTCCCCGACAGCCGGTGGAGCTCCGCAGCGGCTCTCTCTCAGAGGTGCTGGCAGCCAGTGCCCCCTGCACAGAGTCCCCGGGGCTGCATAGGGCAGAGCTAACACTGTCTGCTTGGCCCGGAGACTCCGCCCATCCAACCTGAGCACAGCTGAGCTTCACAGACAATTGGCCTGGAGGTCAACCCTCCAAGTGCTAACAACGATTAACTGAGCTTAACTTCAGCAAGACTGTGCAACCCATATCCACCTCAGGTAACCGGGGAGGCTGAGCCACTATCCCTAGTAGGAAGTCTACCACACAAAGCTAATTGACCAACTCAGGGAAGCAGCCACCATGCAGCAACATGGAAAGAAATCAGATGTGAAAGAAATGGAGGAAAAAAACGACTGGACATGGAATTCAAAACCACGGTTATAGGGTTTTTCAAGAGGCTCCAACAAAAGATCGAGGCCTATAAGGAAATAAGCAAGACCAAAAAGGAAATGAACGAGTCCTACAAGAAAATGAACAAGACCCTCAAGGATATAAACGAGAGCTGCAAAGAAATGATCAAGACCAACATGCAAATGAAAGAGACACTCAAGGATATAAAGGAGACTCTCAAGGATATGAAAAACGACCAACCAGAAATTAAGCATACACTGACTGAAACAAAAAATATTATACGAAGACCTAAAAGTGCTCTGGAGCACCCCAAGAACCAAGTTAAAGATTTGAAATACAAAGAGGTAAAATCCACTCAGCTGAAAAAGCAAGAAACCAAAAGAATCCAAAAAATTGAAGATAGTGTAAGGGGCCTCTGGGACAACCTCAAGCATACCAACATCCGAATTATAGGGGTGCCAGAAAAAGCGAGAGGCCAAGACAATGAAAACCTATTTGAAGAAATAGTGACTGAAAACTTCCCACACCTGGTGAAAGAAATTGACTTAGGAGTCCAAGAAGTGCATCGAACCCCAATATATAGGAACCCTAAGAGGACCACACCGAGGCACATCATAATTAAAATGCCAAGAGCAAAAGACAAAGAGAGAATATTAAAAGCAGCAAGAGAGAAACAGTTGGTTACCTATAAAGGAGCACCCATACGATTGTCAGCGGATTTCTCAACAGAAACGATGCAGGCCAGATGGGAGTGGCAAGAAATATTTGAAGTGATGAACAGCAAGAATCTACAACCAAGATTACTCTATCCAGCAAAGCTATCATTCAGAATTGAAGGTCAGATGAAGTGCTTCGCAGATAAGAAAAAGCTAAAGGAGTTCATCACCACCAAACCAACATTATATGAAATGCTGAAAGATATTCTTTAAGAAGAGGAAGAAGAAAAAGGTAAAGATGAAAATTATGAACAACAAATGCACATCTATCAACAAATGAACATAAAAATCAAGTGAATTGATAGGCTGTTGAACAGGATAGACTGGTGAATATAACAGAGACATGGACATAGAGAGGGAATGGACTGACAATTCTTGGGGAGAAAAGGGTTGTGGGAAGTGCACCAAGAGACTGGACAAAAATCTTGCAACAATGGGAGAGGACAGTGGGGAGGGGAGGTGAGGGTGGAGGGTGGGATAGGTACAGGGTGGAGGGGAGCTATAGGGGGATAAAAGGGGAAACAATGTAATTAATAAACTGAACAATAAAGATAAAAAAAATTATGAAAAAAAAAAAAGAATTTTCAGTAACACCAGAGGCTTGCCCCAATTACAGCGACCGGAGCCCCACCTTTGTCTGGTGTCCCTGCTCATCTGCTCCACCATCCCACCATGTTCTGCACTCTGCTGCCTGCTTCTGATGCTTGCCATGTTCCATGTATGATCCTGGTGGTCAGGGCATGGCATAGCAACCTATTGCTTGGTTGCTCAGTTGTTCGGTTGTTCGCTGTTCAGTCTATTTACATATTTGGATTTTATAGAGAGAGATCCTTTTAAACTGCTTCCTTGTCTTAGCTATTGTGAATAATGCTGCAATGAATATGAGTGTGCAAATATCTCTTCAAGATCCTGTTTTTAAATCTTTTAAATATATACCTGGAGTGAGAATGCTAGATCAAATGGTAATTTAATTTTTAATTTTTAATAACCACCATACTGTTTTTCATAGTGACCACACCATTTTACAATCCCATCAACTGTGCACAAGGGTTTCAATTTCTCCATATTCTCGCCAATACTGCTATTTTCTGGGGGTTTTGTTGTTTTATCTTGTTTTGTGATAGTGATCATCCTAACCTGTGTGTGGTGCTACGTCATTGTGGTTCTGACTTGGAGTTCCCTGATGATTACCGATAGATAGTGAATATCTTTTGTTTTGCTTAGTGGCCATTTTTTTTGAAGAAATGTCTATTGAGTCCTTGGCCCATTTTTAAATTGAGCTATTTGTTGTTATTACTCACATTAATACATTTTAAATTCTGGATATTCACCTCTTATCTGAGATATGCAAATATTTTCTCCCATTTTGTAGTTGCCTTTTTGTTCTATTGATGGTTTCCTTTGCTGAACAGAAATTTTTAAGTTTGAGGTAGTCCCATTTGTTAGTTTTTCTTTTCTGTCTGTGCATTTGGTGACATTCAAAAAATCCTTGTCCATTCTAGTGTCATACAGCTTTCCCCCTATGTTTTCTTCTAGAAATTTTATAGTTTCAAGTATTATGTTATGTCTTTAATTCATTTTGAGTTACTTTTTGTACTAGTATATGGTGTAAAAGTCCATCTTCACTCTTTTGTATGTGGATATCCAGTTTTCCCATTACAAGTTATTAAAGCAACTGTGCTTTCACCATTGTGTAGTCTTGGTGCACTTGTAGAACTACACATCATTTGACTCTCCACACTAGGCCTTATTTCTGGATACTCTATTCTGTTCCATTGATCTATATATCTACCTTTATGTGAAAACTACATTAGTTTTGTTGACAGTAGCTTTGTAACATGTTTTGAAGTCAGGAAGCATGCAGCTTTTTTGTCTTCTCTCTCAAGGTAATTTTGACTGCTCCGAGTCCTTTGAGATTTTTAAATTTTAGATATTTTTTTCTATTTCTGAAAAAAAAAAAATGCCATTGAGATTTTGACAGGGGTTGCATTGACTCTGTCAATTACTTTGAGTACTCTGAACATTTCAACATTATTAATTCTTCCAATCCATAAAACATGAAGTTTTCCCATTTATTTGTGTCTTCTTTAATCTCTTTCAATCATGTTTTCTAGTTTTCAGTCTGAACGCCTTTGCTTTCTTGGTTTAGTTTATTCCTAAGTATTCTATTATTTTTTATGTTATCACAAATGAGATGTTTTATTTCCTTTTTGGATTGTTTACTGTGTAAAAACAAAAATGAAAGATGAAACAGATGGGGGCGGAGAGACCAGGGTACCAGGATACAGACTTTATTGAGAAGACCCTTCCCAAGGGTGTGAAGGCACCTTTGAGAGGAGGGGATGGGACCCAGCGGAGGACACAGAGAAACTAGGGGAGGGGGAGGAGGAGAAGGGACCCAGCCGGACCGCCTCCCGGACTACCTTGGAGAACAGTCTGGGAGAAAAAGGTGCCATGTGGTGCACTGAGACACCTTTTAAGGGCAGAAACAGGCAGGGGTTGGGCCCAGGGCAGAACAGGAAGGGATGGGACACAGATCACTCAGCAAGCGCTTGATTGGTGATTCAATGTCTCTGTGGCAGATGTCAATTACATCATAACTCCGCCCACCAGTTGAGGGGAGGGAGTACCTATAAAAAAACAATGTTTGAGTGTTAACCTTAGACGCTGCAATTTTGCTAAATTCTTTTATTAGTTCTAACAGATTCTTTATGGAATCTTTTGAATTTTTTGCATAAAATACAATGTCGTTGTGAAAAGAGATAATTTTATTTCTTCCTTTCTAATCTGGATGGCTTTTATTCCTTTTTCTTGCCTAACTGGTCTGGCTAGTACTGCCAGTCCTACGTTGAATAGAAGTGGCAAGGGCAGATATCCATTAGCATCACGTGTGGCCTTTATTTTATGTTGAGGTAATTTTCTAAGGAACCTTGAAAAAAACTTGCCATTATTGTTAGAAACAATAATGCATTTTCTTGCTTTCTTACAGAGACAAATGAGCATAGTTTATCCTCTTTTTGATAAGTCACGGTCATCATTATAAATTTTATGTACTACTGGTATATAATAACATGGTGCTACCATGGGCTGAGGTATATGTTTTCTTACATTAAAAATCATTTGACTGTTCCAGACAGAGAATAGAAGAAAAGAAACTTCAAAGCAATATTGATGCAAAAGTAATATTTGTCAGAGATCCGGAAAGGTCTTAATGTTAAATTAATAAGATATAACCATTTATGCCTTGCAACACCATAGCACGTTTCCCCTGCAACACAGCTATTCCAGAAACCAAAGAGTGTCACAAAACACAAGTTTATAGTGTGTGGTTTTAGGCCTAATTCATGAAAGATTAAGAGAGCTGCAGACTATAATACTTCATCTTTCTTTGTAGAAACAATAACAGCTCCTAACAGTGTGGAGCAGAGGCAAAGCTGTCCAAAATCTACCCGTTTTGATCCTTGTCCCTTTGGAGCTGAGAGTGATTTTGTGCACTTGTTTAGAAAGCATTAAACAGAAATTACCCATTAGTACTTCCGTCTAAAACTGCAAAATCAATTTTGGTATACAAAGAAAAGGAAACTTTTTTGGCTTCTGAAATGAATTCTTTTTCCCCCCTCTTTATTTAATATTTGTTTTGCTAATTCTTCTATGTCTCTGTTGATGGTATTTACTGTTCAGTTGCTAATGTCGTTTTTGGTCTTTAGAGCTTTTAACCTTTCATCTTTGGTAATTCAAGTGGGTTTAAGAAATCTCTTTCACTTTTCCCATGTCAAAAATTGATCTTCAACCAAATTCTCTTTCAAATGGCCCAAACACTTTGTTACCTATGGTGTACTCAGAACAGAGAGGCCTTTCTGAACTCTCTGCTTAGTGACCTTTTTATTTTTTATTTTTATTTCTTCCTTCTCTTGCCCCCCTTCTCCCACCCCATTTGGAGGAATTAAAATGTATGAGTGCAGGGTACTCAGCGGGCTGCCTGGCTACTGAGACCTGTTTTCTCTCCCTCAGTTGGAGATCACAAGGCTGCAGATGTCTCCTTAAAACCTTGATGCTAACCTTTCCAATTCAGGAAAATTCTACCGGCTCCAACTTCCTCCTTTCATTTTAATTTTTTTTTAATTTATTGGGGTGACATCGGTTAATACAATTATACAGGTTTTAGGTATACAGTTCTACAGTACATCATCTGTATTTTGAAATCTGTGTTTATCACCCCAAGTCAAGTCAGTCTCCTTCCATCATCATTTATCCTCTCTTTACCTTCTGCCTCTCTCCACCCCACTTTCCCTCTGGCTATCACCATACTGTTATCTGTGTCCATGAGTCTTTCTTTGCTTAATCCCTTCATCCTTCTCACCTTTTAGTGACCTTTTAATAAATGCTGTTTGGGGGGGGGGGGGGGGGATTCTGGGTTTGTTTGTTTTTTTTTTTTTTTTCTTTTTTCTTTCTTCCGTTACCTTATCATCTTTTTTCTTTCTTTTTCTTTTTTTCCTTCTTCCTTTTCCTTTTTGAGGAAGTATCAGGGGTCAGGGGGACAAGGGGTGTTGGACTTGGATACTGAATCTGCTAAAGTCAGAGGAAAAAAGTATATTTCAAGAAGTCATATTCTTTGTTTGTTTCTTTGGTTGCAATTTAAAGAATTCAATTGCTCACATCTAATTTTAAAAGCTTGAGTTCTGTGCGGTTTTCAAATGGTTATTCACATTTGAATCACCAAGGTAATTTTTGCTACAATTTGTGGTAGAAATTTTAACTGTGAAGTTACTTCTCTTCATGGCAAACGGCTTAGCTGAGAGGCTCCGATTATCCCTTCAGCCTTCAAAAAATCCTAGTGTACCAAGATTTAATCCAATTTAAATTCCTCTGTATGATAAATTCTGTAGTGATGCAATAATACCATCCTATTTCCAATGATATAGAAGGTGTGGAAACACTTGTTTTTTGTTGTGTTTTTTTACCATGTCTTTCCTTTTAAAAAAACACTTCTTCCCAGTTTTTACAGCACATTTGCTCAACTATACATCTTTGAGTGTTTGGGCTTTGGGGTTGTTGTTGTTTTAATTATATCAATCTTTTTATAAAAGGATTTTGAGGTAGAGCCTAGCACATTCCATTCAAGCATTGCAGTGATTAATTCCTATTGCTGCTCAGTCACTTGTTACTTTATTTTTAGGGGCAAATTTATAGCAAGTCCTGGATCACATGTACAGTGGTATTTGAAGTATCTGCAGCTGCTTACATAGCAGAAGTTCCAAGCTGCATTCCTGTTGTGAATCATAGGTTTGTAAGGATGGTACCACAGTAGCAAGAAAAAGAATTGCCTTATGGAAGTGTGCATGCACTCTCACATACATACAAATCTCCAAAGGATTCCTATGTGCAAAATTGAGAGCATCCTTTAAGTGTCTTATCAGGAAGAGGTCACCTCCCAAAAATGTTATTTACATCTAGTCATGTTATTCTGCAATCAAAACTCTTTGATACTCCTTAATACATATATGCCTGTCTATATGTTGTATAGAAATACATGTACCTATGTCTATATGTCACATAGAAATACCTGTATGTCATATAGATAACCAACTCAATTCCTCTCAATTTTGAAATTCCATGTATAGTATTTTCTATCATTTTTCGTCATAAAACTGCCATTGATTGGATAATTTTTATTAAAGAAATTCCAGTGAAGTGCTGCTGGCTGTCCTACGGTAATAGAGAATTTATCAAGCCCTTTCTAGCCCAATCACCGTAACATTCTTTGCATCCATATGGACAGAAGTCACACAGAAATCTTTACAGTCACAGTGTTCATAAGTATTCAGACTCTGGAATTAGGTTGCTGGGGTTTGAATCTCGGCTCTACTATTTCCTAACTGTCTAGTTTTGGGCAAGTGCCTCCATTTCTCTAAGACTCAATTTTGTCTTCTGCCTACCTCATAGGACTGCTGTATAAATAAAATGAGTTAATGCACATAAAAATGCATAAGACAGTTTGGGCTCTTGATAAGCCCTTAGTACACATATGCTATTTTTGCTATTCTGAAGGACCAAGAAAGAGGGCTGGTGCTTAGGTAGTGTTCTTAACTGAGAGGAGTGGGGAGGAAAGCCATCACAGAAACAGGTGCATTGTGGAAATGAACATATGTCTCTTCAAGTAGTATCTAGCAGAACACTTAAAATTCCTTAAAGGCCTCTGGAGCAAAGATGGTCTCCTTCTCAAGGAGAAAAGGAAGATTGACTCACAAGGAGGCTGGCTAAATTTAGGGAAGAAAGTACTTACCTAAACTTACTTGGGACTCATTCACAAGTTATATAGTTGGTATATAAAATGTCCTACTAGTTTTTCTTTTTAAATATATTTCTATTGATTTCAGAGAGGGAGAGAGAGATAGAAAAATCAGTGATGAGAGAGAATCATTGTCTGGCTACCTCCTGCATGCCCTCTCCTGGGGATCAAGTCCAAAGCCTGGATTAGGAATCGAACCATGACCTCCTGGTTCATAGGTCGATGCTCAACCACTGAGCCACACCAGCCAGGTGCCTTCTTTTAATCCTATGAAATAGTGTGCATTGCCAACCAATCCCAAGAAGTTTTGGAATTTTTATGCCCCCTGGTGAGCCAAGAAGGTTATGTCAGTTTCTGTGCCATGTCAGTGTTTCTTGCAGTGGAATGATCCATGAGAGATTAGGTTGGATTTAAGATTCATTCAACAAAATAATAGATTTGCATGAAATTTCATCTCTTTCAAGGCAACAGTCACCCAGTTCTGGACCTTGGTACTAACAAACTCCTCATTATTGTCATTGTGTTCACACTTATTTTTTCCCCACAGGCATACTTACCCTTCTTTTAGAGGTCCTTCCCAAGGCCTTGGAGAGTACCCAGCAATGTGTTTGCATGTTTTTGTAAAATCTGAAAGTAAAATGTTTTAACTGCAATTGGGAAAGACTGTTGTCACATTTCCACTGAAACTTCTGCTTTGACAAGGTCCTCTCTTGTAGTGTCAGAATGGCCATAGTGCATTGGGGGAATCTGTCCAAGGCAGTGTTTCCCAATGGCAAGGCTGTTCGGAGTGATTTTGTTCTCCAGAGGACATTTGGAAATGTCTGGAGATCTTTTGGTTGTTATCACTGGCTGCATAGTAACAGCATAGAGGGAAATAGGGGCAGGCACATTGCTGAACATCCTACATTGCACGGGACAGGCACCGAACTCAAAGAATTACTTAGTCCAAAAAGTCAGCAGTTCCATGGCAGAGAAACTCTGGGCTAAGGGGAGATTCAATAGAGGATATACTATTTAGTTTGCTTTGGTGCATATATTTATTTTTTGCAGTCACTTCCCTTCTTGTGTAAAAATAATATTCCTAAAATTCACTGCATATATTCACCCTGTGTTGTGACACAAAGGAGCAAAACAATGAGAACGGTTGTTTTGCTCTACAAAAGTGGAAATGTGTCTGAAAATGTTCTAAGTTTGTGGGTAGTAAAGAAGGAGCAAAGTTTAGAATAAACCAAAGCTAGCCTGTGAAATTCCTCTGGTCACCAGACACCTAAAATTATAAATGGAGGATTTGATTCTTAACCACATTGAGTGCAAAAGAGACAGCTCTTTCCAGAGTATGCTCAAAAAAAGGAGCAAGTTTAACTATGCACTTGCCATACATTTTTCTTTGTTCTTAGAAATTGAACAAAATAACTTAGAATTCCTGTGTTTGTAAGGGATAGCTCTGTAGCAGTAATATTGGGGATTTTATGTACCCCCTCAATAAAACAACAAAAAAACACGTTTTGATGAACAATGCTAGAAGAAAGACTGATTTATTTTTCCAGGCTCTCCACAGATAATAATATTTCAAAAATATTGTTATATATAGAGGTAATAAAAATACGAATCAAAAAATGTAGGAATGAAAGCATTTCAGAAGTATGTCAGACAGTTGGTGAATAAAAATGATGTCATACTTCTAAATTTTGTGATGTTTGTGATATTTGTCAAATTTAAAACATTTTTTCTCATTCATAATACTCACCTTTGCAACTGGTTTTCTTTTTCCTAAAAAGAGAATCCAAAGTTGCATGAGCTTTAGATCCCACAAAACTGCTTTGGGCTCTATAGTTTATATTTCAATAACTTCATGTTTGTGAGCATATCGTGTGTGTGTGTGTGTGTGTGTGTGTGTGTGTGTGCATGTGTGAAATATGTACCTAACGTTTTCCACCAAACTCACCAAAACCAAGTCCTCAAAGTCCTCATCGACTCTCCAACTCATATAAGTAGCCACTGCTGGCCTTCCTGAGCCCAGACCCTACAACCTCATATCTAGTCCAACCTGCAATCTCAGTCACTGACCTTTCGGAAAGTGCTACTGTGAACACACCACATACCCCTGAACATAGAGAAAGAGCTGGAGACTGGGGATGCTTCCTTGGAAGCCTGTACAGCTCTCTATTTTGGCCTTGCTGCATAGCCTTGCAATTGTCCTCCCTTCTAGTCTGAATCTTAGAATGACAAAAGATTGATTTTTATCTTAAGTACCTAGTACAGTGCCTGTCCCAAAGCTCTGGCAACAGTTGGGTGTATCTACTTCATGCATTTTACAGACATGGAAAATCATCAATGCATATATGTTTTTAAACCAAGTGTGGGAAACATCTGGCCCATGGCCCACATAAGGCCTACAAAATCATTTTGTCTGGCCCTGCCAAGGCATTAGGGGTGAGTTAATTAAATGTTTGACCAGCCAAAACCGGTTTGGCTCAGTGGATAGAGCGTCAGCCTGTGGACTGAAAGGTCCCAGGTTCGATTCTGGTCAAGGGCATGAACCTTGGTTGCAGACACATCCCCAGTAGGGGGTGTGCAGGAGGTAGCTGATCAATGTTTCTCTCTCATTGATGTTTCTGACTTTCTACCCCTCTCCCTTCCTCTCTGTAAAAAATCAATAAAGTATATATTTTTTTAAAAATTAAATGTTTGACCAAATATAGTAGGCTAATTTTTTAAAAAATATATTTTTATTGGTTTCAGAGAGGAAGAGAGAGAAAGGGAAAGATAGAAAAATCAATGATGAGAGAGAATCGTTGATCAGCTTCCTCCTACATGCCCCACACTGGGGATTGAGCCACAACCCAGTTATGTGCCCTGACCAGGAATTGAAACAAGCTGGTTCATAGGTTGATGCTCAACCATTGAGCTGCGACTGACAGGCACAGGTTGATTTTTTTTTTAATAATAAAAGCATAATATGCTAATTAGACTGGATAGCTGAACGACCTTCTGGATGTCATTTCAGACATCCTTCCGATGAAGCCAAGGTGGGGGGGGGGGGGGGCCAAGGCAGAGATGGTTAGGAGCAATCAGGCAGGCAGGCAAGCAGTTATGGATGACCAGGCAAGCAGGAAGAGGGGCTAGGAGTGATCAGGCAGGCAGGCAAGTGGTTAGGGGCGATCAGGCAGGCAGGCAGGTGAGTGGTTAGGAGCCAGCAGTCCTGGATTGTGAGAGGGATGTCTGACTGCTGGTTTAGGCCCAATCCCACAGGAATCCCTGTAGGATTTGTTCTATACCAGCAGTTTGTCATCCCCTGAGAGGTCTCAGATTGCAAGAGGGTGCAGGCTGGGCTGACCCCCACCCCCACCCTCAAATCCCCCGCCACCATGCATGAATTTTTGTGCACCGGGCCTCTAGTGGTGTTATAAATATCCAAATGACCCTTGGCAGACAAAAGGTTCGCCACCCCTGTAAAACAATCCTCATTGCTAACCACAGCATCCTGCAACTTCATGGCTATTCTTTGAAGAGTCTGCTGCATTTTGCAATTTAACCTTTAATAGGCACAGCTGGCTTAAGTATCTGATCAAAAAGAAAGGAAATACAGGGTCTCCTTGCTGGCTGGCTGGCTGGCAGGGGCAATTGTTTCTCAGTCACCAATAGGACATCCCTAAAGCAGTTCTGTCCTCCCTATTAGTAATGACCCCACACACACGCACTGATCATTGAGCAAACAACTGTCCTGTCTGGCCCCTTGATTCTTACCCAGACTCAGCCCTTGTCAGGATGTGCAGGGGACTTGCTTGGAAGAGACCAGCTCCTATGTGGGCAGATGGGTGATGTGGGTAAATGCTTGAATGTTCAAGGTCGAGTCAGACGGAAGAGGAGGAAATGACTAAGAAGGAATAAGGAAAATGGCTTTTCCAATAACAGTGGGAAAAGGACTGTGCCTATGCAAATATTACAGGTAAAGTAAAACTGTTAACACATCATTCTTTTCCAGAACTACTAAAAAGGCTTAATTTCCCATAGAGGTAATAACTTTGCATGTGTGTGTGCACTTGTGCATGCCACAAACAGTTTCTCTTTCTGGGAAAGGCAAACTTTGCTGGTGGCCAAAATTGAGCTAACAACTGGAACATGAAGGAGCAATTAGTATATTCTTGAATTCTTGTATTTACCTTTTAGTTCCAATGGCTGCTTATTTGTTTTGCTAATAGATGCAGGCCTTGATTACAGTTTATTGATGGCCGTTAATAGATGCCTGGAGTTTACAACTATGTTTAAGTTTCACAAGTCTTGAGTTGAAGAAAATTCAGGCAGCCAATGCTTTCAATACTAACACCTTCAATAAAGGCCCAAGGCTTTACTTAGATTAACCAACAGCTATTTACAATTACAATCAAGGGTAAACGGAAAGTGAATTCATTAATTTGTTAATTGTGCAGCTCAACTATGCATATTACCTTTTCAAACATCTTTTAACAGGTACATTATTTTAAATGTTTGGAAATCACCAAACAAAGACCTGTGAGAAAACACAAGCCCAGCTTTTTCTTTTTCTTTTTCTTTTTCTTTTTCTTTTTCTTTTTCTTTTTTTCAGGAAAAGCCAACTCTTGATTTTGCCAGAACAATCCTCTTTTTAGTGATACATTTATTCCTAAAATTGATTCTCTTAAAATCTTCTTGAGTTTCTGAAACTTACAGCCATGTGCATTTATTATCCTGGATCAATAAAACCAATAAAAAATTGCAATAACTGGAGAGAGTATAGTTCATTCTCTTTGAACTTTATTGTTGCTTGACTTGACCCTCTTTCAATTTGATATTTTAACAACTTGAAGAAATATAGATTATAGGGGCTTGGTCGAAACAGCAAATGTTTTCTCAACTAATCCCCTGAGAATTAAGCCATTTAATTTTAGTGTACAGAAAAAATGATAAATTACTTGGGATTATACCTCAAAGGTGTAAACTCTCTGCAGATGGGTTGCAAAATGATTGTGAGAGAGTAAATCTGAACTGCAAATATGAAAAACTATTTGGACATTGACCTTCCCTTACAGGTTAGGAAAGCCATGTATGCCTCAGTGCCCATTTCAAACCTTTAGTTGGAGATCGTGCATCAATTCATGTCAAAGCAGGATGAAATCTGATTTTTAAAATCAAATTATTCCGGTATCTTGGTCAAAGGTTATTGGTTAGATACGTTGAAAAGCTATGTTAAATATTATTCATCTCATGATAGGAACAACTTTAATCTCTTTTTATTATGTATGAACGATTGTAGCCAAGGACCAAAGGTATAAAAATCCCAAGGCCAAAAGCACCTCTAGGGAACAGGAATGGTAAGTTATTTCTTTGATAGATGTGGTAGCCAAATACAATAAAACTCGACTATCCATTTGTATTCGACTTACTCTGTGCAGCTCTCAGGAGCCTCAGGGAAATTCTATGGATAGAACAAACATCCAGTGTTTTATAATCCCTGACAAAGTGTACACCATACAGTATTGCCTTAGTAAATCCACTTCAAAGTCCAAATTTGTATCAGCTCATTATTTCAATATATAGTTTGACTTTTTAAAGATACCCATGCAATTTCAACTGTGTTCAGAGTTTGAAGACAGGCTCCGAAATTTCACTCATGTCTCAAATGCACAAGTATTCTCCTGTGTGTACTATTTCATCAGCTCTGCCACCTCTAGTGCCAAACTGGCCCGTAATATTTGTTGTTCCTTTAAAAGATTATTCTTACAGATTATAAAATGCAATTCACTTTAAGTTAATTATCTGCATAATCAAAATCCATTTTGTAACTCTAAGAACACTCCTGTTTTAAAAATGCTGATAGTTTGATTGAAGGTTTAACATTCACAGAATGTGGCAGTAAGCTACAAACTTTCCTTTTTATCTCCTTTATAACACACTGATAAATTTTTGAATTCGTTGAGCCACTCTATTCCTTTTATTTTCCCACAATTAAGTTGTAAAATAATTGCCATGATCATTAAGGATCCATATAGTACTTTATACACTCAAAGTGTTTTGCAATTATTTATTTTACAAAGTACATTGTTCTGTAAGTCAAGTTTTATCATGTCTTTGTTAATCTAAGAACCATGTTCAACATGATCAGATTAGCAGGTGGGATATCAATTCTAGAGGCAAAGGTTGCTGTTTATTCAGTATGTACCCCCGTTATTTATTTGTGTCCATTTGACCTTTGTGCAGCCTAAACAAGTCCTTACTTTCTCAAGAGTCAGAAGACTTTTAGAGTAGACCAAGAGAAGTATAAGTGTCTTAAGTTCCACAGAGACAGCTTGTGAAGTACCCTTAATGGGCTCTGAAAACTATTGCCATCCAGGGCACCCAACTTTCAGTATTTGCCCCCTTAATTCCTCTCTATTAGAAACTGGTCAATTGTTATAAAATCGTGAAAGATACCCAAGTGACTCTAAAAGTTTTCTGTGCTGAACAAGTATCTACAGGGGAGATGTTGGCATTTCTAGGTAACATATATCTATATATAAAAATAGCCAGACCAGAATGCCATAATGACCTGAACAACCCATCACTATGATGCCTACTGAGACCAGCAAACCAGTAGGGAGGTTGGGGGCGGAGGGAAGGGAGCTGGCCAGCCAACCTCTTGTGGCCCCTCCCCCCAGCCAGCCCCACCCCTGATCACACTCCCCACCCCAACATTGGATAGGGCCAGTCACCCACCCTCCTGCAGACCCACCCCCAGGCCAGTCCCACCCCCAGTGGTTCCCCACCACCCCAATCGGCCTTTGGCCCCTCCCCCCAGCCAACTCCACCCCTGATCAACTCCCCCCAATGCCAATCAGGGGTGAGCTGGTCAACCAACCTCCCACTGCCCCTTCCCTAGCCGCTGACCCCCGATTGGCCTCTCCCACACCATTTGGGGCAGGGCTGCCCAGCCCACTGCCCACAGCCCCACCCTACAGCCAGCCCCACATCCAAACAGCCCCCCACCCCCACCCCAATCGAAGGTAAACTTTCTTTCTTTAGGACTAACATCCATTCCCCATCAGATCCCTCCTCCCAGTAGAATGAAGGCCGATATGTCCCTTCCCTTTTCCAGAACCTGCCTTGCCAGATAAGATCGTAGCTATTGCAAGGTCAAGTCCATCTTAAAATCATAGCATGAGGAACAAAGCAAGAATGCTATCTAATGTCATTGTTCCCATTTAACACAACAGAAATTCCTAACTGCCTTAGATGTTTGCAACAATAGTGTCCCTTGAAAAGGGTCTCTTTTTCATGGCTGGTCTCTTCAGATGCCACACACACACACACACACACACACACACACACACACACACACACACTCGATTGTGGCTTTTTTCTTCAATCTGTCAGTCCTGTTCCCTCATCCTAACCCCTCCCTTGAGAAATGCAACACTCCCTTTATCCAACAAGTCCTTTCTGCATCCAGCCAAGTCTAGCAATACCTCCAGCCCTAGCTAACACATTGGGTAGGTCTCTTTTGTAGATGCGGTTTGGGGTGGTAATGAATACTCCTATTTTAGGCAAAAGTGAACATATAGGCTCTACATCCAGTTCAGTCTTGCTACCAGAGACAGCTGCAACTGATTCCTTTACTAGAAATGTCAACTAAGAAGAGGTAAGCGCACCTCACCAAGGAGAACAATATTTTTCTTGGACAAAGCACAGTCTAATGTCACATTGAGTTAAAAATAGTTCTCCTGCTAACCTGGCTTTAGTCTTGCCCTTTTCAGTAAAATTAACCTGCATTATTAAGAAAACAAATATAAAGTACTTTCCTACCTCCATCATCCACCCAACTACTTTATTATGCTAAATAAATAAGTAGGTTGGTAATTAGGTGGACAGGAGTAGACAGGCAACCATCCTTTTTTTTTTTTTCTGCCTTTTTGTCTGTGGGGTAACCTTCTTTTCCTATTCTCAATTCAGGGTTTTGTTGGTTAGTCTAATTAAATTAATCTTTCTTGAACACAGAGATTGATCCAATGATTTATTTTCTATGTATCTATCTATGTCTATATCTATATAGATATCATATCTATCTATGTATCTATGACTATATCTCTATCTATATCTCCTCTACTAAAATTTCAGACACAAAGGATCATGTAAGCCTGAACTGCCAGAGTCCAATGTTCCAGAATAAGCAAAAAGGTTGCCTGGGAATAAAGTCAGCACAGATAAAAGCAAAATGAAAGATGAAGCAAGAGGTTTAGACATATATACAGTTGATAATTGCTTAAATCTCTGAGAAGCCATAACTTCCTTTCTGCTATGCCTAATCTGAGTTTGAGAGATTTTTGACTGGGAAAGATCATACCCAGATGCTGACAGTGGCATCCATGAAGTTTGTGTTTTCTGCTTTATCTGTATTTCCTTCTCTCTTTTTTTTTCATTTTTTTCCTTTTTTTTACAATGACTTTCTCTTACCTGTGTGATAAAAACAACTTATATATAAATAGAATATATATATAATTGAGTAGAGCTGGGGAGTGTATAGAAATAGGTGATCCAGAGGAACACCCCATCCTCTGAATCTCTATTCTCAGGATGGAAATGCAGCAACCACCTGTGCCAGATTCCTCCATAGCACCTCTCCAGTTTGATTCTAGCAGCTGTGTACTTACCTGCCTTATCTCTAGACAGCTGGTCCCTAGGGCAGCGAACAGTTCTTATTTAATGTTGCATTCCTAAAACCCATACCTAACACAAGTCATCACTCATTATGGTTTTGTTGACACTCTGACAAGAAGCCACTCAAAATATTTATAATCTAACAAGAAGCACATGGAGGAGGGTATGTACACCTTTCAAAGAATCTTTGCCAAAGTTGACCATTTCAGTACTAACAAGAAATAGAGTGAATGAGACAATCTAGTGAGGAGAAATACTCCCATTCCTTTCCAGTGCTATGTCTAAAGCAATGCCATTCAATTGAAATATAATTTGAGCTACATATGTATTTTCAAATGTTCCAGTAGCCATATTTTAAAAACAGTTAAAATGTAATTATATTTTATAGTATATTTTATGTAACCCAATATGTCCAAAAATATAATTCTGACATATATTGATGAGACATAGCTATTTTACACTATTTATTTTTACTCAGTCTTTGAAATTGTGATGTGTATTTTACACTCACAGAGCATCGCAGTTCAGATTAGCCCCATTTTTTTAAATACATTTTTATTGATTTCAGAGAAGAAGGGAGAAGGAGAGATAAAAACATCAATGAGAGAGAATCATTGATTGGTTGCCTCTTGCATGCCCCCCATTGGCGATTGAGCCCACAATCTGGACATGTGTCTATGGGAATCAAACCTGGTACCCTTCACTCCATAGGCTGCTGCCTTATCCACTGAGCCATACCAGCTAAGGCAGACTAGCCCCATTTAATTGCTCAGTAGTCACATGGGATTAGTGACTCCATACTGCAGAGCAGCATTTTATATTATTAAAATTCCCAAACTATGTGTAGTTGAGTAATCTGTCCTTCCATGATCCAATATGACAGTCCTCTGAGCAGTTTATTGCAATATGCAGGCCTATCTCCAAAGGCAGCGATGTCTTTCCCCCAGTGGAGACCTGGAGTGAAAAGGTAAGGAGTGATATGTAGATGACATCTCCAGCTTCCAGCAACCCAGAGTGAAGGCTCAAGACAATTCAGTTCAATGTTGAACCACTATTCTCTTTTCTTTCCCAAAGAACCCAGACTCATCAAACCACCACCAGTTCTCCAGCCTTTACTATCATTTTTTTTTCTAAAGAAAATTCTAGGAAATATAAGAAAATGTGGAATCTCTGAAGTTCAAGTGAAATGAGAACTCAAAAATGGAAAGATGCACCTTCAATGGTCCTTGAACATCTCATTCCAGAGCGTTCTAAAAATTAGACTTTGGAGGCAAAGTTTCTTTCAAATAGAGAAATGTGATTTCACTGTCAAATGGAAGAATTAAGTTTTCTTGTCAGAAATCCCTATATTTTCTCTATGTGTGAAAGGCTCAGAGCAAGAAGTGAGAAAAGCTTTCTTGACTTCCCTTTATGATTGCTGACATGTGTACCTCAGAGGACAATCAGAGAAATCTTAGATGCCTTAAGGAAATTTTGCTGCCAAATGAGAGTCCCTATTTGGAAGATTTTCAGAAAACCGTGTAGCTGAAGCCATTCGCGTCATTAACTTCCTCAATGTTTTCCAGGCCAGGTGAGGGGGCAGCCCCACCATCTGATTTCCTCCTGAGTGCACAGTCACCAGAGCAGCAGAAAGACAGATCTGCCAGCTTGGCCTTGTTCGGGTGAATAATTCCAAATCCAGATATCTCTTTTAGGTAAGAGGAGGTTTTCATGAAGACACCTCCTGCATAATGCTACCATTAATTTATGGCTCTCAGGTGGGCCTCAGTATGTTTCACAAAGAGGTGGGAGAAAGAAAGAGAATGAAAGAGTGAGAAGTTGAAGCTGGTGTTTTCCATCACAGTTCTGGAAGGAATCTGGACAGCTCAGCCACTCTCTGCCTCTGGCACACTCAATACCATATTTAAATCATTTCAAATTGATGAGAATACGTTATTTTTTGTAAAGACTTCTAGAGGAGATAACATTCCCTCAGTAAATTATCCCCCAACCCAACAGCCCTCAAGACTTCAGTGTGACTTAAATACCAACCACTGCTATTAACAGCCTCTCTGTGCCTTTAACACACAGTCCCTGGGTTCCTATTAAGTGTAAGGCCCATGCTGAGAGGATCTGAAGGGGAAGGAGGCAGGTTCTGGGCTCCACACATCAGCAGTTCAGTAAGGAAGATAAAGCCTCCTACATAAATAATCACAATCCAAGGTAGAAAGTGCTAAGTGCAATAAGATAACATGCAGGGACAGATCAGAGGACAGAACTCTTTGTCCCTGGGAAGAATGGAGAACAGCTGGCCTCCATTCTTCTTGTTTGTCCTGGGTAATCTCTCTTCCTCACTTTTTATTTGTTCCTTTACATCATCTCCTAAGGCGGTCAGTATTTTGAGACATATGGAAGACACTGTACAAGTTGGGAACATATCCTATCTGATAGTAGAATGTTCTCTCTGGGGATGATTGTGGCTAATAGACACTGGCCACCTGCCCACATGGCCACTCCACCTGTCCCAAAATTTTCCTTTCTCTCGCCAATTTTGTGACCCACCTACTATATTAAAACTGAGATCATAGATCACGATCACTAAATAGTGTATTTTTTTTTATAGCTAATTTGATGTTACATAACATCTTCTTTCTCTCCCCCTATCTTGTGTTTTTCTCTGATCCCATAGGAGCACCAAGGAGGTTATTCATCACAGAGGACACCGATGTTCTCACATTACTTGGTGTGCTTGTCTTGCCTCCCTAGTGGGGTATAGTCTTGAAAATAGAGAGACTTCATTGTTTATCCTTTTCTGTTTTTCTTTCTGCCAAACTCTGTGGCTCTTAATGAAAATATCTGTTTTTATCAGAAGAAATAAAACTATGGCTCTGAGAATTTAAGAGACTTATTCAAATTCATGCAACTACTAGTGATGATGTAGGGATTTGAACTCAGCTTTTCCCTATCTGCTCTTTCCATCATGTAATGCTTTCTCTGCACTATCAGATCTCCCAACAATGCTGTGTGCTCCTACAGGACACAGACCATGACCAATTTAGTACAGGAAATAAGAAAAGTTATACCTGCTAAGTGGTGTTTTGTCTGCCCTGAAACAGATTCATTGAGAATAATCTTTATATTATTTTATTTACCCCACAATGTGCTTTCCTCTCTGGTTGAGTGTGGGAATATGTGAGCACATACACATGCGTGTGTGCCTATGTGTATGCTTTACATGAAGAACAAAATCAAGGAGATATGAGGAGGTGGTGAAGAGAAAAACAGAAAGGTGAGTACAAACACCTGTTCACCATACAAACCCAGAACTATTAGATGACCTGAACACATGAATGTTACTTTCTATTTCTCTTGAAATAATACTGCAGAACCAGAGTTTCATCAGGAAACAGCACAGGTGATGGGAGTGTTGGCATCTCAAACAGCCAGCGGGGGAAAAGCCCACCAGGTCTGCAATCCACCCAGATCCTGATTTAGACCCTCCAGAAAAGGCTGTACATAAGGACAGGCCACAAAAGTTCATGAAACAAATTAAGGATCTGCTTACAAGGTGTACCAGTTAATAATGTGGATTTTTTTTCATCAGATGAGGTTACTTATATGTTCATATACATATATATATATATATATATTATATATATATATATATATATGATTTTATATGTGTGCTATTTTGTTGTATTCTGATTGATGGCACATGCACTTTCTGAACAACACTTCAAAACATCCAAAAAGTGGAAAATTGGGTCTCTGAATGGTCTGCCTCAAAACAAGCAAAGTTCTATTGGGATAGTATCCACAAATTACCTGAAAGATGGGGGAAATGTGTAGCTAGCAATGTACATTACTTGAAACAAAGCACTTTTGATATTTCTCTTGAAATTTTCATGTTTTTTTAAATTACAAAATACACATTATTATGGTTAATAATGCAGATTAACTGTTAACCAGTTAATGATGTGGATTAACTATTAACCAGTTAATAATGCAGATTAATTATTAACCCATTAATAATGTGGATTAACTGTTAACTGGTTAATAATGTAGGTTAATTATTAACCCATTAGAAGTGCTAACCAGTTTAACATATGGATTAATTATTAACCGATTAATAGTTTGAATTAACTGTTAATCGGTTAATAATACAGATTAACTGTTAATTGGCTAATAATTCGGATTAACTGTTAATTGGTTAAAAGACACATTAACTATTAACTGGTTAATAATACAGATTTTGTAAACCAAAGAAAATATGATCATTTCAAGAGAAACATCAAAAGTACTTTATCCAAAGGAACCAAGATGCATAGGTAAACACCTATCTTGCTGCCATACACAGCAACTTCAAAACTACAATTTAATGAAAGAACAAACACCATCCAAAATCACCAGAAAGCTGGCTGAGTGAAAATTCCACAAATAAAAGTGAAGATAAGACACTGTGACTCAGAGGAGCGACAGCGGACAGCATTGAAGATATGCACAGAGAGAGGTTTGGACCTGTGCCTGCACCAGTGGATAGGGCGGGCAGCTGAAGACCTGGCTGGTTTTCTCGAATAGGGGAGACAAAGATGTCCCACTGAACTGATTCTCCAGCTCTGGGCAAAGTCCAGGGAACCCACAATCATACAGGTTAAAAACTGGACAGTGGGAAGGCACGCCGAAACTCGGGCACTGCAAGGGTCTGCAAGCTTGTGGAGCGGGTAAGCTTGTGCAGAGTGTGCATGAACTTGGGAATAGCACAGCTGCATGACCACGCAGAGAGCACTTGTGACTTACTCTCTCGTTCAGGAAACCACCAGACTGCATTGGTTTACGACCCTGGGTGAGACGTTGGATGTGCAGACTCATTTGGGGAGAGGCTGAATTCTCCGGCAGTGGGTGGAGCTCAGCAGCAGCTCTCTCTCAGAGGTGCTGGAGACCATTGCCACCCAGCACAGAGTCCCTGGGGCCACATAGGGTGGAGCTTACACTGCCTGCTTGGCCCGGAAACTCCGCCCATCCAACCTGAGCACAGCTGAACATCATAGACAATTGGCCTGGAGGTCAAACCCTCCTAGTGCTAACAACGATTAATCTAGGCTTACTTCAACAAGACTGTGCAACACATATCCACCTCAGGTAACTGGGGAGGCTGAGCCACTGTCCCTTAGAGGACATCTACAACACAAAGCTAATCGACCAACTCAGGAAAGGGGCCACCATGCAGAGACATGAAAGAAATGGAGAAAAAAAACGACTGGACATAGAATTCAAAACCAGTTATAAGGTTTTCAAGAGGCTCCTAGAAAAGGCTGAGACCTACAAGGAAATGAACAAGACCTACGAGGAAATGAACAAGACCTACGAGGAAATGAACAAGACCTACAAGGAAATGAATGAGACCTACAAGGAAATGACTGAGACCTACGAGGATATGAACTACACCTATGAGGATATGAACAAGACCCTCAGTGATATGAAAAACGACCAACTAGAAATTAAGCATACACTGACTGAAATAAAAAATATTATACAAAGACCTAAAAGTACTCTAGAGGACCGCAAGAACCAAGTTAAAGATTTGAAATACAAAGAGGTAAAATCCACTCAGCTGGAAAAGCAAGAAACCAATAGAATCCAGGTAATTGAAGATAGTGTAAGGGGCCTCTGGGACAACCTCAAGCATACCAACTTCTGAATTATAGGGGAGCCAGAAAAAGAGAGAGACCAAGACAATAAAAACCTATTTGAAGAAATAGTGACCGAAAACTTCCGACAACTGGTGAAAGAAATTGACTTAGGAGTCCAAGAAGCACACCGAATCCCAATATATAGGAAACCTAAGAGGACCACACCAAGGCACATCATAATTAAAATGCCAAGAGCAAAAGACAAAGAGAGAATATTAAAAGCAGCAAGAGAAAAACAGTTAGTTACCTATAAGGGAGCACCCATACGATTGTCAGCGGATTTCTCAACAGAAACTATGCAGGCCAGACGGGAGTGGCAAGAAATATTCAAAGTGATGAATAGCAAGAATCTACAACCAAGATTACTCTAACCAGCAAAGCTATCATTCAGAATTGAAGGTCAGATAAAGTGCTTCGTAGATAAGAAAAGCTAAAGGAGTTCATCACCACCAAACCAACATTATATGAAATGCTGAAAGATATTCTTTAAGAAGAGGAAGAAGAAAAAGATAAAAATATAAATTATGAGCAACAAATACACATCTATCAACAAATAAATCTAAAAATCAAGTAAATTAATAATCTGATGAACAGGATAAACTAGTGAATATAATAGAATCATAGACACAGAGAGGGAATGGACTGACAATTCTTGGGGAGAAAAGGGGTGTGGGAAGTGCAGCAAGAGACTGGATAAAAATCATGCAACTATGGCAGAGGACAGTGCGGGGGGAGGTGAGGGCGGAGGGTGGGATGGGTACCGGATGGAGGGGAGCTATGGGGGGAAAAAAGGGGGCAGAATGTAATTAATAAACTGAACAATAAAGATTTAAAAATTTTCCTCAAAAAAACAAAAACAAAACAAAAAAAAAGTACTTTATCCAAAGTAATGTCCATCACTAGCTACACATTTCCCTATCATTCATTTAATTTGTGGATACTATCCTAATAGAACTTTTCTTGTTTTGAGGCAAACCATTCAGAAACCAAATTTTCCAGTTCTTCGTACAGTGCTGCTCAGAAAGTGTGTGTGCCATAGATCAGCACAAGTGGCAATCTGAAGGAGCAAGGTCTAGTAATATGGCGAGTGGGTCAATACTTCCCAGGCAAGATCTTTTAACATGTCTTTAACTGGTTTTGAAGTGTGTGATGGTGGTCATCATGAGCAAAATTACTTTGCCATGTCTTCTGGCCCATTGGTGCTTTTATGATCAAAGAGTGGTTCAAATTGATTATTAGTTGTTGGTAGCAATTAGTATTAATGGTTTCACCTGGTTTTAGAAGCTCATAATATAGCACAACTTCCTGATCCTACCAAACACAGAGCATTGTCTTCTTTCCAAAGCGATTTGGCCTTGCAGTCATGTTGATGGTTAACCTGGATCAACCCATAATTTTGTGCATTTGGGATTCTCAAAATAAATCCACTTTTCATTGCCAGTCACAATTCAATGCAAAAAAGACTTTCTTTCGTGCTGTTGAAGCAACATTTTACTGATGACTTTTCGGTTTTCCATTTGTCTTTCATTCAGTTGATGTGGCACCCATTTTCCTTCCTTTAAAATAGTTCCCATTACTTTTAAATGATTGGAAATTGCTTACTGAGCAATGTTTAATCTTTCTGCAAGTTGTTTTTGAGTTTGACACATATCTTTATTCAATAATGCTTGTAATTGTTGGTTTCCAAACTTTTTCGATTGAGCTGAATGTCCTTTGTTTTTCTCATCAAAATCATCACTTTTAAAGCGTTTAAACCAGCTATCACAACTATCTTGAGATGGAGCATGTTCACCATAAGCTTTCCGAAGTATACGATAACTTTCAGCAGCAATTTTCTTCAAAATAAAATAATGAGTTTAAACTTCCCACAAATGCTTCTTTTTGGGGCACAAAATTCAACATTTTTAAGCATAAAAATATCTATGATGTTCACGCCATAAAATTTGACATATGAAGTTTTGAAGTTTGTTGTCAATACAACCAAATAGCATACATATGAAATCACATATATATCAACATATGTGTAAATCCATCTATTGAAAAAAGAACTCATTATTAACTGGTACACCTAGTAAGCTTCCGATCAATGGTCAAAATTCATGAGGAGAAGGGAAGATTTGGTCTCATTCATGGTTTTTAATTTTCAAGAGCAGGGCTGGCCAAAGCAAGGGAAGCTGCCTGCCCTGCTGTTCTTCAGGTGCCCAAGGCTGACATAAACTGGAGAGGTTTTTCTTTTTAAAATAAAGAATTCAAGGAAAGGAAAAGATATCCCATAACAAAAGAGTAGTGGCCAATAGAGTTGGTAAAATTTACAGTTAATGCTAAACAACTGTTGTTAATAAAATGGTGAAACTTGACACATTTGTTTGGAAAGATGAGGAGAGTTCTTAAAATTGAAAGTGTATAATATAAAATAATAATGCTCTGAAACAAAAAGTTCAGATTATTTCATTCAACAATTCTGGGTTTTGGAAAGGTGTGTTAAATTCCTCATTAAATTTCCCCAGGGAGTATCCATACTTTTTCACTTTTTAAAAAATATATATATTATTATTGATTTCAGTGAGGAAGGGAGAGGGAGGGAGAGAGAGAGAGATAGAAACTCATTGATCAGCTGCCTTCTGCACACCCCATACTGGGGACCGAGCCACAACCCAGGCAGATGCTCTGACCGGGATTGAACCATGACCTCCTGGTTCATAGGTCAACACTCAACCAATGAGCCATGCTGCCCAGGGCCATACTTTCTTATTCTTGATGTTGGTAGAGAACTATACTGATACGTATATTAAGTGGACCTTAACCATAAAAAAATAGAAATGGAATGTATAACTTTGAATCACTAGAGTGGAAAAAGAAACTAAGTTAAATGCAATGGTAAGGTAAAATTGTTTGAAATAATGTATGCTAAATAATTTTTGTCAAAGTTGACCGGTATTTTCACTCTCACTTGTATTCACTTATATTAAGTTTGACACTTTATATAGCTCTCAAAAATTTTACAGGATTTTTTTTAAAATATATCTTATTGATTTTTTACAGAGAGGAAGAGAGGGGATAGAAAGTCAGAAACATTGATGAGAGAGAAACATGTATCAGCTGCCTCTTGCACACCCCCTACTGGGGATGTGCCCGCAGCCAAGGTACATGCCCTTGACTGGAATCGAACCCGGGACCTTTCAGTCCAAAGGCCGACACTCTACCACTGAGCCAAACCGGTTTCGGCAGGATTTTTTAAATGTAAGATAAAATATAATATTAAAATATTTTTAATGAAATAAGACCCAACATTTAAAATAAGGAGAATTCCAAAAGGTTTAGTCCATAGAGAGAATGGCTTCCTCTGGTTTAAATTTATTTTTTTGAAAGGAGAGATGAGGGATGTGCTGCCATGGAGTCTGACAACACATGCCAGGTTTCATCACAGGAAAAAATATATAGTCTTAGTTGGCAATATTTCTAGATGAAAAGTTAGGTGTCAATTGGAATTCTGAAGACACTTTCTGGTCCTTAACATAGAAATGTCCGTGACCATTTCCAAAGGTTTGTCATTAAAGGCACTGGAAACTCTCAACAATCTTGCCCCTCACCCCTACTTTGACTGAATAACCTGTGTCACTTGCTATAAACAGGGGAAAGGGGGGGTGGCTCAAAACACAGGCCAATCCACCGTTATCATTACTCTGGTTAAAAGAAATCGGTGAAGTTTCACTTAAATGAAAGGATTGTGTTATTCGTGGAATTCGCCATCACTCCTATTTTCCATCATCAAAACATGTTAAAGGTCAATTAATCAGCCAAAACTGGTTTGGCTCAGTGGGTAGAGCGTCGGACTGCGGACTGAAGGGTCCGGGTTCAATTCCGGTAAAGGGCATGTACCTTGGCTGCAGGCACATCCCCAGTAGGGGGCGTGCAAGAGGCAGCTGATCGATGTTTCTCTCTCATCGATGTTTCTGACTTTCTATCCCTCTCCCTTCCGCTCTGCAAAAAAATCAATAAAAATATTTTTTTTAAAAAAGGTCAATTAATCAAGAATTAGACACTAAGGGTTAACTAGAAATATTACAGATTAGCTTAACAAGAAATTACAAGACTTGAAAGGCTGGAGTTGAGATCAGAGGGAAGAAGGAAAATAAAGAGGAAGATTAGAAATCAAGCAACCTGCTTAAAACAAGTAGAGTATGAAGTTCTCAAGGACCTTCAATAATATGTACTTAATTTTTATGACCTATAACTCAAACTTCTTTCAAGGAAACAATTGTATTGCCCTAAACGTCAGCAAACATCTACTATACATCCTTGGAGTGTTGAGAGAAGGACCTGGGCAGCACGCTGTGTGGGGACAGTGTGTGTAGCCTGGAGGTGGGTGAGCCATGAGCAGAGCTAATCAGCAGAAGCAGGCACCAGACTAGGCCCAGAGAAAGGAAGGGCTCTGTTCCCTTGATTCCCTAAGACATCCAAACAATTTTACCTTACTATTGCATTTAACTTAATTTCTTGAATATGGAACAAAAGATTTGAGTCAAATTTCAAAGGACGTTTTTGAATATAGAAGGTATATTCTCTCATTATACATTCTGAAAACTGAAAATCAAAATTTAGATATTAAAGATTTTCTATAATAACACCAGAATTAACATTACCAAATAAAATATAAAGCCTCAAACACAATTTTTAACTAAAAAGAGAACCAATAAGAAGTGTTTTATATTAGTTAATAAAATAAATTAGGTAACAAAATAAGTTTATAAAGAAAGGTAAGGAATTCTAGTTTTCTAGATAACTATAAAATACTGAGCCCTCATCCAGAAAAGTAAAATGTTGAAGTTATGATATGGAATAAAAGGTCTTACTAATTAACAGATAAAATATCATCTTCTATTGGTAATAAATTTAAAACAAGCATTGTAAATCTAAAACATAGTTGATAGTAATTTAAGGATTGGATGAAAAGGAAACAGTCAATCCTGTAAGGATTAGCCCTGATAATATAGTGGTTCATTTTAATATTTCCTGATAAAGGAAATGAATGAGTCAAAAGAATAGAAATTTCTGGTTGATGAGAGAGCAAGACTGAATGTGCTCCAACCAGCAAAAACAGAAAAAAAAGCAAGAGGACAATAATAAGAGTCCCTCTGATGATTCAAGTAACGATTAACAAATACCTCAAGATTCCCAAGCCTGCTGAGCAATAGGTTGTCAAGAATGGATGAAGGGAGGAAATTCTGCCACCTCCACAAACCAAAACAATTTTGTTTTGTTTTGTTTTGTTTTGTTTTGTTTTGGGTTCTTTTTTTTTTTTTTGCAGTATAACTTAGATTTAATAGTAGTACATATGTTTTCCTTTTTTCCCCCCCATTATCCTCCCCCCAGCCTCCCCTACCCCCCAGCACATGTCCCACCTGCCCTCCTCCCTCGCCCCAGTGTCTTTCATTCATTGGTTATGCTCACATGCATGCATACAAGTCCTTCCGTTGATCTCCCCCAGCACCTGCCCCCCATCCTCCCCAGCCTTCCCCCTGTAGCTTGACAGCCTGTTCAATGCCTCCCTGCCTCTATATCAATCACTCTCCCCTGTTTCTTTTCTTCAAAAATTGAGTCCCAGTTTCAATGTCAAATAGTTCTTTATGTGTACATGTCAGCAATGGTATCCAGATGGTGGAAACATGGTGGCAATGCAAGTTCCATCCTCTCTGATTTGGTCCTGGGCCGCCTGCAGCAACCCACAGCTGCCCACTGCTAGCATGGAAAGGTGTCGTCAGTGTCCCCCATCTCTGGACCATCTTCGTGGCTGGAACAGACCTATCAGATCCTCACTGTCACAGGAACCCACATGGTCTTAGAGTTGTTCTCTGAAAACACACAAACACATTCTTAACCAAAAGTTAACAAAGGAATCCTCTCTGCAAATTAGACTTGGGATTCTTTTTATTTTTGCCCAAATGATTTTCCTTTGGCTTATTTTGACATCATGTGTGATTTTCATGAGTGTCCTGCTGTTGGCATTACAAACGGAAGTTACTTTTCTGGAGTAAGAATTTTCTAGATGTATTTTACTTACAGGATATTTTTCCTTAAATGATATTACCTCACTATCACCCCCCTTTTTTTTTATTAATGGAGGTTGGGGAAATTTTAGATGGCAGTCTTGGTAATTTTAAATTTTAATTTTTGCACACAAATATGACTGCTTTAGATTCTTTGGATGTCACGCAGTTTTACAGTGAGATGAACTACTAATAGATATTTTAGTTAATGTTTTAGGAACAGCTTTTTGTCCAATACACCTAAATTTTCTTGAGTATTCACTTATTTCACTTAGCCAATTTAAATTAATCTGAAAACTTGATTACTATTTTCCTGTCAATTTTAATACTTAAGCCAAAATCTTAATTTACCCTGTAAATATTAGTGGAAAGGATTATTTGCATTCTTGAGTAGGCCCTGAGCATTCCTGGTACTAGACTGAATTTAGATATAAAGCAGCTGTTGCTGGCCAAGTCTCTTTCTGCAATCTGGGTCCAGATCTGAGCTGTGCATGGGAGGCGAAGCAGCGTGGGGGCAGAAGACCTCCCTCAGAAAGGGTGAGAGTTCAGGCTCCTGCAAGGTTAGTGGGCGAGGGTCTGTGCCCCACCTCTTTTAGTTCTCTCCTGTTAGCCTCTCTGCGACTGTGCCTATCTTAGATTGTTCCTTCCCTGAGGAATTTTACCTGTCTCTGGCTAACCAGCCATCCTTCGGGGCCAAGCAGGGTGATGTGAGATTCAGTTCTGTCTCCTTTGTAGTCTATGCCCTTGTCACCTCCACGCCCAGCACCTGCCTTGGGATCCTCTCACCTGCTGGTGGGGTCCTGGTACTGATGACATATCTTGGGGGACCCAGGTTTCCTCTCCAGAGTGGGCCCAGCTCACACCATTGGGTGAGAGACAGATCCATGGTGCCAGCCGCCCAGAGGTTTCAACCACAAACCAAAACAATTCTAAGGCCCTCTCTTTCCAAGGGTATGGGGTAGGCCAAACTTGCATCATAGAAAATGGTTTGACATGATCCCTGTATGAATACCATCTAACCTGTTGAACCTAGAAGGTTTGAAAGAAAAGCTCCTTTTCTTCCTCTAAATCTTAAACTCTCACCTTCGGAGCGTGGTCACCTGTGTTTTTTCACTTGCTTATCACGCTACTGAATGCCTGCTTTATAGGCATCAGATTTACCTGTGTAGAGTCCATGCTTTTCTCTTCCCACTCAGGTTCAGTATGGAACACACCGTACATGTTCAGTAAACACCAAGAGACAACTTATTAAATGATCTGAATATTTTCAATAATTATTTCCTTCTACTTCAGGAAGTCATTCAAAGGCATTTTTTGTCAATTACATCTCAATTACAAAAAAACAAATATTCTTCCCTCGTTTAGCTTACACTCTAGTGAGGGGAGACTGACAATAAAATAATAAGCATTAGTGAGCTAAAATAAAGACATTTGTTTGCTCTGGGTCACGCTTAGAGATGTCCACTCACCCCTTCACCTTTCTGGGCCTTGATTCCTTATCTACTGAAGGAATTTTGACCAGAGACTTCTAACTCTGCCTTTCACCTCCAGCATTTTGGAACTGCCTGTATTTAAGTAAGCAATGGCATTTACCCCAAGACATATTTCTTCAGCTCCCTAATTCCAGACAGAAGCGAGACAGGAGGAGTGAGGTCTGGATGTACAGCAAGCCTGAGAAATTGAACATCGAAGAATGAGGATGAAGCCTAGTCTGTATCTGCTTCCCTGCTTTTTCTTCTTGCTTTGCTCTTCTCTCTGAACTGGCATTTTCACATTCGATTTTCTCCCAGTCCTGCTCCTTCCTATCCTTTGATTTGTAGCTCCAATAGAGGCCTGGAACAGGCCAAGGAAAGGTTTATTGAAAGAGAAATGTACAATAAGCAATGTTTGTCTTCTGGGCCTGGCAAATGATCCACCCAGACCTCCTGACAAAGTGTCTAAGGAAGTAGTCCTACCAGTTCACTTTAGCTGTCACTGTCCATGACCATTTCCAAAGGTCTGTCATTAAAGGCACTGGAAACTCTCAACAATCTTGCCCCTCGCTCCTACTTTGACTGAATAACCTGTGTCACTTGCTGTGAACAGGGGAAAGGGGGTGGGGATCAAAACTCAGGCCAATCTTCTGTTATTATTACTCTGGTTAAAAGAAATTGGTGAAATATTGCTTAAATGAAAGGCTTGTGTTACTCCTGGAATTCACCATCACTCCTATCTTTCATTGTCAAAACATCTATTAAAGGTTAATTAATCAAGAATTAGATACTAAGGGTTAACTAGAAATATTCCAGATTAGCTTTGTGGCTCACACATTCATGAAATCTAAGGTTTGAAAATGATGAGACTATAGGTGATGCTAGAAGTGATACTATTTTAAAAATCATTGAGTCAGTGTTGAACAATACTATGATGACATTCCAATGAGTTCCAATGAAATCATTCCCAGAGGCCATTAATTGATCCCAATAGACACTGATCAACCTCTTAAAGTAGAAGACTGTACTGAAATGGAGATAAGACATTGCTAATTACATAGCTATTTTCTGCAAGGTGAGGTCTTTGGAATTTGACCTCCTAATTTTGATTCCTTCTCTGCCATCTCTACCAAAAAGTTGTAGGAATTACACCTTTATTATACATTGTAAATTGGCTGTAGGTTCATACTTGAGACATTTTGTCATTTTTCTCTGGCATTGATATATATTTGGTGTTTTGTTTTGTGAATATTCAATAAAATGATATCTAAAGACAAGGGAATGTCAGCACAACAGATAAGTTTGTTTCTAAGAGATATCAGATGTTCTATAATTATGATAATTTCCTTTCAAAATAGAATGCAAAATTGCCTGTAAAGACTGTTAAAGCCATATGTCATTTTTAAATGTCAATCTGCTATGCAATCTCACTCCATCTAGTAAAACTGTATCTCTAAAAGGAAAGAATTTTAAGGTTTGCTGTGACAGGAAAACAGAGGACCAAAACTATTCTGAGAACTCCAGAGCCTTCTTCACAAAACTAATCAAATCATATTGAGTGCTTAATTCTTTACAATGTACCTTTAGACTAAAGAACTGTCTATTGAAGGGGTTTGCCTTGTTTTTACCAATTTGTATTAGATTTTGATGCATGGGCTTCTGTTTATTTTAATAAAATCATGCTACCCGTTTAAGAAGTATTTGCCATGAAATAAGTATTTTATCATGCTTTTGTTTTTTAAAATCTTAAAGGTCTATTCCATGATTCCCATTATTCTTACTCTTGGAATAAATTACTACAATTAGACCACATACGGAGAAAAGTTAACCCCTGATTACAAAAGGAATCCATCCAAGAGGTCAAGTATTAATCAATGTTACCTCTTCACAATCCCATTTCCCTTGTTAGATTGTGTGTTCCCATCAGGCCATGTTAAAACAGCATTTTCATCAGTCACTCCTTTACTATTTGTTTTCTACTAAAATTAGGATCCCCTATGGTTACTGTGAATGGCTATCCTTACACCCATCTCTAGTGTCCCTTTGATGGCTTTATCTGCTGTTACAATTTGTCATTGTCAAGCCATCATGCCTTTGGCTTCAGTCTTATTTTTCCTGCAGGTGTCAAAAATGCAAAACCACAATATACCAAACACAAGATGACAGGATCCATTTGCACTGGTTTTGAAATGCCAGAAAGTAACTTTATTTAAAATATTACAACCTTCTCTCCCAACTAGTTTGCATGAGTTCCAGGGTGGTCTGAAGAGTTGATTCAAAAAATAAATGCCACTACAGCAACTTATAATTCCTAAAGCCAAACAACCAGATGTGTCAATAATCTGTGTAAATTAGAAACAGATGTAAACCCTTGTTGAAGAATAAATATAATAGAATTATTTCCTTTTGCCTCCTCATGCTTTCACACACTTGAATTTATTTCTTCCACATTTTTTAAAGTTGGTTCATTTGGTTCATATTTTAAAACAAAAGCATTTCTATTGTTTACATGGGGAGTGTAGCTATGTACAAAGTTCCCTAGAAAAAGAAAAGAACGGTCAATTTTGTACCTTGTTTCATGCCCAGCGGAGGGAATCCAAGCACAGAGGCTTTCTGGAGCCATGGGATCCACAATCCAGCCCAGAAGTATATTCTAGTTTACTATCACCACAGAAAGCAATTGCCATCATGGAACCCACTCTTTATTCCCAGAAGGTTACTCCAGTTAGAGGACAAAGTAAACGTTTCAAATGGGTTAGAACTACATTACCGGCAACTTCTACTTACCTTCATTTGATATAATGATAGGATGTTGTCAAAGTTAAGAAAAGTTTTTTGTTATTTTAAATTTGTTTTTTAGATGAATGCCCTGCTTAAATTCCATTAGTGTATGCTGAGTGGGGGTGAAGGACACGTGGAGTTTTGTGATGGTTATTGGTGGACAGAGGGTTGCAAGATAAATATAAGAGGTTTGTATTTCTTTAGAGTATAAATATCACAACCAACCTCACAAAGTTGTTTAATACACCATTGACATCAGTTAGAAAAGTTCTAGTGATCAAAGAGTTCCCTTCTGAAACCCCTGGGACCATTCTGTTTCTATCATATGGCATCCAGGGAGACAAATTCAGCTGCTTATAAGTTCTCTGAAAAATAAGTTTAAACAAAATGAGCCAGTTCCACATTCACCTCCTCAGTCTCAAACACCATTCAAAATAATAATTATTATTATTAAAATTACTGCAACTTTCTTTTTTTACTGATTTCAGAGAGGAAAGGAAAGGGAGAAAAGATAGAAGAATCAGTGACAGAGAAACATCACCAATTGGCTGCATGCACAACTCCCTGCTGGGGATTGAGCCCAAAACCAGGAATGTGCCCTGACTGGGAATCAAATTGTGATCTCCTTGTTCATAGGTCAACACTCAACCACTGAGCCACACTGACCATGCTTATAGTAACCTTCTTAAAGAAAAGACAGCCCTATAGAAGTATGTGATTAGTCAGTATCAATATACAATTCTTGCATAATCTTCAAATTTCCTGTAATTGTTTGCCCTAGTTACTCAGTCATATCTGGACATAATGCAGTCTATACTAATAAAAGGTAATATGCTAATTAGACTGGGAGATCTTCCGGATGTCCTTCTGGACAAAGCCATAGTGGTGGGGCTGAGGCAGAGGTGGTTAGGGGTGATCAGGCCAGGAGGAGAGGGCAGTTGGGTGCAAGCAGGCTGGCAAGGGGGGTTAGGGGTGAGCAGGCAAGCAGGCAGGTGAGTGGTTAGGAGCCAGTGGTTCCAGATTGTGAGAGGGATGTCCAACTGCCGGTTTACACCCGATCCCACCCATAGGGATCAGGAGTAAACCAGCAGTCAGATACTCCCTGAGGGATCCCAGATTGGAGAGGGTACAGGCTGGGCTGAGGGACACCCCTCCCCCCACCCCATGCACAAATTTTATGCACTGGGCCACTATTGATTGATTATAATATTGATTGTTTAATGTCCAGGGCTAACTGTATTAAATAAAAAGGCAACATTTGCATTCTGAAAAAAACTTGACCCTAGCTAAAATAATAAACCAGCATGGTTTGCCTTCAATGCTGTTAATCTATTGCTTTCCCTCCCATTTCACTATATCAAAGACAACTAGGTTCCCCGGCCGGCACAGCTCAGTGATTGAATGTTGTCCTATGCACCAGATCATGGTTTGATTCCTGGTCAGGGCACATGCCTGGGTTGCGGGCTCCATCCCCACTGTATGACATACAGGAGGCAGCCGATCAATGATTCTCTCTCATCATTGATGTTTCTCTTTTCTCTCCCTCTTTCTTCCTATCTGAAATCAATAAAAATATATATTTAAAAACACACACACACACACTAGATTCTACCCAATGACCATTCTCCCCTATTTCCTTATCAGCAGAAATATTATGGGAGGGAGATGGGTGCCCAGTTCAGAAAACTACCTTTCTTAGGCCCTTTGCAGATAGACATGTTATTAAGTAGAGCTTCAAGGAAAACTCTTTAAAGAAGACTGTCTTGGGTAGCAGATCCCCAGGTCCTCTCTGCTCATTCTCTTTCTTTCTTTTTCTTTTTCTTTTCTTTTCTTTTCTTGTTTTTTTTTTGTTTGTTTGTTTGTTTGTTTTGTTTTGTTTTTTGTCTACCTGACAAAAAACATTTGGAACAATCACATGGATGTGACTGCTGGAGCTCTAACAGATATTATTTTGTAAGTTCGAGGATGAGAGTAGATAGCCTGCCAGACCTGCTGAGCTACTCCTGGATTTGTGATGAAAGGAAATAAAGGTAAATGTCCTCATCTTATGGAAGACACCATTTCACAGTCCTCATTAGCGGATGCAGAACGTAGTTTTTTACATATTCTCTGAGAAGTTCCCACCGCAACTCCTGCCTGGGTTTCACCTTCCTAGGTACTCACCAAAGAGTCTATCACCCACTTCTACCTCTCATAAATTATTATATTTTATCTCCATGTCTCAGGTCTTATCTCCACCAAATTCTTCTTTAGTGAAAAAAAAAAGAAAGAAGGAAAGAAAGAAAGAAAGAAAGAAAGAAAGAAAGAAAGAAAGAAAGAAAGAAAGAAAGAAGGAAGGGAGGGAGGGAGGGAGGGAGGGAGGGAGGGAGGGAGGGAGGGAGGGAGGGAGGGAAGGAAGGAAGGAAGGAAAGAAGAAAGGAAGGAAGGAGGGAAGGAAGGAAGGAAGGAAAGAAGAAAGGAAGGAAGGAAGGAAGGAAGGAAGGAAGGAAGGAAGGAAGGAAGGAAGGAAGGAAGGAAGGAAGAAACAAACAAAGAAAGGAAGGAAGGAAGGAAGGAAGGAAGGAAGGAAGGAAGGAAGAAGGAAGAAAGAAAGAAAGAAAGAAAGAAGAAAGAAAGAAAGAAGAAAGAAAGAAAGAAGAAAGAAAGAATTGTTTCCATTCTCTCAAAAATGACTTTGGTGCTTGCACTATTTTGTATTTTAGTTGGAATGTATTTATAAGCCACCTCCTTTTCAAAAGATTTACATAAGGCAGTTTATCACATAGATAATCCCGTTACTTAATATGGTTGTTGAACTGATAGAAGAAGTCATGCTAGAAAATAAATAAAAAGTAAAAATATAGAGACAGTTGTTTTATGCCAATGATAGCTAAAGAGATATAAATAGAATGTTTCCTATCCAAGCACCCTTCTAAAAACAAAGAAGTAATATTTTAGAGTTAAAAAAAAAAACATCTGGTGAGAATGATTTAACTAGAGTGGGATTAAATAAGCATAGCAAATTAAAGAAATTATTGATTTCTTCAGAGGCCAAAATGCAGCAAATTAAAAGTTTAGAATTATTCTTCAAAACATGTCTTTCTTCTTTCAAAAACCCATTCCTTGCTGAAGTGGCTTCTTCATTGGCTCTGTTTATTGTCATTACACTCTCAACAAGTTAGATGAAAGGCACTTACAAACATGTGCAATTGTGTGGGCTAAGCCACAGCTGCTCATCAGCAGTCCATACTGACCCCATCTGGAAGGCTGGCTACTGGAGCAGTCCTCTTTTCCAAACTCTTCTCCTGTTTTCTTTTCAGGGACCATTAATACATACCTTCTGCACCTGATCCTGCTGAGAGGCCATGGAGATGCTGGTTTTATTCAACCCTCCTCCTCAGAGCTGTTCTCCATTGATCCCCCTGGCCTGATTAAAGCTTAAACCAAATTGAGGACTGGACTCCAAATGTTTCTTTGGATTTCCCTTGTAACTCTGTAACTGGGTCTCTGCCTTTAACAACGTGTATGTTCATTCTCTGCTTCCCCCATTGGGAAATAAGAATTCAGGGAGAAATGGGAGGAAAGAATTGTAGGATAAAAGAAGGAAAAATACTGTGCCTAAAATGACAAATTTGTTACTATTGGGTTAGAAGGACTGCATCCAAAATATTGTGACTCAGTGTGCTGAATGGCACTGCCCTCTTACTAATAAATAAAGGCAATTGGCCAAATACACACTGCCCACAGGTAAGGAATTTATTCCCAGGAATACAGATATCATGAACTTAACATGCAAATCCACAGACTTGATTTTGATTTTGCACACTTGTATGGGAATGTTCTCAAGGAGATTTCTTTCCATCCTGCTCAACCTCTCAGCTGTTATTTCACAAGACATATGAGGAAATGCAATACACTCAGGAAGTCTGGGCAATTCTGATCTTCCACTCTCTCAATAGTGCACCTTTCGTTTCTCTTATAGAACATTTGCCAAAACAGGTGAACTTTAGTGCTTTGAGACATGTTAATATATCAAAATAAGCATTCAAGATAATAATCAATGTTTTATTTCCATTCTAACTTAAATGATTTTATCACAAATTTATGAATCATGTACCATACACAGCATATCCACATTTGCCATATAATAGAGTTTTATACTGATGACTCTCAGATCTCAATCTCCTTCCAAATCACTCTCTCCTAAGATTCATGTGTACCAAATGGTAACATAGCACAATGATAAAAGTGAACAATTTCTGGAGCCAAACTGCTTAGTTGAATCTCAGCTAATAATCTTCACTAATAATGTGACTTTGCACAAATTGCCTAATTTCTCTGCCTCAGTTTCTTTATCTACTAAATGGGAATAATACCATATTTTATCAGCTCTAGGAAGGACAATTTTAACATCTTCTATATCAGGATGTGTTTTACAATTGATAAATTTATTGAATTTGATGAAATTAACTAGCTTAGCTATCATAGTGGTTGTGAGGATTAAATCAGCTACAATATACAATTTATATTTAGCACATACTGAGTTTTCAATAAATGCTGACCAATAGATTAACAGATTTATCCTTTTCAGTTTTTAAGTATCTCAAACACATTCCCTTCAAATATCCTTTTCCCCTTATATTTCAATAACACAAGTCAGAAATATGAAAATTATCACTGATTCTTCATAACTCTCTGCATCCAATCACTTAAGTTCTCTTAATGTTACAGTGTAAATATCCCTTACCTTTCCTCTTCTTGCCACGCCTCTGCCACTCCAGTCATCTCTTGCACCTGGACAAAGACAGTCTCAATCAAAACTCTGCTTTGCCTTTAGAGTCATCTTCTAACATGAAAATCAGATCACAGCCCTCTCTGTTTTCAGTTTTTCAGTGGCTCCCCACCACCTATGGGATGAAGTCCAAACTCCTTGATATGGCTCTGGAGTCCTGAGTTATGAGGCTGGCTTCTAGATTTTGATCAATCTAAACTGCCACAATCCCTCCCTCACCTAAGGTCCACTATCACAGGTCACCTGCCACTCCCTGACCTTTCTACTAATTAATGTCTCTGGACTCTTCCCTTTGCTGGAACAGTCTGCCCATTTTGATTTACTTATCCTTATCCTTGGAGACTCAGAAGGCTGTGATAATCTTTCTCCTGTCTCCCCTTTCTCTTAGATACTTATAAATACCCTTCTTTGTGGCCCCATAACACCTTGTTTATTTTCTCTTTATTCATCTATTTATCTCCCCCTGTTGACAGAAAATGGTTTATGACATATCCCTTTAGCCCTAATACTTAGCCTTTTCCTGTCATATAGTAGTTAATCAATAATGATTGTTAACTGAATGGAGGGATAAATGTAACAACTTACAAGACATTGTATCTGACAATATATTGGGGGGAAATCAAGAGAGAGAATGATATAAAAAAGATCTAATTAAATCTTCCTCACTAGTTGCAAAGATCACCTCCTTTCCCAAAATATGCCTTCTTCTCATTTTCTTTTCCTAGAAAAAGCCATCTCTGGTAAACAATGTTCTCATGCCCTCAGGCCAGAGTACTAATGCTCCTTTTTCAAATACTGACACCAGTCCTCGGTATGGTCACCTGATAAATGAACATTTCTTTTATTTCTATTGCAAGATAGCATCCTTTAATGCATTGCCGTGTTTTGTTTTGTTTTTCTGTCAAAGAACAATTTATTTTTTTTATTTTTTTAATCTTTATTGTTCAGTTTATTAATTACATTGTTTCCCCTTTTTATCCCCCTATAGCTTCCCTCCACCCTGTACCTATCCCACCCTCTACCCTCACCTCCCCCTCCTCACTGTCCTCTCCCATTGTTGCTAGATTTTTGTCCAGTCTCTTGCTGCACTTCCCACAACCCCTTTCTCCCCAAGAATTGTCAGTCCATTCCCTCTCTAAGTCCATGTCTCTGTTATATTCACCAGTCTATCCTGTTCAACAGCCTATCAATTCACTTGATTTTTATGTTCATTTGTTGATAGATGTGTATTTGTTGTTCATAATTTATATTTTTACCTTTTTCTCCTTCCTCTTCTTAAAGAATATCTTTCAGCATTTCATATAATATTGGTTTGGTGGTGATGAACTCCTTTAGCTTTTTCTTATTTGCGAAGCACTTTATCTGATCTTCAATTCTGAATGATAGTTTTGCTGGATAAAGTAATCTTGGTTGTAGATTCTTGCTATATTCATCACTTTGAATATTTCTTGCCACTCCCATCTGGCCTGCATCGTTTCTGTTGAGAAATTCACTGACAATCATATGGGTGCTCCCTTATAGGTAACTAACTGTTTTTCTCTTGCTGCTTTTAATATTCTCTCTTTATCTCTTGCTCTTGGCATTTTAATTGTGATGTGTCTTGGTGTGGTTCTCTTTAGATTTCTATATTTTAGGGTTCTGTGTACTTCTTGGGCTTTTAAGTCAGTATCTTTCACCAGGTGGGAGAAGTTTTCAGTCACTATTTCTTCAAGTAGGTTTTCATTAACTTGCTCTCTCTCTTTTTCTGGCACCCCCATAATTCGGATGTTGGCATGCTTGAGGTTGTCCCAGAGGCCCCTCACACTATCTTCAATTATCTGGATTCTTTTTGTTTCTTGCTTTTCCAACCGAGTGGATTTTGCTTCTTTGTATTTCAAATCTTTGACTTGGTTCTTGTGGCCCTCTGGACTGCTTTTAGGACTTTGTGTAATATTTTTTATTTCAGTCAGTGTATGCTTGATTTCTAGTTGTCCTTTTTCATATCCTTGAGGGTCTCGTTCACATCCTTGTAGGTCTTGTTCATTTCCTTGTAGGTCTCATTCATTTTTTCATAGGTCTTGTTCATTTCCTCATAGTTCTCATCAAGTTCATCGGCCTTTTCTAGGAGTCTCTTGAAAAGCCTTATAACTGTGATTTTGAACTCTATGTCTAATCGTCTTTTTTCCTCCATTTCTTTCACACCTGATTTCTTTCCATGTCTCTGCATGGTGGCTGCTTTCCTGAGTTGGTTGATTAGCTTTATGTGGTAGGTGTCCTCTAAGGGACAGTGGCTCAGCCTCCCCAGTTACCTGAGGTGGATACTCTTACTGCAAACCTTTATGGGTTGTATAGTATTTTTGAATTTAAGCCCAGCTTGTTGTTGTTAGCCCTAGGAGGGTTTGACCTCCAGGCCAATTGGCTGTGCAGGAAAACTGTGTTCAGGTTGGATGGGTGGAGTCTCTGAGCTGAGCAGGCAACATCAGCTACACCCTATGCAGCGCGCGGGTCTCTGTGTTGGTTAGTAATGGCTGCAGGCACCTCCAAGAGAAAGCCGCTGCTGGCCTCCACCCGTTGCCAGACAACTCTACCTCTCCCCAAATGAGTCTGCACACCCAAAGTCTCACCCAGGGTTGTAAAACAAAACAGTCCGGTGGTCTCTCGAGCCAGGGAGCAAGTCTGTGCTGTAGCGCACTTTATGCACAAAAACTGCTGCTCCAAGCTACGCTCACTCTCCTCAGACTCAGAGATCTCTGCCACGCCTGGCTTTTAGTGTGTGCACTCTCCTCAAACTCGGAGGCCTCTGCTGCACCCGGCTTTTAGGGTGCGTGCCCCGGACCTCAGACCTCGCCTGGCACTGGGGAATCTGTGCAGTGGGACATCTCCGCCCTCCCCATTGGAGAGGGTTGGAGCCAGCCGGGGTTGCTGCTGCCAGCCCTACAGCTCGTGCATGTCCCACGGCTCCAAACCTCTGGCTCCACGCGTATCTTCAAGGCTGTGCTCCACCGCTCTTCTGAGTCTCAGTGTCCCACCTTTACTTTTATTTGTGGGATTTTCACTCAGCCAGCTTTCCAGTGATTCTGGATGATGTTTGTTTTGTTGTTATGTTGTAGTTTTGGAATTGTTGCACGGGGCAGCACAATAGGTGTTTACCTATGCCGCCATCTTGGTTCCTCGCACTGCCATGTTTTTAACTGAAAAGGTGACAAACTATCAAAGTACTTTTAGGAATAAAAATTGCATGTGGCAATAATAAAAAGATGAAAAATGTGGACAAACACCAAAATCCAGTGCATTCTCTGATTTAGATTGCTTCTTAAATGCCTGACACTTACTGGGAAAGGCCCATTGCACAAGCACTTCCACAGACTCTGAACACAATGTCAACCCCACCCAGACCCCGTATATGCTCACCAGTGAAATCCTGGCTTAATATGACAAAAACAGTGTGCCAGGAAAGTTTATTTGTTAGTTACACTTAGGGATTGTTTTGTGTTATGGAAATAATGCAAAGTATAATACAAGTCACCTCTTAACCCAGTTTTCACCATGATTGAAATAATTAAAAGGCTGGTCCAGGAATGTACCACCAACACACTGGCTAAAGTCTCCTCATCAAAGGCTAGTTTAGCACTTATTGGCCAAAGGCCACTAAAGAAAGTGCCAAGAGGTTCAAATTACTGGCACTTTCCTAGCATAGGCCATATGTAGCAGTACAAAATTATGACAGGAAATCATATCCAGCCTTTAAAAAGTGGCAAGTGCATAATATACCCTAGCTGGTTTAAAGGAGTGAAAAATAAAAGAAGATTACAATTAACATGTCTTGCCAACTGGGTCTTATCAGACTTTCACTATATATATACTAGTATACAGGGTGGGGCAAAAGTAAGTTTACACTTGTGAACACGTGAAACACAGAAATTATTCTTGTATATTATATATTAACTATTGTGTTATTTTCCACATAAACAACTGTAAATATATTTTTGCCTCACCCTGTATTCTTTTAATGAAAATAGGACAATGATTGGTAGAGAGGGGAAGTAGTTGTACATTGATTTTTAAGAAAAGAAAAGTAGATATTTAAATCCATATAGTAACCATCTGAAATGTAATAATATTCTACAGTAACTGCCAATGATTCCTTTTCAAAGTATGTTTTATCTCAGGGCCCACACCAGGGGGGAGATAATTAAATGAGAGCCTCCCTATGGTATCGTCTTCTAGATTTAGGCCTCAGAACCACATTATCAGCAAAGCAATGCTGTAACCAAGTCCCTCTGGCAGATTCAGCACCAAGTATCCCCACTCCTTGGAAAGAATCCAAGACAGAACCATGTCCTAGAAAATCCATTCTGCAGCAAATTGTATCATATTTTATTATACTTTAGGTTTTACTGATTATATTAGAGAAGCAAGATTTCATTTTTACTCAATTCAATGTTTATCAAGGGAAGAAAAGAAAAGATTTCCCCTAAAAAGATGTTGAACCAGATTCTTTTAACCACTATGTTACTCCCTGGAACATTACCAAGGCTCACCAATGTTTCCCATTCTCTTCCCATCCCTAGGCATATAGCAGAAAGACTCCTGGTGAAATTGAAGATGACCATTTGACTTACTTGGCCCAATGAAGTGTGAAGTGAAAGTGATATACATCACTTCTGAGCAGAAGGATCCACTGCTCAGCCACATTGATCGCAGGCACAAATAGTGAGATGCAGGAACCTCAAGATCAAATGTATGGCAAGTCACCCGAACCTTAAGTGAATCTGATGTGACAAGGAAATTTTTAATTTTGTATTGTTTGTCACCGTAGCATAACCTAAACTCTGTGGATAATATAACTCTGGATCTTGGAAAGCAAAATTTTCTTTTGTAGTCTGTCTGCTAGGCATCAATAAAATGCTAAAGCTTTCAAAATTATTCAGCTCCCAAAGAGAACCTTGTATTTGTTTCATCTAATAAAATCAGATTCCAGTGTTTCCATTAAAATTGGGTTGCTAGATTATATCAAAATCCCTTGCCATAGATCATAATCTGCACTCTAGTTAAGGTTCTGTGTTTTATAATGAAAAAATTGACCCCTTGCCTAGAGTGATTGCAATTATGAAGCAAGTTTAAGGTTGTAATTAACTTAAATCAGAGTATTTCCTCAACATTATCAATTTGGCCTTTGAATCATAAAAACCCAAACTGAAAGCATTTATGCAAAAATGCCTGGAGCTAATTACTTAAGAAATTATTTCATATCCATCATAATATTCTAAGAATATGAAGAAAATATTTGGGGTTAATATTTTATGTGCTTCTATGGGCCTAAATAAAATTAAATAATCTGAAAATAGTTGTAACAGATAATTAAATTTTAGGCTTCTGGATTTTTTTTTCAGAAAATTCCTCTTTATTTTGACAATTCTGAAAATAAGCAGATGATGAGGTGAATCCATCTTCAGTGTTGTACAAAAGCTACACAAACAGAATTTAGTTTGATTCATATAAACAGTATTGATTGAGCATTGTCTCTGTGTTCAATTGTGCATGCTCTGGAAATACAGTCATGATAGAGATGTGGTCCCTGGCCTCCTCAAACTTATAATCTAGCAGTCTCTGCTTCTGAGTGTATATATTGATATTTTCTCTCCAGGTTTTGAGTAGTGAAAATGACATTGCCAAATCTTAATAGTAGAACATAATTTATCTGAACAATTTAATTATCTTAAACACAGTTGAAAATCAGGAAGGCACTAATAAGATTCTTTGAGAATTCAAACTTGTTTCACACACAAAAAATAGCTAAAAGTTGCAGAGTATTTATGCTGTGCTGAATGCTTTATATCAAATACTTTATCATAAAATCCCCTGATGGGATATAGCATGGTCCCCATTTTATAGATTAGGAATAAAACTCAAAGAATTTATAAACTTGCGTGGGATGCAACTAACAGAACCAGAATTTGAGTTCAGACCTGTCCAACTCCAGAGCTCAGTATCTAAACCACTACCTCACACAATGTTTTACATTACAGTATGGGCACTAACACTCTTGGGCTCCACTTGCAGAGGACTCCCTGGGTCTTCGTTACAGTTACCATTGCTACATAGCAAACCATTCCAGAGTCTGTGTTTCTCAAATTTGGAAAGGGCACAACAGGAACTCTTTGTCTCTGTTCCATGCTATCTGAACCCTCAGTTGGGAAGAAGCTGGATTCAGGAGAAAGATTCAGCAGATAAAGGCTGGGATCATCTGGAGGTGTCTTCCCCCTTGTGTTTGGGAATCATGCTTATTCGCTAGGATCTTATGTGGAGCTGATGGCTGTACCACCTCACTATGTGTCTTGGGCTTTCATGTAGCATGGAAGTCAGATCACTTCCATGATGGCTTAGGACTCCAAAAATAAGTGACAAAACAGGACTTTCATTGCTTTGTCTGACTCAGCCTCAGAGACATATCATGTCGCTTCTGCCATATTCATCATAAACCTGCCCCGATGTAGACCCCCATCTCTCAAAAGAGGTCAAGGTCACAGTATAGAAAGGGATGTAGTATGGAAGATTGTTGGGGAGGCAATCTGCCACAAGCCCTCACCTGAAGTGTAATTGCTCCTGTGTCCCATCCAACCACTTTGGGAATATCCCATACATAGCCTAGCAGAGAGAATGGAATGAGCATTGTGTAAACATTGTCCAGCTTCAGTAATGACCAATAATTTGTTGATTCAAACAATAAATGTCAAGCATAGTTAATAGGGCAGAATTAAAAATAGGAATGTCCTCCTGTGACACCATAATACCCTTACATGATATTATTCTACAATGTCATCATAATTTTTAATATTTGACAACAGCATATTATACAATTATCCCAAATAAACTTACAAACTAATTCTTTGAATGTTGGGCAGCAATTTAAAAAAGGATAGGAAAGGAATTAATCCTTCAGAAGATTTAAGGCACTGGGAAGGCATCCGAGCATTCTATATTGGCCCCTCTTGCCCTTTTTTGCCCAGAGGGACCCTCTTCTTACAATCCAAATACACACAGCTGTTGCCTGAGCTCTCAGTTCAAGCTGTGGATGAAGCCGCTGGGTCGCTGGCACCAGGGATCTGTCTCTCACTCAATGGTGTGATCTGGGCCCTCTCTGGAGAAGAAACCTGGGTCCCCCGAGATATGTGATCAGTACCGGGACCCCACCAGCAGGTGAGGGGACCCCAAGGCAGGTGCTGGATGTGGAGGCTATGGGGGCATAGACTACAAAGGAGACAGAACTGAACCTCACATCACCCTGTTTGACCCCAGAGGATGGCTGGTTAGCCAGAGACGGGTAAGATTCCTCAGGGAAGGAACAACCTAAGACAGGCACAGTCGCAGAGAGGCCAACAGGAGAGAACTAAAAGGTCAACAGAGGTTGGGCACAGATCCTCACCCACTAACTTTGTAGGGGCCTGAACTCTCACCCCTTCTGAGGGAGGTCTCCTGCCCCCATGGCTGCTTCGCCTCCCATGCATGACTTTCCTTACATGACTCAGAACAGTTGGACATTGAAACTGAGACTCAAATATTTTTTGTTCTTATACATTTATTTCTAGTATGCAGAGGCAAGATATTTTTGAAGAAAAGAAACAGGGGAGAGTGATTGATATAGAGGCAGGGAGGCATTGAACAGGCTATCAAGCTACAGGGGGAAAGCTGGGGAGGGGGCAGGTGCTGGGGGAGATCAACTGAAAGACTTGTATGCATTCATATGAGCATAACCAATGAATGAAAGACACTGGGTTGGGGAGGGGGGCAGGTGGGGACATGTGCTGAGGGCTGGGAGGGGGCTGTGGGGAGGATAATGGGGGGGAAGGAAAACATATGTACTACTATTAAATCTAAGTTATACTGCAAAAAAATTAAAATTAAAATTAAAAAATAAATGAACCAAAAACAAAACAAAACAAAACAAACAAACAAAAAAAAGAATTGGTTATACTGCAAAAAAAAATTTTTTTTAATTATTGAAAAAGAAAAATAGGAATGTCATTTTTACCATAAGACAGAAATGGAATGAGTATGGAGAGAAAATAAGTAAATAAACTTAATAACTACACTCTGCAGGGCATTTAAGTCAGGGCCCACATCTCTACATAGCTCAATAACCCACCGGCATCCTGTATTCTTCCACTGGAAAAAAAATCTAGTTTCCTAATAATGACTCTACTCATTTGAATGAAGATAAACTCTATCTAGTATATTTCACAAAACAAGGCTGCAAAGAGTATAACAGATTTTATAAAGATTTGCATTTGAAAGAAATGCTTTAGGAGGGCAATCACAATTATTTCATGTGGAACAATTCACTTCTCAGTGCTCAATTCTGGATTAGGAAATGGACATAGCAGGAACTCTGTCTCCGCTCACATGGAAAAGATAAAATCTTAGATACTTTTTTTTTAATGAAAAAAAAAATAAAACACCACAGGCTGCATTCTCAAGCTAATGTCCAAATTCCACCCACAATTGCCAAGCTGGCACACACTGCACATTCAAGTAGCGAGGTGCCAATGTATGCGCACATTTGCAGACACGCACCTGTTCTGGATATTTAATTTTGATCCTTATCTTCTAAAACTATTTAAAAAAAAAAAAAAACTATGACTTTGAGTTCCAAAACCAGCAAAAACCAATGGAGTAATTGGAGACAGTTCCAACATCCATATGCTATTCACCATAAGGAAAGCCAGTAGTCATCCCTATTGGATTTTCCCCCAGAAAATTTGCCTGCTTTAAATAATCTATTTAGATGCATATAAAATGTCACTTTCCATTTCTTGATCACATGCCAGCTGACAGCCAAAAAGAGCCAACTGCAGATAAAGAGTCTGGACAGATCATGTGAGGCATTGACACCAAAGTTTACCAAGAAAGGACAATATCATATCATGTGATCATTAACTTACAAAGAGACATTTGGTGGTATTCTTAAGTTTGGCGCTGATCTTTTTTAACCTCTCAATACTGTAAAGAATACATAAAAAGTAGTCTCTTTCCCCATGGTTGCTGTCCATCCACAATTTTAATTTTTCCCCCCGCAACTTTAATTGTTAATTCTCTCAGTGGCTTTCAGAAAATGTTTCTCATTGAGCAATGGAAAATGTGACGTTATTTTATAAAGTCACTGAACAGCATAGGTTCTTGAATAAGCTGCAACATGGAATTCTTTAGACCAGAGATAACTGATTGGAAGTGAAAAAACAAGGACACGGGGCAAAACAAACAAAACAGATTGGTATCTTTGAGTGTTTAAGAAAAGTTCTGTGAACTTTAAAAATTTGTTTCTCTTGCCCTCCACCTCCATCCAAATCTGTAAGCTTCGTTGTTTGTTTGTTTATTATAGATCTCTAATATGAAAGTGTAATTGTTTATTTGGGTGAGTTTCTAGAGTGTGCAGGTGTGAATGGACATGGGCTACTGTGTTGTTGCTGGTAAAAAAAAAAAAAATGAGTAATGGTTAAGTAAGAGAATGGAAGGGGGGCAGAAAGCTTTATGCAAAAGACCCAAGAATTGTAGAAACTAGGCAGCCAGAAAAAATCCTAACATGGTGAAAAGGAAATACAAACAGGGGAAAAAAGAAGAGAGGAAAGTCATTATGAAATCTGTTTATGAGAAAATGTTGTAGTGTTTTCATGCATGTTTCAAGACAAAAACTTTGCTTTATGGAAAAGTTCAGATTTTTTTCTACCCTCAGACAGTTATTGGCATCAAATGGTTGACATATTTTATTAGTTTTGGGAATCAGAAACCTAGCTTCTATGTATGCTTTTAGTTGTTAAATCCATAGCCACACTTTGGCTTCATGAACAGAATGGAACATTACATCTTATTAAAATATAAAGATCTTCTGAAAAGATAGTAAATTTCAAGTATTTTCACTAATGAATAAAAAAAGAGTATTAAAAAAAGACAAGTTGAAAGTTAAAGACGATAGAAGCAAGTCAAAATACATCCTTATTTCCTTATTTCTTTTAAAGATATACTTCATAAGAGAGACTACAAAATGTGCACATATGAAAAGGTCAAAGGTAGAAAGAAAGAAAAAATGTTAACAAATACTAATAAAATTATGACAACAACTAGGGCCATAAAATTAAAATAATACAAAATGGACTTTAAAGCAGAAAGTATTATTAAAGTTAAAGTAAATCTCCATTACAGAATACATTTTTTCAAAACATAATTTAATCAGTATGGTATAATAATTCTATATTTGTATGTACCTAATAAAATAACTGGGCAATTTTCAAAGCAAAAATTAACATATTGCAAAAATAAACTTGTTTATCATCACAGTAAGAGCTTTCAACATAGCTGTCTCATTTATTGACAAATCAAGCAGATGAAAATTTTTAAAGAAATATATTTCAACAACAAAATCAATGTGCTTGAACTAATAGACAATATAGAACTCTGGACCACTCCATTAGAGAATAAGTACTTTTCTGAAACATGACAAATTTACAAACATTGATCAAAAGTTGTTATAAAACTAGTTTCAGCACAATAGTATTTCAGAGAATGAATATATAAAGGCCATTTTCTTGGACCATGATATAATCAAGTTAGACAATAAACACAAAAATAAATGTTAACCCATGCAATTGGAAAGTCAGAATCACACCCTCAAATAATTCATGGGATGCAAAAGAAATCATATTGAAAATTTTTTTAAATACTTTAAATGAAGAATGGAAGTATTGTTAATAAGACCAAATCTCAAGGAGAAATACATAGCGTTAATATACTTTCAATATACAGGAGAAAGGCAAAAAAATAAATGAACTTTAAGAAGTGTTGTACTGCCCTGGATTTACTAAGTGGATAGAGCATTGGCTTGCAGGCTAAAGGGCCCTGGGTTCAATTTTGATCGAGGGCATGTATCTAGCTTGCAAGCTCAGTCCCTGGTCCCAGTTTGGACACATGTGGGAGGCAACCATTTGATGTGTCTCTCTCACATTGATGTTTCTCTCTCTCTCTCTCTCTCTCTCTCCCCTTTCTCTCTCCATCTCTCTCTCCCTCCCTCCCTTCCACTCTCTCTACAAATCAATGGAAAAATATCCTCAGGTGAGAATTAACAAAAATTTAAATAATAATAATAAAGAATTGTTGTACCAACTTGTTAGCTTTGTCCATGCACTAACCTCCTTTCTCTTGATAACACACTTCCAGTAAGAGCTCCATCATCCAAGGCATCTTGGAATCAGCAATTAATGACATATAGTGTCAAGTGGCACTGAAGCACATCCTGGACCTGAAGTCACACTCCAAGGGTTTCTTGGCTTGCACTTATTCTGGGAAGGAAGGAACAGTAGGAAGGATTTTTTTTCTTTTTTTAAGAAAGAAAAAAACAATGTGAATAGGTAGAGAACTGGAAAAATGATTTTTCTTTGATCTCTAACTGAACTACCATCAATCTCTACCACAGTCACCCAAGCACAACCATCCAGTTTATAATTTTGGATCTAGTAAAAAGGTAATAAATTACAGGTCACATCAGCCATAACTAAACTATTAACATTGCTTCTATGGCCTCATCAATTTAAAGTCTGGATTTACTAAACCGTGTGTATTTGGGAAAATCATTTAAATTATTCAATTCTCCTTATTTAATGTCCTCAAAATTAAAATTGCAATGCATTTTTCAAATGTCTTCTGGTAAGATGAGGTGATAAAAATATAGCACAGAGACTTGTGACTACTGCTAGTAGTCATCATTTCATAGTTAGTATTTGTCTCAGAGAGCCACCTTGTAAAAGAAATATCTGGAAAACACTTGACATCAACCTGGATTGAAGGTTTTACCATATCAGCCTTGAAATTAGAGGGGGGAAATGAGAGTCATCAAGGTACACAACAGGACCCCTATGAGCACAGTGTCCAGGATTCCTCTTGTCTGGTAGGAATAGCTACAAAATCTCTCATGGACAAGAAATCAAGCTAACAAACCACAGGCCTCCCCATCTGGGTGATATTTTTGGTAGAGTTAAAAGGCTCCACCTTCCCCTAAACATTTGCCACAGTTTGGGAAAATCTAACAATAACAAAAGGCCTTGCATTCAGGCATTTTCTCCAAGAAGACATAAGATATAAATGCTATTGGTGAAACTATGTTAAACAGTTGTGTTGCTGCCAATCTGAAAGAATGGGAAATATCACAGTTACGTTTTCTACTTCTAATTCTGGTTGTGTGACCTTAGGCAAGTTATTTATGCTGTTTGAGGCTATTCCCTTATATATAAAACAAGGATAAAAATATCTACCTCACAAGTTGAGGTGGAGTGTAATGAGCACTTGTGCAGTGTGGGACATGCTCAGCATTAGATGAGAGATAGTAATTACACCTGAAAAGAAAAAGTAAGCCTGGAGCCTAGGCCTGGCTGACAAAGATAAGCCTGAATAGGAAGCCATTGCAGGAGAGATAGCGTCCACTAAAAATAGTGTACATGTTCGGGGTATTCCCTCAGAGGTAGTGAGAAAGTTGGGTTTACCAAGAAAGAAGTGGACACAGGGCTGATTCTGCCTCCTTCCTGGTAGAACTTCAGACCAGACTCAGAGGAGAAAGAGAACCCTCTCAATTCAGAGTGAAGGCAGTCCAGACTTGGAAGATCCAGCCAGGTAGGGCTGCTGGTTAAACCCCTGGTCAAAGAGCCCTGGCCTGTCTTGAGTCTTGGCTGCCAGTGAAAAGCAAATTGTTTCCCATTATACACCTCATATTTCCCAGGCAGGACCGACCTACTGAATACTACACATAAATTCCAGATGAAAGCAGGGCATCTGTTTCCAGTAATGTAACTTTCCCAAACACTGCACATACAGATTTATAGTAACATTGGGCAGCCATGCAAAAGGTTGCATTGTGTTCGGTAGTATTGCTTTTAATTTCAGGAGGATTTTGGTTGAGCACCTTTGAAGTGGGAGCTTGAATCATGAATCTGTAAATTCCTCATTTTCCACAGTTATTAAAACACCCGCCAGTGCCAGGGTATCCCATTGTTCATTCACTCCTTTGGCACGCCAGTGTGGGGGTGGATGCCAACCACACAACAGCCACAAAGTCACAGACAAATAGTAGGTGAGGCGGCAGGCGTCTGGAGACGAGAGACTGCATGCCAAAGGGACACATGCTTGGGACCAGCCATAGTGTCATCACTCAGAAGTCCTTTAACTCCTGTGTTGAAAATGCTTCTGAACCATGTGAGAAAACATGGAAATGCGCTGACTTCAAGAGATGACTTATATATTTAGCAAGGTTTCAACTTCAAATAATAATAAATGCACTCATGCATGCCAAGATTGGCAAACATTTTCTTATTGTCCCTCATCTCCTATTTTTTTGGCCTGACCACATTTCATGGGTCTGGAACAGAGTATCCAGTAGGGTCTCCCAATGTCATAGTCAGAAGGCATATTTATAGTTTAGGAAATCAACCCTGGTCACAGAAATACAAGTTAGATCCAGAACAACATGTTTGCCTTAATTAGTTCTTTTTTTTTTTTTTTTTTTTGGAGTATATAAAATGTGTTCCTCCATACCTGAGATTACCACTACTAATTATCATTATTAATGCTTTAATAGTAATGTTCCCACTCAAAGAGTTCAAAACTCTTCACATACATTATCTCCTTTTTCTTCAAAATTATCTCTATGAAACAGCTGGATGAAAGCTATTATTATGTCACTTTAACATACAAATAACTGAGGCAAAAACCTAAATACTTAAACAGGACATCGCCAGAAATTAATAAAGCTAATCTTTAGGTGTAGCTTATGGAATCAGTTTCATTCCGCCTGTAGAGGTACTTGTTGACTTGCCTACAATCATCTCTTTTCAGTAATGTAACCAGGACTAATTATTGGGGCCTGAGCTTCAGAGGTAACTATGTGGAAACAGCATTCATTCTAGGCAAGGTTCAGCAAATGTGCTTCCTGCCACCAAAATGTACCTGTTATCAGGTAGATGGGGTAGCCTTTAAAAATCAAAACACACCTGAGTTGTCTATTACAGAGTTACTCAACATGAGCTGCATTGTCATTGTGGATAACTCTTTGGTGTAGAGGGGGCTGTCCAGTACATTTTACTGTTTGGAAGAATTCTTGGCTTCTACCCACTAGGAACCAGTAGCACCTTTCCCAGTTGGGACAACCAAAAATGTCTCCAGACATTGCCAATGTGCCCTCGGGAGGTCAGGAGGAGGTGGACAAAACCATCTGCCATTGAGAACTGCTGACCTAACCAATTAAAAGCAAGTAACAATGAACACTGCTCTCTACCTAGCTTGATGCTAGAGGCTAATAAATAATGTGGTTCTTGCCTTCATGAGACAGGAGATAAATATGCAGTTTACATTCACAGAAAATCATTGGGGGTTGGGAATTAAGAATTAAACTATGCAAAGGTAATTCTGAAATTGGAGAATCACAATGAATCAGGGCAGACTTCATGTAGTGGGTGGGCTGTGAATGAGACCTTGAAAAATGGGTAAACCTTAAAACATGAAGTGATGAAGACTTTTGGGCATTGCTGAAGGGAAAACATAAAGAAGAATCCAAATGCCAAAAGGAGCACAAGAAGAATAGATGGCCCAACTGGCAGGTGCTAGGGAGTGGTCTCCTCAGGATGGACCAATGTCAAGCAGAGAAGAGTGCCAACACTGGTCAAACCACGGCTCTGTTTATTAGTTGTATTTGCTTAGAAAATATGGAAGGCAGGCTGTCAAATGAGCTGGGGAAATGAAGCCAGAAAAAATAGTGAGTACAGTGGTTGGCAAAATAAATGTTCAAAAAGATCTTTAGTAACGGAAGCAACGGACTGAATTCGATAAAATGCTATTTAACTGCAACAAATTAAAGATCTGTGTTTGCATCCAAAAAAACAAACAAACAAAACAAAACAAAACAAACAAAAAGCAGAGTACAAAGGTAACAAGCTATAGCAAAAGCAAATGTGAAAAAATTTATGGATTTTTGTCACTAGTACATTTAATAGAAATCAACTATAAAATACTATTGTCCCCTCCCCGACACCCTAAAAAATGCAATGAAATCCTAAGTTCCATTAATAGAACTATAATATCTGGAATGAAGGAGGTGACAGTTCCTTTTGAATATGCATTTAAAAATACATAGGCAAATTACTGTGTTCACTTCTTTAAAGTTTATCAACAAAATGGAATCTATTCAAAGAATAGCAAGTCCAATGAGGAAAAAGTTTGAAATCAGACCATGTGAGGAATTTGAATTTTTAATCAGGAGACAAGAATATAATCTGCAAACAAGAAAGCTATTTTTGCATATTTTGAACCCTTTAGTGGCAGGGGTAGAATTAGGACCAGTAAGCAGACGTTGCAAGGACTTAAAGGATGAAACATTAAAAATAGCTTTTCTATGCTCAGGTTACTCAAATATATTCTTCTCAAGAGGAAGTGGGTGACCATCTGAGAACATTCTCCAACATAAGCAAGATGGCCACTGAACAAGAAACTTAATATCTCTATAAACCTCCATTTCTTCTATCTATAATTAGAGGTAAGAACAAAGAGGCTGATGAGGTAATGTATGACAAGAAGTTGGCATCTAGAGACTACAATAAGCTGCATCCATTCCTTCTCATTTGTTGCCTATAACCAACTCCCCAACCTCTACCACAAAGCTGATGATAGGCTAACTAATGCATGGGGTTTTCAGTATCTTTATCTAACAATATCTTCATTATCTTTAATTATTAGAAGGAAAATCAGGATCTAAGTGTGGTTATAGGAATTATAAGTCTAGAACTCCAACTTATTAAAGAAGTTATTAAAAGGTGACGTGGTATTTACTGATATTATAACCAAGCAGTATAACCAAAGTCTTGCATTTCCCAGCTTACTTTTTTTTTATTAAAGGCTTTTGTAATCACTCATCTTCATACCCATTACATGCGAACCATGTTACTCTCAGACTAAGAACACAACACTCCCCTCCCCCTGCATCCTCCCTCCAGAGTTACAGAGGAAAAGCATGACGTTCTCACGCCCGCTGACTATGTGAGCATGCTCATTGCCCACACAGGGAGGATGCTGCACACACACACACACACACACACACACACACACAAACAGGTGTCAGCTACATTAACATCATAACAAATGTCTTGAAAGTTTCTTCATGTTGGGATCTGAAGTGATTAAAATACTACTCAGAATCTCAGAATATTTATAGCAAAATGAATATTTATAGTAAGTTGTCCTTGGTGAATGGCCTACAAAAAATTATTCTGCTAGTTAGCAGCAAACCTCCTTTTTTTTTTGAAGGATTGCCAGATTGTTATGTGGAACTAGCCTACCATGCTGGGCTTTCTTCTTGACATGTGTGGGAACAGCCTTCTGTTTCTTTGCTTTACATTTGTAAGGGCCAATATCCCACTCTTGCCTGCTACCAGTCTCTTTAATGTATCTTTTATTCAAGTCTCGGGCTGCAAGTAGAGTTAGACAACTGAGGCAACGAAGGCCCAAAATTTCTGTACTCACCTGACATTGACAAGACCCTGAGACTGAGTGTCTCAGGCTCTCCAGCTTCAATATCCTGCTTTTCTCCTATGCGAAGAATGATTTTGACTGTTGCCTTCTTCTAGAAGCCTTCCATAGCCCGTCCAGCTGGGCCTCCAGAGAAATCAACCTGAAGCTCCTTTAAGGCATGTAAATCTCTTTACCTTATTTTATAATTACTTACAGATTTACCTGTGACAGAGGATCATTTCCTACCTCAATGCCTACCTTCCTCTCTGTTTTAGTAATAGAACCTTGATAAACAGCTGGATACATCCATCCAGCTAAAAATCTACATTTCCTAGCCTCACTTGAAGCTAGGTGACTAAACCTTGACCTTTCAGATACAATGTAGTATAGAAAGCCCAGAAAAAAAATCTCAATGAAAGAGAAAGGGTATACCCTTCTTCTCTCCCTTCCTTTATCTCTGTGTGTGGAGAATGAGTGTGAGGGCTAGACTTTCAATAGCCATTTTGAAGCACATGGTCAATGCCCTCACTCCAGGCAGGTGGAGAGGAAAGCTAGAAGATCATGAATATTCATGACACTGCAGAGCCTTTATACTGGCTCTAGACTGCCTTCTTCACAATTATTTTACAAGGGCCCTACCTGGTTTGGCTCCGTGGATAGAGCATCAGCCTACAGACTAAGGGGTCCCGAGTTAGATCTTGGTCAAGAGCACATGCCTGGGTTGCAAGCTCCATCCCCAGTGGAGGGGTGTGCAGGAGCCAGCTGATCAATGATTCTCTCTCATCATTGATATTTCTATCTGTCTCTCCCTCTCCCTCCCTCTGTGAAATCAATAAAAATATTTTTTAAATTATTTTACAAGGGAGAGAAATAAATTTATATAGCATTAAGCCACTGACATATGCACCCAAACTTAATTCTAAGTAACATAGGTTTTGAAACAAAGAGAGCTACTGCATTTGCTAAAATGTAAGATTAGTTTAAAGGCGATAGATAAGTGACATTAGCAAGGACAAAACTATTGCAGACTGGTGAATTGGCAATCCTGGTAAAACAGTGGCTAGTAGAACCTTGGAAGGTACAAAGGACTGTGGCATTAATGAAAATGATAGGAAAGTTTTAGAATGTTTGTTTGTGTTGACTGATTCTTGACACTGTCAACAACGTACTACACGAAAGAGATGGGCCCAGGCAGGAGCTGCCAGCAGAGTGGAGGAGAATACAGTTTTGCTAAGCACCTATAGGCCCAAAACTAAGTTAACAGAGTGTCTGATTTGGAGCTTTTTTAGATCAAAAAAAGCTGAATACTTTCTAAGTGAAACCATAGGCCATGGCCAGAGGCAGGAGCAATATTCAACTTTCTTAGGAGATAAGAACAATGGCCCCATGCCTTTTTCAAACTGTGGAGACACTTAATTACCAAAGATCACTATGGCTATTTTTAAAACAGTCTCATGTTAATTTGGGGAAAAGGGAGCTGTTAAAGTATAGAGGCCTGTATGTAATTATATAATAAACCAGAGTCTTTAGTCTGAGAAACTACGTCAAGACAAGACCTTTGATTCTGGTTATTCACATATGGAATGGAAATGGTAAGTGGATTGGAAATCCTTTTGGGCTTTTAGAGAATTTGTACTAGTGAAATCCCAAGCATAGCCAGCAGCATCATGACAGTCCAATCCCTAAAACAATCCCCAAGTCCTCAAATTTATCCCAAGAAAAAAGGTAGGGTGTGAATGCAGCCCCCAAGAAGAATCTACTCTCTAATGTCCACCTTGGAAAGAGCTCAGAGGAGAATGGACCATGGAGAGCACCCCAGAAGGCAAAGCCATGGCACACTGAGGAAGGTAACTGTGGAAAACATACTGGCAGTGCTGCGTCTTCACTGTTCTGACCCAACGTGACTTAAAATTGCCATGGTCTAATTTCTATGCATTTCCCCTTTTCTACAAGGAAGTTATAGTGCTGCCATATGTTTCTACTCTACCATCAAATACTGGGTACGATGGGCAGTAACATTTTGCTAGACCATGATGATCTGAAGAAGCCCACTGCATATAGGCAGAGATCCTTAACCTTGAGCTGGAGGCTGTAACTGTGTTGTACTTTGTGGTGTCTGCACCTGGGAAAGATCTTACAGATGAAAGAAAAGGTGTGCATGCATATTTGGGAAGTCAGTGGAGCAGCCTAGCAGAGACTGATAGATATTTACTCACCCCTTTCTTTTTATAACAGAACCCTAAATTGTATTTAACAGGGCATGAACATGTGGTGGGAAAAACACTTGATGTTTTTTATTAGAATTATGCTTTAGGAAGATGAATCTAAAACAGTAAATAGTATTTTATTAAAGGAGGGAGACACTGAAAGAAATGATTCTGGCAAGAAGGCTATGGCAATATACAAAGGAGAATTAATGAGACCTAAATAAAACTGGGTGCAAAGGAAATAAAAGAAGAGATGAGAATATTGAAATGCATAGGTAGATGCTGTTCCAGTTGGTTATGAGGCATAGGGAGTGAGGGAAAAATAGATTCCATAGGCCCATTTAAATGTGTAGTGAGTAGTCGTGCCAGGAACAGAAACAGGGAAAGCAGGAGGAAGAGCAGGACTGCAACAATCCAGATAAGTGCTGGTCTGAATATATAAACACTTATATATAATCAGTGCTGGCAAGACAACAAGGTTGGTATCTGACACAGAGTTGAATTCATTGAGGACAGAAGGAGCTAAACTGAAGCCTGCAAAATCATTTGCCAAGGAAAATAATTAAAACAGAGAAGTAGGAAAGATCATCAAGAGAAAGTTGGTAGAAAGAAGGAAAGCCAAGGATTGTCTCACACGATTGGGAAATGTCTTCTGAGAAGTAATTTCCCTATCTCACCAGTTAAGTCCAGACAGTCAGTGGTTTTCAAAGTGTGGTCCCTGGACCTACAGCCTCAGCATCATATGGTGTTATGAACTGAATTGTGTCTCACCAGAATTCATATGTTGGAGCCTGAACTCCCCAGCTTTTCAGACTGTGACTATATTTAGAAGTAAGACCTTTAAAGAGATAATTACATTAAAATGAGGCCATTAGGATGGGTCCTGATCCAATCTGACTGGTATCCTTATGAGAGGAAACTTGAATACATAAAGAGTCACCATGACCCAGCTGGCATGGATCAATGTTTGAGCATCTACCTATGAGCCAGGAGGCCATGATGCCATTCCTCATCAGGGCACTTGTCTGGATGTGGGCTTGATCCCCAGTGTGGGGCATGCAGGAGGCAGCTGATCAATGATTCTCTGTCATCATTGATCTCTCTCTCTCTCTCTTTCTCTCTCTCTCTCTCTCTGCTTGTTCCTCCCGCCCTTTCTCTCTGAAATCAGACGAAAAACCATGTGAAAGAAGAGGCAGTTAGAGAGCAACCATCTACAAGGAAGGAGAGCGGCTCCAAAGAAACCAACTCTGCCAACACCTTAATCTTGGGCTCCCATCCTCTAGAACTGTGAAAAATAGATTTCTGTTGTTTGCAGTTGCAACCCCGGTGGACTAATACATGTGAGAACTTGTAAGAGATTTAAACTCTCGGGGACCATCCTATACCTATGGAACCAGAAACTCTGGGGATAGGGCCCAGCAATCTGTTTTTAACAAAACCTCCCAGTGAGTCTGATGCACTGTTAGGTTTGAAAAACCACTAGTCTATAATATTCTAGCTCAAGATCAGAGGAGGCTAAAATAAATTATATGTTCTCTTTTACCCTGAGTTGTCATATTCTTTATAGAGAATTCTTTAAGCAGAAATAGGTAATAACAGTGTCTTAAATAATCAGCTTATTCTTCATGAAAATAAATTCAGGTTATATAGTATTACTATCAACTAAAGCATTCATTATGTGTGGCTATTTGTTCCTATACCACAAACTAATGATTCCAAAATTTTAGGTTGCCAAAGTATCACTTAGAGAGCTTGTTAAAAACACAGTTTCCAAAATCTGAATTCCATTGGTCAGTGAGGAGTCTAAACTTATATCTTTAAGAAACATCAAATAATTTTTTTAAATTTTATTTTTCAATTACAGTTTACATTCAATATTATTATATACTAGGAGCCCAGTGCATGAAATTCATGGGTGGGTGGTCCCTCAGCCCAACCTGCTCCCTCTCACATGCTGGGAGCTCTCAGGGGATGTCCTACTGATGGGTCACCCCTGCCTGCCCAAGGCTGAAAGCCTCTGGCAGAGGTTTTTGTCCTTGGGCAGGAAACCTCAGCCAGGGGACCCCAGTCATCTATCGCCCTGCGATCAGGCCAATCGCTGGCTGACTCCACCCCAGCCCTGATCTGCCTGAGGCTGGAAAGCCTCTGGCCGAGGCTTTTTGGCCTTGGGCAGCAGCCATCTTGGTTGGGGGTAATTTGCATATCACTCCTGATTGGCTGATGGGCATGGCTGGTGGGTGTAGCGGAGGTATGGTCAATTTGCATATTACTCTTTTATTAGATAGGATTAGTTTCAGGCTATACAGCACAGGGGTTAGACAATCATATACTTTACAAAGTATCTCCCCCCCAACAATAGTTTCAATATTAGATAATCTTGATGCAAGTGTCAATAAACCAAAAGCTGTTTTTTCTCTTATTCAGCCAATGAATAGAAAGACAAAAACTGCTCTCTAGAGGAGGTGAGGTACTCTGGCAATTAAGTAAAGAAATTTGAATGGCTTAGAAAGAATACTCAGAATGCTATTTCAATTCATCTTAGTTTTCTCAAGCAACTATTTTCTCCAGGAAATAGTAGCTGCGGAGATTCTGTAAGACTATACATGCACCCTGAGAATTGTAACTTCCAAGGCTGAAATTCCAGGTAACAGGTTCTGACTAATGTTTCTCTAACTCTCCCACCACTTGTAGATGTCACAATTTTTAGTTCTAGTTGCATCTGAAGAAGCCACATCAAGGCAGGTTACTACTGGCAACATCAAACAGATTTGATTTTTTTGGATCTTAATCCTAGACCACTTCCTGTTCTCCAAATAAGGAGAGTTAGTCATCTTTCTTAGTCCTCTGTTGCAATAAAATACAAAATTTCACATTTTTGTGCAACTCTACTGTGTCAAATAACAGTGGGGGGAAATGCTACATTTTACCACAAACCAAGTTTTAAACATGTGCTCAAATACTGAAATAAGGTATACAATACTTTTGGTTAAATAAAAGTTCTTTATATTAAAGATATTTTAAAATAATTATCTACTTCCCACATGGCTATAAGTAAATAAGTAAAAAACAACTTAAGTAAGTCATGAGATTAGAACCTTTTACACGTAACAGTTCTATTTTTTTTTCTCCTAAACAGTAAACGTATTAGCTGTCCTATCTTCAGTTTCTCTAATCCAGCAGTAAAAACACTGCAGTTAGAACATTTAATCATTGTAAGGCAGTTAATTTCAACCGGTGTGCTGAAGAGTTTATAAAACATGCAATACCTGACTATTCAGTCAGAGCACTGACCTCTTTTTTCCTGGATTGTCAAATAATAAAATGACAGCAACCAAAACAACAATAACCGTCTGGTGTGAATTCATCCAAATTATAATCTTTTTTTTTTCTCAGATCAACAAAAAATACATGTTTTGGTGTGTCACAGGATTTTAGCAATTAGGTTATGTGTACCAGGAGATGAAAAAGATTGAAAATCACCGTTTTAAGGGTTTCTTTCTAGAACCATGTCCCCAGTGACAAAGTTTCTGTTCAAACATTCAAATGTTACAATGGAGGAGCCCCTAAGACTTAAGAATGATCCACTGATCTCCAGGGAAGCCCACCCAAGTGCCTTCCTTCCTTCCTGAAAAGAAGTCTCTGAGGACTCATACCATCAACGAGGCTGATGTCTGTGGCACGCCCGCATCCAATATGGACACCTGGCATGAAATATTAAGTAAAAAAAAAAAAAAAAAACTAACTTGAAATTTTAAGGGGTTTGGGTTAATTTGGACAAATAACTGAAATGGTGAGATTAGCTCAGAAACATGCAGGAGGATTAAAATGACACAAGAGAAAATCATAGCTGGGGCGAGCCATGATTCACCCCATTTACGGCTTTGTTGAAAAGCTCTGCGCTGAAAACTGCGGCCGGCCCTTTCTGCTGCACAGGTTTCATGTTTAATCGTGCTCGGGGGGATCAAGGGAGAATTACGTAAAATTGTATTATGAGCTGCATCCGGAGCTGGGCGGGAGTTGTGATGCCAAGTCTCTCAGCTGACCGCTGAGCCTCATGTAACTGACCTGACCAAGCCACACCAGGCAAACTCCTTTTCCAGAGGCCTGTGCCCCCTGCAATCCTCTCTCTGTTGCCACCTCCCCCAGCCGCTGCTGAAGGATGTCACTTCTCTCCACAGTCCTGATCTGGTTTTGGCCAGCCAATTCCTTCACCTCAGCCAGGTGCCAATGAACTTCCCAGGGACTCCTTGGGAGGGGAACTTGTAGGTCCAGGCCCCACTAAAGAGAAAGGAATCTGGCTGGTGTTTCGACCTCTATTCACATGGGCTGTTGTTCCTCTCCTGTTAAAATGACCTTGACTTTTCTCCTTGAGAAAGAGTAACCTTGGCCTTCGCATGCTACCCTGTGTTTTGGCTTTTCTTTTTTTTTTTTTTTTTCATTGAAGAGGGTCTCATACCCTCTCAGAGACATCCTCTGGCCGAGCCATCCCAGTGAGTGGCATATGGTCACATAGTAGTTTCCTTCTGTCTGGTTTTGTGCCTCTTGACTGGAGGGGTCTTTATTACAAACCAAGAATTCTAGAGGAGGCACTTTTCTTAGCATTGTAAAGCCAGCAATTGAGCCTGGAAGAGAAGCCATGCAGTTCTGTGTAGAGGAATTGGCCCAGACCAGGTTAATGACCCTGTGTCCAATGCAGGGAAGTAGGAGAGACAGTTGCACTTGTGGACACAGGTGGCCCAAGAACTTCTATCATAGGACATGCTCTTGTCAAAGAAAATGAATGAAGAAGAGCTGCTAGACTAGGCTGAAGAAGAAAAATACAGTCGATCCTCGAATAACCTGGGTTTGAACTTTGTGAGTCGACTTATATGTGGATTTTTTTCCTCCAATAAATACAGTCATCCCTTCCTTTGAGGGTTTCCGAATCAGAGGATCAGACAACCACAAATAGAAAACAGTATTTTCCCATTCCCAATCACAGATTCCCAACCATGAATGAAAATGATGTTTTCAGATTGCAGTGGGTTGAATCTGAAGATGAGAAAGGCTGACTGTAGAATCAAAACTTATACATGGATTTTCAATGACATTGGGTTGTCACCCTTAACCCCTATGCTGCTCAAGGGTCAACTGTACATTACAACTGAAAAGAAAGCCCTGGCTGGGCGGCTCAGTGAGTTGGAGTATCATCCCAGATACCAAAGGGTTGTGGTTGGGTTTCTAGTCAGGGCACATACTCAGATTACAGGTTCAATCCTTAGTCAGGGTATGTACAGGAGGCAACTGATCGATGTTTCTCTGACATCAGTGTTTCTCTCTGTGTGTCTCCCTCCCTCTCTAAATATCAATGAAAACATATTCTTAGATGAGGATTTTTTTTTTAAAAAAGGGAAAGTAAAGATGTTAAAGTTAAAAGGGCAGAAAGTAATTAAGTGGGTGTGACTATAAAAGGTCTATAAATGAATAATAAAATAACTAAAAAGCAACTAATTGTGCTTTATTTAATCTATTTAATATATTTGTTAATATATTTATTTAATATATATTAAACTCTAACCATAAGGTTCTGTGCTAGACAGTGAATAAGATAAATACAGTCCCAGTCCACATGGGAATTATAGTGTTGAGAGAAAAAGACATTAAAAAATAATTATCCTACCCTGGCTGGTGTTGCTTAGTGGTTAGGGCATTAGCCCACACACCAAAGAGTCTCAGGTTTGATTCCTGGTCAAGGGCATGTACCTAGTTTGTAAGTTCGATCCTCTGTCTCTAGTCGGGACACAGTGGAAGACAATAAATCAATGTGTCTCTGTCACATTATTGTCTCTCCTCTCTCTCTCTCTTTCTCTCTCTCTCTCTCTCTCTCGCTCTTTCATTTTCTCCTACTCTCTCTAAAAATCAATAGAAAAAAATCCTTGGGTGAGAATTAACACATAAATAAATAAAATAATTATGCAAGTATTTCTATGTTATTGAGGGAAAGTACAAGATGTAATGAGAGTGTAATAACTAGGGTAATGGGTTGGACAATGGGCATGGTAGATCTCCCTGAGGAAGTGACATTTACACAAATGGCTAAAAAGGGTGAAGAAAAAAAAAAAAAACAGGTGTGGAGAGAAGGGGAGAAAAGCCTGGGGAAAGCCCTAAGGAGGAAGAAACTTGGGATGTTTTAGAAACTACACCAGGCCAATGTATTTGTGGAGGCATGAGCAAGAGAGAGGGAGTTAGGAGTAAGAAGAGAGGGAGAGGCAGATAATCAGGACCTTCAGGATTCAAGAAGACTTGAGGCCAAATCTCAGCCCAAATCTCATAGCCTCAGGCCCATTACTTTCCCCTGTCTTCTCCACTAATTAATTAACTGAACAATAAAGATTAAAATATTTTTTAAAAAATAAATAAATAATAAAAAGAAATTTAAAAAACAACAAAAAATATATAATAAAATAAATCTTTATTGTTCAGATCATTACAATTGTTCCTCTTTTTTCCTTCTATAACTCCCCTCCACCCAGTTCCCACCCCACCTTCTGCCCTAACTCCCCCTACTGTCCTCATCCATAGGTGTACAATATTTTTCCAGTCTCTTTCCACACCCCCCACACCATTTTCTCCCCGAGAATTGTCAGTCTGCTCATTCCCTTTCTATGCCCCTGATTCTATTATATTCACCAGTTTAGTCTGTTCATCAGACTTTTATTCACTTGCTTTTTAGATTCATTTGTGATAGATATGTATTTGTTGTTCATAATTTTTATCTTTACCTTTTCCTTCCTCTTTCTCTTCTTAAAAAATATCTTTCAGCATTTCATATATTACTGGTTTTCCTCATCTGTGAAGCTCTTTATCTGACATTCAATTCTGAATAATAACTTTGCTGGGTAAAGTAATCTTGGCTATAGGTACTTGCTATTCATCACTTTGAATATTTCTTGCCACGCCCTTCTGGCCTCCATAGTTTCTGTTGAGAAATCAGCTGACAATTACTGTTTTTCTCTTGCTGCTTTTAAGATTCTCTCTTTGTCTTTTGCTCTTAGCATTTTAATTATGAGGTGTCTTGGTGTGGTCCTCTTTGGATTCCTTTTGTTTGGGGTTCTGTGCACTTCATGGACTTTGAGTCTATTTCTTTCACCAGGTGGAGGAAGTTTTCTGTCATTATTTCTTCAAATAGGTTTTTAATAGCTTGCTCTCTCTCTTCTTCCAGCACCCCCATAATTCAGATGGTGGTATGCTTGAATTTGTCACAGAGGCTCCTTACTCTATCTTCAATCTTTTGGATTCTTTTTTCTTTTTGCTTTTCTGGTTGGGTGTTTTTTGCTTCTTTGTGTTTCAAATCTTTGACTTGATTCTTGTGATTCTGTAGTCTGCTGTTGGATCTCTGTATATTATTCTTTATTTCAGTCAGTGTATACTTAATTTCTAGTTGATCCTACTTCATATCCTAAATTTAGTGAGGGTCTCACTAAATTTATCATCAGTTTCCAGAAAATTCTTAAAAAACCTTATAACCATCGTTTTGAACTCTATATCCAGAAGTTTGCTTTCCCCCATTTCTTTCATTTGTGACCTGTTTCTTTGTCTCTGGATTTTGGCTGTTTCCCTGTGTTGATAGAATGGCTTTGTGTGCCAGGTGTCCCATAGGGCCCAGTGGCTCAGCCTCTCCAGTTACCTGAGGTGGACACTCTTGCTGCACTCCTTTGTGGGCTGTGTGCACAGTCTTGATTGTTGTTGGTATCACTGGGAGAAACTGACCTCTAGGCTAATTGGCTGTGAGAATCAGCTGTGTGTATGATGGGAGAACTTCTGTGCTGGAGACACCCTTATGGGGCAAGACTTGCTTCAGTGGGGCTTTGGTGCTTACTGCATCTGCCCCCTGAGTGTGTCCCTTATGGATCTGAGGATTTAATCTGGATGGTCCCACTCTGACCACTAGGTACACTGGCTCTTGGATCTCTAAGGAGGTGCTAATTTAACCTCTGCCTGAGACCACCCAGCAGGAGCTACAAAGAGATCTGCAGATCTTTTTTCTTTGTTTGGGATTTGGAGGTTCTCAGATGAGGCCCAGCTGTGAAGCAATGCAAGCTTGAGTGGGGCCTTGGGCCTTATTTTGGATGTTCTGGGTTTCTCTGACCCAGGTGCAGTTTGTTAGGTATCTTTTGGATTGCAAAAGGCCAGGCCATTCATATGCAAAGGCCTTTGTGCATAGCTTGAGTGAGGCGGAGTCTCAGAGAATTAACAGCATGGAGCAAACGGCAATGTCTGATCCTAAGCCCTGCCCTAAGAGGCCTTGGATTTCAGTGTCCCACAGTAATTGCTGCAAGCACCTTTGAAAGAAAGCCACCCTCGAGTTCCACACAATGTCAGATAGTCCAGTTTCTTCCTGTATGAGTCCCCACAGTCTCGCCCAGAACTGGAGTTCAGAGCAGTTGGGAGCTTGTGTCTCCCTCTTGATTGAGAAAGACCACATGCCAGCCCTTTCCACTCTCACCCCTTCACTACCTCTGTACTTTACTTCTGCACCTCCTCTGAGTCTCAGTGTGCTTTTCTCTTTCCTTATAGTTATGGAATTTCCACTGAGCCAGCCTTCCTTTGGTTCTAGATGTTGTTTATTTTGTCTTTTAGTTGTAGTTTTGAAGTGGTTGTGTGAGGCAGCAATTTCAGGTGTTCACCTACACCACCATCTTGGTTTCTTCTTCTCTGCTATTCTTTATCTCAATTATTTACTATTATAGGCCCGGTGCACGAAATTCGTGCATGGGGGGTGTCCCGCAGCCCAGCCTGCACCCTCTTCTATCTGGGACCCCTCAAGGGGGTCCCAATCCAGGACTGCTGGCTCCAAACTGCTCACCTGCCTGCCTCCCTGATTGTCCCTAACAGCTTCTGCCTACCAGCCTGATCACCCCCTAACCACTACTCTGCCAGCCTAATTGATTTCTAACTGCTCCCCTGACAGCCTGTTTGCCCCTATCTTCCCTCCCTTGCAGGCCTGGTCCCTCTCAACTGCCCTCCCTTGCAGGCCTGGAACTCCCAACTGCCCTCCCCTGCTGACCATCTTGTGGTGACCATCTTGTGTCCACATGGAGGCAGTATCTTTGACCACATGGAGGTAGCCCTCTTGTTTGTTAGAGTGATGGTCATTCTCTTTTATTAGATAGGATAAAGGCCTGGTGCATGGGTGGGGGCACCTGGCTTGCCCTGAAGGGTGAACCAGATCAGAGTGGGGGTTTCCTTGGGGCAAGGGGCCTCTGGTGGTTGGCAAGCCACCATGCCCCCCAGTGACCCAAGTGAAGGTCCTGGGATCTGGGATTAATTTATGTTCTATAACTGAAACTTTGTAGCCTAGAGTGGAGCCAAACCTTCTGTGTGATCTGTGGCAACAGAATTTCTATTTGGTTTTATTAAAATTTCATAATTGAAACTTTGTAACTTAGGTGCTAGGACTGCAGAAGCTTGGCTTCCTCCATTACCTGGGAAACCCTAGCCTCTGCTCTCTTCAGCTCCTTGGCTGCCACCATTTCTGTTGGAATTATGTATCTTCTATAATTGAAACTTTGTAACATTGAGTGAAAGCCTAGGCCAGCAAGGGCAGGTGGAACGCTTGGCTTCCTCCATTGCTGGGGAAACCCAAGCCTCACCCCTGCTCTCAGTGGCTGCAGCCATCTTGGTTGGGGTTTATTTGCATAATTTGCTCCTGATTTGCTGATGGGCATGGCTGTGGGCATGGCTTGATCAGAGGTATGATCAATTTGCATAGTACTCTTTTATTAGATAGGATACCTGTCTTTAGGGGGGATTCTAGTGGACATGTATCATAAATGATAACAAAATATAAAAATGTAATATTTAAGTCACAAGTGAATAATAGAGTAAGTTATAAAGTCAGATCATGTTAGAATATCAGAGGGGCTATGAAAAAAAGGGAGAAAAATTAGAAGTGAACAAGGAAGGATCTAGGGAGGTTTTTTTTTTTTAGTAAAGTTTACATGCAATATTATTTTGAATTAGTTTCAGGTGTATACCATAATGGTTAGAATCATATACTTTGCAAATGTTCCCTGATATTTCCAGTACTCTCCTGGCACTGTACATAGTTATTACAATTTTATTGCCTGTAATTTCTATGCTGTATTTTACATTCCATGACTATTTTGTAGCTACCAATTTGTGCATTATTAATCCCTTTACCTTTTTCACCCAGTCCCCAAACTTTACCCCTATGGCAACCATTGATCTATTCTTAGTATTTATAGATCTGTTTCAATTTTGTTTATTTTGTTCTTTAGATTCCACATGTAAGTGAAATCACATGGTATTCTTTCTCTGACTTATTTAACTTAGCGTAATAGCCTCTAGTTTCATCCATGTTGTCAAAAATAGTAAGATTTCATTCTTTATTATGGCTGAGTAGTATTCCATTGAATATATGTACCACAACTTTTTTATTTACTAGCTTATTGATGGGCACTTGGGTTACATCCATATCTTGGCTGCTGTAAATAATGCTGCAATTAACATACAAATGAACACCAAAGAAACAAACAACCAAATTAAAAAATGGGCAGACACTACTCCAAACAAGAAGTACAAATGGCCAATAGATATATGAAAAAATGTTCAGCATCACTAGTCATCAGAGAAATGCAAATTAAAACCAATGAAATATCACCTCACACTTGTCAGTGAGAAGGAAATTGGTCTTGCAGAACTTGCTATCTAAATTGCAGAGCCCATGGAACTGTGAATAATGCACTGCCCTGAAAGGGAGAAGGGAAGGCTGTTATGCTGGTGCCAGGACAGATCATTGGATGTGGCCTGGGGATCCCAAACACGTGGAGTCCTTCTTGTAAGCCCAGGAAAATGATGGAATCATATCTACAAGACAAAGGCTCTAGAAGATTATAAAAAGTGAAGTCCTCTGCATGTTTCTTCACTCTGAGTTGGAAATTATTCTTTGAGTCCACTAGTATTAGTAAACGGGATCCCTCCCTTTCTCTAGGAAGTGTGCTTGGTATTTCTCTGGTCTTCTGTAACATTAAAATGGCTATTATTAATAAATCAACAAACAATTGTTGGCAAGGATGTAAAGAAAAGGAATCCTTGTGCACTGTTGGTGGGAATGCAGACTGGTGCAGCCACTGTCGAAAATAACATGCAGCTTCCTCAAAAAAATTAAAAATGGAACTGACCCAGTGATTCCACTTCTAGGTATATATATCCAAAGAAATCTGAAACACTAATTCAGAGGGAGTATAATTTTAAATAGGAGGATCAGGGTAGGCCTCATTAAAACTGATGACACTCAGAAAAGACCAAGAAAATGAGTTACTCCATGGAAACTTTCAGGTTTGTTTCCCTTATAGCCTTCATTATAATTTTTAATGATCATATTTGTTTCTTTTCTGGGAATATAAGTTCCATCTGGGCAAGGACTGTTGTCAATCCTCTTCATTCTTATATCCCTAGACATATATTGTGTCAATACATGAGTCACTACATGAAAGGAAGCAAATGATCAAAATGCTCTCCCATAAACTTCTATATCAATCAAGTAAATGCAAGATGCCTGATCTGAGCCTATGTAAATGACTTTCCAGAATACTCAGTATTTATTTGGCAGAAAGCCATGGTAACTAAGGTGTTTGTCTGCTCACCACACACTCTCTTTTCCCATTTTTCTGGTAACAAACCCTTCTTTCTTGTGAGAGTCTTCCCCCTATAGAGATACTGGTTAAGCACCTTCTTAGATGGCCAAAGTTCCAACTACTGTGGTTACATCATTGATCCTGGGATGTATGTGTAACCTAACAGTGCTAGTCAGGACCTTTAAAAGTTGTTGATATTGTTGCCATATACAACCAATGTCAGCTGCCTTTGTCCTCTATGTCGAGAGATCCTGCCTAAGAATGAAGTCAACTCAGAGACATCAGTGATAAAAGAGAAGAAACATGGCATTATAACTAACTGTATACCATTCACTCCCAAAGTCAAGTTTACTCTTTGAAGTTAAATAGGGCAAAAAACAATTTTAATTTCAAGATATGTTTTGTCATTGCTTTCTACTTACTTATAGCCTTTATTAAATACTAGAGGCCCAGTGCATGAAATTTGTGCACGGGGCTGGGGGCAGGATATGTCCCTTAGCCCAGTCTGCACCCTCTCCAATCTGGGACCCCTCAAGGGATGTCTGACTGCCCATTTAGGCTCGATCCTGGTAGGATCAGGCCTAAACAGGCAATTGGACATCCTTCTCACAATCCAAAACTACTGGCTCCAAATTGCTCACCTGCCTGTCTCCCTGATTGCCCCTAACCGCTTATGCATGCCAGCCTGATCACCCACTAACCACTATCCTGCCAGCCTAAATGATGTCTATCTGCTCCCCTGCCAGCCTGTTTACCCCCAACTTCCCTCCTCTACTGGCCTGGTCACCCCTAACTGCCCTCCCCTGCAGGCTTGATCACTCCCAACTGCCCTCCCTTGCAGGCCTGCTCCCTCCCAACTGCCCTCTCCTGCTGGCCTGATTGCCCACAACTGTCCTTCTTTGCAGGGCCTGGAACCTCCCAAAGGCCCTCCCCTGCTGACCATCTTGTGGTGGCCATCTTGCGTCCACATGGGGGCAGGATCTTTGACCACATGGGGCAGCCCTCTCGTGTATTGGAGTGATGTTCAATCTGCAAATTACTCTTTTACTAAATAGGATAGAGGCCTGGTGCATGGGTGGGGGCCAGCTGGTTTGCCCTGAAGAGTGTCCCACGTCAGGGTGGGGGTTCTCTTGGGGGGAGGGGCAGCCTGGGCAAGAGGCCTATGGTGGTTTGCAGGCCAGCCACATCCCCTAGCAACTCCAGTGGAGGCCCTGGTATCTGGGATTAACTTATGTCTATAATTGAAACTTTGTAGCCTGTAGCAGAGCCAAGCCTTCTGCTTGCTCAATGGCAGCAGCTATTTCTGTTTGAAACTTTGTAGCTTAGAGTGGAGGCCTAGGCTGGCAACAGCAAGTGGAAAGTTTGGCTTCTCTGTTGCCAGGGAAACCCAAGCCTCTGTTCTCTCCAGCTCAGTGGCTGCTACCATTTCCGTATCTTCTGTAATTGAAACTTTATAGCATTGAGTGGAGGCCCAGGCCAGCTCTGTTGCCAGAAAAACCCAAACCTTCCTCCTGCTCTCAGTGGTGGCAGCCATCTTGATTGGGGTTTATTTGCATAATCTGCTCCTGATTGGCTGGTGGGCATGGTGGTGGGCATGTATTGTGGGTGTGGCAAAGGTAGGGTCAAATTTGCATATTACTCTTTTATTAGATATTCACCAAACAAAATTTAAGGAGATATAATAAACTGAAAATGGTATTTTTTTCTTCTTTAAACTATCCATCTTCTGATGTAACAAGTATTGAGTTAATAACAACTAATAGCCTAGTGACAGAAGGACCATAATTAATTCTATACAAAGGACCATAATTAATTCTATAAAAATGAAGATTTATTCATTCAAGTCATGAAACATACAGTGAACATCACTATATCCGAAGTTCTGTGCTAGAAGCTGGGTATGTAGAATGTTGGCATGACAGCTAACTCTTTGACCTTGTTTAGAGAATATGAGCAGCAATAAATTTCACGGGAGGTCATACAAATGGAGAAGCTTAGGGTGTGATGGAAGTTCAAAGTAGGGAGACCAACCTAGTCACCAGAAGTTGTAGGAATGGGGTCCTCAGGGCATCCCTCAGAGAAAGGAATGTCTTAGGTGAGACCCAAACCAGTTCTAAGAGTTTGTCACAGGGAGGTAGAGGAAAGGAGGGGGAAAGAATTTTAGTCAGAGGGAAGGACATGTTAAAGACTCAGAGGCAGGAGGATATGGGGTCAGGAACATTCATGTGTGATAACATCATCAGAGTCTGTGAAGAATGTCTCCATGGAATGACCTGCCACACCTAGTCAGCATTTGCACCTCACTGACACTTTCCCTTTTCAAAGCTCACACCCATCATTTTATCCCACATTTTATATTTTCCCTTTTTTAAATTTTGTTATTAAACAGAAGCAATTAGGATGAATTGCTTATTAATAATATTATTTAGTACTTTCATTGTGGAGTAATGCAAATGATTGCATTTCTATTAAATGCTGTCAATGGTTTAATATTGAACTGTGCTTATAGCTTTATTGAAATAATTCTATATAGCGCTCCTAAAGATGAGGTTTCAGCTGCACAGCATATAGTCTAAACTTGATGAGGGCTATGCCTTTCATCCTCTGTAAAACATTATAATCATATATCCCAATAATACATTTCTGTAAAGATGAAGTGGTTGTTTTGTGTAATAAGATCATATATCTTCCAGCTAGAATGAAATGAGATCTTGAAAACAAAGTTATTGTGTTGTTAAATGGGACATAGGAAAAAACATTTCTCCTCCTCAGAGCGTTTGTTATAAATTTAAACAGAAAATATTTTTATGAGAATAGCAATCACAACTTATGAACAATTCTATTTCACGGAGGGTTTTTTTTTTTCAATGAATCAATATTTTTGGTTGGAAAGAACATTCTTCTAACTTGATATCTGAATGTTCCATAAAATATCTTTGAGTTGAAATACTGCATCGCTCATGACTTTCATTTTGCCTAGTGAAAGCCAAATCATGTTAATTTTGTGCAAACCACCATCTGTTTTATTATGAAAGAGCACTATTTCTCACTTGCTAAAAATATATACAAGGGGTGGGGGGCGGGAAGCCTCCAAAGGCTACACTAGTACACATTTAGCCCTGCTACAAACATTCTCTGGTCCCTGAATTGAGCAGATCACCAACCAAATTGGCAAACGTTAATATTGCCGCCTGCTTTTCATAGAGAGAAGTGTTTTGTTTCTGTTGGACACATTTTCAGGAAGTGAGGTAATGCTCAGTTTTCCCCTAGGAAAGTAATCCTGGGGCCTGCTCAGAACTGGCTTGATGGGACCATTGTTTGAAGGTGCAGGGAGGTGGTGGGTGGTATGATGAAACCAAGATAAGACTTAAATCAAAGGCAATGAGTGTGACTGTTCAGTCATTGACGTCAATTAGACTTTTATAGAAGAAGTGGCTATAGTGCGCAGCTTCATGTTTAATAAATCCTATTGAACACAGAGGTCTTCCTTCCCTTTCTCTACATCTGGCTCTTTACATAAAATATACCCTTTCCTGAGTAACTTGGAGTTGCCTTCCCATCCATAAAAGGAGGGGGTGAGGAGACCAAAGAGTTTTCAAGTATTTCTCTATATTGGTTGTAAAAGAAACCAAATGTTTTTCAATATTTACTACTTATAGCCCTAGCTGGTTTGGCTCAGTGGATAGAGAGTCGGCCTGTGGATTAAAGAGTCCTGGGTTCGATTTCAATCAAGGGCACATGTCAGGGTTGTGGGCTCAATCCCCAGTAGAAGGCATGCAGGAGGCAGCCAATGAATGATTCTCTCTCATTATTGATGTTTCTATCTCTCTTCCTCTCTAAAATCAATAAAAATATTTTTAAAAAGAAATAGGGCTCTCTATAAAAATGGAAGATGTAACAACTTTGTATTTATCATGTGACCAAAATTCCACAGTGACAACTTTTCAACAGGTCATGATCAGAGACAGATCATATTTATTAAATACTGTGTGAAATTTAACTTATGAACTTCTTTTAAAATAAGTAATTTGTAGGAGAATTTGGATTTTCTAAATTCAGTAGTCACCCTAGCCAGTTTGATTCAGTGGATAGAGTGTTGGCCTGTGAACTGAAGGGTCTCAGGTTTGCTTCTGGTCAAAGGCACATACCTCTGTTGCAGGCTTGAGGCTGATCCTCAGCACTGGTTGAGGCTCCTGGGGGAGGCAACCAATCAATAGTCTATCTCACATCGATGTTTCTCTCTCTCTATCTCTCCCCCTTCTACTCTCTCTAAAAATCAATGGAAAAATATCCTCAGATGAGGAGTAGTAAAAATAAAAAATTTTTGAACTAAATAAATTCAATAGTCTACTGTGCTTCTGAATCTTGAGCTTCATTATGCTACTCAGCCATCCCTTAGTATTTAAATCACTTGGAAAGACCTTTACTTTGTAAATCTGGTTTTTCCTGCTATTATAATTAGTTCCCATACTGACTAAAAAATAAAAGAAAACAGAAGAATTAACAAAATTGACTCATTATTTTGCCCAATTAATTCTTCTTGACTTGCAGCTGAGAGGAAGGCCTCAGGGGTTTTGTCAATCAGGTTTAAAGCTCTCAGGTAAATCCAAATTCTCATTTAAAGCATTCAAAAGAAAATTAAGTCTCAATATGGCCTCATGCTTGTCCTACTGGGAGAGCAGGCACTCTCAGGTTTCAATTTCTTAGTCTTCTTTCCTGAAAAGTGTTTTTAAATTTCAGAGTAATATAACCCTTTGTAATTAGATTGATCTCACTTGAAGAAAATTCTCTATAACTTTGCTGAGGTTTCCTGCAAGAACAAAAATGTCAATTGCAACACCTTAACTCTTCCTCCCTATAATGCAGCCCACTTCTGATCATGCGTTTGGCACACAAATGATGACCAACACCATGCTGAGTTGGCATTTGTGATATAAATGTATTGTTCAGAATGCAAATTTGTAGTTAACCAACATTCCAATCATCTGACTGCTCCTCCACAAAGAGGATAGAAAAGAAAAACCAAGGTTCCAATGCTCAATATTTGGTTCCTATCTGAGATAGATTTTTTCATTTTAATTTTCTTAAAAAATACTTTTACTCACAAATGACTTAGTTCTAAACCACAGGTTTCCATTACTAGTAAGTAATCTATTCTTTTCATCTCCTTTTGGCATACAAGAGCCAAAAATGTATTTGGTTTGTTTTTTGTTGTTGTTTTTCCCAATTTTTAAATTCTGTGACAGAAGTAGCCACCAGCCCGGCCGCCGTGGCTCTGTGGTTGAGCATCGACCTATGAACCAGGAGGTCACGGTTTGATTCTTATTCAGGGCGAAAGCCCAGGTTGTGGGCTTGATCCTCAGTGGGAGCCCTGCAGGAGGCAATGAAACTCTCTAACCATTGATGTTTCTATCTCTCTTTCATTCTCCCTTCCTCTCTGAAATCAAGAAAAATATTCTTTTAAAGAAAAAAAGAGAGAAGAAGCCACCAAATTAAAATGATTCTAAATTGTTTTCGTCTTTCATGATCATATGCCTTGAATCTGTACTGTTGAATGAAAATGAAAATGGAAGTAAATTACAAGTCACTCCAAAACTGCCACCTAGACAGGAAGGTTCACACTGAGGCAATTCCAATAGTCCAGAACTATCCCATGTTTAAAGACTTCCTAAAAGGATGCTGGCAATTTGCCATCTGAAAAAGATGTGAGCTGAATTTCCTGTTGTGTTTAAGACTAGCTGGTCATTTAAGAACAAAATAAAAATTAAAAGAATGAGGACCTTAGAATATAAAAATACCATCCTCTATGTTTGACGAAAACCCAGAATTTGACTTTTTCTCTGTCATTATAATTCTGACTGAGCTTAGAGAATGATCCCTACTCAGGGTCTAGTAAAATTCTAGTTAATTTTTTAATTGTATCCCTGATGCATGAAAATTGTTTTTCTTTCATTTTGAAACATTCTAAGAATTGTTGGTGCAGTCATCATGAAGGTGGACCAGATGCCTCTAAGATTCTTTCTTGCTCTAATCATATTGATGTAAGTTTGTGTTCTTCTACTATGCATTTGCAAACATTTACCCTGGAAAAACAACATACAAGGTATCTGGATGTATTTAAAAAGAGAAGGTTTTTCAGAAACTTATCCTACCTCTTCTCAGAACTTTACTCACATAGATATTACATGAGTATGTGATCCTTAAATTTCTTCAACTTTATCAGCTTTCCACATTTCACCTAAAAGTCATCACTTTTTCATTTTCCTGTACCCAAAAGCCCTGATATCACTGAGTTCTAAGTCTTTGCTAATACTGCCAGTATTATATCAGAGAGCCTTGACTCTTTCACTATTCTACTTTTTGTTGTTGTTTTAATCCTCACCTAGGGATATTTTTCCATTGATGTTTAGAGAGAGTGGAAGGGAGGAAGAGGCTCACAGAGAGAGAAACATCAATATGAGAGAGATAAGGCAATTGGTTGGAGGGATTGAGCCTGCAATTGAGGTACATGCCATCAGGACCAGAACCCAGGACCCTTTAGTCCTAAGGCCTATCCTCTATCCCCTCAACCAAGCTGACTAGGGCTATTTCACTATTCTTTAAACACTTCAGGTAAGGAAATTACTGAGACCTTGCCATTTGATCCTCAAACCAACCCTGTGATCCTGAAGACACTGACCCAATGATATATTTACTTGTTTACTTATTTGACACATTCAGGGGCATCTTTTCTGTCAGATGCTAGAAACCCAGCAAGGCCAATATAATGCATTAGTTGTATTTGTGTCTGGGGTTACAAAGACGAAGAACACAGTATAACGTAACGACAGCTATTTCTGAACCTGTCTGTTTCCAGGTATATTTTAGGCATTTATGATTATTTAATTCTCAGAACAACTTTTCAGAAAACAGACTCAAAGAAATCAGGTTGCTTTCCTGTGATCACATAGATGTTAAAAGGTAGAGCCAGCCCAGCAGGTATGGCTTCAATGGTTGAGTGTCAACCTATGAACCAGAAGGTCATGGTTCAGCTCAGGGTCAGGGCACATGCCTACGTTGCAGGCTCCATCCCCAGTGTCCCAGTATACAATGATTCTCCCTCATCATTGATGTTTCTATTTCTCTTCCTCTCTAAAATCAATTGTGTGTGTGTGTGTGTGTGTGTGTGTGTGTGTGTGTGTGTCTGTGTGTGTGTGTGTGTGTGTGTGTGTGTGTGTGTGTGTGTGTGTTTAAAGGTAGAGCCAAATTCAAACTCAGGCCAAATATCTGTTACCCATGAAAAGACAGTAGCTTCTCCTCTCCTCAGACAGAAACCAGTGGTATGTGTGAGAGTTGACAAGGAGAGGGAGATACATCAGGGAAAGTTTTTATAAAATGGTTACTGAATAATTAGTAGGACTTAACCAGATGAGGAGATGGGACAAGTACAACCAACAAAAGTATAGCTCTGGAGAGAAAACCCTTTCTCTGACCACTGTTGCTCATCATCAAACCTATGATAGAAATGCTGCCCCTGAACTTTTACGGCAATAAGGCTGCAGAGATTTTTGGATTTTTATTCTAAGAACAAAAAGAACCCAGTGAAAAGTTTAAGAAGAACACAATTAAATTTGTACTTTAAGAAATCACAATAATTCAGCAGGAAACCCATGAAAAACACACAAGGTGTCAAAATAAGCCAAAGGAAAATCATTTGGACAAAATAAAAAGAATCCCAAGTCTAATTTACAGAAAATATTCCTTTATTAACTTTTGGTAGAGAATATGTTTGTGAATTTTCAGAAAACAACTCCAAGACCATATGGATTCCTGCAACAAAGAGGAACTGACAGGTCTGTCCCAACAGCAAAGACAGGCCAGAGATGGAAGATGCTGAGGACACCTTGCCATGCTAGCAGTCAGCAGCTGTGCATCGCTGCAGGCGGCCCAGGACCAAACCAGAGAGGGTGGAACCTGCATTGCCACCATTTGTCCACCATCCAGATACCATTGCTGACATGTACACATAAGGAACTATTTGACATTGAAACTGGGACTCAGAACTGTTGGACACTGAAACTGAGACTCAAACATTTTTTGTTCTTATGTGTTTATTTCTAGCATGCAGATGCAAAATTTTTTTAAAGAAAATAAGTGGGGGGAAAAGATAGATACAGACGCAAAAAAACATTGAATGGACTGTCAAACTACAGTGGGAAGGCAGGAGAGGGTAGGGGGCGGGGGCTGTGGGAGATCAACCTAAAGACTTATATGCATGCATATAAGCATAACCAATGGATACAAGACACTGGGGCGGGGGAAGGTGAGGGCATGTGCTGGGGGGTAGGGGAGGCCAGGGGGAGGTTAATGGGGGGGGAGAGGTAAGAAACATTTGTACTACTATTTGTAATAGTTTAAAGAATTTTATATATATATAAAGAAATCACAGTAATTGGTGAATAGAGAATACATTGGATAGGAACAAAAGTGGGTGCAAGGAAACTAGTTGGAAAACTATTTTAGTAATCCCATAAGATGTGATGGTGGCTTCCATTAGGATGGTAGTATGGAAAGGAAGTAGACAGATTTGAAAAAAATATATATAGGAAGGAAAAAATTAGAAGGTGACACAAAACAAGAAGTAAACACAGGTGGAAAACCTGCCATGATTATGTAGTTACTACATGTAGCTCCAGTTGGGTATAATAATGTGGGTAGGTTTTTGAGAGATGGGGCTAGAGAGAAGAAGGCAGGCCCTAAACCATAAATGACCTTGTCTGTTTAGCTAAGGAGTATAAAGCTAAGAGATGCCATTAAAGATGTTCTTTTTCTGTGTAACATTTTTTATATAATTTTATTTTTAATTTTGGGGATAGCCCTGGCTGGATTGCCCAATTGGTTAGAACATTATCCCATATACCAAAAAAATTTTAGGTTCAAATCCAGGTCAGGGCACGTACTTAGCTTTCGGGTTCAACTCTCAATGGGGATGCATAAGGGATGCAACTGATAGATGTTTCTCTCTCACCTGATCTTTCTTCTCTCTCTCTTTCTCTCTCTCTCTCTCTCTCACACACACACACACACACACACACTCACTCTCTCTCTCTCTCTCTCATCTCCTCTTTCTCTCTTTAAAATCCTATCTAATAAAAAAGCAATATGCAAATTGACCATATCTCTGCTACAACCATAAGCCATGCCCACCAGCCAATCAGGAGCAAGTATGCAAATTAACCCAACCAAGATGGCTGTGGCCATGGGAAGAGCAGGAAGTTTGCGTTTCCCCAGCAATGGAGGAAGCCAAGCTTACTACGCATGTTGGCCAACCCTGGACTCCAATCACAGCTACAAAGTTTCAATTATAGAAGATAAATAAATCCCAACAAAAATGGCTGCTGCCACTGAGCAAGCAGGAGGCTTGGCTTCACTCAAGGCTACAAAGATTCAATTATAGACAATAAATAAATCCCAGATACCAGGGCCTCCATTTGGGTCACCAGGGGGCATGGCTGGCCTGCAAACCACCACAGGCCCTCACCCAAGCTGCTCCAAGCCCCAAGAGAACCCCCACCTTGATGGGGACACCCTTCAGGGCAAACCAGCTGGCCCCCACCTGTGCTCCAGGCCTCTATCCTATCTAATAAAAGAGTAACATGCAAATTGACCATCACTCCAACATACAGGATGGCTGCTCCCATGAGGTCAAAGATGGCTGCCCCCATGTGGACACAAGATGGCCACCACAAGATAGCCAGCAGGAGAGGGCAGTTGGGAGGAACCAGGCCTGCAAGGGAAGGCAGTTGGCGGAGATCAAGCCTGCATTGGAGGGCAGTTAGGGACAAACAGGCTGTCAGAGGAGTAGTTAGGCATCAATCAGATTGACAGGGAAGTGGTTAGGGGCTAATCAAGCTAGTAGGAAGAAGTGATAAGGGGCAATTAGGAAGACAAGCAGGCAAGCATTTGGGAGCCAGCAGTCCTGGTTTGCGAGAGGGATGTCCAACTGCCCATTTAGGCCAGATGCTACTGGTGGGATCTGGCCTAAACGGGCAGTTGGACATCCCTCGAGGGGTCCCAGATTGGAGACAGTGCAGGCTGGGCTGAGGGCCACACACACACACACACACACACACACACACGCATCAGCCCCATGCACAAATTTCATGCACCGGGCCTCTGGTCAATAATAAAAAGCAAACATATCCTCAGGTGAAGAGAAAGAGAAAGAGAGAGTGAGAGATTTAGAGATAAATTTATATTTACAAAAAAGTAGCAAAGAGAATACAGAGAGTTCCTGCTGTCCTTCACCTAGTTTCCCCTAATGTCAACATCTTATATAATCATGATAGATTTGTCAAAACTCAGAACTCAATAATAGTACATTAATACCCATTAAACTCCAGATTTTATAAGATTTTACCTGGTTTTCCACTGATGTCCCTGTTCTGTTCCAAGATCCCATGCAGGATAGCACACTATGTTTGAGGAATCCTGTCTCCTTTTATACCTCTTGGCTGGGACAATTTTTCAGTGTTTCTTGTTTTTATGACCTTGACAGTTTTGAGGGTACCGGTCAGTTGTTTTGAAAACTATCTTCCAATTTGGTTTCACCTGCTGTTTTCCTCATAATTAAATTGGAAGGTTAAAGGATTTTAAGAATGGGAATGATGCTGATTGTGTTTTAACTTAGAAAGATGACTGTGTATTGAGAGAGAACTATAATGTTGACTACTAATTTAGCAATAATAATTCCTGCAATATAATACTAGAAGTGTTTTCTAAACTTTCATCTTTGTCATTCTTTTATCTTGTTTCAATACTTTATATGGAATGCAGGCCCTTTTATTTTTAAAAAACAAAAGAGTGATTTTTCTGTCAGAACTAAAACTGGCACTAAGTAAGTAACATGTCAACAGTGATTAATTCTGAGTGATTAGAATATGAATTATTCTCTTCTCTTGGATTTTTCTCAACCTTAAAAAATTCCAAAGGAAAAATTTAAAAAAAGAAGGAAAAAATGCTGCTAGAAAATGAGAAGATGGGAAATAGGGGCAACAGACAGGAGACTATTGCAGTAAATATTTGATATAAGAGAGATTCTGGAGGCCTGAACTCAGTGATGAAGGAATTAGATACTCAGTAAATGGAGGCCACAGGCCAAGGTGACTGATTGGATGGAGGGCTCATGAAGAAGGAAGAGTCTCTGGTTTCTGGCTTAGCAACTTGTGGTAATGTCATTCAAACAACCAGTTTGAATAGTACAGCAGGTTTGAGGAGGAAGGAATTAAGTTAGTTGTAGATGCACAGACAGTGGGATGTTGCATCTGACACTATTTCCACTTAGTTCTTTCTAGCCTTATGTTTTTAGATGCTATTCTTCCTTTTTTAAAATATAATTCTCTGGCATATTATTCAGCATCTTTTTATAAAATTACTATCCTATCTAATAAAGAGGGAATATGCTAATTGACCCTTATGCTGTCGCAAAGATGGCAGCACCCACAGTTCATAAGGAGGGAATATGCAAATTGACTGCCCCACCCTCAAAGATGGCAGCACCCACAGCCACAAGATGGCAGTGCCTAGTCCCCTCAGCTCCACCTGGGTGTCAGGCATGTGGCCAGGCCAAGCCCACCCCTAGGTGGGCCCAGCTGCCCCCACGTGCCTGCCTCTGGAGTCCCCTGGTCCCCTCAAACCTCCAGCTGCCCAGGGCCACCCAAGGCTCAGGTAACTAGGGACAGCTAAGGCTTGCACTGCTGGCAGTGGCAGCAACAGAGGTGTGATGGAGTATTGCCTTCCCCTGATCACGAGGTTGCCTCCTAACCCTGAGGGCTCCTGGACTATAAGAGGAGGCAGGCTGGGCTGAGGGAACCTCCCTCCAGTGCATGAATTTTCATGCACCAGGCCTCTAGTTTATGAATAAGAATACAGGTGTTCTAAAATAATAATTGTTCAGCTTTTTCACAATGGGTTTGCTGCCAGAACACAGGTGTTGTGAAAACTACCAAACCCAAAATGGGAAAGGAAGACCCATATCAATATTGTCATCATTGGACACATAGATTCTAGCAAGTCTACCACTACTGGCCAACTGATCTACAAATGTGGGATCAATAAAAGAACTTTGGAGAAATTTGAGAAGGAGGCTGCTGAGATGGGGAAGGCTCCTTCAAGTATGTCTGGATTTTGGTTAAACTGAAATCTGAACATGAGTGTAGGGTCACCATTAATATCTTCCCTGTGGAAATTTGAGACCAACAGTATTATGTGACCATCAGTAATGCCCCAGGACACACAGACTCCATCAAAAACACAATTCCAGGCACAACTCAGGCTGACTGTGCTGTCCTGATTGTTGCTGCTGGTGTTGGTGAATTTGAAACAGAAATATCCAAGAATGGACAGACTGTGAGCATGCCCTTCTGGCCTACACACTGGGTCTAAAAACAACTGATTGTTTGGTGTTAACAAAATGGATTCCACTGAGCCACCCTATGGCCAAAAGATACAAGGAAAGTGTTAAAGAAGTCAACACCTACATTAAGAAAATTGGCTACAACCCTGACACAGCAGCATTAATGCCAATTTCTGATTGGCATGGTATCAACATGTTGGAGCCAAGTGCTATTATGCCTTGGTTCAAGGGATGAAAGGTCACCTGTAAAGATGTTAATGCCAGTAGAACCACACTACTTGAAGCTCTGGATTGTAGACTGCCACCAACTTATCCAAACTGACAAGCCCCTGCGTCTGCCCCTCCAAGATGTCTACAAAATTGGTGATATTATTTCTGTCCCTGTGGGCCGAGTGGAGACTGATGCTTTCAAACCCAGCATGAGGGTCATTTTTGCTCCAGTCAACGTTACAACTCAAGTAAAGTCTGTTGAAATGCGTCATGAAGTTCTTCCTGAGGACAATGTGACCTTCAATGTCAAAAACATGTCTGTCAAAGATGTTCACTGGTGACAGCAAAAATGACCCACCAATGAAAGCAGCTGGCTTCTAACTCAGGTGATTATTCTGGCCCATCTGGATCAAATCAGTGCTGGCTAAGCACCTGTGCTGGTTGTCACTCAGCTCATATTGCTTACAAATTTGCTGAGATGAAAGAGAAGATTGATCATCATTCTGGGAAAAAGCTAGAAGATGGCCCCAAGTTTTTGGAATCTGATGATGCCGCCATTGTTGGTATGATTCCTGGCAAGCCCATATGTGTTGAGAGCTTCTCCGACTATTCTCCTTTGGGCCATGTTGCTGTTTATGTCTGGAGACAGACAGTTGCTGTCGGTGTCATCCAAGCAGTGGACAAGAAGGCAGCTGGAGCTGGCAAAGTCACCAAGTCTGTCCAGAAATCTCAGAGGCTACACGAATATTTTCCCCAATATCTGCCACCCCAGTCTTAATCAATGGTGGAAGAACAATCTCAGAACTGTTTGTCTTAATTGGCCACCTAAGTTTAATAGTAAAAGACTGATTAATGATTATAAAACATTATAAAACTTTCAGAAGAAAAGAAGATTTTGTGGGCCATTTGTTTTTTCTCTCTGTGTGGAAATTTTTAAATTATTAGTTTCTAAAATCAGTATTTTTCAATGGAGACAACTTGACCAAAAATCTGTCACAGAATTTTGAGACTCATTAAGACAAAGTTTAATGAGGGGGGAAAAGTAATTGTTCAGATTGTTCCCCTCACTTTCTAGATTCATAACCATGACACATTAGTTAAAACTCAGAACCAACATCAGTACATTACTACTTAATAAACTTCAAATTTTATTCAGATTTCATTGTTTCTTTTTACTAATATTTTTCTGTTCCAGGATCCTGTAGGTTTCTCTATTTCTCATTGAAAAGGCAGAATGCAAAGATCTCACTCTACCTTTGCACTTCCCAGAAATATGAACTTAGGTCTAACTTAAACACTCTGAAGATGTTTCTTGATTCATAAAATAAGAATGATAATGTCAGCTCTGCCTTATTCAGAATGTGTTTGTGTGAATCATAAATGTAGATATGGGTACCGCCTTAGTCCATTCAGGCTGCTATCACAAAATGCCACAGACTGGGTGGCTTATAAGCAATTGAAATTTATTTCTCAGAGTTTGGGAGGCTGGAAGTCCAAGTCCAAGGTGTCAGCATGGTCGGAGGAGGCCTCTCTTCCAGGTACAAGACTTCTTATTGTATCTTCATATAGAGGAAAGGAGCAAAGTGCTCTGTGTGGCCTTTTTATAAGGGCACTAATACTATTCACGAGGGCTCCATCCTCATGACCTCCAAAGGCCCCACCTCCTCATCCCATCATTTTAGGGGTTAAGTTTCAATATGGTCACGTGCTGAATAATCACTTTTCGGTCCAAAAAGACTGTGTATACTATTGGTAATTCCATAAAACTATAATGGAGCTCAAATTCCTATAAGAAATAGAGAGTATGTGATTCAGGAAGAATGTTTTTTCTCTGATGGAAGCATTATCTATGAGGCTTGGCAATAGATTCCTCTCACTCACCACAGAGTGCACAGATTACTTCCCAGTCAGCCTCTGGCCTATTTCAGCACAGAAGAGTCTGTCTCCCCAGAACTACATATTCAGAGGGCACTGCTGCCATCCCAGATCTAGCTTGACGGTCTTCAGAGGACATCACTGTAAATTCTTGTTGAGGACCTAAGATCCTGTCCAAGAATGCAGGGCCAAAGAAGCAATGTTAACAAGCCTTAAATGACACTGCTACCTTAGTGAAAGCTTTCTGGGGCAGTGTGGAGCCAGCCTGTCTCTGCACTTTGGAAAGGTTGTGAAGATATAAAGCACAGATAAGTTTTATTTCCTCCATCAGTTCATTGCCAGAGAGAGCCCCTTGTGTCAGATAGGGACAACGGAACCAAAAACAGACTTCCAAATCAAAATATTGAGGATCTTCAGTTTCACGCCCTCTCTATGTTAGACATCCTCTTTTTTAAATAAACACCACAAAGTTTATTACTCTAATCACTGCTCCAACATGCAATAAGCAAAGTCACACTGCCATGAAAATGTGTCTCACTTAGTTGGAGGATGCACCAGTGCATGAAAATGTTGCAGATTCAGTTCCTGGAGAGGGCATATACCTAGGTCACAGATTCGATCCCCAGTCAGGATATGTAAAGGAGGCAACCCATCAATTTTTCTCTCACATTGATGTTCCTCTCTCTCTCAGAAAAAAAAAATTAAAAAATATATATATATATACATATATATATATATATATATATTCCCAGGTGAGAACTGTTCAAAATTCCTTCATCTCTCCATCTTAATTTCTTATTCCTCCTGATCCTCAGGCCACTTTTTACTCCCTCCTAACAGTCTCTGTTATGGTGATCTACACCTGGGTAAGCCAGTTTCTTCTAGGTATTTCTAGTCAGTCCAGTCCACAGCCCTGACCATGGAGCAGCATTGAAAGCTTCAGTGTTCTGGGGAGAACCAAGATGGCAGCATAGGTAAAACACCTATCTTGCCGTCATACTCAGCAATTTTAAAACTACAACTTAAAGAAAGAACAAACACCTTCCAGAATCACCAGAAAGCTGGCCGAGTGAAAATTCCACAAATAAAAGTAAAGATAAACACTGTGACTCGGAGGAGCGGCTGAGGACCACGTTGAAGATTCGCGCAGAGAGAGGTTTGGAGCTCGCGTGCCAGCGGAGAGGGCGGGCAGCTGAAAACTGGCCAGTTTCTCGAATGGGGAGACAAAGACGTCCCACTGGACTGATTCTCCAGCTCTGGGCGAAGTCCAGGGAACCCACTATCATACGGGGTAAAAACTGGACAGTGGGAGGGCACACCGAAACTCGGGCGCTGCAAGGGTCTGCCGGCTTGTAGACAAGGGATCCTGCGCGTGAACTTGGGAACAGCTCAGCTGCGTGACCGCGGAGAGAGCGCTCTGCGGCTTGCTCTCTCATTCGGGAAACCGTCAGACTGCTTTGTTTTACGACCCTGGGTGAGATGTTGGGTGTGCAGACTCATTTGGGGAGAGTCTGAATTCCCCAGCAGCCAGTGGAGCTTGGCAGCGGCTCTCTCTCAGAGGTGCTGACGGCCATTGCCCCCGGCACAGAGTCCCTGGGGCCACATAGGACAGCACTAACACTATCTGCGTGGCCCGGAGACACTGCCCATCCAACCTGAGCACAGCTGAACTTCACAGACAATTGGCCTGGAGGTCAATCCCTCCAAGTGCTAACAACGATTAACCTGAACTTAATTTCTGCAAGACTATTCAACCCAGATCCACCTCAGGTAACTGGGGAGGCTGACCCACTGTACCTTGTAGGAAGTCTACCACACAAAGTTAATTGACCAACTCAGGGAAGCAGCCACCATGCAGAGACATGGTTAGAAATCAGATGTGAAAGAAATGGAGGGGAAAAAAATGACTGGACATGGAATTCAAAACCACGGTTATAGGGCTTTTCAAGAGGCTCCTAGAAAAGTTCAAGACCTATAAGGAAATAAGCAAGACCACAAAGGAAATGAATGAGTCCTACAAAGAAATAAATGAGACCCTCAAGGATATAAAGGAGACTCTCAAGGATATGAAAAAAGACCAACCAGAAATTAAGCATACACTGACTGAAATAAAAAATATTATACAAAGACCTAAAAGCAGTCTAGAGGACTGCAAGAATCAAGTCAAAGATTTGAAATACAAAGAGGTAAAATCCATTCAGCTGAAAAAGCAAGAAACCAAAAGAATCCAAAAAATTGAAAATAATGTAAGGGGCCTCTGGGACAACCTCAAACATACCAATATCCGAATTATAGGGGTGCCAGAAAAAGAGAGAGAGCAAGACAATGAAAACCTATTTGAAGAAATAGTGACCAAAAACTTCCCACACCTGGTGAAAGAAATTGACTTAGGAGTCCAAGAAGTGCACCGAACCCCAATATATAGGAACCCTAAGAGGACCACACCAAGGCACATCATAATTAAAATGCCAAGAGCAAAAGACAAAGAGAGAATATTAAAAGCAGCAAGAGAAAAACAGATGGTTACCTATAAGGGAGCACCCATACGATTGTCAGTGGATTTCTCAACAGAAACGATGCAGGCCAGACGGGAGTGGCAAGAAATATTTAAAGTGATGAACAGCAAGAATCTACAACCAAGATTACTCTATCCAGCAAAGCTATCATGCAGAATTGAAGGTCAGATAAAGTGCTTCACAGATAAGAAAAAGCTAAAGGAGTTCATCACCACCAAACCAATACTATATGAAATGCTGAAAGATATTCTTTAAGAAGAGGAAGAAGAAAAAGATAAAAGTGTAAATTATGAACAACAAATACACATCTATCAACAAATTAATCTAAAAATCAAGTGAATTAATAATCTGATGAACAGGATAAACTGGTGAATGTAACAGAATCACGGACATAGAGAGGGAATGGACTGACAACTCTTGGGGAGAAAGTGGGTGTGGGAAGTGCAGCAAGAGACTGGACAAAAATCATGCAACTATGGGAGAGAACAGTGGAGGGGGTGAGGGCGGAGGGTGGGATGGGTACCAGGTGGAGGGGAACTATAGGGTGAAAAAAAAAGGGAACAATGTAATTAATAAACTGAACAATAAAGATAAAAAAATAAAAATAAATTAAAAAGAAATTAAAAATAATAAAAAAAAGAAAGCTTTAGTGTTCTATTTCTGACCCTGTCAGAAGGTAGCAGAAGAGGGCAGGTGGAACAGTATTTATAAAGTCTACAGTACTGTACAGGCCTTCACATTCACTCACTGACTCATTTCCAATCCTGCATATTTCATTCATGGTAAATGCCCTGTACAGGTGTATCATTTTTTACCCTTTATACCATATTTTTACAGTATCTTTTCTATGTTTGGATATGTTCAGATAACAAATATTTACCATTGTGTTAGAATTGCCTACAGTATTCAGTACAGCCATATGCTGTACATGTTTGTAGTTAAGAAGCAATAGGCTATACCAGTGGTCGGCAAACTCATTAGTCAACAGAGCCAAATATCAAAAGTACACTCAAGGGGTCAAAGAGTCGCATGTGGCTTGTGAGCTGCAGTTTGGCGACCACTGGGCTATCCCATCTAAGTTTGTGTAAGCGTTACCTGTGATGTTCACACAATGATGAAATGGAATTTCTGAGAACATATCCCTAATGATAAGTGATACATGATTGTATATGAATTTGGATGGACACATTCAGAGCATAGCAGATTCCCTGATGCACATTAAAATGTCTAAAACTACACAAACATAGGCATACTATTTTGTGAGTTAATGCTGACTATCATTTACTGCTAATAGGAATAGAGCTAAGATGTGGGTGACTGACAAGATCAGATCAACAAAACATAGATGTATTGTTGGCTTAGAAATATATTTTTGAGCGCGTTGATATTTAAATATGGTGTTTCTAATATTCTGGCAATTTCATTCAAATAAAATACTGATGCCAAACTGAAAATCCAATCCAAAAGGTGTTAAAATGTCTACTCTCCTCTTTGAGCCTGGTCAGTTCCTCTCTGCAAACCAGTTAATCCTGGGAATGCAGAGCCCAATCTTTGCTGTCACTCACCACCAAGCAGAACAGCCTTTTCTCCAGTGCTCCCTCAGATGGCTTCAATAGGTGGGCTTCACAAAAACCACTTAGTGAGATGCAAAGTAACAAAGTAACAGTGTGAAAGGTTTAAAAAACCTTTATCTACTTAAACACTGCTCTGAAAAACAAATTGAGTTTTACACCAGCTGTTAACAGATGTGACAGCAAGATGTGCTTACAGCAGTGACGTGGGATATCCAACAGAAGAAAACCATTTAATATCTCCAGTTAACTGCTCTATCAGCCTCCTTGCCAGCTGCCCTCCCTCAGCCTTTGACAGTTGCTTTCAGATGGCTGTATGGCAAATGAAACAACAATAATATTCCAAGCTGAACTTATAGCCTGTCTATAGCAAGGGTATAAAATTCATGCCACTCAGTTTATGTTCTGAGTCCCTTTGAGGCTTCTTTTGTTCTAGTTTCTTATTTTGCTGTTGCTTCATTTTTCTTCTTCTCTTTTTTAAATTTTTATCTTTTTATTTTGAGAGAGAGAGAGAGAGAGAAAGAGAGAGAGATTTGTTGTTCCACTTATTTATGCATTCATTGACTGAGTATTCTCTGTGCCCTGACAGGGAATCAAAACTGCAACGTTGGTTAACCAACTAAGGACCCAGCCAGGGGCTGTCTCATTTTTCTTAAACCTAATTTTTACTTATTTCAATCTTGTAATATATGTGCCTTCATAAAGTACCTTTGTAAACTACTTTTTTATGATATGCATCTTTGCAAATTATCTTCATAATTTTAGGAACACGATAAATAAACAAACAAAACAAAACAAAAACAAATGGCTTCTCTGTTCACTTTTCAAGATTCAGCATTCATCTTCCCCAACACATGAGTGCCATATAAATTGTTAGCATCTTCTCTGCCTACCCTACCCCTCCAAATACTGTATGTGTAATTCCCTATCATGGTACTATGCTCCTTTCTTTCTTTTTTTCTTTTTTTTCATTTTAAAAAAATATTTTATTTTTTTATTTTTTATTTACAATATAACTTATATTTAATAGTAGTACATATGTTTTCCTTCCCCCCCCCAATAACCTCCCCCTAGCCTCCCTTACCCCCCAGCACATGTCCCCACCTGCCCCCCTCCCCGCCCCAGTGTCTTTCATTCATTGGTTATGCTCATATGTATGCATACAAGTCCTTCGGTTGATCTCCCCCCGCATCCGCCTCCCATCCACTCCAGCCTTCCCCCTGTAGCTTGACAGCCCGTTCAAGGCCACCCTGCCTCTATATCAATCACTCCCCCCTGTTTCATTTCTTCAAAAATATCTTGCCTCTGCATACTAGAACCAAATGTATAAGAACAAAAAAAATGTTTGAGTGTCAGTTTCAATGTCCAACTGTTCTGAGTCCCAGTTTCAATGTCAAATAGTTCTTCATGTGTACATGTCAGCAATAGTATCCAGATGGTGGACACATCGTGGCAATGCAAGATCCATCCTCTCTGGTATGGTCCTGGGCTACTTCCAGCCATGCACAGCTGCGGACTGCTAGCATGGCAAGGTGTCGTCAGTGTCCCTCATCTCTGGACCGTCCTCATGGTTGGAACAGACCCGTCAGTTCCTCACTGTCGCAGGAACCCACATGGTCTTGGAGTTGTTCTCTGTAAACACACAAACACATTCTCGACCAAAGGTTAACAAAGGGATCCTCTCTGCAAAATAGACTTGGGATTCTTTTTATTTTTGCCTAAATTATTTTCCTTTGGCTTATTTTGATACCATGTGTGTTTTTTCATGGGTGTCCTGCAGTTGGTTTTACAAATGGAATTTACTTTTCTGGAGTAAGAATTTTCTAGAGGTATTTTACTTACAGGATATTTTTCCTTACATGATATTACTCCACTGCCCCCCATCCCCTTTTTTTGATTAATGGGAGCTTCTGGAAATTTTATCTTGCAGTCTTGGTAATTTTAAATTTTAATTTTTGCACACAAATATGACTGCTTTAGGTTCTTTGGATGTTAGGCAATTTTACAGTGAGATGAACTACTAATAGATATTTTAGTTAATGTTTTAGGAATAGCTTTTTGTCCAGTACACTTAAATTTTCTTGAGTATTCACTTATTTCACTTGGCCAATTTAAATTAATCTGAAAACTTGATTACTATTTTACTGTCAATTTCAATACTCAAACAGAAATCTTAGTTTACCCTGTAAATACTTGTGGACAGGAGTATTTGCATTTTTGAGTAGGTCCTCAGCATTCCTGGTAATAAACTGAATTTAAATATAGAGCAGCTATTGCTGGCCGAGTCTCTGTCTGCCACCTGGGTGAGTTGTGTGTGGGAGGCGAAGCAGCCGTGGGGGTAGGAGACCTCCCTCAGGAGGGGTGAGGATTCAAGCCCCTGCAAGGTTTGTGGATGAGGGTCTGTGCCCCACCTCTGTTGACCTTTTAGTTCCCTCCTGTTGGCCCCTCTGCGCCTGTGCCTGTCTTAGGTTGTTCCTTCCCTGAGAAATCTTACCCGTCTCTGGCTAACCAGCCATCCTCTGGGGCCAAACAGGGTGATGTGAGATTCAGTTCTGTCTCCTTTGTAGTCTATGCCCCTGTGGCCTCCACGTCCAGCACCTGCCTTGGGATCCCCTCGCCTACTGGCGGGGTCCTGTGTACTATGCTCCTTTCACTGTCACAAATGTTATCTTGTTTAATCATCCTTCTCCAAACCCCTGCTCAGAAAAGTTAAATTATTTGTCTAAGTACATTCAGAGTCTGTATTTGAACCCTAGTTTAGTTGAGTTAAAATTTTATGGTCTTGCCGCCATTCTACCCAACTCTCTGATGCCTGTAGGTTTGGCATTTAACAGGGTTGAAACACCATTGAGCCTTCGCCATCATGTATTTCCATTGCCACATTAGCTGGTATAAGCTTGGGCAACATTTCTTCAGCATGGTTCCTTGTCTCCATAAATCTTCTGACTCCAATTTTAAACTTTGTCCCATTATAGACAGAACAAAACATGCTTCAGAACATGTTTTTTCTGGGCTGCAGTGGCTCAGTTGGTTGAAGTGTGGTCCATGCACCAAAGGGATGCTGGTTAGATTCCCTGTCAGGGCATGTACCTGGGTTGTGGGCTCAATCCCTGGTCAGGGCACATGAGGAAGGCAACTGGTCAATGTCTCACTCTAAGCATGTTCTCGGGGAAAGATTTTTTTTTAATTTTTTTTTAGCAAACATATTTTAGTCTAGTCATTTCAACCACTTTCCTCCACATTAGTAAAAAGATAATATTCATAACTTTATGAATATTATAAAAAAGTGAAGTACTGATACATACAACAAGGTGGAATGCACCTTGAAAACATTATGCTAAATGAAAGAAGCCAGACAGAAAATGTCATAAATTATATGATTTCATTTTATAACATTTCTAGAATAAATAAATCCACAGAGTGGTGGTTGTCAGAGGCAGGAAAAAAGGGGGAGGAATTACTTTTAATAGGTAAGGAGTTTTATTTTGGAATAATAGGAATGTTTTAGAACAAACCAGATAGATGTGATAGTTGTATAACATTGTGACTATACTAAATGCCACTGAATTGTTCACTTTAAAATGGTTAATTTTATGCTATGTGAATTTCACATCAATAAATTACTTTTTTAAAAAAACAGACTTTTAACAAATCTACCAGCCTTCAAAATCTCCCTATTCCATTACAATCTATCCCTTGCTGGCAGATTTACCTTTCTGGTATAACATTTTCATTAGGAATCCATTATAGTTTCCCCTCCCCCCCCCCCTTTTTTTAAATCAAGGTTAAACTCATCTGCCTTCAATGATCAGGGTCCTCAAAATTATTTTCCGTAAATACTACTACAATTAATGCTTGTCTGCTAAACAAATTTCAGATGTGGCCCCTCAAGCTCATTTCTCAGGCCAGGAGTCTCAGTGTCCACCTGAAATTATCTAATGACCATCTTTAAGCTTCCTTCATTTTGTTCTAGCTTCTCTATGCATCACTAATATCTTTATTCTTTGAACTCTTTACCCATTTCAGACAGTTTTAAAGAATGTAGTACTTTCATTTGATATGTAAAGTTCAAATTACCTAACCAGATCGTAAGTTCCTTTAAGGAAAAATATCATGTCAAAGACATCATTGATTCTCACACTGTCTACTTCACTTTTGGGAATATAAGAATAACTTAGTAAATGCTTCATTGATTACTCATTAACTACTACCCAGGAAATTTAATCATCTGTTTCTCCCACTCCTGCTAAACTATAGTATACCCTTTGTTTGGGAAAATCCCCAACCTACTCTGCGAAGACTCTTTTACTTCCTTCATTTAGCAAGTAATAGTTACTCTAATTTAGGGGAAATTTATTATATGCCATCGAGCAAAGAATCGCCATTAATACACACAGTCCCAGGAACTATGGGGTACAATGACATGGCAATTTACATTAGTCATCTTTTCTTCATAGAAAGTTCCTGAAGCCACTTTTTAAAAATATTTTTCTGTAAGAAAGAACAGGTAGTCATAAGTGGAAAGGCAGATATCTATAGAACCAATGCTTAGGAAACACACTTCAATATATGCCCCCTCAATTTGTTAAAAAAAAAAAAAAAAAAAAACAAGCAAAACAAAAAATGAATCATTTTTGAAAACACTAAAACTTTTGTCCAACCAACTAGTCTCTCACAGCCCTGTTCATTCTCCTTTGTCCCATATATTTATCATGTGGCATAATGGAAAAAGCATTACTACGCTGAAGCGTTTTCAAGACGTTATGGTTGGGTATGAGGAGGACATATGAAAATCAGTTAAAACACAAGTTCAAATCATGAAGCTGGAATAAAGAAAGTCATTTTGCCTCTAAACTAGGGACATCCCAGTGAATAATTTTTAATAAGCCCAATGAGAATAAAGACAAGGATAAAAGGTCTTCCAGTTTTAAGTAGCTTTTTTTTCTGAAAAGCAAGAGTGCTATGCTATATAACAAAGCTGTAGAAGTGAAATGGTAGTGGAGCAAATTATAAACATCAACACCCAATAGACATAGATCCAAACCCAGAGGAAATCTAATAAGACAAATCAGCATAATAAAGAGATCTCAATCATTTCTAATAACAGAGATTTGCAATTTCATGATATTACAATGATGTCATTGTGCTTATATATTACAGGCTGGTAAAGTCCATAAACTATGTTGTTTTATACAGTTATATGTGTACTTTTCCATGATCAAAGTTCTTTTTTACTGTATTTTTTTATGCTATATTTTCATGAGCAATTCCAGCTTGGCTTCAGAACAACATTTTTTCACCTACATGGGAAACCTTGCCAAACCTTCAAGGTTTGTAGTATTCATTCTATCAAAGAATCAAGAAAATATTTTTTTTTCTAAAGAAAGAAGTATGCTTCCCTGACCAACACCCAAGTTACAGTATGATATAATATTAACACATTCAGCATGTTCTCCAAAGACTTCAATGGAGATACCATGGTAGCTGTTAACTTCAATGAGAGGTGTATGTGTGGAATTAAGGAGCTGAATGTGGCTCAGAGCCCTTAAGCCTTTTCATGAACAAATACATAATTTAAGATTCTTGCTATCCTTTTCCCTAGCCAGTTCATATGATCAATTACTTCATTTTTCACAGCCCCAGGACTCCTAAGATGCAATGCTTCTTAGATGTCCTGCAGTTGGACCTTCTATTCAGGAATATCTTTACCATGAAAAACCATACAGTTTGAAAGCAAAAATGACCTGTTCTCAATTCAGGACATTAGCCCCAGGAACTACAAAGTGCCTTTATTTCTTGAGGTTTTAATACATTTAAAAGCCACCATGGCAGCAGTTTGAAGGAGAAGAAAGGGGAGAAAATAAAGAGGACTGTGTGAGAAATAGAAGAAAAAATCAGAGAACAAAGAATTTAGTCTCTAGGACACACTGAGGCTTGAGGTAGCAAACCCAAGTTATGTTTCTCTCCAAAACACTCCTGGGTAGAATTGCATTTATGGAAATCCCAACTCGGATGTGCCCTTTTGGAAAGCCAAAGTAACTTAAACTTTAGAATTGTTTAAGTTTTAAATACCAGCAACTAGAAACTAAAAAAAAAAAAAAAAAGAAAAAGAAAAATGAGACTCATTGGAGAAAACCACAACCAACACCATGTGCAACACAACTTGAACTCACCAAGAAAAGGATTATTCTCCCACAGTTTAGACTAACAAAGCCACATTCTAAAAGTTCCCCAGTCCTTTAATTAAAGGAAGCCCACTTGGATGATGGAAGTACGCCTATTCATAATGAGTCATCCCATGGCATGTAATTTTAAGCCTGTAACTCATTATCAAGTTAAATCATATAGAATTTTGAATGCAATGATAGATGCTAAGGCTGGCAAAGGAATCAGGCTTCACACTAGTAACTAGTAACTGTGTGTATGTGTGTGTGTGTGTGTGTGTGTGTGTGTGTGTGTGTGTGTGTCCCAACCGTGAATATGCAGTATTGATAAATGAGGCCATATGGAGCATTCATTTTCTGAGGTTCCTTATTCAAGCAAGATACAGTGGTTATTTGATCAAGCCATTATAGGTATTCCTGTTTTCCAATAAGGAAATCAAGATGAATAATGAAATTTTTCTCAAGGCCACACATAAAAACATACAATTTTCCTGTAAAAACTGAGCTCAGTCTTGGATAGGAAAAATATCACCCATTCATTGCAATATTCCTAGTGAATACATCCCACCAATTAAAGAATTAATCAAGTATTGTCCATCCAGCCACTAACTAAACCTAGCCCTACGTGTTCATAGGGAAACCTTTCTCAAAAAATGGAAGAGTGGGGAAGTTACTGAGTAGAGCATCAGTGCTCCTGACTGGTAGTGCTAGACATGAAACTCCTTGTATAAGAATCAGTGGGGGAAATGGTGATGGAAGGAGACTTGACTTGGGGTGGTGAATACATAATACAATATGCAGATGGTTATTATAGAATTGTACACCTGAGAACTATATAATTTTATTAACCAATGTCACACCAACAAATTCAATTTAAAAATACCTTTAAAAAAAGAATCAGTGGGGAAACCTAAAAGCAATACAATTTCCTCTCTTAATGACAACAATTATACTATGAATTACCACTTGACTGTCAATCACTTCTTAGGAGTTGCACATTGTCCCAAGAAGGGATAGGATAGTAAGCCTGGTCAAGGGTAGACTACCATTCTTCATATAAAAATGGAGTCCAACCTGACACTATTTTATATGATTTGTTTGAACATAGGAAATGTGTTTTACTTAATACTTCTTAGTAGTCAATAAATTCATAGAATAAAACTCTGGAGAGATTATAAATTCTACTTGGTAGATGAGGGAAAAAGATATATTACTTGTCTTTGGTCATAATGTGAATCAATATGTAAAGAATGTACTTACCTCCATTTTAGGGGGCAGTTAGATAACCATTAACAAATATCTATTGATTTGAATTCAAATAAAATTTGCTAAACAGATATAAAGATGTAAGCTCAAAACAATAAAAATAATTAGGGGGGAGAGAAAGAGCATTAATGAATACAAGACTTTTAACAGATTTCTGGAAGACAACAGATGTTGCAATGGTAACCAATAAAACTAACTGGTTTCTTAAAGATGTTTAAGAATATGTTAAAATCATAAAATAAGAGCAGGGTACTATGAAAAGTGAAAACTAAAAAATATAACAAAGATCTAAGAAGTTAAAATATAATCATTACCCTACGATTCAGCAATTCCACTCATAGAATATACCTAAAAGAGGTGAAAATATATGTTAGCACTAAAACTTGTACTTGAAAGTTCATAGGAGTAATACTTTTTTAAAATAATGTAAACAAATGTCCATCATCTGATGAATGGATAAACAAAATATGATACATTCATACAGTAGAATTTTATTCAGTCAGGAATAAAAAGGAAGCACTGATATATGCTACTATGTGAATCAACCTTGAAAACATTATGCTAGGTGAAAGAAGCCAGAAACAAAAAACCATATAATGTATGATTCCATTTATATGAAATATGTATAAACAGACATCCATAGAGAGAAAGCAGATAAGTGTGTGCCAGAAGCTGAGGAGAGGGGGAAATATGACTTGACTGCTAGTGGGTACAGAGTTTTCTTTGAGGATGATGTAAATGTTATAAAATTCTATAATTGTAATAGTTGCAAAACTCTGTGAAGATACTAAAAGCCACTGAATGGAACACTTCAAATGGGTGAACTTATGGTATGTGAATTATATATCTCAATAAAGATTTAGACATACCTAAAATCTTCAAGCAAATAATCAAGAGACTATGCCAGAGCAGAATAATCACTGCCCTCACCTAAATATGTCACTGGGAAATTTCCAAACCCCAGGGATAACTGGAAGTTTCTAAAATCTTGCAAATTCTCATCTACAAAGGAGTGAGTCATCACAGAACTGGATACCAGAAAACAGTTGACCATTGATTTCACTGCTCAGAGGGACAGTGATTTTTAACACAGACTTCTCTATCGAACCACACTACAAATCAAATATAAATCAATGAGTACTAAGAAAATTTCCCTTTTATGCATCCTTTATTAGGAAGTTTACGAAGAACACATTCCCCCCCAAAAAAATGTGGATGAAAAACCAAGAAGTAAGAAATTCTGAGATTTAGAAAGAAGCAAATTCAACTAAGTAGAACCAAAGAAACAGTCCCAAAATGCCAGCTCTATGACAACCTTGTGAGGGAACCATCCAGATTGCAGCAAGAGGACAGAAGGCTCCTAGAATGTATTTGAGAATATTCCCCAGGGATTACATACAATCTTTGAGAAAGAAAAACAGCTTAAGCGTAGGATAAAGGCAGTTAAAGATGTAAGTTTAAAACATTATCATCTCCCATAGTTGGCATTTTCTATAACAGAAAATCAATAGAAAATGCTAAAAATTAAAAAGAAATAGAGAACTAATGTGCTTTTATTTGGAGGGGAGTGAGGGTTAGTAAAATAAAGGTAACCATCAGAAGAACTTAATTTTAACTCAAAAAACAGTTAAAAATTAAATGTGGCCAACCAGTGTGGCCCAATGGTTTAATGTCAAACTGTGAACCCAGAGGTCACCGTTCAATTCGAGAATATGCACATGCGTGAATTGTGGGCTCAGTTCCCAGCAGGGGCATGAAGGAGGCAGCCGATCAATGATTCTCCCTCATCATTGATTTTTTTATCTCTCTCTCCCTCTCCCTTCACCTCTAAAATCAATAAAAATATTTTAAAAGAAATTAAATGTGGTTCCCTCTAATAAGCAAGATTAGTGGTAGAAAAAGGTGAAAAATGGGCTATTATTTTATTATTACCAACCTTTTAATAGAGTTTTATTAACTACTAAAGGCCCGGTGCATGAAATTTGTGCAAGGGGTGGGGGATGTCCCTTAGCCCAGCCTGCACCCTTTCCAATCTGGGACCCCTCGATGTATGTCCAATTTCCCGTCTAGGCCTGATCCTGGTAGATGGGCAATCAGACATCCTTCTCACAATCCAGGACTGCTGGCTCCAAACTGCACGCCTCCCTGCCTCCCTGATTGCCCCTAACCGCTTCTACCTGCCAGCCTGATCACCCACTAACCACTACCCTGCCAGCCTGATTGGTGTTTAACTGCTCCCCTGCCAGCCAATTTGCTCCCAACTTCCCTCCTCTGCCTCCCTGGTCCCTCCCAACTAATCCTCCCCTGCTGGCCTGATCGCCCACAACTGCCCTCCCTTGCAGGGCCTGGAACCTCCAACGGCCCTCCCCAATGGCCATCTTATGGTGGCCATCTTGTGTCCACATGAGGGCAGGATCTTTGACCACATGGAGGCAGCCCTCTTGTGTGTTGTAGTGATGGTCAATCTGCAAATTACTCTTTTATTAGATAGGATAGAGGCCTGGTGCATGGGTGGGGACCAGCTGGTTTGCCCTGAAGATTGTCCCAGATAAGGGTGGGGGCTCTCTTGGGGTGAGGGGCAGCCTGGGTGAGGGGCCTGTGGAGGTTTGCAGGCCGGGCACGCCTCCCAGCGACCCAAGCGAAGGCCCTGAGATATGGGATTAATCTATGTCTACAATTGAAACTTTGTAGCCTGGAGTGGAGCCAAGCCTTCTGCTCACTCCAGGGCAACAGCCATTTCTGTTTTAAACTTTGTAGCCTAGAGTGGAGGCCTAGGCCAGCAACAGCAGACTGAAAGCTTGGCTTCCTCTGTTGCCAGGGAAACCCAAGCCTCTGTTCTCTCCAGCTCAGTGGCTGCCGCCATTTCTGTATCTTTTATAATTGAAACTTTGCAACATTGAGTGGATGCCTAGGGAGGTAGAAAGCTTGGCTTCCTCTGTTTTCGGGGAAACCCAAACCTTCCTCCTGCTCTCAGTGGCGGCAGCCCTCTTGGTTGGGGTTTATTTGCATAATTTGTTCCTGATTGGCTGGTGGGCATGGCTGCAAGTGTGGCTTGTGGATGTAGCGAAGGTGCAGTCAAATTTGCATATTACTTTTTTATTAGATAGGATCATTATGTATTATTTTGTTATAATTTTTTAAACATTAAAAAATAAAAATATTCGCTTACTGACTACTTACCACATGTGAACTACTATGTTGAGATACAAAGGGAAATATAAAGTTGAATAATTTACAGTTTCCATGGAATAAAACCAAATATACACACCAACTATGGGACTTGATAAATTGAAATAAATATAATGAGATGCCACTCCTCTCCCAAAAAAGGTGTGGTGAGTGATTAATGGTGCCTAAAAATAAAGCAAAGTTGTATAAAAGTGGTAGCATTTGAACTAAATCTTAAGTATCGGTAGGATTTTGATGGATGGAAAAAGGAAAAAGTATATTTCAGTTTGTCCTAAAATACATTCCACAAAAGAACAATCATTTTTAGACATTCCTAACCAAAAGCCAATTACACCTTCCAGGAAAGAGCTGTTATTTTTGAAATACTCATCTGAAGAGGAGAAGAACTATTCAGAGCATTTCATGCTAAGCTTAGACTTACCTGTACTAGAAAATATTTTCTGAGCTTATGAGTCACTTAGATACTTAAAGAATAAAATCCAGAGAGAAACAAGATTGTTGTGTGTCAGTGACCATGAAGATTAAATTCATTTACCTGGAACAGTTTCTGTTGACTTAAATATGCTTTGAATCGACTTCTCCAATTCTGTAGGGAAAATAGCAGGGCTTGTTTCGTGAAAAATGTTCACACTGAATCACAGTCTGAGTGTTTTTTTCCCTTTTATTTATTTTTTATTAGTATATATTTTGGTCATTTTTAACTCCAAATACATATTTATTAAAAACTTAGATTTATAACCAAATATGTTGCTATCTATGCCAACAAAATTGATTTAAGTATTTAATTTACCATTGATTTTTTGAAAGAAATTAGTTTTTTCTCCAAACCAAGTAAATTTGCAGTCAAAATAGGTGATCTATACTAAAACTTAATGAGATTTGCCATGAAGTGATTTGAAACAAAAAAGATCACAGATAACTTTTTATTAAAACAGTTTATTTTTGTTGTCAATATTTTTAAATTATTCTACTTTCTAATACCTGTGTGCTTTTTAAATATACAAAAAAATTTGTCATGAGGATGAGAGGGAGACGTTGAATATTTTAAAAGCTTAAAGAACAGATTTAAAGTTAATGCTGATTTTTTTAAATAACTATAAAGTCTTTATTAAAATCTGTCTCCTATTTATTCTTCCACTTTACCTGCTTAATCTCAACTGCTTTCACATATCAACCTCATTTACTCAAGCAGAGATAAGGCTAGTGGGAAAGAAAAAAATTGTACCTTAATATTTCAAGTTGACAAATACTTACTGAGTGCCTATTTTGTACAAAGAACTATGCTAGGTACTCTGGAGAATACAAAAGTAGTATGACACCTGATCTCTGTCCTCTGTCTTCTAGAGAAATATTAAATGAACATGAAATTGCAAAACAATCTTATCTAATAAAAGAGTAATATGCAAATTTGACCATATCTTTGCCACACCCACAAGCCATGCCCACAGCCACGTCCACCAGCCAATCAGGAACAAATTATGCAAATAAACCCCAACCAAGAGGGCTGCCGCCACTGAGAGCAGGAGGAAGGTTTGGGTTTCCCCAAAAACAGAGGAAGCCAAGCTTTCTACCTCCCTAGGCATCCACTCAATGTTGCAAAGTTTCAATTATAAAAGATACAGAAATGGCAGCAGTCACTGAGCTGGAGAGAACAGAGGCTTGGGTTTCCCTGGCAACAGAGGAAGCCAAGCTTTCAGTCTGCTGTTGCTAGGCTAGGCCTCTACTCTAGGCTACAATGTTTCAAACAGAAATGGCTGCCATCCCGAAGCAAGCAGAAGGCTTGGCTCCGCTCCAGGCTACAAAGTTTCAATTGTAGACATAGTTTAATCCCAGGGCCTCCTCTTGGGGTGCTGGGGGAATGGCCAGCCTGCAAACCTCCACAGGCTGCCCCTCAGCCCAAGATAACCCCCTCACCCAGGCTGCCCCTCCCCCCAAGAGAACCCCACCCTGACCTGAGACACTCCTCAAGGCAAACCAGCTGGCCCCCACCCATGCACCAGGCCTCTATCCTATCTAATAAAAGAGTAATTTGCAGATTGACCATCACTACAACACACAAGAGGGCTGCCTCCATGTGGTCAAAGATCTTGCCTTCATGTGGACACAAGATGGCCACCACAAGATGACCATTGGAGAGGGCCGTTGGAGGTTCCAGGCCCTGCAAGGAAGGGCAGTTGGGAGGGACCAGGCCTCCAAAGGAGGGCAGTTGGGGGCGATCAAGCCTGCAGGGGAGGGCAGTTAGGGGTGACCAGGCCAGCAGAGGAGGGAAGTTGGGGCAAATTGGCTGGCAGGGGAGCAGTTAAACATCAATTAGGCTGGCAGGGTAGTGGTTAGTGGATCATCAGGCTGTTAGGCAGAAGCAGTTAGGAGCAATCAGGGAGGTAGACAGGTGAGCGGTTTGGAGCCAGCAGTACTGGATTGTGAGAAGGATGTCCAATTGCCCATTTAGGCCTGACCCTACCAGAATCAGGCCTAGATAGGCAGTCGGGCATACCTCAAGGAGTCCCATATTGGAGAGGGTGCAGGCTGGACTAAGGGACATCCCCCATCCCCGTACACAAATTTCGTGCACCGGGCCTCTAGTCTTCTATAATTGAAACTTTGTAGTATTGAGTGGAGTCCTAGGCTGGCAATGGCAAGCAGAAAGCTTGGCTTCCTCCATCTCGGGGGAAACCCAAGTCTCCCTCCTGCTCTCAGTGGCCACAGCCATCTTGGTTGGGGTTTATTTGCATATTTGCTCTTGATTGGCTGATGGGAATAGTTTCTGGGTATAGTAGAGATGTGATCAATTTGCATATTACTCTTTTATTAGATAAGATTTTAAATGTCTTTCATGTAGTTCAAACTCCCTTGGAATTTTGTTCTAATTGGCAGGCATCTTCTCTTTGTCTTTTCAATAACACTATCTTATAGCCTCTAGGAATCTTCTCTCCACAAATCAAAAAGATGAGATTCCCCCTGCTAATAGTTCCTCAATAAGAGTTCCCTGTTCACTCCTCAATACACTAAATCCATTTATTCTTTTTGTGGTGGTGGTGGTGGTTGAGAGTCTTACAGTTGTCCTCCTTGTTTTCCCTCATTGCCCCCCTCTACCCAGCTCCTGCCCCACCCCAAGCCTTCACTACATTATTGTCTATGCCCATGGTCAAAGCATAGATGCAATCTTTTCTTAGTGTAAAACTGGGCCTATTTGAAAATAGCAAAATCTAGCCTGTACCCTGTCCATGTTCAAGTTATGTAACTGGGGATATATTTATGATCAGTGAACACAGTCCATCAGCCCCTCTAAAGGCTCTGAAGTGGCACCTGGGGGCAGCAGTAATGTGCCCTCAGAGAATTTTTGAACAAGAACACTAAGATTATTCTGTGAATACTAAAATTTTTTTGCCTCTCAGATTTTTCCTTTTTTTCTTTTCTAATAAAAACTATTCAATTTATGGTAAAACTAAATCCTATATTTAAAAATCACACATATGAAGACATAGTAGTTATTAATTTTGTCTCTCCATTACTCTTTTCCTCTCCTCCTTACATTAACAGACACTACTAATTTTATAAAAGGGTTTTATGGAACTCAGAATGGAGTCTTTTCCTGGATATAGCAATTTGTCCAAGGAGATCACATGAACCAAACAGCACTACTGAGAATTTTCCCAGTATTTCTTTGTTGAGGATACCAAAAACAGAATCTCTTATTTCTTAAGTCACTAAATCAAAGGTTGCCTGCAAACAGGTCAACTTCTCCCCCATTTGCTTCACCATGAAGAGAGCAAAAATGGGCCAGTCTTCAGAGGGAAGCAGAGACAAGGTAGATAAATCTGGAGTCCTGACATCATTCAGGTTCTAGTCCTAATCATTGCTAAGGTCAGTGAGACCCTTGCCCTTTCAATTACATTTTCTTTTGTTGTGTAAGATGATGTGAGCTTCTATCAGTACAACCGAGAGTCTTGAAAACTGAGGAGAAAAGCAAGGACATACAAATTCAGAATGCTGATAATAACCATGGACTTTGGAATCAGGCAGATTTAATAATGTGGTATATTATTACAGTACCAATAATATAGTACATGGCTTATTCTGTTAAAATTTTAACTCATTATTATGTAAGTTGGATAAATTACTTAATTTCCACATTTCTCAGTACTCAAATGGGAAGAAATAACACTTACTTTAGTATGTGGGATTCTATAATAGAATATATATGTCAGTTGGTAACACCAACAAACGTCCAATAAAGATTGTTTTTTAAAGTTGTCATCATTATTATCATTAGTGTCATGATCTAAGAAAGTCAAGTTGCTTTCAAGCCAGAACAAGGTTTGACCATAAGCTTAGATATTAATATATTATTATATTTATTAGTAGGTGGTTTAATCAGAGAGTTATACAATTGTGAATATACAAAACAATTTATTCTTATATTATTATTTATTAATGATTGTGTTATTTTTCATATGAACAACTATAAGCCTACTTCTGCCCCACCCTGTACTTTGGCTGGCCTCTGGTAGGACAATGTAAACATGGAGTCCTCTTGGAAGATAATCACATCTGAATTGCTCTCAGGGAGTGCCACTAATCCTTTGGTTCACAGAAACTACTCCCTTGCTTTGATTCCATATTAACCAAAGTGTCTTTTGATATGGTCCACTGGACAATATCTCTAAGAGAGATCAGTGGAGGCTAATAAAACTGGAACCCCTTTCTGTAGCTGCTTTTGCAGCTGGTTTTCAGGATGTCCTTTCTCATTGGCTGCTTGCCCCAAAGGAAGATGATGTCCAGTGTTTCTAGCCTCTAAGGCTGGACTGCCTACAAGGGCCAGGCCAGTAATGTAAATGAGAAGGAGGCTGGATGGGAGACAGGTGAAGGGGACTTATGGATATTCAAAAAGAATGCCTCATCTTCTCATTTCCAGCCAATTGTTGCATATGAATATGCAAAGCTAGTTTTGAAAAGAACCTGGAAATGAGAATTAATAAAATAAGTAATGATAAAAATTTATTTATAGAAGAAGGCTCTTTTTATAAATTTTTTTAAAATACATTTTATTGATTTTCTACAGGGCGGAAGGGAGAGGGATAGAAAGTCAGAAACATCGAGGAGAGAGAGACATCGATCAGCTGCTTCTTGCACGCTCCCTACTGGGGATGTGCCCACAGCCAAGGTACATGCCCTTGCCGGAATCGAACCCGGGACCCTTCAGTCCACAGTCCGACGCTCTATCCACTGAGCCAAACTGGTCTCGGCTATAAAATTTTAATGTTATATAGGCTAGACAATAACTACTAGATTTAGTCTACTGGTTTGAATATAATACTCGTTTGAATATAATACTCTGAATACAGATCACCTTAGTCAATCTCTTTCACTCGCTATTTCTCTAATACTGGGTAAACATATCTCCCTTTGAGACTCCCTAAGTAAAATTTTATTATAGAATGCCTAGGGAAGGACTACGTGATGCAGATGGATATTTAATAAGACCTCTTAATAATTTTAAATATCAATTTGAAATAGACGTAAGCCTCCACTATCCTGCAATCTCCACCAAAATAACACCAGAGGACAAAGAATATGGGAGATATGATGACATCTACTAAATTTTAGAAACTAAAAAACAGAAAGATTAGTGGTAGATGACCTCGAAGATCTCTGAAAGCAGGCAGTAGGGAAAGCCAATAATTAATCAGATTCTACCAACCCTTGAAAACTAATGACATTGAGTAATCTAAAACTGGGGGTGAAAGTAGGGCTAAAAACCAAGAGACTGGTTGCAAGAGTGTTTGAGCAGCAATTAAAATTCTCCTATTCCTATCCTCCTGCAGAAGGAAACCAAAGGCTCTGTGGAGATAGTAGAGAGAATATCTATGAATTAGAGGACACCAAGTAAGTCAAGGGCACTGGAACCATTCTGAAAATGAAAGGATTAAGTGGAAGTGTGCAGACTAAGCATTGAGAAATTGAGCATTCTTCAGGCTCAGATAAAAGAATTGAAAGTGCTAACACTACAGATTCTCCAATAAAAAATGTCCAGTGAATCAAACAACTGGCAAGGCCCACTGCCAGGATAAGAAACTCCAAACAACATTTAGGGCCCCTCTCTTAAATATGATAAAACAATCAAGAATCACCAGACATTTGATAAAATATCCTATCTAATAAAAGAGTAATATGCAAATTGACCATATCTCCAATCGAGCCACTCCCACAAGCCAATCGGGAGCAAATAAACCCCAACCAAGATGGCTATGGCCACTGAGAGCAGGAGGGAGTCTTGGGTGCTGGGAGGAAGCCAAGCTTTCCACCTGCCCTTGCCAGCCTAGGCTTCCACTCAATGCTACAGAGTTTCAATAGAAGATATATCCCACCAGAAATGGCGGCAGCCATGGAGCTGGACATAGCAGAGGCAAGGGTTGCCTGGGTGATGGAGGAAGCCAAGCTTCTGCAGTCTTAGCACCTAGGCCTCCACTCTAGGCTACAAAGTTTCAATTATACAATTTAAATAAACCCAAACAGAAATGGCTGTCACCATAGAGTGAGCAGAAGGCTTTCTTCCACTCCAGGCTACAAATTTTCAATTGTAGAAGATAACTAAATTCCAAATACGAGGTCCTCCGCTTGGGTCACCAGGGGTTGTGGCCAGCCTGAAAACCACCACAGGCCCCTCGCCCAGGCCACCCCATGTCCCAAAGGAACTCCCACCCTGATCTGGGACACTCTTCAGGGCAAACCAGCTGGCCCCCACTCATGCACCAGGCCTCTATCCTATCTAGTAAAAGAGCAATATGCAGGTTGACCATCACTCCAACACACAAGAGGGCTGTCCCCATGTGGTCACAAGATGGCCAGCAGGGGAGGGCCATTGGAAGGTTCCAGGCTTGCAAGGGAGGGCAGTTGGGGGCAATCAAGCCTGCAGGGGAGGGCAGTTAGGGGTGACAAGGCTGGCAGAGGAGAGAAGTTGGGGGCAAACAGGCTGGCAGGGGAGCATTTAAACATCAATTAGGCTGGCAGGGTAGTGGTTAGGGAGTGATCAGCCTGGCAGGCAGAAGCAGTTAGGGGCAGTCAGGTAAGCAGGCAGGCGAGCAGTTTGGAGCCAGCAGTCCTGGATTGTGTGAGAAGGATGTCACTTGAAGGGTCCCAGGTTGGAGAGGGTGCAGGCTGGGCTTAGGGACATCCCTCACCTCCCGTGCACAAATTTTGTGCACCGGGCCTCAAGTCTAATATAAAAGACAGCATGAGGGAAAGAAATAATGCAAAGGAAACAGATACAACAAAATGAGAACAACTTTATAACAACATGCCATTAGCATCCTCACAGAGGTAGATCACAAAAATTCAGAGAATACAAAGGGTTTTGAAATTTAAAAAAAAGAACAGAAAAAAGCAGAAATGAAAAATTCAATAGAAAAGTGAAAAATTACATTGAGAAAACAGCCCTGAAAGACAAGCAAAATTATGGTGATGGAAAATTGGGAGACTGTGTCCAAATTAAAGGATTCATTCAGTAACTTCATTGTCAAAATAATGAAAATTCCAGAATGAAAGAACAGAGAAAATGGATTAAAATAAAATCAGCAGTAAAATAATTTAAGAAAATTATCTAGAACTAAAAGGCATGAGTTTTCTGATTAAACGGTTCTCTGGGTATCCAGTCCAATGCACGGAAATAGCTGCATACTAAGATGTATCATGGTGAAATTACAGAATGCATGGCCTGAGGAAAGTTCACCCTGCAATTTTCCAGAGAGAAAAAGACAGGTTGCATATCAAAGACTAAAGATGAGAATGGCATGTAAACTCCTAGCTGAAACATTGGAGAAAACAGTAGTCATATATTCAAAATTGTGCCGAAAAAAGATTCCCTGTCTCAAAATCCATTCACAAGGAAACCACTAACTGCATGTAGGGTGTAAGATAAAGGCATATTCACACACATGAAGTGTCAGACTTTTTGTCTGCCTTGCACTGATGTACAGAAAGCAAGTAGAGGAAATGCTCTGAATAAATGAGGAAACAAAAGAAGTGTAAAACCTGGTATCCACAGAAAAAGCAAACAAAGGAATCCCAAAAATAGTTGGATTGGAATACCATAAATTTCCAGAACACCAGAAGAAAATAACACTTATGTAGGAAAGGGAAAGTACCAATAACATACTACATGGCTTACTCTATTTCATTTGTATGTAATGCATCATATTATTTGCAATATATTATGTATTGCATTATGTGCAGACTGAATTTTAATCTGACCATAATGACAACATAACTCTATTTAAAGGACAGAGAGCAGGGAAACATGGCTGAATATAGCAGGGGGTGGAAAGTATGTATGAAGAGCTAAATCCTCATCTTTCAATAGATAATTCCTAAAAGTTTTCAAAAAGAGAGGAACAGATAAGAATATAAAAGTGCTATTTAGAAACAAGAATATAAATGCCACACCTTACAAATCAGCTAATAAAATTGTGTAATTGCTTGGGGGAAAAAGAGAAAGAAAAAGGACTAGAGCAGGAGGAGGAGGATGTTGGGGTGGGGGGGATGGAGCAGTGGAGGGTAATGGGTGGATAGTGAGGAGATGAAAAGAGAATAATTCTCAAACATATTTTGAAACACTTTTTGAATCTCTGAGTTTGTGCCTCTATAATTTTGTTAAACATAAAACTCAATTAAAAATCATTTTAGCCCAGCCTGTGTTGCTCAATGGTTGAGCATCAGACCATACACCAACAAGTCGCTTGTTCCATTCCCAGTCTGGAAGGGGGATTTTGGGGGGGTGTGCAGGAGGCAGCTGATTGATGTTAATGTTTCTCTCATTGATATTTCTATCTCTCCCTCTCCTTTCCTCTCTCTCTATAAAAAAAAACCAACATATTAACAACAATAATTTTAAATAATGTTATTTTAGACTACTTCTAGTTAGTGAAAAAATAAATCGAGAGAAAAATTAACACCCAGCACATGTCTGACATACAGTAAGAACTTAAGTTGATTTTGATACTTAATTATATTCATGGGTAAATCAATCAATTAAAGATAAATATTACTGCCAAGAACAGTTTGGCTCAGTGGAGAGAGCGTCGGACTACAGACTGAAGGGTCCTGGGTTCGATTCCGGTCAAGGGCATGTACCTTGGCTGTGGGCACATCCCCAGTAGGGGGCGTGCAAGAGGCAGCTGATCAATGTTCTCTCTCATCAATGTTTCTGACTTTCTATCCCTCTCCCTTCTGCTCTGTAAAAAATCAATAAAATATATATTTTTTAAAAAGATAAATGTTACTTACTTTAATTAATTATAAAAATAAATAAATTCATTAAAGATCCAATTAATAAATGAACCAAAAATTTATGAGTAAATAAATAATGAGTCAAACTACAATGAGGTACCATCTCACACCTGTCAGAATGGCTATCATCAATAAATCAACAAATGACAAGTGCTGATGAAGATGCGGAGAAAAAGGAAACTTTGTACCCTACTGGTGGGAGTGCCAGTAGTGCAGCCACTGTAGAAAACAGTATGTAATTTCCTCAAGAATTAAAAATAGAATTCCCATTTGACCCAGTATTTCCACTTCTAGGAATATATCCCAAGAAATCAGAAAGGATATATGCACCCCTATATTCATAGCAGCACAATTCACCATAGCTAAGATTTGAAAACAGTGAAAGTGCACATCAGCATATGAGTGCATTTAAAAATGGTGATACAGCTACACAATGGAATCCTATGCTGCTGTAAAAAAGAAAGAACTCTTACATTTGCGACAGCATGGATGGATCTGGAGAACATTATGCTAAGTGAAATAAGCCAGTCGAAGAGAGATAAATATCATATGATCCCACTCATTTGTGGAATATACTGAACAAAATAAACTGATGAACAAAAATAGATTCAGAGTCATAGAAGCATCCAACAGACCATCCAACCTAAGAGGGAAGGTGGGAGGTGGGGAGGGATGGTAAGAGACCAACCAAAAGACTTGTATGCATGCCTATGAGCATAACCAATGGACATAGACAGGGCATGTGCTAGTGGGTGGAAGTGGCTGGGGAGAGGTCAATGGGGGGAAAAGGAGACTTATGTAATACTTTAAACAATTAAGAATTTAAATAATAAAAATGAATAAAAAAACAATGTTACAAAAATACCATCAACCTGTTTTAACTTCCAATTTTTAGTATTTGTTTAAGTGCAAATATCTATCATCAATTCAGTCACTAATCATCCCTGGCATAGAGTAGATATTAAGCAGAGTTTGTTTTTTTTAATGAACACAGAAATAAATGTTGTAAAAGAATTTCTCATTAGTCACAAAATTTAGAGTGAAAAGATGCTTTCACTTTCGTATAAGGTCTCTCATTCACTTGCCATTATCTGGCACCATACCGCTTTCGATTTCTTTTCTGTACTCTTCTTATTATTACATTTTCACAATAAAGCTTACTTTAAATTTCCTTAGCACATCAGTAGTGCCTTTGTATTAGAAAGAAAGAAAGAAAGAAAGAAAGAAAGAAAGAAAGAAAGAAAGAAAGAAAGAAAGAAAGAAAGAAAGAAAGAAAGAAAAGAAAACTTTAAGAAATGATTAACATTTTCTACTCCAAGTCACCAGGTCCTCCTATACCCAGGATGAAATGAAAGCCTCATAATAGAATCCAGAGAGAAAGAAAAGGCAGAGTCATTTGGATTGAGAAATGAGGCTGTCTGACTTCAGCAGAGCAAAGTGAGTAGAGCAGGTGGGCTGGGACTCACGAGAGACAAATCAGGTGCACTGGGGACTACCCTCACCCTGGGTCTCCTTGCCTAGTTCCTTCACTTGGATTGGAATGCTATAAATTTCCGGAACACCAGACACACCCAGGTTCCAACGCAAGTACAAAAACATATTCTATCGCCAAATCCAAATTATTTTTGTATCATCTACCATTTAAGATTATGTCCTGTTCTTTCCTTTCCCCTCAGAGCAGATAAGCAAGAATCAACTGTGTAGTCATTAACTGAGAAAAAGAAAATGGATTAATGGATTGACCAAAAATGCTTCAGGGTCACCATGGACTAGGGAATAGAATGCTGTTTAAAATCACATCCCCAACTCAATCAGTGCCTTATCCAAGAGAGTAACTGCTTGCCTCAAGTTCAGCTGTTAGGTGAGAACAACATGTCCTTAGCATGCTGTGAAAACGAAAAAGATAACATCTTAAAATACTGAAATACTTGGGGGAAAAATGATACCATAGAAACATGATCTTATCACCATGCTCCAATGTAGCATATATTTATTTTTCATGCACAGTACAAACAAAATTCTTCCATTAGCAGACACAAGCATTTGAAAAGCAAGACACTGCAACCTGCTTTGTGAGTAGATTTTTCACTGAGACTTTAGAGAATATGCATTTCTACCCTCAGTCCTATGCATCTATTTGATTTTAATATATGTTATACATATTCGAGTGAGAGAAAACCTTTGTCAATAACTTTAACCAAAGTTCAGAATTAAGTTTTTACAAATTATATATATATATATATATATATATATATATATATATATATATATTCCCTGAGGTTTAGGAAAAATAGAAAAGTAGAATTTTAGGCTACATTTTATTTCAATTTCATTGTGAGCTTACAAAGTTACTGATACTGGGGAAAAAAAAGTTACTGATACTTTTCAAACATAACATTTTAAAAAACATATTAAAGGAAAAATATGACAATCTGATCTTTATTTTGCACAATAAAGGATGTTACTGCCTGGTAGTATATATAGGAGACTAACATTTTCACTTTCAAACTGTAGACCATATCTATTGATCTGAATGGCAAAATGCTAGGAAGAGTTATATGCCTATGTTATAGAGAGCTAAATACATGGTAGGTAAGAATATAAAATGTATTTCAATGTATGTGCAACACATACATTGTTAGTGGTTTCCAGAGCATTGTATTGAAAAATTCTGAGGCCACTTCTGGTTTCTGTGACAGAGTGCTATGATCAACTTAACACAGTTGGATATATTATCCATTGTTCCCATGTAAGCAAATGAGCAAAGACGCTAAGCTATTTTCCCAAGGCCAACAGCTAATAAGTTGGGGGAAATTGGGACATATGCAAACTCTAGTTATTGTGCTTTGCTTTACTCAAAGTTCAGGAACTATGAAAGAACTCTAAAGGGCCTTATTCAATGGTACTTTTCTGTAGTGAGGCGACTCAAAAGTTTGTCTAAAAACTGTTGGTTTGAAGTTTCCCCAACCTCTCTGCTTCAAATAGCTTTTCTCCACAGAGTCTCTTCAAAACTTCCCTCTCTAATTACTTTCTTTCCCTCTAGATACAAATACTCATCTGTTCTATGCTCTCTATGCTAAACTTAATATACACAAGTATCTCCTCACTAAACATTCTTGATTCTACCCAATTTCTTCAGCTTCGCCTCTGCTGAGGGGCTGCCAAGCAGGGTGTTTAACAGGCCCACACATTCTCTGCAGCTGAGTGCTTGAAACATTAACGTTACCCGATGTTGCAGGATTCATCCAGAGAGCTTCTCATCTTCCTAGGTTGACCCTCAACACCTCACTGAGGCATGATGCTTGTTGTATTAGTTTGCTAGGGTAGCCATAACAGAGCACCACAAACTGGGTAGCTTAACACAACAGAAATTCATTCTCTCATTCCTCTGGAGGCTCGAAGTCCAAAATTAAGGTGTCTATGGAGCCATCTTCTCTCTAAAGGCTCAGGAGGGTCGTTCCTTGTATCTTCTGAGCTTTTGGTGGTTACTGGCCATTCTTGATGTTCCTGGTTTTCAGCTTCATCACTCTAGTGTGCGTGTGTGTCTGTGTATGTGTGTATGTGTGTGTGTGTTTATGTTCACATGACATTCTCTTCTATGTATGTATGTCCCTTTCACTCCTTTCATAAGGATATCAATTCTATTGGATTGAGGCCCACCCTACTCTAGTATGACCTCATCTTAGTTTGATTACATCTGCAAAGACCCTAACTTCAAGTAAGGTCATATCTGCAGGTCCCAGGGGTTAGGACTTGGACATATCTTTTTGAGAGACACAATTCAACCTATATCAACACTACATTAGCACAACCTGAAATTCTTTATTGGATCCAATTCATATAATCTCTATTTACTAAGACATGGATAAGATACTCTGGAACCACACAAACATAAACACACACATACATTTTGGCCTCCACTTAAAAAGCTGGCCAATTAGACCCAAAATGGGACAGGGGTTAATTTTTTTTAAAAATCTGACCATAATTTTTTAAATATTAATAATAGTATAGCTGAAATTGTATAGTTATCTGAAGTTTAATAATCACCCCCACAACATTTTGTTAAAGTTCAACCTGTCGCTACTTATAACCCATTAAATCTACCTGCTTTACCTTGGTATAACTAAGCCAAGGAGCCTACTTGAAAAATATCAAAAAGGCTCTTTTTTTAAAAAACCAATAAATGTTAGACATCTAAGCTTTCTGGTACAATTTTCCACATGTAAAGATGAAGCTTGATTCACCCTTAAGGCTTGCACTTGAGTTGTATATCCAGAAATGTGATGGGTTTTTGCTAATCCACCACATGGACTTTCCTGGTTGGCCTGGCTCAGAGGCGTGTCTCAGGCCACATAATGGAGTAGAACTGACTGGCCTGTGTGTGAACTCATCTGTTCTATGCTCTCAGCAATTGAGCTATTCAGGCTTGAATTAGGTTACATATGAAACTGATTCTCATTTGAAAGAACTTTCAGTGTATAACACAAGTAACATATTTCCTTCAAAGTACATCAGTATGAACGTTACTATTAAGACTTGTTTTGTGAAGCATTCCCAAGCAGTAAGTCAGGTCCCTGTGTTGAATGCTGGTCTCAAGTTCAATCAAGTCATTATATGTTTTGCTTTACTTTAACACAAGATCCTATCCAGAGAGTGTGAGCTTTCTATAGGATGTGGTCACAAAAAATCATGTTGTAGCCTGGATGCAAAACCTTATCATTCCCCTTGAATGTTTTCTAGAGGCTTTATCTTCCTAATCTAAAATAACAAATGTTTCTAAGGTCATGAGTATCTAATAACATATTTTTTATATTTATAGAAAAGCATATCAACAAGTGCCATAGAATAATAATAGTGCTTATTCCCTGGATTTAAGTTTTCTTCAAAGTTAGTGACAACTTGGACTATAGTTGCAGCAGAGAACCACCCATGAGCTCATATTCTGGGGGGAAATTCTTATCCTTATTAGTTGTGCTTCCATTATTTGTCTAGATTTTCATTCCATTATTTTATCTTTATAGATGGCTGTTTTGGTATTAAATGTGGCTCTACCACTAACAACCAATATGGATCTTGGACAATATTCTTAACAACGCTGTGCCTCAGCTTCCTCACCTATAAAATGAGATAATAATAGTTTCTTAAAGGGCTAATTAAAGATTTTTAAAAGTTAATATATGTAAAATGCTCAAATCAGTGCCAGGCAAAGAGCTCTTTGTGTTAGCCATCTCCAGTGAAGAAGAGGGTTTTTGTTTATTTGTTTTGTTAACAGCTAAATAGAAAGCACAGAGAACATTGCTCTAGGCACTCAATTAATTTGCTTTTTAAAAATATATTTTTATTGATTTCAGAGAAGAAAGGAGAGGGAGAGAGAAATAGAAACATCAGTGATGAGAGAGAATCATCTATCAGGTGCCTCTTGCATGCCTTCTACAGGAGACTGAGCTGGGAATCAGGGCATGTGCCCTGACTGAGAATCAAACCCTGAACTCCTGGTTCTTGGGTAGATGCTGATCAACCACTGAGCCACACCAGCTGAGCCTAATTTGCTTTTTTGAAAACTTAATGAAGCCCTGGTCAAGTAGCTCAGATGATTAGAGTGTGTTCCCAGTACACCAAGGTTGTGTGTTCAGTCCCTGGTCAAGGCACATAAAAGACTCAACTAATGAATGCATAAATAAGTGGAACAAATCTCTCTTTTCTTTCTTCTCTCTAGAAAGAAGGATCAGAATGGGGGAGGGGGAGATAACCAAAGAATTTATATACATATATTTATAACTCATGAACAGAGACAATAGTGGGGTAAAAGGCCTAAGGGTGAGGGTGGGTATAGGTGGAGGGGATCAATAGGGTGGGAGGGAGAAGGAACATCTTCATACTTCCAACAAAGTATAAATCTAGAACACTTAATGGATATTTGAACTTTATTAAAGTCACTAGTAATTAACATTGGATGCTAATGTTCTAACATAAAATATTCAACTTTCCACATCACAGGAGGGACTTGGTGTTTACTATAAACATTTATTTTACCAACTCTTGAATATAAGATCATAACCAAACATATTGTTGTTATCCATCACAGTAGATGTATGAGTAAGACCACATGTAGGAATTTTCACATTTCTTCTCTTATACCTATTTATGTATGCATAACTTCTTTGCTCCAAGAAAGATTTCAGACAATTTTATAAATATTTTACTTTCAGTTCTGTATTTTACTTTCAACCTATCTTCCTTTCTATTTCACTTAAATGATGTGAATGCATTCTCCTACTTCACAGGGAGATCTACTAGTTGTGTCTTTGTTTTAGCTTTTTTGAGAGCCAACATTTGTGGATTCTAAAGAGTGGAGACATTTAATATTTCAAAACAGAATGAGTGGCATATCTGATGCAATTTGATTGGGAAACATGAATCGGGAATGACATTAACAAGCTATATACTCCTGAATGATAGAATTGTCTTTATATAGAGTGAGGTGGATGATAAAAGCTAACTCCATAGGTGAAAAAAGACAGATGCAAACTTTTTTTTTTCTTTTTTAGTTTTGTACTTCTCAAGATGTGAATCAGAAAATCTACAGACACTGTATAATTGGTTGGTGTGGAAGGTTCTTTCTTCAATGGTGCATGAATTTTGGAAGTGATTACATTCTACCTATGCTAAATCATTCTGTGTTAAGTGCCCTAGAACAGTGGTTGGCAAATTCACTAGTCAATAGAATGGCAAACTGCAGTTTGCGAACTATATGTGGCTCAAGAGCCGCAGTTTGCCGACCACTGCTCTAGAGCAATATTACACAGGATGAGGTCTTTCCTACACAATACGTCTAATGTAGGAAAATTCTTTGGTCTATGTCTGCTTCACACAATGTCAAAAGTTATCAAATAAATGGATGAATCCATGGATGAATTGGATTTCTCACCTTTTCTTCTGGTGTCATGACAAATGGTCTAGACCAGCCTAGCTACAATGTACCCCATTCTCTCTTATACTCCTCAGCCCCTTCTTCAGTAGGATGATGCTTGTCCAACTCCTCTGTTTCTGATCCCTCGCTCCTCTTTCTTCCTTCTAAGCAATAATGTGAAGAAATGAAATGTTTATGCAGAAAAATTTGGTGTCTACTGATCTAGATATATTCAGTAAAGAACCAACAGGTATTCACTCATATTTTGGTTTAAGGAAAAAGATAACAATAAAAAAAACCACAAATTTTGTAGACGTGTTCTTTGTTTCAGTCTTCTTGCACTACACTAAAATATGAGGAAGAAACTACAAACTCTAGTCTATGATGTCAAAATCTAAATAGAGTTTATGTTCAAACTAAGTCTCAGAAAATAAATGCAAAATTCTAGAGACACTTTTCTACATCTCATTGTTCAATAGTCTAAAGCTCTTGTTTTTCTACCTTTGGAAAGTTTTTGTAATGTCATGTTTTCTTCCCTTCAGTTATTTATCTGCCAGGATTTTTTTTTTCACTACCAAACCCTTCTAAAGCGTTTAAAATATCATTTTCAATAGAAAGATAGTGAAGGTCTTTTAAGTCAGGAAACCATTTTGGTGTTTTAGAGTTATGTCTTAGAGAGGCTGGTAGCAACTGTGTAGAAAGGAAGTATTATTAGAAAGAGGAGAGGTCAGGAGAGACATGACTAGACCTGCTCCATGGTGCTGCCATTACCTGAGATGGAAAGCCCAGAGTGGGGAAAGTAGGGCTAAAAGTAGAGGACAGTGTGTTATACTTGAGAACATGTTGAGTTTGAGACACCTGAAAGGTATTCTTGCAGACATTTCCAGGAGGCTGCTGGAAATTTGGGTCTGAAGTTCAGGGTAAGTCTGAATATATAGACTTTGGAACCATTCAAACATAGGTTAAGTATAAAATTAACCTCTGGCAGAGTGTACTAAGCAAGAAGATAGCCAAAGACAAATCTTTAGAGAACAATGAGGAGTCTAGGCAGGATACTAAGAACAGAGAAGAGAACAAAACTTGCCACAAAATCCAAGTTCAGGGGCTGTTTCAAGAAGATAGTCAGCAGTGAAAACACCAAGTAGAATGAGAGTTCATGAGAAGGCAATTTGGTGGTTAGGAGCTAACCATAGCCCACTGAAAAGTCTGTTTCAGCAGATGGTGACATCAGAAGCCAGATTGTACTGCATTGAGAGGAAAAGGAAAAGTAAAAATGTAAAAACAACTCAGTAGTCATTTCTAAACCCTTGTCTCAACTACTTTTTTTCTGAGATTTATTTCAGAGATCTTGTCTTACCAAATAGAAACAGCTATTTCAGGCAAACATTTAAAATTTATTAATCTGGCTAGTATGTTTCATATAAACAAAGCAGGTACAAGCAATCAATACGATGGAAAAGGTAAGACTGAAGTTAGGAACCTTAGAAAAACTCAGTGCTAGCGTAGGCCCATTAAAGAAGAAAGGGGCCGTTTTTAAAAGTCTCATTTCAACTTCATTGTGATCTATTATGTGTTTATGCTCACTATAAAGTCTAGCACCACATTAAGTTAAGAACTGCTGAGAAAAATAAATAATTCTGACCTTCGATCTTATTCACAGATTCAAATGTTCTGAAATACCATATATTTTTATACTGTATTGATAGGTACATAATACAACATGACTTTTCAAATGACTTTTTATACAAATCCCTCAGAATAGAAATCTAACTTTAAAAAGGAAAGATGGAGTAAATGGATAAGTAAATTGTGGTATATCCAAACAATGGACTACTATTCAACCCTAAAAAGAAATGATGTAAAGTGGGGGGGGGAGGGGTCGGGGCGGGGGAAGATGTGAAGAAATCTTAGATGCACATTACTAAGGGAAGGATGCCAATCTGAAAAAACATAGTCTCTGATTCCAACTAGTTGACACTATGGAAACAGCAAAGAGATCAGTGATGCCAGAAGTTATCATCAAGGAGGGGAGAATAGAGGGAGCAGTAAAAATACTTTGTGTGATACTATCATGATCGATATGTATTATTATACACTTTTTCAAACCCACAGGAAGTGCAACACCAAGAGTAAATCTTAATGTATACTATGGACTCTGAGTGATTATGAGATGCCAGTGTAGGTTCATCAATTGTAATAAATGTACTACTCTAATGAGGGATGTTGATGGTGTGGGAGGCTATGTATATGTGAGGCACAGAGTATATGGAAATATCTGTCCTTTCTTCTTTTTTTAATATATTTTATTAATTTTTACAGAGAGATAGGGAGAGGGATAGAGTTAGAAATATTGATTAGCTGCCTCCTACACACCCCCTACTGGGGATGTGTCCACAACCAATGTACATGCCCTTGACTAGAATCGAACCTGGGACCTTCAGTCCACAGGCAACGTTCTATCCACTGAGCCAAACCGGTTAGGGCTCTGTCCTTTTTTCTTAATGTTGCTATGATTCTAAAGCTACTCAAAAAAAAAAAAAAATCTTTGAAAAGAACAGGAAAGAAGGTGACACTTAGAAATAAGAAACCTAAAAAGAGGGTTGAACTATCATATCAAAATATAATTATTCAGGAACAGAATAGAGAACCCAGAAATAAACCCACACCTCTATGGTCAACTAATATTTGACAAAGGAGTTAAAAACATACAATGGGGTAAAAATAGTCTATTTAAAGGTACATTGGGAAAATTGTAAAGATACTTGCAAAAATAATGAAACTAGACCACCTTCTTACACTATACACAAGCATAAACTCAAAATGATTTAAAGACATACGTGTTAGACTCAAAACCACAAAAATCCTAGGAAAAACAACAGGCAGTAAAATCTTGGATATTTCGCAAAGCAATATTGTTTCTAACATATCTCCTAGGGCAAGGGAAACAAAAGAAAAAATAAACAAATGGGACTACATCAAATTAAAAGAAACCATCAACAAAATGAAAAAACAACCCACTGAATGGAAGAATATATTCACCAATATATCAGATAAGGGGTTAATATCCAAAATTTATAAAGAACTTATACCTGGCTGGTTGGGCTAAGTGAATATAGTGTCGACCTGAGGAATGAAGGGTTCCAGGTTTGATTCCAGTCAAGGGCACATGCCTGGGTTGTAGGCTCGATTCCCAATGTGAGGCATGCAAGAGGCACCAAGTCAATGATTCCACTGAGTCAAACCGGTCTCGGCACCAAGTCAATGATTCCATAAAGAATTTTCACAACTCAACAGAAAAAAAAACAAAAACAATCTAATTAAAAAATGGGCAAAGGACAGCCAAAACCAGTTTGGCTCAGTGGATAGAGCATCAGCCTGTGGACTGAAAGGTTCCAGGTTTGATTCCGGTCAAGGGCATGTACATTAGTTACGGGTACATCCCCAATAGGGGGTGTGCAGGAGGCAGATGGTCGATGTTTCTCTCTCATTGATGTTTCTGACTTTCTATCCTTCTCCCTTCCTCTATGTAAAAAATCAATAAAAATATATTTTTTTAAAAAAAACCACTTAAAAAGAAATGGGCAAAAGACAGGACGGCTGTCATTAATAAGTCAACAAATAACAAGTATTGTCGAGGATGTGGAGAAAAGGGACCCCTCCAACCCTGTTGGTGGGAATGCAGATTAATGCAGTCACTATGGAAAGCAGTATGGAGTTACCTAAAAAAATTAAAACTGGAACTGCCTTATGAGAGAAGGACTCCATTTCTAGGAGTTTATCCTAAGAAACCCAAAACACTAATTGAAAAGACTATATGCACCCATGTGTTTATTGCAGCATCTATAATAATAAAAGGGGAATATGCTAATTAGACCAGACGTCATTCCAGACATCCTTCCAGATGAAGCTAGGGACAGAGGGAAGCTCATGTCTTGGGTGCCAGAGGGAAGCTGGTGCTGGCAGCTGGAGGAAGGAAGGCCTGCTCTTGTACAAATTTCATGCATTGAACCTCTAGTTATTTATCATAGCCAAGATATGGAAGCAGCTCAAATATAAATGAGTGGATTAAAAAAACTGTGGTACATTTACACAATGGAAAAAAGAAGGCTATCTTACCTTTTGTGACAGACATCGTGGATGGACCTGGAGATTATTATGCTAAGTGAAATAAGCCAGTCAAAGGAAGACATATTCCATATGATTTCACTTATACATAGACTCTAAGGAACAAAATAAACTGGCAAAATAAAAACAGACACGTAGATACAGAGAACAGACTGCCATCAGAGAGGAGACAGGGTGAAAAAGGTGAGGGTATTAAGGAAAAGCACACACATACACACACACACACACACACACACACACACACACACAGAAAGAGAGAGAGAGAGAGAGAGAGAGAGAGAGAGAGAGAGAGAGAGAGAGAGAAAACAGTATGGTGATTACTACAGGGAAAGAAAGATTAGGAGAGGTAGAAGAGGTAAAGGGGGAGTAAATGGTGATGGGAAGAGACTTGACTTTGGGCAGGGAACACACAATACAATATACAGGTGATGTATTATAGAATTGTACACCTTAAACCTATATAAGCTTATTAACTAATGTAACCTCAATAGATTCTAAAAATATACATATAATCTTTCAATTGATTTGTTATCAAAGATGTTTCTTTTCCCCCTACTCTGGTCTAGCCACAGTGCTCATCACAAGGGTATGGTGGAGCATACAATCATAACACAGTATTTTTTTTTTAATATTTATTATTGAAAGTATTACAACCCAGCCAGCTTGGCTCAGTGGTTGGGCATCAACCTATGAACCAGGAGGTCACAGTTTGATTCCAGGTCAAAGCCCAGGTTGCAGGTTTAATTCCCAGTAGGGGGTGTGCAGCAAGCAGCCAATTAATTATTCTCTCTCATCATTGATGATATTTCTATCTCTCTCCCACTCCCTTCCACTATGAATCAATAAAGATATATTTTTAAAGTATTATATATGTTCCCCTTTTTCCCCCATTGTCCTCTTCTAGCCCGAGTCCACCAACTTATTGTCAGTGATCATGGGTTATGCACATATGCATACAAGTTCTTTGGTTGATCTCTTCCCTCCCCTCCCTTCCCTCTGAGATTCAACAATCTGTTCCATGCTTCTGTGTCCCTGGATCTATTTTGTTCATTAGCTTATTTAGTTCATTAGATTCCACCTATGAGTGAGATCATGTGATACTTATCTTTTTCCAGCTGGCTTATTTTGCTTAACATAATAGTCTTCAGGTCCATTCATACTGTTGCAAATGATAAGAGTTCTTTCATTTTTACAGCTGTGTAGTATTCCATTGTGTAAATGTACCACAGTGTTTTTTTCTTCACTCGTCTGCTGGGCACTTGGGCTGTTTCCAAATCTTAGCTATGATTAATTGTGCCACTATGAACATAGGGGTGCATATATCCATTCTGATTAGTGTTTCTGATTTCTTAAGATATATTCCTAGAAGTAGGATCACTGGGTCAAATGGAAGTTCCATTTTTAATTTTTTGAGGAAACTTAATACTGTTCTCCACAGTGACTATACCAGTCTGCATTCCCACCAGCAGTGCGCTAGAGTTGCCTTTTCTCCACATCCTCGCTAACGCCTGTCATTTGTTGATTTGTTGATGATAGGCATTCTGTAGCTGTATTACCTTTTCAATTTTCATACTAACCCTATGAGATTGGGATAGGAACAAACCAGGTTCTGTGGGGCCAGAAGCATATGCAATTTGAGGAGCACACTTTAAAGAAAAGAATACTATTAACCACTGCAACATAGTGCATTATATTGATTTCCTTCAAAGAGTTTGCAGTATGAGCAGGAAGAGAGATGGACTAGCAAGAGAGACTAGTAAATAGCTATCATGTGCTTTCAAAGAGATATTTATTCAACCACAAATATTTATGAGTATCTAGGCACTTTGGCTAAACAAAGACTCTTGACTTTATGAGGCTTCCATTCTAACATGGAGGTAAAAATAAATATAGTGAATAAATAACTATATAATATATTAGATGTTGATAGGTGCTTTTTTAAAAAAAAATAGGGGAAGATATGGGGAGCTGAAGGATAAGAAGGTCAGGTGTTGAAGGGAGAGTGGAAAACAGATCGTAGCTATAAGTAGCATAATCATGTTAGGTTTCATTATAAGGTGATATTTAAGCAAAGATTGAAGAGCCAAATGTAAACTCATGGATACCTGGAGACCATAGGCTGAGGGAACTGGTAGGATATGTCTCATATGTTTAAGCAGCTGCAAGTGAGGTGAGCTGGTGAGTGAGTGATGAGGAACTAGCAGGACATAAGTATGAGAGATAAAAGGGTAGGGGGAGTTGTAAAACCATGTAAAGAAGTCATTTCCCCCTAAGACAGGAAAACGTTGATTGAAACGTTTTGAGCAAAGAAGTGGCAAGATCTAACTAACTTGTAATTTTAAAATATTATCTTGGCCACTGTATTGAGTTTTTAAGTTTAGACCAGAATGGTAACAATGCAGGTGATAAGAAATGTTCAGATCTTAGATTTACTTTGAATGTAAAGCCAATAAAATTTAGATTGTGTTGATTGGGTATGAGATAAGGAGAGGAGTTGAAGATGACTTCACAGATTTTGACCTAAGCCACTGGAATGATGAAATTACCTTTGAATGAGCTGGATAAGAGCACAGAAGCACATGGCGGGGGGGCGCATAGGCAGGAAAGATTCATTTGGGGACATGTCATGTTTGAGATGTCTGCAAAGCAGTGGAGTTCGACTGCTAAGTCGTGATATCAACTAGTCGCTTGAATAAATGAGTCTGAAATTCAGAAGATGCCATGGTGAGGTCGGTGAAAGCTGCCTCACTGGAGAATTCACAACCTAAAATTTTTCACTTAAAGATCTTCCAAAGAGAAGTCCCCTTGTATCCTAAGCCTGGAATTTTGAGACTAGTTGTTCATAATGAGAGTATGTTAAATACGAAATCACATTGTTGCTCAAAATGAAAGATGGGCGTAAAGGCAGGGCATAAGAGTCCCGAGAGAAGAAAAAATGAGGTGGCTGTTCTCATTCTTTACTTTGTACAACAAACGATGGACGCATACATCTCTGACACACTGAGGTCATCTCCCATCTTAGACCCTCCACCACATCTCCCTTCACTCCTCACTAGCCAAGTCTTTCACTTGAGTAAGTGAAGCAGAGGATTCACAGCTCAGAACTCAGAAGAAAATACATAAACCTCTGATTAGGACAAGATGTCAAGTTCAAAGGCAAGACATGTTAAACTAATAACATGAAGCCATGAGAACTGTAAGTAATCTCCAACATAGGGGAGGCTGGAGGATCTCAGAATTCTCTCTCTACTCCTTTATACACTTTCTCTTGCAAACCTTATACTTATAACAAACCTGAAAAACAGGCTCTGTGGCATTTGTCCTTCTATTCTTTTCCCATATGTTTGCTGCACGTAATCACACTGGTATCCTTGGTTACTTTTGTAATTTTCAAGAGACCCTCAAATAGAACACAATAAGCCGATAAGTGGATACAGCTTCAGGTAAATAGCTGTTTGTCCCTATGATTTCTTCTCCAAAATTCTAAACACACATCCTATTTATTAAACAAACATTTATCATTCATTCGTTAGGTTGTGGGAACTGTGCGAAGCCCTAGGAAGACATTCAAAGATGAACCATTCATATTCGTAATTCTCGGGTCCTTTCAGGGCAGAGACACTACCCTTTCTCAAGCTCCACACATGCTGTGGTTGCCTTTTCTCAGGTCGTAAATCTTCACCCTGGCTCAGCAAGTTTCCAGGCGTAAAGAAACCATGCATGTTACTAGGTCATTCTATCTACTGTAAAGCAGTAGAGTTCAACTGCTGATTTTGTCCCCCATGAGGCATTGGGCAATGTCTGGAGGCATTTTGGGTTTTCCCAAATGGGCCAGTGGGTTGGGAGTACTACTAGGATCTAGTGGGGAGAGTCAGGGATGCTGCTATTCTACAATAGACGGATGGTCTCCACCCCCCCTCAAACAAAAAATTATCCATGCCAACAGTGCTGAGATTAAGAAACTTATTATAGATGCTCTTCATTGTAGTCTTTATAATATATGCCAGTTACTCTTCCGTTTTGTTGTCTTAGCAACAAGAGCACTAACAAAGCTTTGTGCCTGTCATTGACTAAGATATGTGAAGTAGGAGAAAAATGAAGGAAGTTTATCTTCCTCCCATATCTTGCTAGAGTCAGCTGGAAGTCTTGCTGGGACTCATTCTACAAAACTCCTGCAGGAGAAAGTAAAGAATCTGGTCTAGTAGTTACATGACAAACATATATATTTTGTTTTTCCCAATATTTTTCACTATTTTCTTCATTTTCAATATTCATTCTTGTCTTTGAATTTTTTCTCTTATTTACTTGCTGCATGGTTATTTCTTCTTCCTGGTAGTTTTTACCTAACCAGATACATCTGCTTCCTCAAGATTTATTCAAATACTGACTCATTCATTTATTCCAGCGACTCAAGGTGATAAACTACCTCTCCGGTCTAACCCCCACCAAAACACACTCCTGCATATATTCTAGCCTTCCCTTAATAAGTATCCCCATCTCTTGGAACTAAAGTGATACAGGTTTTTGTGACTCTCCAGCTAAATTTTAAGGTCCTTGAGGTCCAATTCCTAATTATAAAAATATGAGTATTTTTTCTTAATCTTATTTGACTGAAAGTTCAATCACATAGTACAAATTAATGTACAAAAGTGATACCACATTTCAGAATAATTACTGCTCTAAATGTGTTATCTTTGGAGCAGGAAAAGAAAAAGAAAAAGCATTGGTCTAGAAATCTCCAAAGTCAGCTAAGGTAGCTTCACCTATCAAATTCTGAAAATATCTTTTTTTCCTTAGGCAAGACTGGAGGAGAAAGGAGACATTCCTGCTTCTAAGCTGGAAGGTAAAGGAGTTTTAAATTTTTAATTTAAAATGCAATTTTAACAAAGGCAATTTAACAGATTCATTTAAGGTGGGAGGAGTGGGTTGTGGGGGGGAGGAAACAATACGTTTTTCTTTTGTTTACACAGAAAAAAATTCTGCTCTGACTTTATCAAAAGTAATGACTCACCGTTGCTCACACAGAGAGAAAAGCAAGATAAGTCTGTATGTCACACATAATTTCCTTTCTATTCAGAAAAGCAAAGAAGCTCTTTAGTTTGGCTAAGCCAGTGGTCGGCAAACTCATTCGTCAACAAAGCCAAATATCAACAGTACAATGATTTAAATTTCTTTTGAGAGCCAAACTTTTTAAACTTAAACTTCTTCTAACGCCACTCCTTCAAAATAGATTCATCCAGGCCATGGTATTTTGTGGAGAGCCACACACAAGGGGCCAAAGAGCTGCATGTTTAGCCATATTTTTTAGTGAATAGGCCACTGGGCTAAGCCAACCAAGAATACCAAAATTTTCAGCATTATTAATAGCCATTCATTACCTTATCATTGAAAAAAACAGACCAAATCCCAAAAGACACTTCCACTTTTTTGCCCTTGAAACATTAAAGCTCATGGGAGGCTCCCACAGAGAGGGCTCCATCACAAAGGTGGTCTTGGGACACAGGCTGTTAAAGGTAAACCACAGCAGGCTGGAATTGTATATCAACTACTTCCTTGCTATGAGAACTTGAGCAAGTCATTCACCTTTTTTAACCCATGTTCTTGATATTCCATGGAAGCTTATTGATTGAGTGCTTAACAAAATGCCTCGTATCTAACAATACTCAGCAAATAGTCTCTTCACTTTAAATGCACTTGCTTTTGCCCTCAAACTTACATGCCCTTACCATCATTTTACCTCTGGCTCTCCAGAAATAGAACCCCTTTCAGTTTGTTAACAATATCCTCTGTCTCTCATGCTAAGAACACATTTGGCTTCCTTTTCATTGCCCATATATTTCTTAAAATACACCTTGGGTGAGATGACATGTTTAAAATGCAGTGGAGCAACCTGTTCAGAAACTCTTAGAGCAGAACAAAGTGAGAACATGATGAGTGAACATGAATTATGCACTGAATCGCACAATAATTCTGAAACAGGGAAATTGACTCTTTTGGGTGCGGTTCCACAATTACATAATGTGGTTTACAGTTTAAAATATTGACTATAAAACACATCTCGCAGTGAGTTTTGGTTTGGCTATAACCACAGCAAAAAGAAAGCCCCCACTCACACTAAGAATGACCTTTACACCTGTTTGGGTTTCTTAGTAACTTATTTAAACAGATTGTCTATACAAGATGGAGTTTTATGACTGGTATCAGTCCAAAGGTGGAGAAAATGTTAGCAAAGAGTGTTTAGCCATATTTTTTAGTGAATTTTGTTCTTGTGAAATGTAACAACAGATGGATTCCTGGAATTTTTTCTTTCTTTTTTAATAAAATAAGTACCCAGCAACAAACTATAAAATGAATATAACTGTTCTTCCGACTGTCCCAATGGGGAAAATAGTCTTTTAAAAGTATTCACTCCACCCCTAGCTGGTTTGGCTCCGTAGATAGAGCATGGACCTAAGAACTGAAGGGACCCAGGTTCTATTCCGGTCAAGGGCACATGCCTGTGTTTCGGGCTTGGTCCCTGGTGGGAGGCAGCCAATCAATGATTCTCTCTTATCAATGATGTTTCTGTCTCTCTCTCTCTCCCTCTCCCTTCCTCTCTGAAATCAATAAAAACATATTTTTAAAAGTATTCACTCGTTATCAAACAAAGAATAAAAGCTCCTACCAAACAATTTCTTCTTTTCCAAAAGTCCTGCTTATGGTTCGGCCTGATGAGTCTTTTCACACAAGCAGGAGCACACAACACCCAGCAGATTATAGGATAACAAACTGCCAACCAGTAAACATGAACAAATGTGAGAAATTAGAAGATTGGAAACAATGACCATTTTATCCTCCTTGAGAAAGGTGCATATTAGCTATGCATCCTATGTGAATTATTTTTGTCCCATGCACATTTCAGGAAATCAAAAAGGGATTCAGAAAGACCCGAGGGTTTTGGAAGGAGGGGAGAGATGATAGATAAGGCTATCTGTCCTCTGGGTAGGAGCTGTCAAAAGCAAAACCTTCTCACAAGATCCACTGCTACCTGCTAGGAAAGAGTAAAGCAAGATCCAGAAGAAACCTGAACTCCTCCAAAGCGCTGCTGCTTCTCAACAGAATCCCCTGGTATCTTGTTTGTTTTTGCCTTTGTGTGCATCTGTTTCCCCTGAAGTAGTTATCGAAGGAGCACAACAAATGTCAGTTCTCACAAAGTTCCTACCTGTCCTAGACAAGGAAGTAGGAGGACTTTCACACTGGTACCTGGTTTTGGAAAATGTGCAAAACAAAGAAAAGAAAGCAAAAATGAAAAGGATCAGATAAATTCTGATGAGGCAGACAAGCTTTATAATGTTTATCCAAATTAAATCTCTTAACACCAATGTTTACCATCATTAATTTTTGTGCAGTCACACTCAGGAGAAGGACATCATCCATCAACGGCTGCTGACAGTGACTTCATAACAGTGAGTTACCTTTTCCTACAACAGCTCTGCGCATACTATACTGAGGCTTAAATTGGTTCTTCAAAATCCACTGGCCTAATAGGACAGTCCTGACAGAGAATCAAGGACCAAAGAAGTAAATCTGAAAAGAACCTGTTTAAAACACTGGAGAGCCATCGGGATTGTAGTCCAGAGGGAGGAGAAATAACAAGGGCTGGAAAAACCTGAGATTTCTTGTCCTTTGTGTTTTGTATTCCTTTTTAATGCCCGTTGTCTATGAAGATGGTACTCTTGGCTAACACTTTCAGAATAGCCAGATAGGATTACATGCAAATGGTTTCCTCTGGGTCCCACTCACTCCATCCATGCCTGGTCTGGATGAACAGGAGAAAAGCAACCCCAGTATCAGCATGAAAATAAGACAGCCTGGCCTCCCACTTTGCTTTAATGATTTCCATATCCAGTACGGCAAGTTTTCCTGAAACAGGCCTGCAACCACAGGGCACAAGTCTCACCCTGTTGAGACTCCATAGAAGCTAAAGCAACCTGAACTCCCCATGGTAGAGTTGGGCACAAAAAGCCTACACCCACATACAAAAGCAAAGGAAGCCAAAGTGGGCAAAACTTTCCACCCATTTGCTTCCAAAGCACATATTATTCAGGGGTAGGGAGGTGTGGGGGGGGGGGGGGGGGGGGTCGTCTCAGTGTGCAGAGACATGCTCAAACCTTTCCATTTGCTTTCTTGTTTGCCTCCTCTATGCATACCAGTGGGAATCTAAATAAGATGAAAGGGATTAAAAGCATCACTTTAGAAACTTCCAGGAATGAAAAGCCACCTTCTCTTTAAAAAGTCCTACTATTCTATTCTTTTTGCTTAGGCTTCTCTTTTATGGCATTCCTTTTCTCTCCCAACTTCCTAAGTCCGCTGTCTTCCCTGTATTTGGAGCTAATCAATGACACAGATAACTTCCTCCAACTCTTATTCACACTGAAGGTTTCTCTTGTCATGCTGGTTGATGAAACCATGGTTATGTCTAAAACATTACCATTGTCTAGTTCTGTTTATCACATTTTAACTCTTGACTGAGTCATGGGGGCCAGGTTGAAGAGAGGGGTCCTTGGTTAGCTACTCTCTCACTCATTCAAGCAACAAATACATAGCATTATAATTAACAACATGGAGTTAGGACAAACAACAGAAATGGTTTTGAATGCCAGGTCCAACATTTCACTAGCCATGTGACTGTGAGCAAATTATGAAGATCTCTAAACCTCAGTTTCTTCACAAAATATAGACAGAATATGTTGTGGAATTCAAGACAATGTACACAAAGTGGTTTATATACTGTCTGAATGTGGTAAGCTGAGTAATGTTAGTCAATCATCTCTGTCAAACTATACAACTTACCATGCCAGACAATAAGAAATAAAGTTAAGTATGGTTCTAACTCCAAGGAGCTCACAGTCCTCCCTAGACACAGACATGAAAAACAAATAACCATGTGGCAATAATTCCAATTTAACCATCTGCCCCAATTTTTCTGAATTCCTTATATTCAAAAAGTATGGACCCATGACTTTGAACCAAACAATGAATTGAAGCTAAATATTTTTTTACTCGCTCTACTCATCAAACCTCCATGAACTTAATCTATAAGGTTTCTTTTAAAAAGTTTTTTCACTCTTTTGTGTTCTTAATTCCTCTGAACTATTATAGCTTTGGTTTCCTCAGGCACAAGTACTGCCATAGGAAAATGAAATGGAAAGAAGCTCATTCTCCTGTTCAAATAAAAACATTAAAAATCAGAACAACAGATTCAAGATCCTTTCTCCCCCAAGTACAAATGAACACATTCCCAATCCCATTAAACCTAGGCAGCTTCTAAAAATCTAATTTTAGTGGCCAGAATTTCTTCCTCTCAGAATTGCTAAGCATGCTAGCAAGTGAATCATTCACGAAAGAGATCAGGGCTGGTATTCTGACACTAATTTTCAAGATGCAAAATACAAAGCTGAATCATATCTGCCATTTTTAGGTGACTCTGACAGTTGAGTTTCAAGTACCAAGTTTTGACAAAATACAAAATTTCTCTATTCTGTGCCCTGAGCTTTATAGCACAATAATAACAAGGTATGCTTTTGTTGCAAGTTAGCTGGGAACAAACAAACAAAAATCTTTAATTTTTTTATATCTACATGCTCCGAATTTTTGTAGATGTCTTTATGACTGTTACTTTGATGTATATGCCAAACAGGATAAACCCATGAAAAGCAACACTGCTAATGAACACAAGGAACTTCATGTAATTGCACAGCCAGTTTGGCTAGTTTTATGAGTGTGTGTACATTTAATTTTGAATTGAGCAATATCCAATTTGGCATTGACATAGAATAATATGAGTCTTTCTGCTTGTTTGTTTTAATTACTAACAACCAGATACAAACTATTCACAGAAGCCAAAAGAATTAAAATCAGAAATACGCTCTACTATTTGCAGACTGCCATTTAGATGCTTAAATGATGTTACTTATTCAGAAGTTGTAAATGTCAAGAGGGGCAGATTTAAAGCTGTGTTAAGTAAAGAAAACATACATAGGTAAATGTTCCCTTTTTTGAAGGATAAAGGCTGTGACAGATGTCCCAATAATAATCATTCATTCAATAATACTTAATGTGTGCTCATGGGCCAGACCTGTTCTAGGTCTGAGGATACCACAGTGAACAAGTAAACAAACTCCTCTCTTCTCAGGGCTTACATTCTAATGAGCAATACACAAAATAAACAAATAGACAAACAATTCAAAGTGTAATTTCAGGTAGTGCTGAGTGCCATGAGGATAGCTAGATAACTAGTCAAAGAATGGCTCTCTGAGGAGTTGACATTTGAATATAGATTTGAATGCCACTGGGGAAGTGGCATTGTGCAGCCACAATGGAATCTGAAAGAACATTCCAAGCAGAGGGAACAGTAAGAGGAAAGGTACTGAGGCAGTAATACACTACAACTGCTCAAGAAACAGCAAGAGGCCAACGAGGATGAGCATGTAGTGAGCAAGACCAAAGGAGATGGGAAACAGATCAAAGGCCTTGGCAGGAACAAGATCATATGGGGTTTTGTGGGGTGTGAAGAGGTGTTTTGATTTTAATTTAATTATCCTGGGAACCACTGAAGGGTTTAATGAAGGTGAATGGTGAGACCTAACTTCGGTTTTCACGACATCACTCTGGCTGCCACGTGTGTACAGAGTATCAAGAATAAAAGCCATGAACCCAGTGAAGAGGCTATGAAAGGTGATGGGCAAGAGATAATGGTAGCTCAGACCTGGGTGCTCCACACGAGCACTATAAAGAGGTCAGATGCAAGAATAGAAAGATTAAGCCACTAAAATAAGCAATAGATTAAGTCTGGGGATTATCATTTTCCCTTAACCATGTTGATTAATGGTTATATCTACCATACCTAAAAAATACTAAGAAATACTCAAAACATTTGTTAAATGAACTAACTGCTTTGAGAGTCAGAAAACATAAATTCAAGCCCCACTCATTTACCTTCTGCCTAATAGTGCTTTGCTTCAGTCTTACTTTGAGATGCATGGTGGTGGTCAGGAAGACAATAATGAGGGTTGAAATTACTCTGCCACAATCTTCAATCTGGAGGTAGAGTCAGGCTCTAACAGCCCAGGTAGAGTTCACTGAGGCTCCTCTAGAGCCTCAACTTTTACTTAGATTTTATTTACTAGGTTCCCCATTGTCTACTGAGTAGAATTTTCATTCCTTGGTTTGGCATTTTAAATTGTTCATGGTTTATCTCCCATCTTATTTCAAAATATTCCCCTTCAAATGACTTATATTTCAGTCAAACTGAATTGTTCATGATTAAGCCCTGTATTTCTTTTCTGCTTTCATATCTTTCCCCTGCTTAATCATCTTCTATTCATCCTTCACAAAATCCCATTCAATCTTCCTAAACATTTCCTCAACAACCCCCCCCCACTTCAAACTTTCCCATTAAAGCTGAATTCCTAAAATCTGCCTCCCTAAAAAGTAAAGGCAAAATCTACCCACTTGCCAGTCATCTTGTTGTGTGTTTGCTTTAAGGGCAAAGAAGAGTCTTGCACAGGTCATCTGTTAACATGTGTTAAGAAAAGCCTAGTCACAGGTTCTTTTTTATTATTATTATTTCTATCATAGCACAAAGGGTTTGGATCAGTGCTTCATTAAACTCCACTTCTTCATGCAAAAGTTAGAATAAGACAATGTATAGGAACAACCACAGACTAATTTTATAGCCTTTCTAAAGGAGTGGGTCATAGCATAAGTCTAGACATGCAGGTTTACACCTGGCCACATCTTTCCACACAGACACCTTTGTGATCTCTGTAAGTTACTTGACCTCTGTTTTCTCATTTGTGAAAAGCAGGGTAGTGGTCATGACTACTTCATAGGGTTGTTTTGTGGATGAAGTTAGTTGAAATGGATAACATGTGTTTAATGCTATCATCTACATTGGAGAAGTAGTTAGGAATGCTACCTCCTTTCTGGAAGGAGAGGAAGCCATGTAACTGACTAGTCAATAGCTGTTGATACAGAAGAACAGTCATCTATTTGGTAGTCAGATATCGTTCAGGCTGAACAGTGGCTGGAAACCACCTAAACTTTGTCCTGCATCTGCACCCCACCTTACACCTTAGCCAGTGATAGATTTAGACACATCACACAAATCTGTGAACCAAACTGCATTTCAATAAGCCCAGAAGTACACCTTACCTAGGGTTACTGCTATATAAATAAGCATGGCTCATGGGTATCTCCAGTAACTAATTACACACACACACACACACACACACACACACACACACACACACACACACACACAATCAAAGCAGGGTAGGGAAGATCAAAGGGAAAAGCTAATGCTCTATGTCTTCTATGGTAAATGGATCCAATAAGCCTATGGCACTCTTGGCAGGTCTATGACCAGAAGACTCTCACCCCCGTCTCTTTCCTTGGTGTTTAATTGCCATCATTTCTCCCCTCCACCGTCCCATTTCTATGGTCTTGAATCCTATAGAGTAATCCACCTTCCAAAAGATATGTTTAAAGTACAAGGTAAGAGGTTGCCCCCCTGTGTATGAATCATTCAAGCTATCTTGCAATAAGGAATCCTATTAATGGAGACAGCCCATTCTCACTAAGAGAACATATAATATATTGCCTGATTTAATTCTCTTGCTTTTCCACTTAACCTCCCTCCCATAATTCAGGCTCTGAGAGTTCTTCATTCTATAGAACAATTCATAATGCTTATACTTCAAACCCTCCCTGTTTTGATGATAATGATGATGTTGAACACCCACCAGGAGCCTGAGACTGTGCTCCGGGACTGAGAAATGTTAACTCCGCACAACAAACCAATTAATATTATTATCCTCATTAAGCTCATGAGGAAACTGAGGCTTAGAGCAGTAAAGTAACTTGTAGAAGTAGTTAGGAAGCAACAGAGCCATAACTTAAACCCGAAACAATTAGTCTCGAGTCCATAACATTAACCACTTTGATCTACTTTCTCTCCTTTGGATGACCCATTTTTACTCACATCTTGATCCCAGCCTGCCTACTGACACTTGAACGTTGCATTTCCTTGGGGGCATATTTGGCACATCCAGTAAATTCTCTTGACTCTAACCAGGCAAAGAAGCCCACCTCCTGACTTCTTCATCGGAGAAGATAAACCAGACAATGAAGCAGAATTAGAAGTTGCTATAGAATATTACTTACAGTTGTCATGTATTTACTCCTGGGCTACATTATATTGAAACTTGGCTAACTCAACACCTTTTTGCCTGCATCTGCTAGAGAGATAAAAACAAAACAAACAAAAAAATTATGTAACTCTTTCCAAGTTCCTTTCCAGACAAGAATGAATGTATGGCAGAGTTCTGACCATTAGGAAGTAGAAAGTCTAGAGGTCAGGGGTGAACAAGTTTCTAAAAAGACACTTATTCACCTCCCCCAAAAAAGGAAATAAAATCACCAATACTGACCCATGTTCCTGTCTAGAATACAAATGTGATGCTGGGAAACAATGCAACAATCTTGAGACAGTGAGTCCACATCGCAATACACTAATGATAGTGGAGCAGAAAGTCAGAGTCTTGGACTTTGAAGATATTGTTGAATCTCTGTGCACCCACTTGTATGTGAGATAATTAAACATCTTTATTGCTTAAGCCAGTTAGTTAGCATGCTTGCAGCATAAAGCATTCCTTACTGGCACAATAGTAACAATAAATAGTTTGCATTACATATTATGGACTCCATTATTCTAAGAAATCTTTTGTTAGCTTCTAAATATACCAAGTTAACCCCTCTAGAAATGGTCATATGGTTTCTGGGCTAGGAGGAACCTAATAACCTTACTGTAAAGACTCCAGTGCCATAGTCTGGTAATGAGCCCACACAGAAGGCAATCTTTTGAATGAAGCAAAATGTAAGTCCAAACAAAATTGATCACTTCCTATGCAGAGGCAAGATATTTTTGAAGAAAAGAAACAGGGGGAAGTGATTGATATAGAGGCAGGGTGGCCTCAAACAGGCTGTCAAGCTACAGGGGGAAGGCTGGAGTGGAGGGGAGGCAGATGCTGGGGGAGATCAACCGAAGGCCTTGTATGCATACATATGAGCATAACCAATGAATGAAAGACACTGGGGCGGGGAGGGGGGCAGGTGGGGGCATGTGCTGGGGGGTAAGGGAGGTTGGAGGGAGGATATTGGGGGAGGGAGGAAAACATATGTACTACTATTAAATATAAGTTATATTGTAAATAAAATTTAAAAAATAATAAATAATAAATAAAAAAATTGATCACTTCCATGAATTCAAGCCAGTCAATAACATCATCACAGGAGGGGAAAATTATAATAGTATCCAGGATTCAGTCGGACTGTGCTCAGGGACTGAGAAATATAACTCCGCACAACAAACCAATTAATATGGGTTCTGATCCCCATCTAGTTGCCATAAGCATTATCATTAAAGCTCTTGGGGCTTCAGAATCCCCATTTGTAAAATGAGAAAAGGAATCAGATAACTTCTTGAAGTAAATGCAGATCTAAAACACTTCAATTATTTGAATCTATATATTTTCCCATGTAAAGTAAGAACATTTGACTTAGCAGTAGTAACCTTTCCTTTTGCTCACAAAGAACATGGAAATATAACCTTACAGCTCTGCTTTGTAGATACATTGAGTGCAAAGGTAAGTATTTCTTAGCAAATTGTGTGGTCAAAATTATAGCAGAAGGATCTGCTGACAATATATATATCACTATACAAAGTTCAACCAAATCATAAGGCAGGATCAGGGTTTACCTCACTTAATGTTCTTAGTGACATAGAACAACCAAGGACTTAAGTCACTCCATATCTAGGGACTCACAGAGAGCATCTGTCTGAATTAGGCGTTATATAACTAAAATCAAATCACCCAAAGGCCAACTCATAAAGTGAGTGACATTGTCCTTTGCTACTCCTGCCAGGTTACCCATCCACCCCTATTCTAGATTTACCCACCTACTCCTTCTACTCCCAAAATTCACTTCATCTCATTTTTTTTCTCTTATGTCCCTGCCCTGTGATTTCCCAGGTGATATGATTAGATTACCAAATAAGCTAATTTCTGTGTTATTACATCAAAAAATGAATTCTAGCCTCACAGAATATTATATCAAGAAAAAAATGGGTGAAAAATTCAAAAAGATCAAAAATTCTGAAATACAATTATTCAGTCTTTCATATTCTTTCTTCATATAGCATGACACAATTCAGCTTAATAAGTAGTTGTTGAAAACTTTCTATGTTGAAAGAGGTATGCCAGATACTATAAGGAACTTGCTGATTAATAAAACGTTGTCTGCTCTCAAGAAGCTCACAATTTATCATGGTAGGTACATAAAAACTTCTAATACATGGCAGTCTATGGAGCGATATGAAAATGAAAGAAGAAATTAATTTCAACTGAAAAGCTGTGAAAAGACTTCAATGACAAATTTAAATCTAGATGTAGACAATAGCTCATGTTTATGTTCTATTCTGAAATATAGTTCCTGATTTTATTTATTTTTGTTTTGTTTTGTTTTCTAGTTTCTGAAATGCCAAAGTGTCTAAGGAATAACTCAGATAAAAAATACAATACTTGCCTGGCTAGCAAGGCTCAGTGGTTGAGCATTGACCTATGAACCAAGAGGTCACAGTTCCATTCCCAGTCAGGGTGCATGCCTGGGTTGTAGGCTCGATCCCCAGTGAGGAGCATACAGGAGGCAGCCAACCAATTATTCTCCCTCATCATTGATGTTTCTATCTCTCTCTCCCTCCCTCTCTGAAATCAATAAAAATATTTTTTTTTTAAAAGATTGGCTCCTGAGAGAAACCAAGATGGTGGCATAGGTAAACATCTAGGCTTTCGCCCCATACAGCAATTTTGAAAATATAAATAAGGGATGAGACAGACATTGTCCAGAACCACGGGAGGGCTGGCTGACTGGAAGATCTGAAACTAAAGGGACATAGAAGTGCACATGGATAATCGGAGCCTTTGCAAAGCCCAAGTAAGGTGGGAGACTTGTGCGTGCAAGAGGACGGGGTGTCTGAATGCCTGTCAGGGGTGCTCTAGCAGAAAGGAGACAAAAACTCCAGGTTGCACTGAACCAACCCAATTCAGTTTGCACTCAAAGCCCGAGGGAGCCAGGCCCTTACAGGGAGAATCTGGATGGCGGGCGGAATCCCAGGGAAAGAACCAAAGGCAAGCTCCGGAGGCGTGCACGCGAGTGTGCACAGAGAGGACGAACGGGGCTACTGGTAACCTCTGGCAGGAGAGGGGATCTCCGGGGGTGCACACGAGTGCTCACGGTGAGGGCGTTCTGTTGACTGTGAGGCTGGTGTCTGGCAGAAGGGAGAAGGAGTTCCAACTGCACTGAACCCAGGTGCCAGGCGAAAATCTGAGATTCCGGATTCATTGGGGCCTGGACAATCTGGCGGCAGGCGAAACATGAGGGCGCCTTTCTTACAGAGGTGCTTGCAGCAATTCCCTGTGGACACTAGGACCCGGCGACCTTGTGGGAAGGGGCTGACTTGAAGCCAAGGCTGAAACTCTGCCCCACCCAGAAACTTTGCCCCATCCAAACTGAGCACAGAAACTTTGGCAAGTTTGCAAGTCCTTGCACATAAGGCTGTCTCCTAGAGTAGACACAACTGATCCTCACAGCCAGTTGGCCTGGAGGTCAATTCCTCCCAGTGATATCAATAACAAACAAGACTTATCAACAACAAGGCTCTACACACAGTCCACAAAGCACCAAGAGTGCACACCTCAGGTAACAGGGGAGGCTGAGACACCCAGCACACAAAGCTACCCTACCAACTCAGGGAAACAGTGAAAATGGGGAGAGAAAAAAACAAATCACAAATGAAAGAAATGGAGGAGAACAGACAACTGGATATAGAATTCAAAACCACAGTTATAAAGTATTTCAAGAGGTTCCTAGAAAAGGCTGATAAGCTTAGCGAGAACCTCGAGGATATGAGCAAGACCCTTGAGGAGATGAGTGAGACCCTCGTGTATATGAAAAAGGACCAACTAGAAACTAAACATACACTGACTGAAATAAAAAATGTTTTACAGAAACCCAACAGCAGACTAGAGGAATGCAAGAATCAAGTCAAAGATTTGAAATACCAAGAGGCCAAAACAATCAACTGGAAAAGAAAAAAGGAAAAAAGAAAAAATAACCCCAAAATTTGAGGATAGTGAAAGAAGTCTCTGGGACAACTTCAAATGTACTAATATCAGAATTATGGGGGTGCCAGAAGAAGAGAGAGAGCAAGACACTGAAAACATATTTGAAGAAATAATGACTGAAAACTTCCCCCACCTGGTAAAATAGACTTACAAGTCCAAGAAGCCGACAGAACCCCAAGCAAAAGGAATCCAAAGAGGACCACTCCAAGACACATCATAATTAAAATGCCAAGAGCCAAAGACAAAGAGAGAATATTAAAAGCAGCAAGAGAAAAACACTTAATTACCTACAAGGGAGCACCCATACACTTGTCAGCTGATTTCTCAACAGAAACAAGGCAGGCCAGATGGGAGTGGCAAGAAATATTCAAAGTGATGAATAGCAAGAACCTACAACTAAGATTACTCTACCCAGCAAACCTATCATTCAGAATTGAAGGTCAAATAAAGAGCTTCACAGATAAGAAGAAGCTAAAGGAGTTCACCAACACCAAACCAGTATTATATGAAATGCTAAAAGGTATTCTTTAAGAAGAAAAAGGATAAAAGTTGACTGCTTCAAACTAGAGCATGGATGGAACTGGAGAACATGATGCTAAGTGAAATAAGCCAGTCGAAGAAAGATAAGTATCACATGAACTCACTCATTTATGGAATATAATGAACAACATAAACTGATAAACAAAAATAGATCCAGAGACAGAAAAGCATTGACTGTCAAACATCAGAGGGATGGTAGGGGAGGGTGGGGGTAAGGAGAAGAGATCAACCAAAGGACATGTATGCACGCATGTAAGCCTAATCAATGGACATGGACGCTAGGGCGTTAAGGGTATAAGTGGTGATGTGGGGAGAGGGGATTGGAAGGGGTAATGGGTGATGAGACACATATGTAATACCTTAATCAATAAAGAAATTTAATTAATTAATTAATTTAATTAGCTCCTAAGGAAACGAATTTTGCCCTGCTCTCCTTATGGCTACTTTCTTGTCTTCCTAAGGAAATAAGAATGTGGAACCCAAAGTCAGGAATACCAATGGCACATACAGAGCCAGAATGTGCATCTGCCAATCTCAATAGCATCCTTTCTGCCACTACCTAACCCTACCAGTGAGAGAAACTTCCCAAGAACTAGCATTACAAAAATCTCAAATGCAAGAGCAATTTATTACATTCAGATTCCTTTCTCCTTCAACTCCCACCTCTGACCCTCCTCCAAGCCACTCGTAGCCAGTATACTATCCTTTGCTCCTGACATTCTTTCTCCCAATGCTTTAGAGTCGGTTTTGATCAAAAAGAACATCTTGTTATAAATGGTGCTAACACTCAGGCAGTGAGCATCCAAGGAACTATAAAGATCTATTTAGAATCATAGCCACTTAGCAGGCACACAGGCACTAGGACTTTATGACCATTAATTTGTTTATCCTCTCTGAATCCCTCTAAGGCATCCCTTATTATCTCCATTTGACAAATAGAGCAAGACTAAAACACAGAGAAATTGACTAATTGACTGGGTTGCAATAAGGGAAGACTGAAACACACTGTACTGTAATGAAACTTGAAGATTCTGAATGCATGCCTGACTTTCTTCAGCATATTAATGCCCAAGCTTTTTTAATCCAGAAGGAGATTATTCGAGATTCTCTAATTTACTAACCTCAATTTTCCAAACCAAAATATTAGGGCCTACTGAGATCAAGGACTTGCTCAAGGTCATGTTGTAGGAGGTAATGCTCCAAACCAGGTGCCCTGGCCCCGAATTCAGTGTTCTGTCTTCATAGTGGCAACCCAAATGTACAGGCATGAAGTCACACACCTTGCTGATGGCAGTGCTGTTTCAGAGTCCCAGGAGAGACACAAAAGCAGGTATACTCTTTCTCCATAGTGCAAAGGCCCCTGGCTAAGTAGGCAAGCTGTGACTAAAATCCAGCCTGCACTCTCTCAAACAGGCTATGTGTTCTGAGATGGGATTGCATCCACCCAAAAAAGGGTGTCATCTGCCTCCAGGGCTGCTGCTGACCAAAGAGGTCACCTTATAACAGGCACTGAGACACCAATAGACCAACAGCAGCTCTGAATCCAAGTCTCTTGACTCCTTTTCTCATACTAACTATGAAAGCAAGGTTGTCTTTGGAAGAATGGAAAAAGAAAAACCAAAAATGATATGTAGTTTCTATGACATTATTGTACACCAAGCATGTCAAACTTGCGGCCCACAGGCCACATGTGACCCACAACAAATATTTTTCTGGCTCAGCCAATATAATGGTATATAAGAAATGTTTTAATAAAAATTTCATAACTTCCTTGGAGGAACCAAGATGGCGGCATAGGTAAACACCTATCTTGCTGCCCCAGACAACAATTCCAAAACTACAACTTAAAAACAGAAGAAACATCATCCAGAATCACTGGAAAGCTAGCTGAGTGAAAATTCCACAAATAAAAGTAAAGATAGGACACTGTGACTCAGAGGAGCGGCGGAGCGCAGCCTTGAAGATATGCGCGGAATCAGAGGTTTGGAGCCATACACGCGTGAGCAGAAAAGGGCGGGTGGCTGCAAAACTGTCCAGCTTTCTCCAATGGGGAGGGCAAAGGCATCCCACTGCACTGATTCCCCAGTTCCAGGCGAGGTCTGAGGTCCAGGGAAGGCATGCTAAAACCCAAGCGTGGCACAGGTCTGCGAGCCTATGTAGAGGGCGAGCTTGAGGAGAGTGCGCATAAACTTGGAACAGTAGTTTGCATGTAAACTTGGGGACAGAAGTGTGTGACCACACAGAGAGGAATCATGACTTGCTCCCTCATTCAGGAGATAACTGGACTGCTTTGTTTTACAACCCTAGGTGAGACTTTGGGTGTGCAGACTCATTTGGGGAGAGGCAGAGTTGTCTGGCAGCAGGTGGAGACCGGCAGCAGCTTTCTCTCGGAGGTGCCTGCAGCCTTTACCACCTGGCACAGAGACCCACGTGCTTCATAGGGTGGAACTGACACTGCCTGCTCAGCCTGGAGACTCTCCCCATCCACCTGTTACCTTCACAGGCAATTGGACTGGAGGTCAAACCCTCCTAGTCTAACAATAATAATCTGGGTTTAACTTCAACAATACTGTACAACCCATAAAGGACTGCAGTAAGAATATCCATCCCAGGTAACTGGGGAGGCTGAGCCACTGTTCCTTAGAAGACATCTACCACACAAAGTTAATAGACCAACTCAGGAAAGCAACCACAATGCAGAAAAATGGAAAGAAATCAGGTGTGAAAGAAATGGAGGAAAAAAGACGACTAGACATAGAGTTCAAAACCACAATAATAAGGTTTTTCAAGAGGCTCCTAGAAAAGGTCGATGAACTTAATGAGAACTACAAAGAAATGAACAAGACCTACGAGGAAATGAACAAGACCTATGAGGAAATGAAAAAAGACCAACTAGAAATTAAGCATATACTGACTGAAATAAAAAAACATTACACAAAGTCCTAAAAGCAGTCCAGAGGTCTGCAAGAACCAAGTCAAAGATCTGAAATACAAAGAAGCAAAATCCACTCTGCTGGAAAAGCAAGAAGCCAAAAGAATCCAAAAAATTGAAGATACTGTAAGGGGCCTCTGGGACAACCTCAAGCATACCAACATCCAAAATATAGGGGTGCCAGAAAAAGAGAGAGAGCAAGATAATGAAAACCTACTAGAAGAAATAGTGACTGAAAACTTCCCCCACCTGGTGAAAGAAATGGATTTAAATGCCCAAGAAGTGCACAGAACCCCAAAATATAAGAATCTAAAGAGGACCACACCAAGACACATCATAATTAAAATGCCAAGAGCAAAAGACAAAGAGATAATATTAAAAGCAGCAAAAGAAAAACTGTTAGTTACCTATAAGGGAGCACCCATATGATTGTCAGCGGATTTCTCAACAGAAACGATGCAGGCCAGACGGGAGTGGCAAGGAATATTCAAAGTGATGAATAGCAAGAATCTACAACCAAGATTACTCTATACAGCAAAGCTATCATTCAGAATTGAAGATCAGATAAATTGCTTCACAGAGAAGAAAAAGCTAAAGGAGTTGATCACCACCAAACCAATATTATATGAAATGCTGAAAGATATTCTTTAAGAAGAGGAAGAAGAAAAAGGTAAAAATATAAATTATGAGCAACAAATACACATCTATCAACAAATAAATATAAAAATCAAGTGAATTAATAATCTGATGAACAGGATAAACTGGTGAATATAACAGAATCATGGACATAGAGAGGGAATGGACTGACAATTCTTGGGGAGAAAAGAGGTGTGGGAAGTGCAGCAAGAGACTGGACAAAAATCATGCACCTATGGGAGAGGACAGTGGAGGGGGGTGAGGGCGGAGGGTGGGATGGGTACCAGGTGGAGGGGAGCTATAGGTGGGAAAAAGGGAACAATGTAATTAATAAACTGAACAATAAAGATTAAAAAAAATTTCATAACTTAATTCTGACAGTATCCTGTTATATGTAATCCTATCTAATTAAAGAGTGATATGAAAATTAACCATCACTCCACTATACCCACAAGCCATGCCCACAAGCCAATCAGGAGTGAGTATGCAAATTAACCCAACCAAGATGCCTATGGCCATGGAGCAAGTAGGAGGCTTGGGTTTCCTGGACAATGGAGGAAGCCAGGCTTTTTGCATACCGTGGCAGAACCATGCCTCTGCTTAAGGCTACAAAGTTTCAATTATAGAAGATAAATAAGTCCCAGATACCAGAGCCTTCATTTGGGTCATCAGGGGGCATGGCCAGCCTGCAAACCACCACAGGGCCCTTGCCCAGACCACTCCACATCCCAAGAGAACCCCCACCCTGATCTGAGACATCCTTCAGAGCAAACCAGCTGGCCCCCACCCATGCACCAGGCTTCTATCCTATCTAATAATCCTACCTAATAAAAGAGTAATATGCAAATTGGCCATCACTCCATGTGGACACAAGATGGCTGCCACAAGATGGCCAGCAGGGGAGGGTGAGTGGGAGGGGCCAGGCTTGCAGGGGAGGGCAGTTAGGGATAACAGAGGAGGAAAGTTGTGGGCGATCGGGCCTGCAGGGAAGGGCAGTTAGGGGCAAACATGCTGACAGAGGAGCAGTTAGGCATCAATCAGCTGGCAGGGGAGTGGTTAGAGGGTTACCAGGCCGGCAGGCAGAAGCAGTTAAGAGCAATCAGGAAAGCAGGCAGGGAAGCAGTTGGGAGCCAGCAGTACTGGATTGTCAGAGGGATGTCCCAGATTGGAGAGGGTGCAGGCTGCTCTATGGGACACACACACACCCCATGCACGAATTTCGTGCACTGGGCCTCTAGTTATTAATAACAAATGAACTACAATGTTCGCTAATAACTGATTACTATAATCATGTTTCATTCATTTCTTACACCTTTCATGCATGCGCACCATTTCTCTCCACTAATACTAGTAGCAAATATTTTAACAGCCAATGGCCAAGTCATCAGTATTAGATTGACTTATTTAATGGGTGCAACAGGAAATGTTTTGCTTTCAGAGAACAAGAAAAATAATTTTATTTGCATTATGCTTATTAATTTGTGCAGTTATTCAGTATCTGATAAGTTAATGTTTAAGAAAAAGTATTAATTTTTATTAAAATGTTCTATTATTTTATGTTAATGATTACTCATTTATTTCAGCATTAATTTTTATTAAAATGTTCTATTATTTTATGTTAATGATTACTCTTTGTATTCAGCATGTCTCTGTCAAAATAAACCTACGTTTTTATGAAAATTAAAGCTTTTGGGTTTTTGCAGCCCACATAATCTTAAACCTTGTTTATTTGGCCCATGTTAGCCTTTGAGTTTGACATGCTTGTTGTACACCAAGAAGAAGGCAATGCAAACAGATTGCCTGGCTTAAAAAGTGCCAGGACACTTCCTGTTGATCATAATATATTCTAAATGCAGCACACTTGATTCAGCTGCATGTTTATTAAATATTTTGAACTTTTAAAAACACTTTTTGGGAAATGTGTGCAGTTGTTTCAGATTTTGCACAAAGGAGGATGCCTGAATAAGTCTTGTCACATTTAAGGGGATGCTGTCTCCTTCCTTACCCTCCTCTGACTGTAATCGATCTTCATTCAGCTAAGACTGGAGGTGGAAACGGGGGACAGAAACCTATACCCATTCGCTATGGAGGAAAAACTACCAGAAGAGAGATTTTTTTCCATCTTGGCTAGAGGCCTAGCTACTGCCTCTTTTCTAAAACAGGTCCATGTTGCAGCTGCTTAGCAGTCTCTAATATAGTTGTTGTAGTAGATCTCCTGACCTTTAGACCATCCCCTTTCCAATGCAGCCACTGCCAGGCTGGCAGCAACACTATGGTAAATGCACTTGGGGAGTGAGAATGAAGGAAGAGTCTAAATAAATCTGATATTCCTAACTTGGCCAACTGGGTGCATGGCAATATCAATAACCAAAATGGAGAAGGGGGGGAGGGGGTATTGAAGTGAAAGTAAAGGAATTCTGCTTTGGAAATATTGATAGCCAGCTAGAAATAAAAGTCTGAAGCTCAGAACCATGCAGGGTAGAGCCACAGGTGCAACAATCATCATGGTCCTTCAGGATAGGGGACATGAGGTTTCCTTCTATCTTTGTGTCCATGGACCACAGAGCCAGAAGGAGGGTAGGGAGGGGGAAGAGCAAGAAGACCACTTTCAACCATTTCAGTGATCTATTATTCCATCACAAACCACCCCGAATTTAGTGACTTATTTCTCACCATCTAAGAGCAGACTAGGTAACTTTTCTGCTTTAGATGTGATGACCAGTACATTAGAATGGCTGGAGCATCCCATATGGCCTCTTTGCACATGTCTGTCAAGGGATAATGGATGCCATCAGAGAGCACTGCTGAGCTGTCAGCCAGGTGACTTCATTTCTCCTCCATGGACTTTTCTCTGTGGTATCTTGGTTTTCTCCACTCTTGGCAACTGGGATCCAAGAAAGAGCCTTCCATGGAGAATCTGAGGGAGTCGGGATTGGGGGGGGTGGGGGGTGGATGGGAGGGATGTAATCAACCAAAGGTATTTGTATGTATATATGCATAACCCATGGACAATTAGGTGGTGAAAGCCTGGGGTGTGGGAAGATGGGGATAGGCTGCAAGGGATTAATGGGGGATAAAGGGAGACATATGTAATTACTTTCAACAATAAATATATTTTTAAAAGAAAGAAAGAGGCTTCCAAGAGAATAAACCCAAATGTGCAAATGCTTATTGAGCTTCCACTTGCATTATGTGTGCTAATGTTAAATTCGCCAAAGCTGGTTAAATAGCGAAGTTTAAATTAGAGTTGAGGTATAGTTCATTGGGGCAAAGCAGCAGTCTACCACACCTTCTGAAGGAATTAAGGACTCTCCACTTCCAATTAAAATCACGAGGAGACTTTTAAAGGAGCATTCAAAATCTGATCCAATCTCATCACTCACGTTTTCACTTGAGCTTTCAGCTCTGGATAGACTTGACTTTTTAGGATCTTAGATTCATTCTGTGATTGGAAGGGATCTTAAAGTTCACTCACTGCGCAAGCACGTAGGCACGTGCCTCAGTCCCATCTGTGGGACTTTTCTCAGCTTGTTTTTATTGTTTTGCTCCATCTAAACTCCAGCCTTTTATTTTCTTGCATCCTGCTCCAAGACCAACACTTTTAACTATACTGTTCCTTAAAGAAATTTTATGTGCTCCGATCATCTGATTTCACGACGAAGTCATTTTGTTCTTCAGGAAAAGGCAAGTTGCGACGCAGCTCTGGCTCTGTAAATGGACCAGACCTAGGATTGAATCCCGGCTCTGCCACTTGCAGGCCCATGACGTTTACTTGTCATTTCTCTGGGCCTCAATTTCCTTATGTGTAAAATGAGAATTATGATAGATATTGACAATGATATTGGAAGGACCAAATACTATAATGAATGTAAAATCTTTGACATGAAGCCTAACACAAGGTGACCCTCCTTAGATGTTAGCTGTTATTACCCAAAGGACATAATTCGAGGGAAATCAATAATATGTGATAATAAAGAGGTTATAACAGGGCTCTCTCATTGGGAGACCAAGCCCTCAATGCAAACAGACTTAAAAATAAGGATTTAATGGGTTCAATAAATGAAGCATCAAGGCACATAAACAAGCTAATGTCAGAGTTCAAAGAATTTTGTTAAAAGTCAAGTTTTGTTTGCTTTTGTTGTTTTCTGTTGTTTCTGTTTTTTTGTTCTACTCTGCTTTCCTCTTGAGTGTCATTCTGAGACGCCCCATGGTGGCAAGATGGTCTAAGCAGTATCACTTTCCTGACGTCTCATATGTAACTCCTCTGAGGAAAGAGTGTGAGTCTCTCAGAAGTCTCAGCCAGAGAATCATTGCACCTAGTTGGCTCTTTTGAATCACAAGCCTGTCTGTCGCTGAGCCAATCACTGCAGACAGAGGAATCCTGTGGTTAGAGCTAGGCCATGTGCCCAGCTCCTGAGCCTTCTTCTGAGTGCCTGGGCTGAGTGCAAGAATGTGGTGCCAGAGAGCATGGGACGACTAATTCTAGAAAAATAATTCTGAGCAGGCAGGGGGAGTAATATGCTCCTGCAACACTGTAGATCACAACATTATTTCTAATGATAAAAATGTAGAAATTACCCACAAAAGAGTTAGCTGAATTATAGAAAAAGACTGAAAAGTGGAAAGAATTAGGTAGAAAGCCTGCAGAGTGGATTGTCATGGAAACCAAAGGAAGAGTTTCCAGGAGAAACTCTTTTATCCATTCCTTACCAATAGATGAGTGGATAAAAAGGCTATGGTACATTGACACAATGGAATATAATGCAACTATAAGAAAGAATGATCTCTTATCCTTTGTGCAGCATGGATGGACTGAGACACAGGTTGCGTTTCACTTATGCTAAGTGAAATAAGCTAGTCAGAGAAAGACAAATACCATATTATCTCAATTATATTTGGGATCTAAATAAGCTGATGAACAAAATAGAACTAGAGGCATGGATACGTGGAACAGACTGACAAATGTCAGAAGGAAGTGGGGTGGGGAGTACTAGATGAAAGAAGGTGAAGAGATTAGCCAAAGAACATATATGCATAGCCCATGGACTGAGAACAGCATGGTGAAAGCCAGGTGGAAAGGGGGACAGGGACTATGTGGAAGTGAACAAAAAGGGGTAAATAGGGGACATTTGTAATAGTGTCAACCATAACAATCAATTTTTAAGAAAAGAGTTTCCAGTGGAAGCTTATCAATAGTAGCAATACTGCCAAGAGATCAAATAATACAAGATGTGAAACTAGATTTAGCAATGTTCATCACCTGAAGTTAGTTTTCCAAAATCAAGTTATGGAATGCCTACAACATGCAAGGCCTTTTTTTGAAGAATGTAGAAATTTCCAGGTCTAGGCTTCCACTCTCCAGGGCTGATCATCTAGTTTACAAAAAAAATGCAAAGGCACAGGAAATAGACCTTCCCTCCTCTGTGGCCAAAATGAAATAAAATAACCTGTAAATACTACAGCGCATTATGAGCCAAAAGAGTGATGCAAATATATCAAGTTCTCTATAATGAATATTATGGATCAAGAAAGTTGTGTTTTTCCTGGAATCTACACTTCAAAATTATTAACACCTGGAGATAAAACAATCAAGGTGGGAAATTATTTAGAAACCATTTTAATATAAAAAAATAACTACAGAAATTGGATTGGTTTTGGACTAGTCAAGATAACTGTGATAGCATTCATCAAATATATGAGCATCTTTGATAGAGAAGGAAGATATTTCTTTTGTATTGCTTCTGAGGACAGATCAAAGACAAGTAAGGTACAGGGAGGCAGAAATCATTGACAGAGACAGAGAGATTTTAAAAAAGAAAGGAATACATTCTTATCAATAATAGCTGCCCCAAAATACAATGAGCTGCCATGAGTGTTCAAACAAAGATCAAAGGGTTTTGAGGATAGAAAATTGGATTCAAAATCATATAAGATGCTTTCAAACTCTAAGATTCTGTGACTTCATTTCAAAGATAGTTACTTCTTTCCAAGGTGGCCAGAAAAGTTTTTCTGGAAGAATTGGGATGCCCAGTCTAGCCTTGGGAGATGTTTGGGATTTTGAGGGGTAAGCAAGAGCAAGGAAGGGCATTTCATGTAGAAGGACTTGCTGGAATTGAGTTCACACGAGGCTGGGAAGTCATTAGAACCAAAATGACAAAAGCTTTCAGTGCCTTACTGAGATATTTGAACATAATCTGTTTTGCAGCCCTTTGCACACGCTGCAGCCCAGAGCTGCCCATGACCAGCCATGGTGAACCCCGCCCTATTCTTCGACATTGCTGTCTACGGCAGGGAGCCCTTAGGCCAAGTCTTCTTTGAACTGTTTGCAGACAAAGTTCCAAAGACAGCAGAAAACTTCCGCGCTCTGGTTATAAAGGTTCCTGCTTTCACAGAATTATTCCGGGATGTATGTGCCAGGGTGGTGACTTCACACGCCATAATGGCACATGTGGCAAGTCCCTCTATGGGAAGAAATTTGAGGATAAGAAATTCATCCTGAAACATACAGGTCCTGGCATCTTGTCCATGGCAAATGCTGGATCTGACACAAACGGTTCCAGTTTCTCACCTGTGCTGCCAAGCCTGAGAGACTGGAAGGCAAGCATGTGGTTTGGGTAGGTGAAAGAAGGCATGGATACTGTGACACACATGGAGCGTTTTGGGTCCAGAAATGGCAAGACCAGCAAGAAGATCACCATTGTTGACTGTGAACAACTCTAACAAATTTGACTTGTCTTTTATCTTAACCACCAGACCATTGCTTCACCCCTATCAGGAGAGCACCCCTTCTCCTCAGGAGAGCACCCCTTTACCCCCATCAGCTTGGAATGTTCTATACTCTTTGTGCTCTCGCACCATTCATTGGGTTCCATAATTTCCTTACCCTTTCCAGTGCAGCTGGATTGTAGAGTTAAGTTTAGGATTATTAAATAAGAACTAAACAGTTGTTTGTCAAAAAAAAATCTTTTTGCAGACAATGAGCTATGGAAGAAGTTTGTGCAAGGAAATGCAATTCAGTTCAGCAGAGCTTCAAGGAAGGTTTCTCAGGCATTTACTTAGGACAAATTAAAATTAAATGAAACTGGAAAAAAAAGCAGGGGATTTGGGGGAATAAGAAAATAAAAACCCAAATTCAGGCGATGGCAATAAATAAAAGCTTAGAATCAGAGAAGCTTTGGGAGAAGAAGTATCCACAGGACTTGGTAATTGGTTATATTGGGAAAGAGGCAAAAGAAAAAAAAATCAAATAAAAAGGTTTGAATCTGTCTGAGAAGAATGGTGTGAGAAGCAGTGCTATTAAAACAACAGGGTCAAAGTGTGTAATGTGAGAGGCAAGTCACAGTCCCTACATAGGAAGCCAGGTGAAGGAGAACTCTGGCCAAGACATCACCAAGCCAGGTAGTGTCTCACTCTCATCCAGTGGAATATTACCAGGTACTTACTATCTCAGAGGAAACTGGGTTCCTTGATTTTCCAAATGAGCCAAGCGGCTGTGCTGGCAGCCAACACACATGACAGGCACTTAGCCAAGCATAAACCAACAGGTTTAGAACATGTTAGTGTGTAGATAAACCATCTCCTGCCTTAGCAACCAGCTAAGGAGACTTCACAAAAACAAATGAAAAAGAAACCTCCCAAACTCCAAAGCCATCTACTCCTTAGACTGTTGTCTTATATAATAACGTGTAAATTTATTGTTACCCTCCCCCTCACTGGGAAACAGCGCTGAGAGGGATACTTTAAAGCAAAAGGCATTTTGTGAGGTAGTTGGTACTTGAGATAATATCAGGGTAAAAACTCTTCAACATAACTTATGCTCAGTCTACGTAGAAAAAAGTAAATACAGATGCAGAACTGGTGAATTTGAACAATGTAGAGAACCAGACTGGATGGTTCAGGCTCCTAACGCTGCCTTTTTCCCAACAAAGGTTGGTTTTATTTTGTTCTGTTTTGTTTTGCTTGGATTATCTGGACAATTACCTCAACTCTCCGTTTCACTCTGGTTCTATAGACATAGTCCTCTAAGGGTTCTATTTTTATCATGTTTCAATAAGAACTGAACACAATAGAGCTCATTGAAATGAGCCTCGCTGAAAGGATTAAGCCAGTTAAAAGGATGTTTCCTGCACATCCTATATTTTCCGTGATGCAGACAAATGAGCCGTTCTCTGCCCTCTGCATTACCAACACTTTCCTCCTTGGGATAAAGAGTAAAGCAGAATGAAACAGGTAAATAGTCGTGTGAATAAGGGCAACAGGGAGCACAAGCATCGGGAAGTACACCTAATTGACCAAGGCATGCAGCGCCCAGTTCTCAGCTCTGGAAGTTCCCTGGAAGGCTGAACAGGGTTTCCCCTGCACCAGGGCCTTCCCTGAGCAAAGCTGAAATTCAGTGGCCCCCTTCAGGTCTGGGGTCAACTCAAAGACTGCACTAGAGGCTGAGAGGGACTCGGGGCACCATAAGCTCTGGATGCCCATGGATCCAGTGGCTGGGAACAGCTAAAGCTCTGAAGGTAGTTCTCTTTCTTAGCCCTCCTTTGGTGTGGTGACTTTGAGCTTTGGTTTTCCTCTTCATGTAAAAACCACTCTTCCTTTTAAGTGAGCTTGAGACAAACAGCATAGGTGCTGTATGAAATATTACTTTGCAGAAGGACAGCATTTATTTTATTTGCAGGAAGAGAAGTGGTGGTGAAAAGGGACTGCACAGCTTCCAGTCCCAAGGCCTAGACTCCTCCATAGCCAGGTGCGTGGAGCTGAAAAACAACTCAGAGAGCATGCTCTGTACCTGCCTTACTACCAACACAGTCTGTGCTGTGGGAACCAGCACAGACTAAATATTCACACAAATTACTTTAAGATCTTGAAACCCCTGTTCCCTTGGGGGTGGGGACACTGGGGCACTCTAGGCTTACTGGTCTCTCAGCAAAAGGACTTTTCATCATGGGTCATATGTCCAGTGGCCACTTCAGAATGACTTCAGGCTGGCGATGTGATTGGGGAGGCAAGCACAGGGTTTGTATTTACACTGAATTTTCATAGCCGTCACCCTGCTTTTATTCAGAATGAATTTTTAAATAAATAAAACTATTACCCCAGCTAGGTGGCTCAGTTGCTTGGAGGGTTGTGAGTTCGATTTCTGTCAGGTCACATGTGTGGGTTGCTAGTTAGTTCGATCACTGGTCAGAGTGCCCAGGGGAGGCAACCACTCGATGTTTCTCTCCCACATCAATGTTTCTCTCTCCTCCTTCCTCTCTCTCTAAAATTAATTTTAAAAAATCCTTGGGTAACGATTAAAAAAATAAAATTATGAACAGTTTCTAAAAACACTTTTATGTAAAGTCTGTGTAAGATCAAGGAATCATTAATAGTTCATATTAGTAACCACTATGATTATGTTATTGTTATGATTATTATGTTTGTTTGGTAGAGCTGTTGAAAGTCTAGGTTAAAACCTTTCAGAGCCACAGATCCTATCCCAAAAAAAAACTTCAAAAAAATTTCTTATGAGATGGTGCCCAGATTCCATTTAAAGATATATAAACTTCAGAGAAATGGCTGGTCCGGGAAAGAATCAGTCCATTTATGACAACAACATACTTTACAAAAGCTCTCAGAGGGGGTTGCTGGGGCAAGCAAAGAAAGAACTTTCTTGAGTAAATATCAAATCAATTAAAGGAACAGATCCATGGAAATAAATCATTTACAGAAACAGGTCCTACCTGTGGTTTCTAATACAACATACACGAAATGCTGCACCTCAAGTAACTAAATAAAAAATGGATTTCAAACTGATTCAGTCTCCACACACTGTAAGAGGCAACCTGCTAAAGCAAACCCTGCAAAACAAAGGCGTTCAAGATATAAAAATTCATAAACCTTTCTTATCAGAAAAGAGGCTGAATGAATATTGTGGTGTTCTTATAGCATGTTTGCTTTAGCATTTGTCATGTAGCTACTCTGTGCAAAGGTAAGGTCTGGTATGCAGTGTAATTATTTTCCCACCTACTTCTGTCACAAGGTCTACTTAAAGGGCAATTTCTTTCTTTAGTTCTTTAAATGCTTTCAAAAGATATCTTAAGGTCAAGAAACTCCAACAATGTGCAAATATCTTTCAGGGGTAGTTGATTTCCCCCTCGTACCATTAGGGGGAATTTTATTGTAGTGAGTCTAAAACAAGTTAATGGAGGGTCATGTTTCTATTTACTCTGAGACAGTATCGGGAATCAGAACCAGGAGGAAGCAGGCCCCGCAGCACAGCTACTCGCTCTCCCAGCCAGGCACCGTGAGCTCTCCAGTCTAATTCCAGAGCATGTTAAATGACATTGTACATGATTTATTTGCAGTATATATTTACACATCTATATAGGCATGTCTATAGACTTATAGGTATATGGACAGTGTCTATTGAGGTGAAGCCTTGATTATAAGATTTGGATTAATTAGTGATGCAATATTTTCATGAGCTTTGGTAGCTGAGGTGTTCTTGGATTCTTTGCAAATCAGTCATTGTAAGATGGAGTTTGATGACATTTTTCCCCTTCAATATCCTCTTAGTAACCGAAGTCCAATAAACAGATTAATACTTCTTTCTCCAAAGAAATTAGACAAATTCCTGCAGTGACATTTAGCTTAGTACTGGTATAGTCAACAAATATTTATTAGGTGCCTCTCATGTACCTGACACTACGCAGGACACTATGGAGACAAAGGAAACAGTACAGACTAGTCCTCATAAAGGGAGAGCAAAAAGGAGTGTCTGTGGTAATGAAATAGTTCTGCATCCTGACTGTGGTGGTCACAATAATCTATGTTTGGGATAAAATTTAATATAACTACATACATGTGCACATACATATACACACAAGTGAAATTCCCATAAGGTCTGTAAGTCTAGGCAACAGTACTGGAGTAATGTCAGTTTCCTGGTTTTAATAATTTATTACAGTTATATATGAATGTTATTCTTTAGGAAAGCAGGATGAAGAGTACACAGAACTTTTTTTACTACCTTTTCAACTTCTGGTGATTATAAAATTATTTTAAAATTTAAAAAAAAAAAAAAAGAAAAGCTTTTGTTTTGGAGGTTGCGCTGTGGTGGAAGAGACAGACCCCTAACAAGGAGACTAATAACTCATCACAGATTATTTTATGTAGCATGAAGAACACTATTTAATTAGTGCTGTGATATGAAGTAATAATGGAGCCCTCTCTTAGAAAGAACAATCAGGAAGGGACTCTGAGCATGGGACATTCAAGCTGAAGAGTGAGCCAGCCAGGTTCAAAGAGATGACTAGTGAACACATTAAAAGAACTTGACTGGTGTAAGTCAAAATTGTGAGTCCATTAAGGCAAAGCATAAAAGGTTAGCCAGCTTTTATTAAGATGACCTTATATTATGGGCATGTTGTTTACATTTTTAAGCAGAATAAGATTTATAAGCTAACCTTAAAAGCCTATGGAAAAATCAAGCATTTGTGATTTATAATTTAAATATGTAGTTGATAAATTTAATTTCAATATATTGATTATTAATTTTTATATGTTTAAAGTAAATTCAAAAAAAACTTTTTTCTGCATAAAAACTACCCTAGGAAAAACTTCTCGTATTTATAGCTTGAGTACCAAGCTCCCCAAAAGATTTCCATGGGGTAGCAGTCCCTACCATTATGACAAATAGATTCATTGGAACAAACCAACTTTTGCCTGTGTATTAAAGGAAGAGGTTTGTCCTGAGGCTATCTATGGAGCTAAAATGTCCAAATTTCATCTTACAAAACAAAAACAAAAAACTCCCTTAACAAGGATCACCTCAATGTCATCACAATTTCTCCTAAGCACTTGCATTCGTTCCTTCCTCCGGATCCCTTAATGCTGTATACGGATGTTTTAATACATCACTTTTAAGACTAAAGTGTAAATTTCTATTATATATCTATTTTGTGCCCAGTGCACAACATTCATGCATGGTTGGGGGAGGTGGGGGAGAAGAGTGTCCCTCAGCCCAGCCTGCATCCTCTTTAATCCGGAACACCTAAGGGGATGTCCGACTGCCCTCTTGCAATCCGGGACCACCAGCTCCTAACTGCTCACTTGCCTGCCTGATCGCCCCCAACTTCCCCCTATGCTGGCCTGATCATCCCCAACTGTCCCCCTCTACTGCCTGCTTACCCCCAACTGCCCCCCTTGCTGGCCTGATCACCCTCAACTGCCCTCCCCTCCTGGCCTGATCACTCCTAACTGTCCCTGCCTTGGCCCCACCACCATGGCTTTGTCCAGAAGGATGTCAGGAAGGTCTCCTGGAAGGTCTCCCGGAAGATCTCCCGGTCTAATTGACATATTACCCTTTTACTAGTATAGACTTTCCCACCAAACCATGGGTTCCTACTAGGTTAGGAATCGTTTCTTATTCATCCTTGTAACCAAATAATTATGACACTCTGAGCACCTTACAGTGGATAAAAAGTTGCCATAAATGTCCTTCATGGACTTGGGATTAATTCAAAGGTTTTCTTCCCACCAGCCTATTCAAAAATTCAAACACTACCCTAATTGGCTTCATGCCTTAGCTTCCTAAATTTATCCAGTCCTATTGGATTTCTGACCTGGTTTCAAACTGTTTACACTGGCCCTGACCTGGCACTAACTGTCTTAAGACACAGCTTCTGACATTTTCCCACTGACTCCACCCACCCCAACAACAGGACTAAATATGTCAGGGAAGAGCATGAGATACTCAGAGCTTGGGAGAGTGTCTGGAAATAATAGCAACTCAATTAGTCTTTAAAGATTAAAGTCGTTTAATAATCATCTAACATTTCTTGATTACCTACACTGCTCCAGGTACTCTCCTGAGAACAGGGGCATTAAAAACTAGTAAGATGTGGTCCCTCTAATCAAGAAGATAGTGAAATGAGCATAACCAATGAATGAAAGACACTGGGGCGGGGACGGGGGAGGGTGGGGATATGTGCTGGGGGATAGGGGAGACTGGGGGGAGGATAAGGGGGAGGGGGAAAGGAAAACATGTACTACTATTAATTATAAGTTATACTGCAAAAAATCAATAAAAATATATTTTTTTAAAAAAGAAGAAGAAGATAGTGAAGAATAGAAGTGTTCTTACAGAGGTTTATACTAAGTTCCAGAGGATTACATAAGACAAGACTACATTCAAACTGAGGTAATAGAGGAAAGATTTCTCATAGCCTATGGCCCTGTTAAATTTGGGTGGCTAGATCAAATAGCTTTGTGACTGCTTCAGTGTCAGGAAGTAAGAGGCCTACAAAGGGAATAGTGTTTGATACTGAAAATGCAGAAGGAAGTGCTGGTCTCTGAGTTATATTGACTAATTCTGTTTGAGACACAATGAGTTTAAAATGCATATGAAATAAGTTCAGATATACCTGGATAAAATAGTTTACAGTTTAGAAAACCTCCATGGACTGAAGTTGTATATTTGGGAATCATCACTATATACAGCCTCAAGGATAAATGAATTGTTTCAGAGATAACTGAACAGTGGAAAGAGAAGAAAGCAAAATTGGTACTCTGGGGTTCATCCACACTGAAGAGCTAAGCAAAAAAAAAGGAGAAACTATTAGGGAACCAAGAAGAGCAACATGCAATTAAAAAATGTTTTTTTAAAAGCCAACAGCCCTGTCAGCTGTGGCTTACTTAGTTGGATGTCATCTGGGTTTCGGGCTCAATCCCTGGCAGCCAAATGATGTTTTGGTCTCACATTGATGTTTCTCTCTCTCTCTCTCTCTCTCTCTCTCTCTCTCTCTCTCTCTCTCTCTCTCTTTCTTCTTTCCTCTCTGTCTAAAAAATCAATTTAGCCCTGGCCAGTGCATCTAAATAGTTAGAGCATTGACCTGCCCCTGAAAGATCTCAGGTTCCATTCCCAGTCAAGGGCACATGCTTGGGTAGTTGGTTTGATCCCCAATCCCAGTCAGGGCAGATGTAGGAGGCAACCAATTATTGTGCCCATCATATCGATGTTTCTCTCTCTCTCTCTCTCCCTCCCTCCCTCCCTCTCTCCCTCCCTCCCTCTCTCTCTCTCTTCCTTCCTTCCATCCATTCCACTCTCTCTAAATATCAATGAAAATAATATATCCTCAGGTGAGGATTGATCATTTTAATCTTTATATTAGATATATAAGCCCAAAAACATGCATTAAAAAAAAAGCCAGGAGATAGTAGTTGTGGTGGACATTGTTGGTTTCCTAACAAGTATCAATTTCCTGCTCTCCTTCATACAATCTCTCCCTTCATGAAGTCCAGGAGCCTTTGGGAAAGCTGAATGTCTAAAGTTCCAAGGGTTGACCTAACTAATCTAAAGATAATCCCACCCACTTAGGTGGGTGGGGGCTGTAAAGGGCAAATAACCCAATGACATTCAATGAAAGTTTGATGAAATTAGTGAAGGTGTCAAAAGTTACATACTTCTAATTATTTTAAGTTCTGGGATGATGTAATAAACAAAATGGTAACCATAGTTAACAAAATTGTATGGTATATTTGAAAGTTTCTAAGAATTTGTCTTAAAAGTTCTCATATGCCCAGCTGGTGTGGCTCAGTGGTTGAGCATTGAGGTCATGCTATGAACCAGGAGGTCATGGTTCAATTCCTGGTAAGGGCACAAGCCCAGGGTGGGGATTTGATCCCTAGTGAGGGGCATTCAGGAGGCAGCCAATCAATGATTCTCATGATTGATGTTTCTATCTCTCTCTCTCTCCCTTCTTCTCTGAAATCAATTTTAAAATATTTTTTTAAAGTTCTCATCACAAGAAAAATAATTGTAACTATGTGAGATAATGGATATTACCTAAACTTACTATGGTTATCATTTTGCAATATGTACATATACCAAATCATTATGTTGTACACATTAAACTTATACATTGTTATATGTCAATTATATTTTAACTAGAGGACCAGCGCATGAAATTAGTACATGGGTAGGGTCCCTAGGTCTGGCCAGCAACTAGGGCCTTCCTTCATTTCATGCCACCGCCTGGTGTTCAACACACGTTATAGTGAACGGTCAAACTCCTGGTCAGTTGAACTTCCAAGGAGACAATTTGCATATTAGCCTTTTATTATATAGGATAAAACCAGAAAAAAAATACATAATAAAGAAAGGACAGTTTGTTGGGACTCCAGATAAATTCTTCATTATTCTCTTAGAGGAATTCCTGGAAGCAATGATTTCCCTTCCTCCAGATGTCTTCCTAAGTAGCTTTGAGGCTCAGACCTGCTGGAGACACCTCTCCCTGTCAGTCTGAGAAAGAAGCCTACTAAGGAAGAAAACCAAGTCAAGAGAATCCCAAAGATACAGAGTTGGAGCTACACCTGATATCTACTCCACCTCTAGATTTCCCATATAACCTATGAAGTTTCTTATTCCTTAAACCAACTTGGAAAATAATAATAACAATAATAATAATTAAACCAATTTGGGTTGAGTTTTCTGTTACTTTTTACTGAGGCAGAACTGTTATAGTTGTGTCACAGAAATGGTAAGAAGTGGAAACTTCTACCCCGAGATATGTGATAAGTACCAGGACCCCACCAGCAGGCAAGGGGACCCCAAGGCCGGTGCTGGATGTGGAGGCCACGGGGGCATAGTCTACAAAGGAGACAGAACTGAACCTCACATCACCCTGCTTGGCCCTGGAGGATGGCTGGTTAGCCAGAGACGGCTAAGATTCCTTAGGGAAGGAACAACCTAAGACAGGCACAGGCGCAGAGGGGCCAACAGGAGAGAACTAAAAGGTCAACAGAGGTGGGGCACAGACCCTCACTCACAAACCTTGCAGGGGCTTGAATTCTCACCCCTCCTGAGGGATATCTCCTACCCCCATGGCTGCTTCGCCTCCCACACACAACTTAGACCGGGACCCAGGTGGCAGACAGAGACTCAGCCAGCAAAAGCTGCTCTATATCTAAATTCAGTCTATTACCAGAAATGCTCAGAACCTACTTAAAAATGCAAATATTCCTTTCCACTAATATTTATAGGGTAAACTAAGATTTATGCTTGAGTATTAAAATTGACAGTAAAATAGTAATCAGGTTTTCAGATTAATTTAAATTGGCCAAGTGAAATAAGTGAATACTCAAGAAAATGTAAGTGTACTGGACAAAAAGCTTTTCCTAAAACATTAACTAAAATATTTATTAGTAGTTCTTCTCACTGTAAAATTGCCTAACATTCAAAGAACCTAAAGCAGTCATATTTGTGTGCAAAAATTAAAATTTAAAATTACCAAGACTGCAAGATAAAATTTCCAAAAGCCCTCATTAATCAAAAGGGGGAGGGGGGGATAGTGGGGTAATATCATGTAAGGAAAAATATCCTGTAAGTAAAATACATCTAGAAAAGTCTTACTCCAGAAAATTAACTTCCATTTGTAAAGCTAACAGCAGGACACCCATGAAAAAACACACATGGTATCAAAATAAGCCAAAGGAAATCATTTAGGCAAAAATTAAAAAGAATCCCAAGTCTATTTTGCAGAGAGGATCCCTTTGTTAACTTTTGGTCAAGAATGTGTTTGTGTGTTTGTAGAGAACAACTCCAAGACCATGTGGGTTCCTACGACAGTGAGAAATTGATGGGTCTGTTCCAGTCACAAGGACGGTCCAGAGATGGGGGACACTGACGACACCTTGCCATGCTAGCAGTCGGCAGCTGTGCATGGATGCAGGCGGCCCAGGACCAAATCAGAGAGGATGGATCTTGCATTGCCACGATGTGTCCACCATCTGGATACCATTGCTGACATGTACACATAAAGAACTATTTGACATTGAAACTGGGACTCAAAACAGTTGGACATTGAAACTGAGACTGAAACATTTTTTGTTCTTATACATTTATTTCTAGTATGCAGAGGCAAGATATTTTTGAAGAAAAGAAACAGGGGAGAGTGATTGATATAGAGGCAGGGAGGCATTGAACAGGCTGTCAAGCTACAGGGGGAAGGCTGGAGTGGAGGGGAGGCGGATGCTGGGGGAGATCAACCGAAGGACTTGTATGTATGCATATGAGCATAACCAATGAATGAAAGACACTGAGGCGGGGAGGGGGGCAGGTCGGGACATGTGCTGGGGGGTAGGGGAGGCTGGGAGGAGGATATTGGGTGGGGGGAAGGAAAACATATGTACTACTATTAAATCTAAGTTATACTGCAAAAAAAATCAATTAAAAATATATTTTAAAAAGATAAGAAAATGGAACTCAAAAAAAAAAAAAAGCGGGAACTGCTGCAGGAAGTAATCAGGAGTGGTGAGTGATGCCTAGAGGCCAGGTGATGGACCTGAAATGCATTCAACCAATTTGATAAGCAGGTCTTGAATGGACCAGTTTCAGTGGTGGTAGCTGTGATGGGGAGATCCCAGTGAGTGGAGAAAGGAATGGTAACTGAGCTAGCAGAGATCCCTCTTCAGTGAAGTTTGACCACAATTTGAAGAGAACATTGCAATGAGAAACAATTACTATAAAGGAATGTAGTGTTGAAAATTTTTGTTTGTGTATTTTGAAGATGAGAGCTAATTAGTGGATGAGTCAGGTGGATCTCCAAGTTTCTTACCATTACCATATTCACACCTCCTCCAAATTCATGGAGAATCTCAGTGGAGAGAGTTAAGGGTTCAATTAACTATAATAGCTTCTTATTCTGGACCCAACTGTAAAAAGTTCAGATAAGACAAAAGCAATACCTCAGTATTACATTTCAACCTTATTTTTTTCCATTCTAATCTTTATATTAGATATACAAGATATACAAACACGAGCATAATGAGACTACTAAAGCAATTAATAAGAAAAAATAGAAGCTCTTGAGAAAGCATGTACAAGAAAGTTTATGCTACATTTTTTGTAACTGAAATATTGGGGGAGATATATAAATGACTTATTAATAGAGAATGATAAAAGTAAAAGAATGCTTTAAGTAATATTCTATGGACTACTTACTCTGCAGCATTTAAAAAGAATGAGTTGGGCCGAGACCGGTTTGGCTCAGTGGATAGAGCCGATGTCGGCCTGCGGATGAAGGCTCCTGGGTTCGATTCCGGCAAGGACATGTACCTTGGCTGCGGGCATATACCCGGTAGGGGGCGTGCAAGGGGCAGCTGATCGATGTCTCTCTCTCTCATCGATGTTTCTGACTTTCTATCCCTCTCCCTTCCACTCTATAAAAAATCAATAAAATATATTTTAATAAATAAATAAACAAACAAATAAATAAATAAATAAAAAGAATGAGTTGGAACTACATGCGCTGACAATAAAAAATCCAAGTGAAAACATTAATTCATAGAACAGTATGTATGATATGATCCCACATATAAAATTCAAAATAGAGTTGTTTATGCTTATGCAGAGAAGAAAAATCAAGAATATATAGAGAGGAACCAAGATGGTGGCATAGGTAAACACCTATCTTGCTGCCCCACACAGCAATTTCAAAACTACAACTTAACGACAGAACAAATGTCATCCAGAATCACCAGTAAGCTGCTGAGTGAAAATTCCACAAATAAAAGTAAAGATAGGACACTGTGACTCACAGGAGCGGCAGAGGGCAGCCTTGAAGATATGTGCGGAGTCAGAGGTTTGGAGCCCTGTGGGTACATGAGTGAGTGGAGAGGGTGGGCGGCTGCAAAGACAAAGGCATCCCACTGCACTGATTCCCCAGTTCCGGACGAGGTCCAGGGAACTGACACTCATATGGGGTGAAACTGGACAGTAGGGAAGCACACTGAAACTTGGGCACTGCAAAGGTATGTGAGCTTGTGGAGAGAGCAAGCTTATGGAGAGTGCATGTAAACTTGGGAACAGCAGAGTTGCGTGAGCCCACAAAGAGGACTCGTGACATGCTCTCTAGTTCTGGAAACCACCAGACTACATTGTTTTACAACCCTGAGTGAGACTTTAGGTGTGGAGACTCATTTGAGGAGAGGTTGAATTATCTGGCAGTCGGTAGAGCTCGGCAGCAGCTCTCTCTCAGAGATGCTTGCAGCCATTACCACCCAACACAGAGACTCAGGTGCCAATAGAACAGAGCTGATGCTGCCTCCCCGGCCCGGAGACTCTGCCCACCCAACCTGAGCACAGCTGACCCTCACAGCCAATTGGCCTGGAGGTCAAACCCTCCTACTGCTAACAACAATAATCTAGGCTTAACTGCAACAAGACTTTGCAACCCATTAAGGGCTGCAGCAAGAGTATACACCTCAGGTAACTGGGGAGGCTGAGCCACTGTCCCTTAGAGGACATCTACCACACAAAGCTAATCGACCAACTCAGGAAAGCAGCCACCATGCAGAGACATGAAAAGAAATCAGATGTGAAAGAAATTGAGGGGAAAAAAACACAGTTATAAGGTTTTTCAAGAGGCTCCTAGAAAAGGCAGAGACCTACAAGGAAATGAACAAGACCTATGAGGAAATGAACGAGACCTACGAGCATATGAAAAAGGACCAACTAGAAATTAAGTATACACTGACTGAAATAAAAAATATTATACAAAGACCTTAAAGCAATCTAGAGGACCGCAAAAACCAAGTCAAAGATTTGAAATACAAAGAGGCAAAATCAACTCAACCAGAAAAGCAAGAAGCCAAAAGAATCCAAAAAATTAAAGACAGTGTAAGGGGCCTCTGGGACAACCTCAAGCATATCAACATCCGAATTATAAGGGTGCAAGAAAAAAAGAGAGAGCAAGATAATGAAAACCTATTTGTAGAAATAGTGACTGAAAACTTCCCCCAGCTGGTGAAAGAAATTGACTTAAAAGTCCAAGAAGCACAGGGAAATCCAAACAAGAGGAATCCAAAAAGGACCACACCAAGACACATCATAATTAAAATGCCAAGAGCAAATGACAGAGAGGGAATATTAAAAGCAGCAAGAGAAAAACAGTTAGTTATCTATAAGGGAGCACCCATACGATTGTCAGCAGATTTCTCAACAGAAATGATGCAGGCCAGATGGGAGTGGCAAGAAATATTCAAAGTGATGAATAGCAAGAAACTACTACCAAGATTACTCTATCCAGCAAAGCTATCATTCAGAATTGAAAGTCAGATAAAGTGCTTCGCAGATAAGAAAAAGCTAAAGGAGTTCATCACCACCAAACCAATATTATACGAAATGCTGAAAGATATTCTTTACGAAGAGGAAGAAGAAAAAGGTAAAAATAAAAATTATGAGCAACAAATACACATCTATCAACAAATGAATACAAAAATCAAGTGAATTAATAATCTGATAAACAGGATAAACTGGTAAATATAACAGAATCATGGACATAAAGAGGGAATGGACTGGCAATTCTTGGGGAGAAAAGGGGTGTGGGAAGTACAGCAAGAGACTGGACAAAAATCTTGCAGCAATGGGAGAGGACAGTGGGGAGGGGGAGGGGAGGGTGGAGGGTGGGATGGGTGCCAGGTGGAGGGGAGTTTTAGGGAGATAAAAAAGGGGGAAAAAAGTAATTAATAAACTGAACAATAAAGATAAAAAAATTAAATACATATATATATAAATATATATATATTCTTATTGATTTCAGAGAGGAACAAAGAGGGAGACAGAGATAGAAACATCAATGATGAGGAAGAATCATTGATCAGCTGCCTCCTGCATGCACTACACTGAGGATTGAGCCTACAACCCAGGCATGTGTCCTGACTGGGAATCAAACCATGACTTTCTGGTTCATGATCGACACTCAACCACTGAGCCACGCCAGCAAGGCAAAACTGATTATTTTTAATGCCCTTCTCTTACATTATAGAAGCCAAATGGATATGATTTTCTGTGTTACTCCTTGGGAGCAGTTTAACTAATTAGTTGTTGAACATATGTAAAACCATTGGCATCAAGTTTATCTCTAACTTCATACTCACCAGCTGGTTAAATTTGGCATTATTTATTTTCAAATTTTAAGGCTGCTCAAATGAAATTGGCTGCTGCTTCATGAAGATTCCCATATGAGCACACTTGCGCGTGTGAAATATACACTGTGAGGCTCACTAAGGGAGCCCAAAAGGTTCAACTTGATCCTAAAACAAATCTCATTAGTGAGCCAAGCAATTCAGCTGAATTCTCTGACAACTTGGTCACTCACCTAGGAAGTAAGAGAAGAGTAAGCCACACAAATGGAAGTATCACCCACTGGGATTTCTTAATCAAAGTTGTCTGAATAGAGGCTTTCAATAAACAGAATACCACCAAACACCTAGAGAAATGAGACAGGGAATCCAATGCTCAGAGATGGAATTCACATTCTACATAAACATGAAACCATTTTATAAATGTACTAGAGGCCTGATGCACAAAATTTTGCAAGGGGCTCTGCCCTTGAAACCCCGGCTTCATCAGGAAGGTCATCCAGAAGGTCGTTTGGCTGCCCAGTCTAATTAGCATATTATGTTGTTATTATTATAGATTGTCAGCAGTCTATTTCTATATAACTATAATTATTATTGCAAATATAACATAATTTAAAAACCTTTTAATTAAACTAGGCCAATAATGACCTTTAGTCATAGGGTATCAATGGTTTACCAAATAATTAACCCAGGCACAGTGATTAGTTATCAGTTCCTAATTACAAAGATCAAATGTTATGTTCTCTCCACATAATTAATTCAACAAGGTGTCAGACAGACATCACCCACTCAGTCTCACAGACAGAAAACTTCTCTAATACCTAAGGCAAACAATTCAAGAAGTGCCCACATGTGAATATCTGTCTAAATCATTCTGAGTCTGGCACAGAGTAGCAAATGCATCTGGTCTGACTCTAAATTTGGATGGAAAATTTGCCTTTTTTATTGAGTTATAATATTACATTAGTTTCAGGTGTACAACATAATGATTTAATATTGTAAAACAATCACCACAATGCAAATGTTTTTTAATAATTAAAACCATTGAACTCCCATTTGATCCAGTTATCCCACTTCTAGGAATATATGCCAAGAACTAGAAACACAAATTAGAAAGGATATATGTACCCCTATGTTCATAGCAGCACAATTTATCAAAGTTAAGATTTGGAAACAGCCTAAGTGCCCATCAGCAGTTGAGTGGATTAAAAAACTATGGTACATTTACACAATGGAATACTACACTGTGGTAAAAAAAAGAAGGAGCTCCTACCATTTGTAACAACATGGATGGATTTGGAGAGCATTATGCTAAGTGAAATTAGCCAGGCAGAGAAAGACAAGTATCACATGATCTCACTCATTTGAGGAATATAATGAATGACATAGACTGATGAACAAGAATGGATTCAGAGACTGAGAAAAGTCCATCAGAATGTCAAACCTCAGAGTAAGTGGCAGGTGGTGGGAGTAAGGGGGAAAGTCAATATATTTGAACTCTGGAACTAAGGTAAGTAATTTGTGATTTTACATCCCTGACAAAGTTTATATAAAGTTATAAAAAAAAATTGGCAGCTAGTTTGAGATTGAATTGTCATGGCCTAGAGCTTGTCATCTCCTATGGACACCAGTCCTTAGGCTAGGCCCTCCTTAACCTCCTGTGACACCATAATACCCTTACATGATATTATTCCACAATGTCATTATAATATTTGATATTTGACAACAGCATATTATACAATTATCCCAAATAAGCTTACAAATTAATTCTTTGAATGTTGGGCAGCAATTTAAAAAAGGATAGGAAAGGAATTAATCCCTTTCAGAAGGAATTAGGGCACTGGGAAGGCATCCGAGCATTCTATATTGGCCCCTCTTGACCTTTTTCCAAGAGGGACCCTCTTCTTACTATCCAAATACACACAGCTGATGCCTGAGCTTTCAGTTCCAGCTCTGGCTGAAGCCTCTGGGCAGCTGGCACCATGGATCTGTCTCTTGACCAATGGTGTGAACTGGGCCCTCTCTGGAGAAGAAACCTGGGTCACCCGAGATATGTGATCAGTACCGGGACCCCAAGGCAGGTGCTGGACATGGAGGCCATGGGGGCATAGACTACAAAGCAGACAGAACTGAACCTCACATCACCCCGTTTGGCCCCAGAGGATGGCTGGTTAGTCAGAGACGGGTAAGATTCCTCAGGGAAGGAACAACCTAAGACAGGCACAGGCGCAGAGGGGCCAACAGGAGAGAACTAAAAGGTCAACAGAGGGGCACAGACCCTCACCCACAAACCTTGCAGGGGCTTGAATTCTCACCCCTCCTGAGGGAGGTCTCCTACCCCCACGGCTGCTTTGCCTCCCACACACAACTCACACCGGGACCCAGGTGGCAGACAGAGACTTGGCCAGCAATAGCTGCTCTATATCTAAATTCAGTTTATTACCAGGAATGCTGAGGACCTACTCAAAAATGCAAATATTCCTTTCCACTAGTATTTACAGGGTAAACTAAGATTTCTGCTTGAGTATTAAAACTGACAGTAAAATAGTAATCAAGTTTTCAGATTAATTTAAATTGGCCAAGTGAAATAAGTGAATACTCAAGAAAATTTAAGTGTACTGGACAAAAAGCTTTTCCTAAAACATTAACTAAAATATCTATTAATAGTTCTTCTCACTGTAAAATTGCCTAACATTCAAAGAACCTAAAGCAGTCATATTTGTGTGCAAAAATTAAAATTACCAAGACTGCAATATAAAATTTCCAAAAGCCCCCATTAATCAAAGGGGGGGGGGGGCAGTGCGGTAATATCATGTAAGGAAAGATATCCTGTAAGTAAAATACATCTAGAAAAGTCTTACTCCAGAAAAGTAAATTCCATTTGTAAAACCAACTGCAGGACACCCATGAAAAAACACACATGGTGTCAAAATAAACCAAAGGAAAATCATTTAGGCAAAAATAAAAAGAATCCCAAGTGTATTTTGCATAGAGGATCCCTTTGTTAACTTTTGGTAGAGAATGTGTTTGTGTGTTTGCAGAGAACTCCAAGACCATGTGGGTTCCAGCGACAGTGAGGAACTGATGGGTCTGTTCCAGCCACGAGGACGTTCCAGACGTGAGGGACACTGACGACACCTTGCCATGCTAGCAGTCGGCAGCTATGCATGGCTGGAAGTGGCCCAGGACCATACCAGAGGATGGATCTTGCATTGCCACGATATGTCCACCATCTGGATACCATTGCTGTCATGTACACATGAAGAACTATTTGACATTGAAACTGGGACTCAGAACAGTTGGACATTGAAACTGATAATCAAACATTTTTTGTTCTTATACGTTTGTTTTTAGAATGCAGAGGCAAGATATTTTTGAAGAAAAGAAATAGGGGAGAGTGATTGATATAGAGGCAGGGTGGCCTTGAACAGGCTGTCAAGCTACAGGGGGAAGGCTGGGGTGGATGGGAGGCAGATGCTTGGGGAGATCAACCGAAGGACTTGTATGCATGCATATGAGCATAACCAATGAATGAAATACACTTGGGCGGGGGGTTTGGGGGGGAGGTGGGGACATGTTTTGGGAGGTAAGGGAGGCTGGGGGGAGGATGTTGGGGGCGAAAGGAAAATATATGTACTACTATTAATTATAAGTTATATTGTAAATAAAAATAAAAAAGAAATAAAAAGAAATATTTGACACTGAAACTGGGACTCAGAACAGTTGGACATTGAAACTGACACTCAAACATTTTTTGTTCTTATACATTTATTTCTAGTATGCAGAGGCAAGACATTTTTGAAGAAACAAAACAGGGGAGAGTGATTGATATAGAGGCAGGGAGGCATTGAACAGGCTGTTAAGCTACAGGGGGAAGGCTTGGGTGGATGGGAGGTGGATGCTGGGGGAGATGAACCGAAGGACTTGTATGCATGCATATGAACATAACCAATGAATAAAGACTCTGGGGTGGGGAGGGGGGTGGGTGGGGACATGTGCTGGGGGGTAGGGGAGGTTGGGGGGAGGATAATGGGGAGGGGGAAAGGAAAACATGTACTACCATTAAATATAAGTTATCCTGCAAAACAATCAATAAAAATATGTTAAATAGAAAAAAAAAAAAACCTGTGGTACATCTACATAACGAAATACTATACTGCTCTTAAAAAAAAAAAAAAAAGGAGTTCTTATCATTTGCAACAGCATGGATGGAACTGGAAAGCATTATGCTAAGTGAAATAAACCGGTCAGAGAAAGATAAATATCACATGATCTCATTCATTTATGGAATATAATGAACAACATAAACTGATGAACAAAAACAGATCTAGAGACAGAAAAGCATTGATCAGACTGTCAAACCTGAAAGGGAAGTTAGGGGAGGGTGGGAATAAGGGGGAGAGATCAACCAAAGGACTTGTATGCATGAAAATAAGCCTAACCAATGGACACAGACAACAGGGGGGTGAGGGCATGAGTGGAGAGAATGAGGGGAGTAATGGGGAGGGAATAAGGACACGTATGTAACACCTTAATCAATAAAGAAATTTAAAAACAACTATCTTAGAGAAGAAAAAAATAAAAATAATAAAATAATAATTAAAATCAGAGGGGGGAAAATGACCAAGAGTGTGAAAAACTAGATAAAATTAGTTTATCTATGGCCAAATCAGACCCTTAAATACTGTCTTAGTCAAAATAAGAAAATGTGAATTAAATAATTTGGGTATATAGTAATTTGGGTATAATCATCGTACAAAAGTGTATAAAGAAAGACATTTAGTAGAAAAATATATACCTAGTCAACAATCAAACATGTAATAAGCAAACACCACATATAAGACTGGTCATACAACTATAAGCAAAATAGGTGAGATCTCTGTCCTTCAGGAGCTTCCAAATTTTGAAAATTAACAAATATTATCAAAGAAAATTAAGTCTTACCCTGGCTGGTGTGGCTCAGTTGGTTGAGTGTTGTCCCGTGCCCCAGAAGGTCCCTGGGTCAATTCCCAGACAGGGCACATACCCATATTTCAGGTTCCATCCCCAGTAGGGGGCATGCAAGAGATAGCCAATTGATGTTTCTCTCTTACATCAATGTTTCTCTCTCTCTCCCTCTAAAATAAATAAATAAATAAATAAATAAATAAATGATAAAATAAAAAATAAAAAATATATTTTTTAAAAAATGAAAATCAAGTCTCCTTGTCAAACCACAGTGGGAAGGCAGGGAAGGGTGGGGGCAGGGGCTATAAGAGATCAACTGAAGGATTTGTATGCATATATATAAGCATAACCAATGGATACAAGACACTGAGGGAGGGCAGGTGAGGGCATGTGCTGGGGGTAAGGGAGGCCGGGGGGAGGTCAATGGGGGGGGGAGGAAGGAAACATATGTACTACTATTTGTAATACTTTAAACAATTATCCTATATAATAAAAGAGAATCATGCAAATTTGACCATACCTTTGCTCCTGATTGGCTATGCTACCAGCCAATCAGGAGCAGAGGCTGGGTCAAGTAGTGGGAGTGCCGGGCCCCAGGGGTGGAGATGAAATGGTGGTGGCAGCAAGCACCCAGCCCCCGGGCGCTGTGAGGGGAAGTGGTGACAGCAGCAGCAGCAGCGGTGGTGGTGGTGGTGGTGGCAGCAGGGAGCGCCCGGCCCCTGGCGCTGTGAGTGGAAGTGGCAGCGAGTGCCCAGACCCCAGGGCCAGGTACTTGCAGGCAGCCGGGGCTGAGCTGAGCAGGGCAATGGCTGAGTGCCCAAGGCCTAGAGCCTCACTAGAGGCTCTAGGCCTTGGGCAGGCTGGGGGTGAGCCATCAGTTGGACATCCCCTGAGGCTCCCAGTATGTGAGAGGGGGCAGGTTGGGTTGAGGGACCACCCACCCTCAGTGCACGAATTTCGTGCACCGGGACCTTAGTATATATATAAAAGAAAATCAAGTCTCCTGTCTTAACACCAAATGACTTTTATTTTCCACTTTTAGGGTTATATCTACAAAGAAATAAACACATCAAAATTTTATTTTATTTTATTTTATTTTCGTTAGACACTAGAAGAGTATATATTTTAACTTCAAACGTTTAACCAAATAAATTTTTATACACAGAGTTTAGTAAATTAAAAACATACAGCTCTCTGATAGTTCTATAGTATACTTAATGAAAAATATAGAATACACTTGGCTTCACAAGATCAGATAGAACAAAATGGATTTTTAAAGACAAAACTGACACAATAATCTCAATTTGTCTATAAAAGTTCTTTATGAAGCAGTTTTATGATTTTTGCTCTGCTGTTGTTACTAAGTGGATGACATTTATATTAATGTCTTTATTTTACTTTGGAAGTATATTTCTTATACTTTTTCACGTATCATCATTCAAATTCAAATTCTCAATTTTTAATACTAGAGATGCACTTTCTTCTCATAGCAGTTACTATAGTATAAAATGCCATAATTGATTATAAACACTTTAAATTTTAGCTCCATTAAACTAGACTTTATTGAAAGACTTCAGGGAGAAAGCCAATGTCATATATTCTCTCCACACAAGATCTGCACTTTGTGAATTTCTCTTTAAAATATTCTATTAGTGCTGAATATTAACTATAGGTTGTAATTTGATATGCATAACTTTGTAACAATTGGCATAACAGTCAGAAACTGTCTCCAAAGAAACCAACCAATGATCCAAGAACAGGAACAAAAAAACATGGGCTGAAATTAATGCTAAGATACTTTCTTTGTAATACTTCCAAGCATTAGCATGAAGAGGTGACCCAAAGAGAGACAGCTGGACAGATCTAAGGGGTGGAAAATCTGAGGGGCCAAGTAGTCTCTTAATCAGAGATATATAACTTTAACTTCATGGGCACATGAATGGAACAAGAGCTCAATTCTCTACAGTCCAGCACCCACCACACCAAGATGTAGGGAAAGTGTAAAAAATAGAGAAGAGCTAAATCACTACACACACACACACCATCCAATCTTCTGTGATTCTTCTCTTGTATTGTCCACACTATATGCCTTTCCCACTTACTTCAGTCTGAAATGACTATTTTTCATTTATTCTCCTTTTAATATCTATCTATGAGGTTAGACAGAGTGTATTTAGCTCAAGCTCTGTTTGATTTTTTTTATTAACCTAAGAACTGCTTTTTAATGTAGAAGTAAAAAAGTAACATTACATTAATTATTAATTGTAGCTCAGTGATTTAGGGTTGAATGATTGTATCCCATTATGTCCTATGTTTTTTAAAAAGGTAAAATTAAGTAATACTATTAAAACATTAAAGTTATTTAGATAAAACAGAAACTCAATAATGTTTCAACCTCTTCTGAACAATTTTCAATACAATATTTCACCAATTTATTCCCAGCATTTTTTCCACTTGTTATAATTCAGTAATGGGTTGGGTTCTAAGAAAAACAGAAAAGGAAACATGGTCTGTATAAAGTAGAATCACAATTTAAATTTTAAACACTGAAACAGAATGTCCTGTGCGTGTGATTTTTGCCCCCTGAACACAGGGCTCCTTTTGATGTCCTGGGAGAGTTCATGAGCGGGGATGTAGGAGTGAGGAAGAAAAGGAGAAAAGATGGATAGTGACTAAAAGTTGGTATCAAATTCCAAAACTGGGATGCTGAATTGTTCTTACAGCCCTAAAATTATATTTTGAAATGTAAGCTCCTGCTGATTCCGAGCACACTTGAAAGAGAAAAGGCCAGGTCCCCAGGCCCCTAAGGACTTTCATTGATAATCAGAAAGAAGGTTTAAAGGCGATCAAACCAAAAAAAATCTTAAAATGTTGAACCGTGTGATTTTTTTTAAATGTAAGAAATTACTTTCTGCATAAACAACACTCCAGGAGAACGATAAAATTAGGAAGAAAGAACACTCTAATTATGTAATTTTTTAAAAAGTGCACAGTGGTTTTGTCAAAATAAAAATTTGTGTGCTTCAAAAGCAGTTTGGCTTTTAGCCATGAATGGTACATAATATTAAATGCTTTAAAAAAAGGAAAAAATACTAAATGCTAGTGTTTTCTACTCTATCGATCAATGGTAAAAAATAGAAATATTTTTGGCCTTTTTCTTTTAATTTCTAATCTTTTAGGATGTCATACAATTTATTCCAGGTTGATCCAAAAATTAATATTATGAGGCAAATTTGACAAAGCAGGCTCAAGATCAAAGACAGGTCCTTTCTCAAAGACAGGCCCTGTCTCATCCATCTTTCCTTCCTATAATTCCTCATGTTGCCAAAAGAGAACCTGGTAGGCCAGAGGGGAAGTTTGTCCTCGAATCAGGCTCTCAAAGAACCCTGGGATGTTGTAAGGATTGCCTCATCTTCATTTCAACTTTTTCTTTGCAAATGACTGAATCTGCTGAAGCTAAAGAATCATTCAACCAAACACGTATGGTGGGCACCTCACTTGCAGTTGGAGTCAGATTGTAGCCTGAAGGAAGTGTGTAAAAAGAACGCAGGCTGTAAGTTTAACCTACAGGTAGCTGGACGCAAGGCCAATAGTTTTCAAAAACGCTAAGAGTTCAAAAGCATCAGTTGGTGTCCCATATTGATAAGAAGCATGCTAGTGGCTGCATATTAAGCTATCGAGAGAGAAAGAGAATGAGTGGCCAACTCACCTAAACCATTTGAGACTGTCACAAGTGACAGGTTAGTAACAAGACAGGCATATCTAGATCCCAGCTGCACAGTGTGGCCATTGAGGGAAGTTACAGCAGACTAGGCCAGCAGAGTATTTCCGTCTTGTCTAATTAAGCAATTTCAGCCTTCCATCTTGTCCCTTGAAGAAAAAGAAAAAAAGAAGAAAAGGAGATTGAAAGGAGAAACAAAATAATTGAATTATACCGATCACTTTTCTATCTTGAAGAAGAGGGAGAAAGGCCAGCTTGTATATTTATATCCATTCCAGAACCTGGTCAATGTTTCAAAATGAAATATTCCATAAAAATAAATACATCAAACAGTAAGTTAAATATTAAAGATGACCAAGGAGCTACAACATAACCTTATAACCTTGAGAATTAGTCTGGCACTCTGCACTAAGATTTTTTTATTCAAAAAATCCCTAATTCTACGTCTTTATCTTAAGGGCTTTCATAGAGCCAAAGTAGCTAGAAAAAAAAATAACTATATGATATTTTTGTTCAGGATCAGGGGATTCTAAGGAAAAATGAAATTTTGGGGGAGATTTTCTTTTTCTTTTTTTTAATATATTTTATTGATTTTTTAGAGAGCGGGATACAAAGTCAGAAACATCGAGGAGAGAGAGACATCGATCAGCTGCTTCTCGCACGCCCCCTACTGGGGATGTGCCCGCAGCCAAGGTACATGCTCTTGCCGGAATTGAACCCGGGACCCTTCAGTCCGCAGTCCAACACTCTATCCACTGAGCCAAACCGGTCTTGGCTTGGGGGAGATTTTCTTAAGTTTGTATCATAAATTTACTTCTCTAGGGCTGTTAAATATATCATTACAGGTGTGCTTCAGTGATCTTCTGTTATCTAATACAAATAAATGGAAAATATTTGAACTCTTAGAATTACAGATGATGCTGGATTTTTCAAAATAGAGATTTTGAAAGAGGAGAAGAAAGTCGTCAATAATAACCCAAAAGAACCACAGACAGTAAGTACATCCTAAAGACCAGTCACTGCCCTGCATTATCACATTTAATCTTTACAGTAATATCTGGGACAGGCATTAATTTTCCTGCTCTACAGGTAAGGAAACAGGAGCTTATAAAGATTAACTATTTTGTGCAAGTCAATCCCATTAGTAAGTCAACTGAACTCAAGTCTCTGTGACTCCGAAGGCTACGTGTATGTTCTTAGCCACTGTTCTCTACTTCCTCATACCACCAGGTTCAGGAAAGAAAAACACACTCGCTCAGGGATGTTCCTTCAGATATGCAGGTTCTCATAGAATCATGGGGTCTCAGAATATGCATTCCTATCTTCTATTTGAATTCTTTCAACATCCCAAATACTACTTCTATTAAATATCTAGGTTCAGCTCCCTGTATGGGAGTTTAATAGAGAAGAAAAAGAAAAAAGAAGTCAAGATTATCTCAGAGCATCTCTTAGTGACGTTCGTTCCCTTTATGTGTATATTTATGGGTGGGAGGGGGGGAACAAGTATAACTAAGTCAGAGTCCTATGTAGTAATATAAAACCAGCTCTCCAGCTATAAATAATTCTGTTAAAGCAAGTAGAAGCCTCATATTAATTGAATTATGCTCCCAGGCACAGAGAAAAAAAATTATGATCCAAGACCAGAGGAAATATTGAAAATTGGTCAATAAAATAGTGATGTTTATCTTATTTGCATATAGAGACTTTAAGATTACACTTCAAATTTATGAACCAGATTACTCAATCATAGAATGGTAAACAAGTCAACCTCAATTGGGGAAAAAAGAGTCCCATAAATTATGCATTGTGAACTCTATTTTCAAGGACTCTGAGGACCACAGTCAGAAACATAAAATAAAATATGAATTAGGGGAGTTGTAAACACATATATTTATCTCATCTCTCTCTCCTGATACTACCTAAAACTACAATAAAGAGATTTTTGCTAAGAACACCACTCCAAGGGCAACAAGAATGGAAGAAGAGCCCAGCCAGTGTTGCTCAGTAGTTGAGTGTTGACCTATAAACCAGGAGGTCGTGGTTTGATTCCCACTGAGGGTATATGACCAGCGTACGGGCTTGATCCCCAGTGGGGGGCATGAAGGAGGCAGCCAACTAATGATTATCTCTCATAATTAATGTTTCTTTCTCTCTTCCTTTGCTCTAAAATCAATAAAAAGTGAAAAATAATCAAAAATAAAAGAATGGGAGGAGACAAAATACCAAAAACAATGTTTTTTTCACTTTAAAGGTAAATATTGGAAAGGAGAAGGACAAGAGTCTAAGAAAGCTGAATCCTAAAATCAGTAGCTGCTGGAGACTAGTAGCAACTCAGCTGGCTCTTTATAGTGTGTTTCTTTAATTCTTAGAAGTTGGCAGAACCAGGTAAGATTTCAATCCTATGAAATCTCATAGGAAATTAGAGAGGTAGATACTATGGCTCATGAAAAAGAAAGCCGAATAGCTGTGCTTGGGAAATCTTGAAGTAGTTAAAAAGTAGATTTGATGACTTGAGAAATGTAGGAAAACTGGAATTTGAAGAGAAATGTTTTAAATTATTTTTATTAAAATATTTATTGTAGAAAAATTGGAAAATATCAAAAAGTGCAAAGAAAATAAACTATCTGTAATTACCCAAAAAAAATTTTAATGACTCTAGAAATATATCCATTTTTGCACTTCTCCTCTGTGCTCAAGGAAAAGAAATCACCACCCAATCAATTTAATGAACACTTAAAACTCTGAACTAAATAAGTGCAGAATGGTTCCTAATGTCTAATTCTGTCTGGATCATCTAGTTTCCACATCAGAGTGACAGTACTAGAAGAAGAAGAAGAAGAAGAAGAAGAAGAAGAAGAAGAAGAAGAAGAAGAAGAAGAAGAAGAAGAAGAAGAAGAAGAAGAAGGAGGAGGAGGAGGAGGAGGAGGAGGAGGAGGAGGAGGAGGAGGAGGAGGAGGAGGAGGAGGAGGAGGAGGAGGAGGAGGAGGGGGAGGAGGGGGAGGAGAAGAAGGACTTTTACAAGGTCCTTATAAATATTCTAGAAGGTATGGTTACAGGATTGTAACTACATGCTAAGGTCAAGGTAGACTAGGAAGGCATGGAAGAAGTCATCTATAGGTATCTCCCTTGGGCCAGCATTTTAGGCCTTATTGTTAGTGATAGATACCATGCTGGGTTTGTTGACCACTTTATTATCATAACAGAAATAAATGGAAACCCACTGGACTCTGTCAAAGTCCAGGACACAGTTGGACCCTTTCAGACAGCAACTCTCACTGAAAATGAGTTCTGTCTCAAATATTTCAACACAAGGGGAACCCAACCACCATGAAAGGGATACACCAAATCCAAATAAAGACAGAATTTACAGTATGAAAACTAGGAATAGTAGGACAATTTGAAAGACACTTTAAAACAAGTTTGTTTAAAATGTGTAAGCTGGAGAGGGATCAAGATGGTGGCATAGGTAAACACCTATACTTCTGTCTCACACAACAATTTCAAAACTACAACTACAAGACAAAACAGAAACCAGAAAGCTGGCTGAGTGGAAATTTTACAATTAGAAGGAAAGAGAAAATGACACTGAGACTCAGAGGAGCTGTAGAGGGCAAAGGTGCGGGAGACACAGAGACGCACGCACTTGGAAAGGCTGGGCAGCTAAATATGCGGCCGGTTTTCTCCAATGGGGAGGGAGACAAAGGCTCCACACGGCGCTGAACTCCAGTTCCAGGGGAGTCTCGGGGAACCCAGACTCATACAGGGTGAAACTGGACTGTCAGGAGGAAGCACACTGAGAATCAGAAGAGCTGCAAAAGCACACGAGCTCAAGGAGAGGGCGCTCAACTGAGCGCATGGCTGGCTCTCTCATTCTGGAGGAAAACAAAACCTCCCGACTGTACTGTACTCCAGTTCTGGGTGAGAGTTTGAGTATCCAGACTCATTCAGGCAGAAACTGGACCATCTGGCAATGGGCAAAACTGGAGGGCAGCTTTCTCTCAGAGGTGCATGCAGCCATTGTTGCAGGACACTTTGACTCAGGACCCACTTAGGGTGGGGCGGATGGGAAACCAAGGCTGACTGCTCAGCTCTGAGACTCCACCCCATCCAAGCTGAGCACAGAGGCTCTCCCACTGTAGACACAGCTGATCCTCACAGCCAATTGGCCTGAAGGTCAACCCCTCCTAGTGATACCAACAACAATATAGGCTTAACTACAACAAGACAGTGCAGCCCATAAAGGGATGCACCAAGAGTATCCATCTAAGATAACTGGGGAGGCTGAGCCTCTGTCTCCTAGAGGACACCTACTACACAAGTGCTCAACTAACTCAGTGAACCAGCCAAAATACGGAGACAAGAAATGTAGAAAAACAAATGACTGGACATAGAGTTCAAAACCACGGTTATAAGGTTTTTAAAGAATGTCCTAGAAAAGGCGATAAATTTAATGAGATCTTCAAGGATATGAAAAAAGACCAACTAGAAATTAAGCATACACTGACTGAAATAAAAAATATTATACAGAGACCTAAAAGCAGATTAGAGGACCACAAGAATCAAGTCAAAGATTTGAAATACAAAGAAGCAAAAAACACTCAGCTGGAAAAGAAAAAAGAATCCAAAATACTGAAGATAGTGTAAGGAGCCTCTGGGACAACCTCAAGCATACCAACATGCAAATTATGCGGATGCCAGAAAAAAAGAGAGAGCAAGATACTGAAAACCTATTTGAAAAAATAGTGACCAAAAACTTACCCCACTGGGTGAAAGAAATAGATTTAAAAGTCCAAGAAGTGCACAGAACCCCAAACAAATGGAATCCAAAGAGGACCACACCAAGACATATCATAATTAAAACGCTGAGAGCAAAATACAAAGAAAGAATATTAAAGAGAAAAATAGTTAGTTACCTACAAGGAGCACCCATATGCTTATCAGCTGATTTCTCAACAAAAACTATGCAGGCCAAATGGGAATGGCAAGAAATATTCAATGTAATGAATAGCAAGAATCTAAAACCAAGGTTACTCTATCCAGAAAAGCTATCATTCAGAATTGAAGGTCAAATAAAGAGCTTCACAGACAAGAAAAAGCTAAAGGAGTTCATCACTACCAAACCAGAATTATATGAAACTAGAGGCCCGGTGCACAAAATTTGTGCACGGGGGGCCAGGGATGTCCCTTAGCCCAGCCTGCATCCTCTCCTATCTGGGACCCCTCAAGGGATGTCCGACTCACAATCCAGGACTGCTGGCTCCAAACTGCTCATCTGCTTGCCTCCCTGATTGCCCCTAACTGCTTCTGCCTAGCAGCCTGATCACCCACTAACCACTACCCTGCCAGCCTAATTGATGTCTAACTGCTTCCCTGCCAGTCTATTTGCTCCTAACTTCGCTCCTCTGCCAGCCTGGTCACCCCTAACTGCCCTCCCCTGCAGGCTTGATCACCCCCAACTGCCCTCCCTTGCAGGCCTGGTCCCTCCCAACTGCCCTCCCCTGCTGGCCTGATCGCCCACAACTGCCCTCCATTGCAGGGCCTGGAACCTCGAGCACCCCTCCCCTGCTGGCCATCTTGTGGTAACCATCTTGTGTCCACATGGGGTCAGGATCTTTGACCACATGGAGGCAGCCCTCTTGTGTGTTGGAGTGATGGTCAATCTGCAAATTACTCTTTTATTAGATAGGATAGAGGCCTGGTGCATGAGTGGGGGCCAGCTGGTTTGCCCTGAAGAGTGTCCCAGATCAGGGTGGGGGTTCCCTTGGAGCGAGGGGCAGCCTGGGCTAGGGGCCTGTGGAGGTTTGCAGGCCAGCCATGCCTCCCAGCGACCCAAGTGGAGGCCCTGGTATCTGGGATTAATCTATGTCTACAATTGAAACTTTGTAGCCTGGAGTGAAGCCAAGCCTTTTGCTCACTTGAGGGCAGCAGCCATTTCTGTTTGAAACTTTGTAGCCTAAAGTGGAGGCCCAGGCCAGCAATGGCAGGCTGAAAACTTGGCTTCCTTTGTTGCCAGGGAAACCCAAGTCTCTGTTCTCTCCAGCTCTGTGGCTGCTGCCATTTCTGTATCTTTTATAATTAAAACTTTGTAACATTGAGTGGTGGCCTAGGCAGGCGGAAAGCTTGGATTCCTCTTTTGCTGTAGAAACCCAAGCCTTCCTCCTGCTCTCAGTGGTGGCAGCCATCTTGGTTGGGTTTATTTGCATAATTTGCTCATGATTGGCTGGTGGGTGTGGCTGTGGGCATGCCTCGTGGTATGGGGAAGGTACGGTCAAATTTGAATATTACTCTTTTATTAGATAGCATGCTGAAGGGTATTCTTTAAGAAGAGGAAAAGAAGAACAAGGTAAAGATAAACATTATGAACAACAACAAATATACATCTTTCAACAAGTGAATCTAAAAATCAAGTGAATTAAAAATCTGATGATCATAATAATCTGGTGAATATAATAGAATCAGGGGCATAGAAAGGGAGTGGACTGACAATTCTTGGGGAGGGAGGGATGCAGAAGGTTCAGGAAGAGACTGGACAAAATTAATACACCTATGGATGAGGACAGTTGAGGGGGGAGGTAAGGGCAGAGAATGGGGTGGGTATCGGGTGGAAGGTAGCTATGGGGAGAAGGACAATTGTAATAATCTGAACAATAAAGATTTTTTAATTAAAAAAATAAAATAATAATAAAAAAATAAAATGTGTAGAGCTAAAAAAAATTGAATCCATATGTCAAGGACATTATTTTTTAAAAAGCATATCCATATTTGAAAATTAAATACTAGACAAGAAAATATAGTCACTGAGAAGTTCAAGTAATTGAAGAATGCTTACTTGAGCACTGTTTTTGTGAGTAGAGCCTCACCTTAGGGTCTTGTACGAAGTACAGTTTATAGAACTTAGCTGTGTTCACCTTTAAAGAATCTTTTACAATTCTTCCAATTTGAATCCTTCAGTAGAGTTCCTTTTCATATAGTCACTTAAAAAACTATTGAGCTCAGCTGGTATAGCTAAGTGGTTGTGCATCAGCCTATGAACCAAGAGGTTACAGTTCGATTCCTTACCAGGGCACATGGCCCCGTTTTGATCCCTAATTGGAAGGCATGCACACAGAGACAGCCGATCGATGATTCTCTCTCATCATTGATCGGCTTCTCTCTCTCTCTCTCTCCCCCTCTCCCTTCAACTCAGAAATCAATAAAAATATATTTTTTTTCTTTTTTAACTGTTGAATGCCACCATTTGGCAGGCATTGAGCTAGAGGGGAAGGTGGAAGACAGGCAGAATGGTCTTTGCCCTTGAGAAAATTACTGCCTAGTAAGAGAGTGATTTCTGTGAGAGACATACAATTGTAGAATATAGGCTAATTATAAAGGCTGTAGTTGCAGGCAGAGGAGTAGTTAGGGGTGATCAGGCAGGCAGGCAGGCAGAGAGGTTAGGAGCAATCAGGCAGACAGGAAGAGGCAGTTAGGGGTAAGCAGGCAGGCAGGGGAGCAGTTAGGGGCATCAAGTAGGCAGGCAGAGAGGTTAGGGGCAATCAGGCAGGTAGGCAGAGTGGTTAGGGTTGAACAGGCAGGCAGGCCGGTGAGCGGTTAGAGCCAGCAATCCTGGATTGCAAGGAGTTTGACTGCCGATTTAGGCCCAATCCCACAGTCAGGCATCCCCCAAGGGGGTCCCAGATTGGAGAGGGTGCAGGATGGGCTAAAAGGGATTCCCCTCTGCCCTCTCCCCTACTCCCTCCCCCCATGCACAAATTTCATGTACTGGGCCTCTAGTGATAGCTATAAAGAACACTGAGACCTCAAATAGTTCAGAAAAGCTTGAAGGAAAAGAAAGAGGGTTGAGGACAACTGAGCTTTGAAGAAAGGTGAAGGAATCAATGAAAGGAAAGTTGTTGTAAGAGAGTTGACTCAAAAGTTTGTAAAAGTCAATCCATGAGTTCCCAATCAGAATGGCAGTTTTTCATTTTTTTATATATATATAAAATGTTTTCATTTTAACCAATTGAGAATTTTAATATACACACAAAACAATATAATTGCACTATTCATCATATAATTATGAATTTTAAAAAATTATTTTAGCTCTGGCCGATTTGACCAGTGGATAGAACATTGGCTTGTGGATTGAAGAGTCTTGGATTCGATTTTGGTCAAGAGACATGTCCAGGTTGCATGCTCGATCCCCAGTAGGGGCGTGCAGGAGGCAGCCAATCAATGATTCTCTCTCATCATTGATGTTTCTATCTCTTTCTCCCTCTCTCTTCCTCTCTGAAATCAATTAAAAAAATTTTTTTTAAATAAAAAGAATTATTTCTCTGCTTGCCCTGGCTGGTGTGGTAAAGTTGGTTGAGCATCATCCCATGCACCAAGAAGTCACCAGTTTGAATCCTAGTCAAGGCACATGCCTAGGGTTTTGGGCTTGATCACCAGTGAGGGGCATGCAGGAAGCACTAGATTGATGTTTCTCTCATTGCTGTTTCTGTCTCTCTCTCCCTTATCTTCTCTCTCTCTCTCTCTCTCTCTCTCTCTCTCTCTCTCTTCAATAAAAACACATTAAAAGAAAAAAATAATCATTTCATTACTCATTAGGCACTGTGATCCTAAATGGTGCACAAGCCTAAAATTGTAGGGAAAATACCCTCTTTTTTTATTTTTATTAAATTTATTGGGGTAATATCCACACTACTAAAAGAGAAATATGCAAATTGACTGTCCCTCTGCTACACCCATCAGCCAATCAGGAGCAAGTATGCAAATTAACCCAACAAAGATGGTGGTTTATTTGCATATGCAGGCACAGAGCAAAGACTGAAGACAGCGTAGAAGGAAGCCAAGCGCTGCAGAAGGGAGTTAAGCAGTGAAGAAGGGAGTGAAGCCCACTGAGCTGAGGCGGGCTTCACTCCCTTCTCTGCTTTGCTTAGGCCACAGGAAGCCCTATTCTTGCAGGAAACTTCCTGCAATGGGCCTCTAATTGATTAATAAAGTTCTATGGGTTCCAGGTGTACAACTATAATACAAAATCTGTATTTCATATTTTGTGTTCAGCACTCCAAGTCAGTCTTTTTTCACCACAACTTATCCCCCCTGTACCCTCTTCTACCTCTCCCCACCCTTCTTCCCCTCTGGGAATGACCATATTATTGTCTGTGTCTATGAGTTTTGGGGTTCCTTTGCTTAATCCCTTCACCTATTCCACCCAGCCTCCCAACTCCCCCTCCCCTCTGACAGCTGTCTGTCATTCTGTTCTCTGTGTCTATGAATCTGTTTCTATTTTGTTTTTCATTAATTTGTTCATTAGATTGCACATATATATGAAATCATATGATGCTTGTCTTTCTCTGACTAGCTTATTTCACTTAGCATGGTAGTTTTTCAATCCTGCGTCTTCTATTTACCAACTATTTGAAAGGTATGATTAACCTCTGAATTTTGTGTCAATGTCTTTATCTTTCTACTGGGGATAAAAATGCCTGATTCAAAAGATTTTGTCAGAAGTAAGTGAGGTAATTTATGTGGCATGCTTGGTGCCCTGCACATATCAAGGAGTCAACAAATGTCAGACTTACACATGTATATTATTCCATGTAAAGCTGAGAAACTTGAGGGAAACATAATTATTGCTTTCCGGTAATATAAAGAATATTACAAGAAAAGATGATAATTGTTTTCCATGTTCACAGAGGAGATAAGCACACAAAAAAAAAAAGTAAGGGGAGGGTTTTAAACTGTTACATGATTGTGATCAATGATAGAAGTTTTGGAGGTGGGAATAAATTACATCTCAGATAGTTGGACACCAGTGTGTGTGCTGGGGGGAGGGAAGGTACGCATAAAAAGAGAAGAGACTTTTTTTTATCTCTTTGGACACATTTTAGCAAAAATCTCATGAGGCAGATGGATAGACTCCTCTGGTACTAAGATGATAGGATTCTGTGACTATATAAGCTAGTATTTGCCAATAAAAACTTCTTCCTGTGTGGCCCTTTTTATCCAATAATGATTTCCTGCTCTACTTTGTCTGCCAAATGTATCCAAAATGTAATCAGTGAGTAGATTCGTAAGTCCAATTGCAAGCTTTAGAAATAAATGGCTCTGATTCTTTATAGTAGAATTGTAAAACCAGGCAATGTGCAAGGTTTCTTGGAGGTTTAGACTCAGCTGTAGTTTTGTTTTAAACTTTTTCCCTTTCAATGCCTCAGAAAGGAGCAACAAAAAACCTTATTTTCTCATTAGAATCATGTTCCCAGTTTATCTGAAGTCAAAGTCAAATTTTACAATCCTGAGCTTTTTTTTTTTTTTTTTGTCTCTTTGATGCAGAACATCAACCAAATCCTGCAGCCTAACTCTCTAACATCTTTTTCCACCAGAAAAACCAACTTGCCTCTCTTCAGCCTTTAATCAAGAGCATCAGCTGTCACAGGCACTGACAAGAGTGGTGATTGCCAGAAAAGGGGGTGGGGGGAGGTACAAAAGGGGATAAGAGATAATTGGTGATGGAAACAAACTTGACTTGACATGGCAAACACACAATATACAGATGGTGTATTATAGTTGTACACCTGAAACCTACATAATTTTATTAACCAACTAGGGGTCTGGTGCACGAAATTCATGCACTGGGGGTGGGTGGTCCCTCAACCCAACCTGCCCCCTCTCACATACTGGGAGCCCTCAGGGGATGTCCAACTGATGGCTCACCCCCAGCCTGTCCAAGGCCTAAAGCCCAGCCATCGCCCTGCTCAGCTCAGCCCTGGCTACCTGTGACCACCTGGCCATGGGGGCTGGGCGCTCCCTGCCACTGCTGTTTCATCTCCATCCCTGGTGCCTGGCGCTTGTGCCTCTTTGCCCTGCCCCCGCTCCTGATTGGCTGGTAGCATAGCCAGTCAGGAGCGAAGGTATGGTCAAATTTGCATGTTTCTCTTTTATTATATAGGATGTCACCCAAATGAATTCAATTAAAAAGTGAAAAAAATTAAAAAGAGCATCAGCTGTTCAGCCTTGGCACTTTCAGAAACTGCCAAATGGAGACAAGTTAAACTCGCAGAATCTGTCTAACCAGGTGAGGCAAGGGAAGATCTAGAATAGGGGTGATTCAATTAAACATTTGACCAAATATAGCAGGTTAATTTTTCTTTAAGTTGATAATTTTGTATGTCCTGCGAATGATGTTATAAATATCCAAATGGCCCTTGGCAGATAAAAGATTTCCTACCTTTGCACCAAATTATCCCACAAGAATAAGAGGTAAATGTCCCGTTTAAACTTTGTTTAACCCATTTTCCTATCTAGACTGAATGGCTATTCAGTCATCAAAATGTCTACCTCTCCTGTGTTCATCTCTTAAAACAAAATAGTTTAGGATTCACACTGGGCTCAAACCTTAGTTCTAACATGTTCCATCTCTGTGACTTTGGGCAACTTAACCCTTCTCAGCCACTGTTTCCATATCAGGAAATCGATGCTAACATGAGTTAATATTAGTGTCACCTTGGGATTGTTGTGAGAATAAGATGCATTCTTGACACAGGAAAAACTCTCATTAAAAGCTCTATTTTAAATTAATTTTCTCCATTTCCACCACCACCCGTCTAGGTAATGTTCCACCTCCTTTATTACAGTATCTGACCTCAGCCAGTCCCCCAACTTTAAGTCTTTTTCCTGTTCCAGCAATTCCTGCATATTGTTACCAAAGAGTCATTCTAAAGTGCTGCCTTTATCAGGTTTTCTGTGTTCTGATGTCTTTTTTTTTTTTTTTAAGTGAATTAAATTAAGTCCAAACTCCTTAGCCTGTCTATGAAAGTTCCCCACGCCCTGGGAGCTACCTCCCCTTGTTTGCCTCCAAGGCCTCGGTTACCTGGGATCACCTGTCCCCGAGGCACCACTGTCCATATACACACTACATATGTTATTCATTTGACATTGGTACTGCAGAAAACATGCTCCTTTAAATTCACCTCTTTGGTAAAGCTAGTCCATACTCATGGCTCCCTACTCTCTACTTCCTGTGGTCTGTTCCACACAATTTAGCCTTTAATTATATTGTTGTCTTCCATGGTCCCCTAATTACTTCCTGTATCTTAGTTTCATCTTCTCAAATACGTTGTAAACAGCTAGAGGGCCAGGACCGCATTGTACACTTTTCTTCTTAATAACCCCAGATATACACATGAGTTAAGCACTTAATTCATCTTTGTCAATTAACTGAAAGTTAGTCTAACCAGACTGTCAAGGAGAGATCACAGGTTTCATACATAATTGGTGGATACAACCTGAAAGACCTTTAGGTATCACGGTTGTGCACCTGATTTACCTCATCTACCTGCTCTCTCAATATTCCCAGGCTTTACCAAATTCTCAAACTACAGCTTTGGAGGTTGAGCACATTCATATTGCAGATTCCAAATCTCCTGTGACTTGTTTCTAAATAGTGATGAGGGATAAGGAATCCAACTCAGCTCTCTTTTGAGACTTGCTCTTCTGTCTTGGGAAGTTTATGCAAATGATGCAGGGAGTTGGTGGGAGACTTTAATTACTCCCTAGTGAAAACCCAGACGGCTTGTTACCATCTGTTTCTTCAAGGAGAGCCAGCCATCACACAGCAACCCTCTGTGAAGTTACAATCCCAGTGGTAAAGTACTTTGGGATCCTGGGATGAAAGGAAGCCCACAGGTCCAAGACACTATTATTATTGTCATAAATAATGGTGCTTTGTATTTTATCAAAGCAGCTCAGAGTGGTTTGCAAACATTAACTAATTAATCTTACAAAAAAAAAGCAAACCAACCCTGTGAAGTAGGTAAAAGGGAGATATTATTATCGCCATTATGTGGCTAGGGAGACTGAGACACATACAAATTCATTGACTTACCCAAAGTCACGTGTCAGGTCTCCTGACGTCCAGTTTGAATAGACCATACTGCTTCTTGTGAAATATGATATATATAATTTATGACATAAAAATAAAGCTTGGGAAAGTAAACAGCATCTAACCTTTCAATAACTATCATGTAATAAAACAGCAGACGTGGGAAAAACAACACTTTGAAGGAGAGATGTGTGGGTAGGACAGTTTAATAAATACAATCCTTTAATCAAAACATCCCAAAAGGAACTGGTGACTCTTAAGGAATCTGATATTTAATCATTGCTCTTTCGATAGTTTAAAACAAAGGGGTGTAATCCACCAAGTTTTAAACAGAAACTAGTCTAACAAGTTCTATACTTTGTTTTTGAACTCTATTTCCTTATTTTACAGGGTTCTCAAGAACACGTTAAACGTTTATTCGTGTGAGGCAAATGTCACTTGTAAGGTACAAATATTACTCTTCAGATACTTCACATTCTTTCTGATTCAAAGTCATAGTTTAATATTAATGTAATTCAGAAATTTGACAAGGAACTAGGTATCCAAGGAAACAAGTAAAGGAGGGGGTGGAAGATATTAACCTATTATTTGTTTAATGATTAGACACTCTGCCTTTTTGTCATCTTCACACCATTCCTGAATACGCCAATAGATAAAGTGTCACAGTGTCCACAGCAGAGTCACCAAAGAGCCGGCAAATCTTGACCAGATTAAACCAGGCCTGTTTCAATTTCAGAAACTTCATGTCATCAATCTTAATTTTCCTTTGTTTTGTTTTTTTAATTTCAAAATTGTCCTACATATAATCCTATATATTAAAAGAATAACATGCAAATTGACCGTACCTCTGCTACACCCACAAGTCATGCCCACTAACCATGCCCACCAGCCAATCAGCAGCAAGTATGCAAATTAACCCCAACCAATATGGCTACAGTCATTGAGAGAGCAGGGATGAGGCTTGGGTTTCTCCGGCAATGGAGGAAGTCAAGCTTTCTGCACACCCTGGCCAGCCCAGACCTCTACTCAATGCTACAAAACTTCAATTATAGAAGGTAAATAAGCCCCAACAAAAATAGTGGCAGCCACGGAGCTGGACAAAGTAGGAGGCGAGGGTTGCCTCCAGTGATGTAGGAAGCCAGACTTTCAGCATCCCTGACTTGCCTTGACCTTCACTTAAGGCTACAAAGTTTTAATTATAGAAGATAAATAAATCCCAACAGAAATGGATACAGCCAGGGAGCTAGCAGGAGGCTTGGCTCTACTCCAGGCTACAAAGTTTCAATTGTAGAAGATAAATTCAAGTACCAGGGCCTCTTTTTTGGTTGCCAGAGGGTGTGGCTGGCCTGTAAACCACCACAGGCCCCTCGCCCAGGCCACCCCACGTCCCAAGGGAAGCCCCACCCTGATCCAGGACACCCTTCAGGGCAAACCAGCTGGCCCCCACTCATGCACCAGGCTTCTATGCTATCTAATAAAAGAGTAATATGCAGATTGACCATCATTCCAACACACAAGATAGCTGCCCCCATGTGGTCAAAGATGATTTTCCTCATGTGGACACAAGATGGCCATCAGGGTAGGGCCATTGGGAGGGAACAGGCCTCCAAGGGAGGGCAGTTGTGGCCAATCAAGCCTGCAGGAGAGGGCAGTTAGGGATAACCAGTCCTGAGAGGAGGGAAGTTGGGGGCAACTGGGCCTACAGGGAAGGGCAGTTGTGGGGGACCCAAGCCTGCAGGGGAGAGCAGTTAGGGGCAAACAGGCTGGCAGGGGAGAGGTTAGAGGGTGATCAGGCTGGCAGGCAGAAGTGGTTAGGGGCAATCATGAAGGCAGGCAGGCAAGCAGTTGGGAGCCAGCAGTTCTGGATTGTGAGAGGGATGTCTGACTGCCCGTTTAGGCTCGATCCTACAGGAATCGGGCCTAAACAGGCAGTCAGACATTCCCTCAAGGGGTCCCAGATTGGAGAGGGTGCAGGCTGGGCTGAGGGACACCCCTGCCGCCCATGCACAAATTTCATGTACCAGGCCTTTAGTCTATCCTATATAATAAGAGAAAAACATGCAAATTTGACTGTACCTTCACTCCTGATTGGCATGCTACCAGCCAATCATGAGAGGGGTAGGGCCAAGTGGCGCAAGTGCTGGGCCCAGGGGGTGGAGATGAAACGGTGGTGGCAGTGAGCACCTAGCCCCTGGGCACTGTGAGGGAAAGCAGCGGCAATAGCAGCAGTGGTGGTGGCAGTGGCAGGGAGTGCCCAGCCCCCAGGCACTGTGAGCAGAAGTGGCAGCGAATGTCTAGCCCCCCGGGGCCAGGTGGTCGCAGGCAACCAGGGCTGAGCTGAACAGGGCGATGGCTGGGTGCCCAAGGCCTAAAGCCTCACTAGAAGCTTTAGGCCTTGGGCAGGCTGGGGGTGAGCCATCAGTTGGACATCCCCTGAGGGCTCCCAGTATGTGAGAGGGGGCAGGTTGGGTTGAGGGACCACCCACCCCAGTGCACGAATTTCATTCACCGGGCTCCTAATATATATATAAAAGCCTAAGGGATTGGCCAACAGGCCAACCAGCCAGTAGCTTTGATGTGCAATAACCACCAGGAGGCAGACGCTCAATGCACAGGCATGGAAACATGGAACAGACTGATGAATATCAGAGAGAAGAGAGGAGGGGGGAGGGTGGGAAGAGATTAACCAAAAATCTTATATGCATACTAGAGGTCCAGTGCATGGATTCATGTACTGGTGGGGTCCCTTGGCCTGACCGGCAGGGATCAGGCTGAAACCAGCTCTCCAATATCTCCTAAGGGGTCTCAGATTGCAAGAGGGTGCAGGCCAGACTGGAGCGGGGGACAGGGGGGCTGAGGGGGAGGACCCCACCAATACACTAATCCATGCATTGGGCCTCTAGTTGTAAAGCATATAATATTGCATTTCAATATCTGCCTTCCCAACATGGGTGTAAATTGGTACAATAACCCAAACAATTCTATATAAAGAGTCACCATCAGAAATTGAGGTTATATGAAAAGCCTTGATAAGCCATTAGACATCTTTTTGAAGTTGAGGCATTACACAAAAGAATTTTCTAGCAACAGCATTCAGCTTCCATTCAAGAAAAAATTTTCCGGTAATTTGTTCTGGCTTATCCATTATGGCCATAATTTGACTGTTCTGTGGTGCTTATCACACAGTACCTGTGTCCTCAAGAAGAGATATGGCGGAGTGACAGCCAATCTGATTGAGAAGCTCTGTTGGTCCTGTACACCAAAGTCTCGGTTAAGAATGGCAACCTGTGAACTTTAATCCTGTAACTTATCTATCAGATAGCATGGGCAATTTCCCTTACCCTATCAGGCTTACATTTCCATTTTTTTAAAAATCAAAACAATGTTTGTCAATGGAGAAAAAAAAAATGTTAGGCATTTGTAGGCCTAACATTTGTTAAGTGCCTGAAAGTCTTTACAAAATGGAGGTCCTGTGCAATCATGAAACAAAACACAAAGAATAAAAACTTTTTAAAAAGAAAAAAAAATCTAGCTGATTAGTACCAATAGTACTTCATCACCTTCAGCTGCTTGACCATATTCCTCACAGCATATGTGCTTTAGCCAACACTAGAAAAGGATTTCATTTCAGAATATTTTCAACCTACTGTTACCATAAAAAATAAAAAAATAAAAAATTAATTAATTAAAAAAACATTGAAACCTGTAAAGAATTTTTGTGACTTTATTCGAACCAAACTGTCAACATATGCAGGGAAGCAGAACATAATGAGATAATGCTCTGGAGAATAGTGGGTTACACCTGTATTTATGCATTACAATAAAGGGAAAGGGACATAGGTGGGGTACATGAAATCCATTGGTGATAGACTAGAGAGGTGGAAGAAAACAAAGCAGGGAAACCCCTGGGATTGGATGAAAGTAAAATGATAGACACATACTTAGGTGGGTGTAGGAACAATTAACATGATAACAATGAAGGAATTTGTGGTATCTGTCCTGGCAGCCAGCACATTAGGTTTCGCCCCAAGGGGGTCAGAAAAAGGGAAGTTACAAGTTACCCAGTAATTTCAAATGGTATGTTATTATAGATGCAAAAAGACAGATAGGCTCAGTTAAGGTAAAGGTTGACCTTGTCAGTGAAGAGACTGGCCTAGGATATAACTACCCACCATAACTGCTTTTAGTTGAAGTTTAATTTCAGACCATTCTTGTGTTTCCTTTAGGTCTCTTGAGTTTGCAAGACTGCCATGAAGGCCTTCCCTGGGCTTGTAAGTTTAGCTTGTGGCCCCTTTCGTCCACACTACAAAATTCTTATACATTTAAATTATAAAAGGGAACTGACCTAACCTACTGCTTTAAAGACTCAGATTTAAAGAAATGAAAAATTTCACTTTGAAAATAAAATCGTTGTTACCAAAGGCTTATCTGTGCTAATTCCTACTCTTTGCTGATAAAAAAGTAACCTATCAGGATTTAAGCATTTCTTCAAACCCAGCAACCTGTTGAACAACTTCTTAATGTGCCTATCAATCATCTGGCGATAAGAAGAGTTTGCATTCTTAATAGCTAGTTGCTAAAATAAATATGAGTTACTATAACTAATTCAATCAACAATGGAACCTCAGAGGTCAGCAAAGAAATAATCAAACAATAAGTCTGAATAGGTTGTAATTTTTCTGATTAACAAATGTTCTCCTTGTCATATGATGTTAAGAGCTGCTTAAAGCGCTCAGGTAAATTTGGAATGTATGTATTTACATTGGAAGGGTCTGTGTGCACTCTCCCAGTGAGAAATCCATGAGCCTATAAGTTTGCAAACATCAAGTTTTGCTTTCAGAAAACATTTTTCTATATGGTATTCCTTTTTCACAGGTTTAAATACCACAATTCATAGAATCTAACAGAGGTCAAATAAATTATCCACCCCACTTTTCAATATTTTCATGACAAACCACTAAAGATTAGCTTATAAACTGCTTGATGTATTAAGACTTCAATATATTTCTAAGCAAATAATTTTTTTATGGAGGGAAAGAGAGAGGTTTGAATCCTGAGCCAGACATTCATGCAGCCTACCATAACCCCAAATAACCACTGTCAGTTGGAGGATGAAAGGGTAACGATGAAAAGCTGATCATTCATTGCTCTATCCCACATTTATAATCTGGCCAAAATGTAAAATCTAGGCTTCTATTGCTTCTGATTCCTCATCTCCACTCCTACCTTCTCAGCCATTTCTGTGTCCATGAGAAGGATGTCAGTAGTAGCTAAGAGAGTCCCAGGGACAAAATAGCACTGTTAGGCTAAAACTTTGTAGGGAGACAAACAGAAATGCACACTAATCAGTGATGAATTGAGTAAGAATAATTTCTTCCTTTAGTTTAGAAATATATCTCCATTGCTATCCCAAATTCCAAACTTTTAACAGCTGGTATGTTAGTCTTTATTTTGGCCATAATAATTTACCCTTGATTTTGTGGACTGAGTAGAAGAAAGAATGAATGGAATGAATGGATTGAATGAGTGATTGGTTTCATATATTAGAGCTTGAGGCATTGCTGTAGGTTTGTTCCTGTGGAGAAATTCAGAGGGACAGCCTCCTCACCCCGTAGGGCCATCAGCTCATTTTAATCATCTGAAAGGGATGGAGATTCAAGTCTCAGAAATGCAGAGAACTGAAAAAGTTTGTCATGTGGCATTTATAAAGGAAGCCACTGACACAGTGACTATTAAACGCCTAGCTGGGGAAGCATAAATGTCATTAGACAGTCAGGTTCTTCTCTGGAAACTAGATTTTAATAGGTTTTTGATTGTCATTTCTCTTCTTGTTTCTTCATTATTCACACCTTGAAGGGATTCGCTTTCAAAAGAATTTGCTTAAACTTCCCCCTCAAAATCCATTTTGCAAATACAACTGCAACTGAACTTTCATTATGTGCAGTGGTAGGTGCTATCATTTGCATACAAAAGAGTACAAGCTTACACGTCTGCCCACGGGGACCAGGCATCCAGGTGACTGGTTCCTGCGGCAGAGAAAGGAGTGAAAGGACTGAGGCCATTATTCAGCTCGTCAGGCTGCAAGGTCATTCGGAGTGAATTCTGAATTACAAAAAAATACCTTCCCAGGTTAGACCTGAACTCTGAATAAGCAGACTGAATTTAGACCCCAATTTTATTGAAAAAAACAAAAATGTCCAGAAGTGCAAATATTTTTTGATGCTTAGAAAAAAAAATGTAATGAGTCTAAATGATTATGGAATCCATTTTTTATTCCTTTCTATAACCTATCAAAATTATAAATTCTGGGTTTGTGCATATCTAGTCAAGGTTTTGATCATTCAACAAATATTTTTTGAATGTGTGTGCCTGTCTTGCATCAGGAGCAGAAAGACATGAAAAGGAAACAGGTCAGTGGAAAGGGCTGAATTACAATGTTATAGACGGCAGGAACCACACCAGAAGTTAGACTGGTGGGGTCAGACCAAACTTGGTTGGGTTCAGGAATCTCAGTACTTGAGTTATGGCTAGGAAAGAATTAACAGCCAAGACTCAGACTGTAACAGAACATTTATTTGGTAAATCACAGAGGTAGAAGGAGTAATTCCTGGAAGAAATGGCTTGGAAAACAAGTTATAGAGATAAAGGAAGGGCCCTAGGAGCTTGGGATTGAGGAAGCTATTGATAACATGCCTTGAGGTGATGGGGGAGAGGAATGGGTGTGCTCTGGGGAGGGAGAGTGCACTGGGTCCTCCATTCTAAGAGTTTTAGGGGAGGTCCTAGTGAAAGATTTTTATTTTTACTGATTTCAGAGAGGAAGAGGGAGGGAGACAGAAACATCAATAATGAGAGAGAATCATTAACTGGCTGCCTCCTGCACATCCCACACTGGGGATCTAGCCTGCAACCTGGGCATGTCCCTGACCTGGAATCGAACCAGTGACCTCATGGTTCATACGTCGATGCTCAACCACTGAGCAACACTGGCTGGACCCAGAGCAAGATCTTCACAGAATATTCAGCAGTTTTCCAGCTGTACGCTTTCAGTCTCCACTGATTGATTGGTGGGCACCAAAGCAAGGAGTCATTATTCCATGCAGCTGATTCTGACGTCAGTCTTCAGCTGTGGCCACCAGTGTCTGGTTTTGTTGCTCATCTGGGCCTGGAGCTGAAATACAATTGAGGCATAGGTGTTATTTTTAGGGAGGAAAGGTCAAAGGTGTCCAAACCTTGTGACCAGCCATTTGCTAAAGGAGGAAAGTCACCCTGGGGGCAAGGTCCCACCCTACAAGTGATTGTCTGGTGCTAGGCACCTGAGGGCTTTCCATACTGATGACCTTCTGTACCAGGCCCACCTTCCTGGCTTTGCTCCTGTGTCTAATTGCCTACAACGGTGATCGGCAAACTCCTTAGACAACAGAGCCAAATATCAACAGTACAACGATTGAAATTTCTTTTGAGAGCCAAATTTTTTAAGTTTAAACTTCTTCTAATGCCACTTATTCAAAATAGACTTGCCCAGGTCGTGGTACTTTGTGGAAGAGCCATACTCAAGGGGCCAAAGAGCTGCATGTGGCTCGCAAGCCGCGATTTGCCGACCACTGGCCTACAACATCAAGATAGGTATTCATAACGAAGTCTATGTAGCAGATTCAACCTCATTGTTAGAAATGAAAAGCTATACAAAAATTATTTAGGATTCCATTGCAATGTTAATCTTATTTATCTTTGGTGTAAAAGAAATAGTACCATAGTTTGAATTTTATTTGAAGCTATTTATTTATTATTTAAGTTTTATTTGAAATTGGCATCAACTCACTAAATTATAGTTACTAGTAATTTTAAATATTAAATATCATTCAGACTAACTTATCTGACTATACCAATTTGATTATTACTTTCTAACTAATCTAACAATTATCAGTCAATTATATAACAGTATAACATGTTCCCTTGTATCTGACACTTCTATTCATGCAGTTTTTTTATATAAAGGTAAAGATATATGTTCCCCCTTGCTAATTGTTAAAAAAAAATGCACTTTTTAAAAATATATGCATTTTTTTATTGATTTCAGAGAGGAAGGGAGATGGAGAGAGAAATAGAAACATCAGTGATGAGATAAAACCTTTAATCGGCTGCCCTCCAGTATGCCCCACACTGGGGATCGAGCGCACAACCTGGGCATGTGCCCCAACCAGGAATCAAATGGTGACCTCCTGGTTTATAGGGCAATTGGCAACCACTGACCCACGCCAGCCAGGCGGTAAAAAAAAAAAAAAGCATTTTGAATGCTTATCTTCCATTGAACAGGCCTAAATTATACTGCCTGATATTTCCTAATTGCAGCCATTTCCATGGTTGAAAAATTTCCCCCCTGTTCTCCAATTAATTCTGTCCATTTTTCTGCCTCTCCCTATCCTGATACCAGCCTGGAACATCTTCTATCTGTTTCTTTTTCTTCTTCTTCTTCTTCTTATCCAGTGCATCCCCAAAACATCTTGAAATCTACTTCTACATAGTTACCATTTTATAGCACAGCAATAAAATACCTCTGGCCCTCAGTGCCCAGTAATAGTGTTGCAATTATAGGGGAGGTGGAGGAAGAAAATGAAGACAAAGTGTAGTCATTTGTCACGTCAGTCACGTCCTCCCATTCAGAAAAACAATTTTATCTTTAAAGAAACACCAAAGAAACATCATTGGCATTTAAAAAGATTGGGAAAGAGAATTCGGGGCACAAGTGTTTTAGCATATTCTTACTGGTATCTGCCTCTATTGTTGGACTTATCACTCTCTATTGTAATGTATATTTCTCTCTCTACTAGAGTGAGAGCTTTCTGAGGGCAGGAACTGTGGCTAGTGTCTGCTAATGACTGTTTGGTTAGAGAGTAAATGAATTCCTTTGTGTTTGATTACACTGAAAGATTGTTCCCAGGCATGGTCCTGTTCCAGGCCCTCTGCTTTCGGAGTACAATCCTATCTCCCTTCATTTTCCAGTATGCAGCCTCCAGATCTTTCTTCAACCTTTATTCTTTGCAATCCTGATCTCCCAGCCATCAGTACTAGGGACAGGAAGCCTCAGGGAAAGCTGGACTTGAGCTGCTCACCACAATCGCGTGCCTAGTGAATCTGGATTTCATTGTCCTTTAGCTATCTAAGCTCCTCTTCAAACTTTGCATGTCTCACTAAATGACCTTTAAGATTCCTAACAATTCTAGGATTGTAAAATAAAAGGATTCAGGTTTGTTAGTTTCCATGGAAATTCCAGCTTTTAATGCAAATGTAGTAGCAAGTCCTAGGACCTCCAGATTCCCTCTGTGTATTAACCATGAGAAGCATTTTTTTTTAATGTAGAATATAAATATGAAAGTATGCTTTACCCACAGCCTACTCAGTTCTTATGTTTGGCAGAATTCTGCAAAATGTGTGTCACCTACTACTGAGATTGTTCCATCCCTGATGTATTTGCATTGATTTGTTTCTGGTGGTAATTTGTCCTAAAATGTGTGTAGAAAGCAAGTGTTTTATGATGAATTGTTCATTAGTGCATGCTGCGTGAGGAATTCAGAGGAAAACCCAGATTCAGTGATTAACAATGCCAAAAATGCATGTAACTAGCCATCATTCAAATAGTAGTGGCCTTTTAAACTTTTCAATTTTATTGAGAACCCATTTTCCATTAGGTCTTTCTTGACAGGGTTTTTTTCCTACTTTAAACAGGTTCTGAATAAAATTCTGTATTAAAAAACAACAACAACAATAAACAAATATAAAAGTAAAAATGCATTAGATAACCATGAACGTCAGACTCAGACTAAGCAAAGCCTGGGGGTTCCTTCTCCCTCCCCTCAGTCTCTACCAGTGTGAACACCTCCCTTCACCCTTTGCTTACCCTAAGAGATTTATATAAAATGTTTCAGCTATCTGTCTGGGTGTCAGAATCACTTAGACACTTAATAGAATTCAAATTCCTAGGCCTAACACTGACTGACCTGCTTCGCTCCTATCTACCCCAAATTCGGGTGAGTGAGGTTGGAATGGCATCAGGAATGGATGTTTTACTAGTTCCTCTGATGGTGATACCCAGCCAGATGCAGGAACCAGGGATCTAGGGAGGGATTCTTTAAAAAGGCCCAGACTCTTCCTCCTCCAAGGACCCACAGTCTGCCGGCACTGGAAAGCAGGTTTTGAGTGCCTGGTTTAACTCCTGACTACTAAATCAAAGTGGTTTTCAGTAGCGGGCATATCAGGAAGGCTCTAAAGTTTAGATGTTTATCATTTGGTGATGGAGAAACATGGAAGAATTTTGTGCAGGGAAGTAACATGATCAGATTTAGAAGGATCATCTACCTCCCAGTAATGCAGACAGTACAATGGGGGCCATGTCTACTGAAGGAAGAGATAGAGAGCAAGTTAGAAGGAGAACAAAGAGGCAATGGTTCAAGCTAGAGCTGATGAGGGTTTCCCTCATAATTCTAGTCAAACCAAACTCCCCCTTGTTCCTCAATTAAAAACCACAATTTCCTGTTGTATGGGTTTTTTTCTTTCCTTCTTTCTTTCTTTCTTTCTTTTTTTTTTTTTTTTTTGTTCTTATAATCAGGAACATTCCCACCTACCACACCACTCCCAGCCCTGCCAATTCCACGCATGCAAATTCAGTCCAAATCATATCAGTCCTATGGGTTTTCCCTAAAACACCAAAGGGAAAAATCTCTTCTTACTCTAATCCCTATAACAATTTATCAATATCTCTCCTAAGCCACACAGCATTGTTCCCTTGGTAGTATGTTTTTTAATACCTATACATTATCTCTTCCATGGCCATAAATTCACAGAGAAAGGATAAATTTAGACATCAGGTGGGTCTAGTATAAATCTCATATGCATGACTAATTAGCTGATTTATGGTATTTCACTTATCCCAAGAATTCTCCATTTCTTCATCTATAAAAATGGGCCAAGCAAGACCTATTTTACAAGATCTTTTTGAAGGATAAACAAAATCCTATATAATAAAAGAGAAACATGCAAATTCAACCATACTTTCGCTCTTGATTGGCTATGCTACCAGCCAATCAGGAGCAGGGGTGGGGCCAAGTGGCAGGGGCGCCGGGCGCCAGGCCCTGGGGGTGGAGATGAAATGGCAGTGGCAGCAAGCCCCCAGCCCCCAGGCATTGTGAAGGGAAGTGGCAGCAGTGGCAGGGAGTGCCCGGTCCCCGGGCCCTGTGAACTGAAATGGCAGCAAGCGCCCAGCCCCAGGGGCCGGGTGGTCACAGGCAGCTGGGGCTGAGCTGAGCAGAGTGATGGCTGGGTGCAGGCTGGGGGTGAGCCATCAGTTGGACATCCCCTGAGGGCTCCAAGTATGTGAGAGGGGGCAGGTTGGGTTGAGGGACCACCCACCCCCAGTGCACGAATTTCATGCACAGGCCGCTAGTAATAAATATAAGGCCCCTAGCATAGAAGCTGACCCAAAGGAGGTGTTCAATAAATGGTAGCTATTAATGCTATTGATATATTAACATTTCTTTGATTCTGTATCCATGACTTAAGTACCTTTGGGTCTGCCATGTCACCTTGCACAGTACTTATTTAGTTCAAAGCCAGAATTCAGTATATACTTTATGAATAAATAACAGTAGCTAACACTTTTTATCCCTTACTAAGTATAAGGCACTGTTCTAAGGTCATTCATTATCTCTTTAAAGCCCCACAATAACATTATAAGGCAAGTACTATTATTATCTTCTTTCTACAGCTGGGTAAGGTGTTGCTTAACTTCTTCAGGGATCAATAACTAACAAAAGGGGAGAATGACTCAATTCACAAAGAGGCTTTTCCTCGAAAAGCTTACCTATTGGTGAAGTAGACTATGGCCAATGTCATGCAGCTTGAATCTCCAGAGAGAAGAACACTAAAGAATGTGACTGGAAATACCGTCTTTAAAGAAGTAATTAAGGATAAATGAGATCATTAAAGTAACCTCTAATCCAATGTGATTGGTGACTTTATACAAAGAGATTAATATACAAACATACACAAAAGGAAGACTATGCAAAGAGATTAATATACAAACATACACAAAAGGAAGACTATGTTCATGTGAATATAGTCATCTACAAGCCAAGAGGTAACCCTGCTGACACCTTAATCTTGGATTTATAGCCTCCATAATTGTGAGAAAATAAGTATCTGTTGTTTGTGATACTTTTGGCAGCCCCCGCAAACTAATACAGTGGCTTATTTTATGGTCATTCTCAATTATGTAAGCCAAATGCTAGGAGTGTTTTCAGATGTTTTAAATTTCTAAACCAATGCTTTAAGAATGTAAATTCTCTACGATCTCATAACTTATCTGTCAAGGTTAACACCAAACAATATGAGACAGCTGATGAGGGTTGAGGTTGTGGTCTCTGGTCTTGACACAGATTCTATAGGTTCCCTCTTCCATAAAAACAGCTCTGCTACCTGTTCCCTGATCTGTGGTTGGTGGTGAAATTTCACAACACCAAATACTTCCTGAATTATTTTGTTCTTATTTTTTTATTCAGAAACTGGCTTCTCTTCTAGTGGTGGCTAGCCTCTAGAACCAGTTATAACTTTCAAGATTCATCATTAAAATTAAAATTTCCTACTCTTTGAAAGACATACTATGCCCTAGCTGGTTTGTTTCAGTGGATAGAACGTCACCCTGTGGACTGAAGGGTCCTGGGTTCAATTCCAATCAAGGACACATGTCCAGGTTGCAGGCTCAATCCCCAGTAGTGGGCCTGCAGTAGGCAGCTAATCAGTGATTCTGTCATCATTGATGTTTCTATCTCTCTCTCCTTCTATCTTCCTCTCTGAAATTAATAAAAATTAAAAAATTTAAAAAAAGAAAGATATCTTAGAAGAATGAAATGAAAAAGCACTGATTGAGAGAAAAATTTGCAAAGTATATATCTGATAAAGGACTCGTACATTGAGAATTGAACCCAATACTAAAAAGAACAATCCATTTTTTTAAATAGGCAAATATTTGAACAGACACTTCACCAATAAAGATATACTGATGCAAACAAGCATAGGAAAAGATGCTAACATCAATAACCATTCATAAAATGTAAATTAAAACCACAAAGAGATACCAGTTTATGTCTAATAGAATGGCTAAAATTTGAAAGATTGACCAAACAAGTGTTGACAAGGACATGGGGTAACTGGAATTCTCATTCACTGCTGGTGAGACTTTAAAACAACATAACCACTTTGAAAAAACAGTTCAGCAATTTCATTAAAAGTTTAAGATGAGACCCTGGTTAGAGCATCAGCCTATGCACCAAAGGGTTGAGGGTCCCAATATGCCAAGGTTGGGGTTCATTTCCATGCTAGGGCATATACAGGAATCAACCAATGAGTGAATAAATGGATGAAATAATGAATTGATCTCTCTCTCTCTCTCTCTCCCTCTCTCAATCAATAAAACAAAAGGTACTATGCAAACTTAAAAAATAAAGAAAGAAAAGAAAACATGACCCATATATATATGCTGTCTATAAGAGACCCATCTCAGAACAAAAGATACACACAGACTGAAAGTGGAAGGATAGAAAAAGATATTCCATGCAAATGAAAATGAAAAAAATAAATCTGGTATAGTAATACTTATATCAGACAAAAGAGATTTCAAAACAAAGGCCATAGGAGGACATTATATAATACTAAAGGGATAAAATCCAACAAAAAGATATAACCCTTGGAAATGTAAGTGTACCCAAATAGGAGTACCTAAGTATGTACAGAACATCCTGGTGAATATAGAAGGAGAAATCAACAGTAATGCAGTCATAGTAGGGAATCTTGACACCCCACTGAAATCAATGGATAGACCTTCCAGACAAAAAAATCATCAAGGCAACAGCACTCTTACATAACACACTGGACCCGATGGATTTAATTGATATTTAGAGAATATTTCATCCCAAAGCAGCAGAATATATATTCTTTTGAAGGGCACATGGAACATTCTTTAGGATAAACCACATGTTAGGAAACAAAACAAGTCTTAATAAATTCAAGAAGATTGAAATCATATCAAGCATCTTCTCTGACCACAATAGTATAAAACTAGAAATCAATTACAATAAAAAGATGAAAACACTCCAAACACATGGAGGCTAAACAGCATATTAACCAATAAAAATGAACCCCAAATGTGTGGGACACAATGAAAGCATCTCTGAGAGGGAAATTCATAGCTATAATTACAGGCCTACCTCAAGAAGCAAGAAAAATCTCAAATAAACAATCTGACCCTCCACCTAACTGAACTAGAAAAGAATAACAGCCTGTCCAGAATAGCTGTGACTGAGCACTGACCTATAAATCAGGAGGTCATGGTTCACTTCCTAATCAGGGCACATGCAAGGGTTGTGGGCTCCATCCCCAGTGTGGGTGTGCAGGAGGCAGCTGATCAATGATTCTCTCTCATCATTGATGTTTCTATTTTTCTCTCCCTCTCCTTTCCTCTCTAAAATCAATTTAAACAAAACTTAAAATAATAATAACAACAACAACAACAACAACAAACAAAGCCCAGAGTAAAGTGGGGCGATCAATCCGGGGCTCTGCAATTGCCCCAAAGAGGGAGGTCCAGGCCACCTATCAGCCCAGTGGGCTGCAATGGGTGGGCAGGGCCTACCTCTTTGGGGCGACTGATCAATTCAAAGAGGGAAGCCCAGGCTACTCAGTGGCAGTGCTGTGGCAGCTGGGCAGGCCCTCCCTCTGCAGAGCTCCCAGACTGCGAGAAGGCACAGGCTGTGCTGAGGGACCCTCGCCCTCACCCCCGCCCCCCACCACCCAAGTGCAAGAATTTTATACCCTGGGCCTCTAGAGTTGAATAAGAGTAGTGAAAGCAGACATTCTGGTCTTGTTCTTGATCTTAAAGGGAACTAATAAACAAGATAAAAACAAACTCATAGATGCAGATAGTTCTCACACTGGGTGAAAAAGGTGAAGGAATTAAGAAAAAAAGCAGGGGCCAGGGATGCGACTAGAAGGCTCGGAGCCAAAGTAGCAAGTTCATGTTCAAGAAAACAGTGAAGATGAAGACAATGACCTCTCACCTGAAGAACAAGAAAAAAAGCGACAGTTTGAAATGAAAAGGAAACTTCACTATAATGAAGGACTGAATATGAAATTAGCTGGGCAATTAATTTCAAAAGACCTGCATGAAGATGATGAAAATGAAGAAATGTTAGAGAGTGCAACTGGATAAAGTATGAATATGGAAGATTCAAATCAAGGATCTACTACAGGTGACCAAACTGCAAAACAAATCACAGAGTTCATAGAAGAAATTTGTTCAACACTAATTGTTAACAACCTCTGTTAACTATACTTTACTGCTCTTGTTATCTACCATTCATGATGTATACCAGTTCAAAATGCATACCATGTTGCCAAGAATCAAATAACTTTAGAGACTAATTAGACTTGAAAATGCCTAATTTATATATATACACATATATACATATATATGTGTATATATATATCCATATATATTTTTATATATATATATATATATATATATCCAAATATATATATTATTGTGCCTAGTACTTCACCACAAATACAACAGAATATCATCAGTCCCAAACTGCATTACTTTTTTAAGAGCACTGGTTAATTTGCATAAGATATTACATAGCTCTTTATGCTTTAAAGGTTAAATAATATCTTGGGAAACGGGGGACAAGGGAGGGATATTTAATTTATTTTCTTCACTTCTAGATGTCATAGCTCCTATAAAAATTTTTAAGTCAAAATCCAATTAGAACAACAGATTACATAGGCTGATAAATATTCAGTCTGAAAAGTATTTTAACACATTTCAACTTGATTTTTCTCTTTAAATAAAAAAGATTACAAGAATTACTATTGCATTTTCTGGCCTACTACCTTCATAATTCCTTTTGAGTTTGTTGATGTTTTCAGGGAAAGGATTAAACTTTTTCCTCACCAAAACCAGCTTTATTCACAAATAAATTTTCAGGTTAAACTTGCAAAAAAAAAAAGCAGGGGAGAAACCAAGATGGTGGCATAGGTAAACACCTGAATTTTCTGCCTGGCACAACCACTTCAAAAATACAACTAAAAGACAAAATGGACATCATCCCAAACCACAAGAAGGCTAGTTGAGTGGAAATTCTACAACTAGAAGGAAAGAGAAAAGCACATGGAGACTCAGGAGCTGCAGCAATAAAGTGCAGAGGTGCAGAGGTACAGAGGCGCGTGTACATGTGGAAAGGTCTGGAAACTGAGTGTGAAGTTGTCTTTCTCAGTCAGGAGGGAGACACAAGCTCCCAACTGCTCTGAACTCCAGTTCCAGGTGAGACTCTGGGGACCCAGACTCATACGGGGAGAAACTGGACTGCCTGGCAGTGGACAAAACTCGAGGGCAGCTTTCTCTCAAAGGTGACTACAGTGGTTATCCAGGAAGACTGAGACCTGGGGACTCTTAGGGCAGGGCTGACAGAAAGTCATTGCAGTTTGCTCTGCCCTTAGAACCTGCCCCACCCAAACTGAGTACAGAGGCTTTTGCATATGAAAGGCTTGGTCTTTGCTGAAATTGGTTTGACTCAGTGGGTAGAGCGTTGGCCTGTGGACTGAAGGGTCCCAGGTTTGATTCCTGCCAAGGGCATGTGCCTTGGTTGCAGGCACATTCCAGTGGGGGGTGTGCAGGAGGCAGCTGATCAATGTTTCTTTCTCACCGATGTTTCTAACTATCTATCTCTTTCCCTTCCTATTTGTAAAAAAAATCAATAAAACATATTTTTAAAAAAGAAAAAAAGAAAGGCCTAGTCCTTGGAAATTTAAATTTACCTAAGAAACTGCAGTTGAGTCAGAGAAAACCAGAACATCCAAAATAAGGCCAAAGGCCCCACAGCAGCTTGCATTGCTTCACAGCTGGGCCTCATCTGGGCACCTCCAAAACCCAAACAAAGAAGAAAAATCTGCACATCTCTCTGTAGCTCCTGCTAGGTGGCCTCATTAACACTTCAAGAGGCTAAATTAACACTTCCTTGGAGATCCAAGAGCCAGTGTACACAGTGGTCAGAGTGGGACCATCCAGATTACAACTCCTCAGATCCATAAGGGACACAGTCAGGGGGCAGATGCAGTAAGCACCAAAGCCCCACTGAAACAAGTCTTGCCTCGTAAGAGTGTCTCTAGCACAGAAGTTCTCCCATCATAGAAACAGCTGATCCTCACAGCAAATTGGCCTAGAGGTCAATTCCTCCCAGTTATACCAACAACAATCAAGGCTTAACTACAACAAGACTGTGCACACAATCCACAAAGGAGTGCAGCAAGAGTGTCTACCTCAGGTAACTGGGGAGGCTGAGCCACTGGGCACTTTAGGATACCTAGCACACAAAGCCACTCTATCAACACAAGGAAGCAGCCAAAATGCAGAGACAAAGAAACAGGTCACAAATGAAAGAAATGGAGGATATAGAGTTCAAAACCATGGTTATAAGGTTACTCAAGAATCTTCTAGGCCTAACCAGTTTGGCTCAGTGGATAGAGCGTTTTCCTGTGGACTGAAAGGTCCCAGGTTCAATACCAGTAAAGGGCATGTACCTTGGTTGTAGGCATATCCCCAGTTTCTCTCTCATCAATGTTTCTAACTGTCTCTCCCTCTCACTTCCTCTCTGTAAAAAAATCAATGAAATATATATATTTTTTAAAAAAGAATCTTCTAGAAACTGCCAATAAATTTAGTGAGACCTTCAAGGATATAAAAAAGGACCAACTAGAAATTAAGCATACACTGACTGAAATAAAGAATAATATACAGAGATCCAATAGCAGACTAAAGGATTGCAAGACAAAGATTTGAAATACAAAGAAACAAAAAACACTCAACCAGAAAAGCAAAAGAAAAAAGAATCCAAAAATATGAAGATAGTGTAAGGAGCCTCTGGGACAACTTAAAGCATAGCAACATCCAAATTATGGGGGTGCCAAAAGAAGGGAGAGAGCAAGATATTGAAAACCTATTTGAAGAAATAATGACAGAAAACTTCCCCCACCTGGTGAAAGAAATAGACTTATAAGTCCAGGAAGCGCACAGAACCCCAAACAAAAGGAATCCAAAGAGGACCACACCAAGACACCTCATAATTAAAATGCCAAGAGCAAAAGACAAAGAGAGAATATTAAATGCAGCAAGAGAAAAACAGTTAGTTACCTACAAGGGAGCACCCATAGGATTGTCAGTGATTTCTTAACAGAAACTATAATATTCAAAGTGATGAATAGCAAGAACCTACAACCAAGATTACTCTACCCAGCAAAGCTATGATTCAGAATTGAAGGTCAGATAATGTACTTCACAGATAAGAAAAAGCTAAAGGAGTTCATCACTGCCAACCAGTATTATATGAAATGCTGAAAGGTATTCTTTAAGAAGAGGAAGAAGAAGAAAAAGGTAAAGATAAAAACTATGAACAACAAAATGACAACAAATACATACCTACTAACAAGTGGATCTAAAAATCAAGTTAATGAAAAATCTGATGAACAGAATAGAGTGATGAATATAATAGAATCAGGGACATAGAAAGGGAGTGGACTGACAATTCTTGTGGGAGGAGGGGTGTGGAGGGTGCAGGATGAGACTGAACAAAAATCATACACCCATGGATGAGGACAGTAGTGGGGGAGGTTAAGGGCATGGGATGGGGTGGGAACCAGGTAGAGGGGAGCTATTGTAGGTGGGGGAGCGGGGAGAAGAACAACTTTAATAATCTGAACAATAAAGATTTATTTTAAAAAACAGACACAGACAACAGTATGGTGATTGCCAATGGGAAAGTGGGGTGGGGAGGGGGAAGAAGGCTAAGTGGGAGAAATAGTGGCAAAGAGACTTGACTGATAATGGCGTACACTATGCAGTGGGCAAATGATGTACTAATGAGTTGTACCCTTGAAACCTGTACGGTTGTATAACCTATGTCATCCCAATAAATTCAATTTTTAAAGAAGTATAGTCCATGGAATTGTCACTGGCATGTGATAATACCAATGCAAATATTGAGAATAAACACTCAGAAATTTATATAAAAATTTCACAGAGTAATTTTATATCTATCACATCTAATAGTAAAAAGGTTTGGCTGGTACCTCATATAACTTTACTTCATTTTTCTATTAAATTTTAACATTTTATTGAAAAGTTTTTTATTAATATTCCATTCCTCTCATTTTTGTCATATTATTTTTAAATATCAGTCCACAATACAGTGTGGGGCAGAAGTAGGTTTGCAGTTGCTCATGTGAAAAATAATACAATGATTAATAATCAATAATGTAAGAATAAACTACATCATGAAAAATGGCTAATGGTCTGGAAAAATCATGACCTAAATAGAAAAAAAAGAAGAATACAGAAAAGAATGTAAAGCATAACCCCTGAGTTTGCAAAATGGATTTTGAATGGCAGGACATAGTTTATCTCTGAATGGTGCCTACAGTAGGAGAGTACCAGGTTAATCTCTGAAAAATACATGTTAGAACTATAGGAATTTATTTTCACTCTTTCAGCTTAACTATATTTTCTATAATGAACATGTAATATTTTGAAATGTAAAACTTTAATGAATAGTATCACTTTTTCTTTGGGGGTGGGGGAGGTTAAAGGCTTATTGTAAGGAAGAATTAAGCCCATGTTTTGTTCTTTGTCTGCAGTTTAGATTGTTAGATAATCATTAACTTTTTCATAAAGGAAAGAAATAATACATTTTAAAAATCATGTTTAAGTTTTTTTTTTTAATGTAACAGAATATTTTCATACATTTTACATATAAAAATATCTGAAAAATTTGTAGCAGAATTTCCACTTCTGGGTCATAATGGTGTTCATTGTACACAGGCAAATTCTAAATAATTAAGTAGAACTAAATAATGAAAACAATAGAGAGAGGCTATGCTTATGAGTGACAATGCTATCAGTCAAATTTCCATAATAACTAACATTTTACTGTGGGCTGTGTGCAAATGAAGTGAACATAACATTGATGTCTGAAATAAAACTCTTCAATTGTTTTACTGGGGGGAAAAAGGCTGGAGGAAGAAAACATCTAATTTTAATGTAACACTAAATCCAAAGGCAGTACAGCTGTTTGGTTGTGGTTGTTTAGCTCAGCTGTTTTATTCTGAGAAAAGCACAGCTGCCTTTTGATGTCTGTTATTCAAGACTGTTCTTCAGAGGAATTAAATGGATGAGTGCTCATAGACCATTGGTGGATTCAGCTTCCCCTCTTACTACAGTGCCATTTCTTAGTGTGGTTCTTCATGTTTCACCATCGGCTAATGCAAGTTCCTTCCCTTGTACCTTTCCTTTCCCTCCAGAATTCTGCTCCTAAGAGCAGCACTGTTGGTGGAAGAGTAAATTAAATGAACTTATATATACATGTATATATATATTTGAATTTATATATATAAATTTCATATATTTTAAGGACAATATTTTAAAAGCTATTCAGACTTAAAATGCCATCTAGATATTAAGAAATTATTAATTTTGATATATGAAATGACATTGCGTGTGTTTTTTTAAATAACCTTTAAGTGCTATATACTGAAATAGTTACAAATGAAATGATACGTCTCATATTTGCTTTAAAATAATCAAGAGTCCCTAGCTGGTTTGGCTCAATGGATAGAGTGTCAGCTTGTGGACTGAAGGATCCCAGGTTCTTCTGGTCAATTGCTTGTACCAGGTACATCCCCAGTGGGAGGTGTGCAGGAGGCAGCTGATGTTTCTCTCTCATCAATGTTTTTAACTCTCTATCCTGCTCAATTCCTCTCTGTAAAAAATCAATAAAATATATTTTTAAAAATAAAAATAAAAAATTAATCAAGGGGATTATTCTTTCAAAGGGAGGAAGACAGGGAAAGGGTGGGAGTATAGATAAATTAAGGTTGGCTGTGAGTTGATCGTTGTGAAAACTAGATAGAGGGTGAGGGAATGTTCATTACATTGTTCTCTCCACTTTTCTATGTGTTGGAAATTTTCCATAATAAAAAGGTTATTAATTTGATAAATTAAAATGACACAAATATAAACATTAAATTAAATTAAATGACTCTTCAGTTCCACATCCACAGATATACAAGAAGCACTCGTCCACATGCACACATTTATGTGGAAAGTTGTTTCCTTTGACACTGTTTGGAGTACCAAATAATTAGAAACTGCATTCATGATCAACAATGAGGAATGGTTAAAATTAACTGTAATTTACTCTGTCTATTTTTATTCCCTCTTCCCCCAATGTGGAGTTAGTTAATATAGAGTAATGTTAATTAAAAAAGATCCCGATTGACATCCCAAAGAGGAAATCCCGACTGAATGGAACACTGGCAGTTCCCTGAGTGAGAGCCGCTGAGCACTGTGCTAAGCTCCTAAAAGGGGAGCCAGTATCTACCTGGAAATCATATGGATAGCTCTGCTAACAGCCTTGGTGACTCAGAACCAGAGCGTGCTGACGAACACATGGTGATGTCACCATTTCCTGCCTCAGGAAGTCTCCAAAAGGAGTGGACAGCCAGGTAGACAAGATCAAAGGCTGGGAACATCCCCCACCTTCCCGTTATTCTTGTCTCCCTTTAGATATAATCTCAAGGAATGCACTTGTCATTCTGTTCTGACAGTGACCCATATTCTCCAGCTCGGATGAGACTTTTTTTTCAAGTTATCGGACAAAGCGCTCCTTTGGGGCCCACCCAAGCTCTGGGGTCTGTTCCTACACAGGATAGCTCTGATCTTCCACAGTTTTTTCCAAGACACAGTCAGGATCTGTGCTTCTCTCTAAACAGATTAATCCATTTACCAGCTTCTTATCAGGGCTCACCTGCTGCTCTCAGCAGGCCCAGGCTTGCTGCACCCAAAACCACTGACTCCTGCCCCAAGGGCAGGGTTTGAAACCCTCTAGAAGAGCTGACAGTTACCTCCTGTCCAGTTTCCCTAATTCTTTGACTCTGGTAGGCTGCCCTATGCTTAAAGTAACTTGAGACAGGTACGCTATTGTGGAGTCAAGAACTTGAAATCAGAACACCCATGCCTGTGTCTTGGTATGTTTCCACGAGGGAAAACAAGCCAGATAACCTTCATTTTCCTCATTTAAAAACTGGTATAATAATAACCACATTATAGCCGAAACCGGTTTGGCTCAGTGGATAGAGCATCGGCCTGCGAACTGAAAGGTCCCAGGTTTGATTCCGGTCCAGGGCATGTACCTTGGCTGCGGGCACATCCCTAGTAGGGGGTGTGTAAGAGGCAGCTGATCGATGTTTCTGACTTTCTATCCCTCTCCCTTCCTCTCTGTAAAAAATCAATAAAATATATTTTAAAAAATAATAAGCACACTATAGGGTTAACTAGAGGGTGGTGGGGTGTGTCTCTCAGCCCAGCCTGCACCCTTCCCAATATGGGACCCCTTGAGGGATGTCCAACCATTCTTTCACAATCCAGGACTGCTGGCTCCAACCATTCACCTGCCTGCTTTCCTGATTGCCCCTAACCGCTTCTGCTTGCCAGCCTGATCACCCCCTAACCTCTCCCCTACCAGCCTGATCAATGCCTAACTGCTCCCCAGGCAGCCTGATTGCCCCTAACTGCTCTCCCCTGCTGGCCCAGTCACCCCTAACTGACCTCCCTGCAGGTCTGATCACCCACAACTGCCTTCCTTTATAGGCCTGGTCCTCCCAACTGCCCTCCCCTACAGGCCTGGGTCCCCCCCAACTGCCTTCTCTTGCTGTCCTGATCTCCCCCAACTGCCCTTCTCTACTGGCCTGGTCACCCCTAACTGCCCTCCCCTGTGAGCCATCTTATGGCAGCCATCTTGGGTCCACATGGGGCAGTCATCTATGATTACATAGGGGCAGCCATCTTGTGTCTTGGAGTGACATCAATTTGCATATTACTCTTTTATTAGATAGGATGTGTGTTAAAGGACTGAGGGCAGTACTCTGGCACATAATATATGTTGGTTATATATGACAAAACTGTCTTGGTTTTCAACACATTCCCTGGCTGTGGCTGTAACCATCAAACTTACAATATGGTGTCTAATCACTTGACCCCAGGTTAATTTGGGTTCAATTTCCAGTGTAGGGCACATACCTGGGTTGCAGGTTCAATCTCTCTTCAGTCAGGGCATCTGTGGGAGGCAATCGATGTTTTTCTCTATATGAATGTCTCTCTCTCTCTCTCTCTCTCTCTCTCTCTCTCTCTCTCTCTCTCCCTCTCTTTCTCTCTCTCTTCCTCTCCCTCCCCTCCCTTCTACTTTCTCTTAAAAAAAAAATCAATGGAAAAATATCCTTGGGTGAGGATTGACAAAAAAAAGGGGGAGGGGAATGTCTCCTTGTTAACATTTGATGTAACAGTTGACAAGGTAGATTTAGGTCCGCCATTTTACTATTTGTGTTTTGTCTGTCTCCACTATTTGTTGTTGTTGTTCCTCTGTTCCTACTTTCCTGCCTTCTTTTTAATTATTTAAGAAAAACTGTTTAGAACTATAATTTACCTACCATGTTTTAGTTTATGTTTTAGCTATAGCTCTATTTTCTTACTGGTTACTCTAGGGATTACAATGTATATCTTTAACTTTTCGCAATCCACAGTTAATACTGTACTACTTCATGTAAAATGCAGAAAGCTTGCAATCATATAAGTTATTTTTGCTATAATTGTAAAATGTATTATAAGTCCCATAAGACAATAAAATCATCTTTGCTCTAAATAAATGAAATTTAAAGAAATTAGCAGGGGAAAAAATACATTTGCAAAATACCTCTAATTTTCTTAAAAGAAAATCTTCTTGGTAAATTGCCTAGAACAATGTTGGGCAAACTGCGGCTCCGTTGACTAATGAGTTTGCTGACCACTGGGATAGGAGCTTAATCACAAGGAATAATAACAGCCTGTAATTGTTGAAATCAAGAGTCTAGGTCAGTGGTCGGCAAACTCATTAGTCAACAGAGTGGCAAACTGTGGCTCACATGCTGCATGTGGCTTGGGAGCCACAGTTTGCCAATCACTGGCCTAGAAGATCTAAGCACTTTATACCTAGCACTAGATGCCCAGTACATGAAATTCGTGCATGGGGCAGGGGTGTTCCTCAGCCTGGCCTTTCCCCTCTCCGCTCCGGGACCCCCTCAGGGGATGTCTGACTGCTTGTTTAGGCCTGTTCCCTTGGACATCCCTCTCTCAATCTGACCACTGGCTCCTAACTGCTCACCTGCCTGCCTGCCTGATCATCCCTAACTGCTGCTGCCTCAGCCCCCACTACTGTGGCTTTGTCTGGAAGGAGGACTAGATGACCAGAAGATGTCCGGTCGACCCAGTCTAATTAGCATATTACCCTTTTATTAGTATAGATTATAATATTCAATTCCTTTTTATGTTCCCCAAGAAAGTGGCTTTACTTTTCATTTGGCTCATTTTTCATTTTCAAACCTAGCTTATCTGAAGCCATTCCAGAATTAGAAGCTGTTTTTAAAACATGGTATTAAACGAAACCTTTCTATTTGTTTAATTTTTTGGCCAAAACATTAGCATTGCCACTAATTTCATAAGAATCACATTGTCAAGGCAAGGAACTTAACACATCTTTCAACAAATAAATACCTCACATTCTGGTAGGTATGAGAGACAATCTTGGTAGTTCTATTGGCCCTTTCCATTTTGTAATAATCTGCTCATTTGGTAGATATTTTTACAATGCCCAAAACAGCATTTAAGATATCCGGCATGTATCTCCAAGAATGCTCCAGTTATAAATGTAGGTAATTAAAACTTCTATTTCTGTAGAATTTGTGAAGTATTGTGGGGGAATCAGGTTAGTGATCTAGAGACCTTCCTGAGTTGTTCTAACACCGATGACCACGGTAATCTGGTACTGTAATCCTATAAAACCTCTGGCTGTCCACCACCGCCTGTAATCCTTGTGAAAGGTGAAGGAAGACAGGGGCTGAGGAACTCCTGGCTAATTCACCTGGAGAAGGGTAAGTGCAAGGGAATTCAGAACCCAGAGGCAATTAAAACTCAGAGGAATCGCTAACATTTGCAACAATACTTACATTTGCAAAGTCTTTTGTGTTTGACAGAAAATCATTGTGGTTGTGTTTTTTATTGTTTTGTGTCATTTTTTTAAAAATAGGTTTTATTGATTTTTTAGAGAGAGGAAGGGAGATGGATAGAGAGAAACATCAATGAGAGAGAAATATTGATCAGCTGCAGTCTGATGTTCTATCCACTGAGCCAAACCGATGAGGGCTGTTTTGTGTCATTTTTAAGAAAGCTCTATAAACCACAGAAAATAAAACAAAAATAAAATATATCCACCCCTCCAAGAATTTACAATATTAGTTATCATGCTTTATATTTGTGAAGTTCATTTTTTTATTTTAAACCTTTAAGTTTTAATAGTGTTTTTAAACAGAAGGTAATTTTTTATTGCAATTCAATTGAGCATGCTTTTCTTTAAAAGCAAATTTCCCTATCCCTTTAGACACACAGAAAATTAGAAATACATATCATGTTTTTATTTCAGTGTCTCTGCAGGTAGGCGTAGGACAAGATACTAATCTAATTCACAGTGGTACAGTGATGATGAATTATTGATTATTTTCAAAGAGTTGTGCCTTCTTAGATAAAATTTCCTATGTAAACACAAAGTGTATTTTAGAGTGAAAAAGAAATAAATATCACTTGACATTTTTTTAAATTTTTGTTTCTTTAAAGAACATAAGAAATTGATGTACTTAGCAAAGTAAGTTCATTTAAATCCAAAAGATTTCAAAGGTGGCCTTGAATCCTATTATGTTGATCCCAGTATATCTATCTTTTTTTTAGCAGAGCGATACTGTCAAATATTGCAATTTATAATATTGCAATTGTCAATATTGTAAAATCCTGCAATTTATAATAGTCAAACTTTAAAACGATCTTATTCTGCTTTCAAGACTTTTCCTACTATAACTGAACAACACCGTTTTAATAATTTCTGGTGAGAACTCATGACCAGTGTTTTTGTTTTTAATCAGAGTTAGATTATTCTAACTTTCTAACACACCTGAGATTTATTCTCTCTTTATGAGATAGTTTTAGATAGTTCTTTATTTAGTCAACACACATTTATGGAGCATTTACTATGGCCACGCCCAAAATTTAGAAACAGAAAATTAGTTCATTTGTGCCTTTTTAAAAGATAACATGTTATATATTTCTGTACTTTATAAACCATAGACCTCAATATAGCAGGCCAATGAATGAAGTTGTTTTGTTTAATGTCATTTCATTATAATGTTGATGGGGGGACAGGGCAACAGGGAATTGATTCCCAGGGCCAAGCCCACTGTCTGTTTGCACATTCATCCCAAGTTCGCTGGGTTTTCTCTGGCTTCTTCCGCTTACTCCCACATTCCAAAGATGTGCACGATAAGTGATATGGAGGTCTAACTTGTCCCAGGCTGATGGTGGGTGTGGGTGAGATGCACCCTGAGATGGAAGGGCGTCCTGTCCAAGGTGGGTGCCCACCTTGTACCCTGAGTTTCTGGAATAGGCTTTGGCTACTCACAACAATGAACTGGAATAAGCTGGTTGGAAAATAAGGATTTTCTCTGTCTTTAATGTCGACTCATTTATAGAGTATTTAATAGCTCACATTTATTTTAATGTTTCTGTTTAGGAGTGTTTGGGGTCCTTATTTAGAAGTTTGGTGACGATTTTGTGAACAGACATGCTGCAGGAACTTACCTCTAGTCTGTACCAATTAGCCTCAGGTAAACATGGTTTCATTGTACTTCATTTCGCTTAAAGTCTATAGAGAATTATAGCACTGAGGACTTACTGTATTAGTTCCCAAAGCAGATCGTTTTTAAACCCTAAATATCATTGTACCTAACTCCTAAGCCTACATTTCAGCTTTCACTTGTGCTGTATGCTGATCTTCATGTTAGAAACTGAGCCTGCCCTCATACCAACTAAGGGAACTATGGGGATTGCATTTAACTCTTTATGAGCTTATTGGCCTTCTTCCATTCTTCTTCTTCCTTCTGTTTATTTTTATTAAAATTATGGACATATATGGTTTAAAAAAGTAAATACCTCTTCAAGGCTTTTTAATGTAAAATCAACAATCTCACCTTCCTTTTACTATTACTCTATCCCTAGAGACATCCACATTCAACTATTGTAGCCTTTCTTCAGTATTTACCTCCATATTTCTATATAACACCTAGCATTGTCATCTCTTCAGTTGTACAACTTTTTGTTTTACATGGAATCATTTTGAGTTTGTGTGTTGTGTTGTGTGTGTGTGTGTGTGTGTGTGTGTGTGTGTGTGTGTGTGTGTGTGTGTGTTGTGTGTGTGTGATTTTTTTGTTTGTTTTGGTTGAACTTCCATACATAAATCTATAAAACCCCAATATTCAACAGTTGTCTAAATCAGGGGTCAGAAAATTTTTCTATAAAAGAAACAGATTGTGAATATTTTAGGCTTTGTGGGTCACATACAGTTTCTGCTGCATATTTTTTTCCAACTTTTTAAAAATCTAAAAACCCTTCATAACTCACAGGCAGGAAGTTTTAGGCCTTGAGTTAGTTCTGGACTTTGGGCTGCAGTTTGCCAACTGCAGTCTAAATCGTCTTGAAAGACATTCAGATGTATCAGGTATTCCATCAATTTGACAATCTTAAAGAACATTCTTCTACAGATTAAAAAAATTTTTTTTAAATTTCATAGAGGAAGGGAGAGGGAGAGAGAGAGAGAGAAACATCAATGATTAGAGAGAATCATAGTTTGGTTGCCTCCTGTATGACCTGTACTGGGGATTGAGCCAGCAACACAGGCATGTGCTCTGATGGAGAATTAAACCACGACGTCTTCATTCATAGGTCTACGCTCAATCATTGAGGATCTGGCCAGGCAAAATTCTTCTAGAGGTTTTTAATTTGTTCTAGCCTGAAATGTTGCCTTTGATGCCTAGTGTACACTGTCTTCTTTATTCTGCTCTGACCATTATCCTGAAGATTCAGCTTTACTTCTCATCTGTGCATTAAACAATGTCTTTTTCTTTCTTTCTTTCTTTTTTAACATACTGTATTTTCTGGCGTATAAGACGACTGGGCATATAAGGCAACCCCCAACTTTTCCAGTTAAAATATAGAGTTTGGGATATACTCGCCGTATAAGACTACCTCTCTTCCAACGCACACCAAATAAAAATTTAAAAAGCATCAGATTTGATTTCAACCCCCAACTTTTGAGAATATTTTCCTTGGTTAAAAAGACATCTTATACGCCAGAAAATATGGTATTTTATTGACTTTTTACAGAGAGGAAGGGAGAATGACAGAGAGTTAGAAACATCCATGAGGGAGAAACATCAATCAGTTGCCTCCTGCACACCCCCCACTGGGGATATGCCACAACCCAGATACAATGCCCTTGACGAGAATTGAACCTGGGACCCTTCAGTCTACAGGCTAACGCTCTATCCACTGAGCAAAATCGGCCAGGGCTCTCTTTCTTGACTTATTCTCTCATTCTGGTGAAGTGCAGGCTTCAGTAGCTTTCTGAGAGGTAAAAAAGTAAAAATGTTGAGACCGTGCATGTTAAAAAAAAAGTCTTATTCTTTCCTCCTCACACTTGGTTGATATACTGTTGCTGGGTATAAAATTATAGATTAAAAGTCATTTTTCTTTAGAATCTAATAGGTATTTCTCCACTGTCTTCTAGATTTCAGTGTCATTGATGAAAAGTCTGAAGCATTTGAGCTTCCTTTATGTGTGACTATTTTTTCTCTCTGAGAATTATTTGAATTTCTTTCAGGTCCCAGGGTTTGAAATTTCATAGTGATGTTGGTCTATTTACACTGGTTAGGACATCCCAAAACCTTTTTTGAAATTCATGTCCTTTGGTTTGAAAGCATTCTATAAATTATTTTCTTAATTTCTTTTTATACCCTCATTTTTTCTATTTTCCTTTCTGGAACTTCTGTTTAAATAATGGACCTCTTCAACTGGAATGCTAATTTTCTTTTCTTCTTTTGCCCTTTTCTGTTTTTGTTCTTTCATTTCTGCTCAAATTTTCAATTTTAATTTTTTCCTGTTTTCTGCATATTAAAGCATCCTGTTTGTTTCATAGCCGTAATACCTTTCTCTATCTCTGAAGCTATAATAGATTAGTTTTGGCTTTGGGTTGTTCTGGACTTTTTACCCACCTTATATAGTCTTTTTTCTCCAAGTTGCTTTTCTCTGTTTCATTTTAGATAGTTTCCTCAGATACTTGGAAAGTCTTGGTTATCTGTTAATATTTAATATTTAGGGGTCACAGATTAGAAGCTCAGAACATATGTGTGAGATTAATCATCTGTTGGTTTCTATGAGTGTTCTGACTAGGCCATATTATTGGAGGACTTGGGATTTTCCGTATATTTAAATCTTTCCTCTTGGAATGGTCCATTCTGAAGACTTTTCCAGCCTCCCACCAGAAAGATAAAGGCTGTGTCCCAGCATTCTAGGAACTAAATGGGGAACATTAGAGAAATGGGTTCCAGCAACTAATATGCACATTCATTTAATCCTCCTATTTTCTGTTTGGCACTACTGCTCTCAGTTGAACCTGTCATCTAACTTAGAGACCCTTTGTCTTTACCCTTTCCAAAGAATAAGAATATCAATTTTTATTCTTCTGTTGGAGTGGGGACTAGCTGATGATTCCTATTCACAGTGTGTGTGTGTTGGATGGGGTGTGTTGGTGGAGTAGGTGCCAGGGAGGGGGAGGGAGGAGGAAAACTAAGGTATTAAAAACTTCTTAGACAAATTGTTTTTTAAAAAATTGTAGTTTAGCTCTACTTCCAGAAGTACTTGATGCTACAGATTCTTGAGATCTTTTGGGATATCTGTGGGAGTTAGAATTAGGTTAGTTCCTGGTTTTCTCCACTACTATTCTAGGATTCTGCTTTTTCAGTTCCGCTCAGTTTGTTGCCTCTTCTATCTAGCTCTTTCCAGCTCCCACAAATCTGTTGGTTTTTCTATTTTTCTCTGCTTCTCACAGGTTTATTATGCCTTGGAAGTGGCGGCGGCGGCCGCGGGGGGGGGGACCCTTTCATGTCAGTTGGGTTTTAGGAAGCTGCAAAATTAGATGCATGTAATCTAACATTTTTACCTAGAAGTTTATATGTGCTTCTTAGTTTTCCATTCCTTTCATAGATGTCATCATTCAAATGTCTCTGATTTTCAAATAGCATTAACCTTTTTACCTTTATATTCAAGAATGTTACCATTTCTGTAGCTCCAAATGCTTTCATGGGTGATATGCACTAAAAAAATAAAGATTGCTGGTTTACAAAAAAAATAAAATAAAGGAATTCTGAGTTTTCATGTAACAAACTCTCCCAATCACACATAGCTCTCATGATATATATATATATATATATATATATATATATATATATATATATAGTCACCATGAAAATAATTATTCAATAATTCTAAGGTTTTGTCACCTGAATACTGGTATGAGTTAAAAAACAAACAAACAAAAAGATTTCATGTTGATTAGCTTAACACTGCAGTGAAGAATCTAACCAAAGACAGAATTTAGTTAACTTCAAAGTAGAGACCAGATTTAATAATGGAGAGTAAAGCCCTTCTTTGTTATGTTATGGCCCACAAGTTAATCCCAAAAGCTCTGGTGGGCTTAGTTGCAGATAGGAAAAGGAATCTAACTAGATTTTGAGGAACATTTTTATGTAGGCAGGCCAAGTCATGCTTATCTGGGATTCTCTAATTGAATGCCATGAAATGATGCACTTACCACAAGCTGCAACAGCAGAATTAAAATGACAAAATGAAGCAAAACAAAAAACAAGATAACTGGGAAGTGGAGAAGAGTACTTAATTGAACAAAACGCAGAGCATTACTTACCTGAAATCAAGCCACAAGATTGCCTTCTGGCCAATTGGAACCTGATATATTATCAATTTTCATCTAGTTGGAATAGCTTGTTTATCATGAGGCTGGTCAGAATATGTTTGAAACCAATATTCACTTAATGGATGTGCTAATAATCAGCAATTACATTATTTGCAGAGTTGAAGGGTATTAGTTATAGTTGTCTAAAATAATTTCCTCTTGAAAACACCCTAATATTTAAAAATTCACAAGGCATTACCTGTTTGCTCACCTTATAATCTGTTTCATACACCTTATCAACAATCTAACACCAACATTATAGCAACATGCTATATAGTGTTAGTATAGCGAGAAGGAAAGTTGAGGATATATTAGATTGATTTTATTCCTGCTGGGCTTAAGGCATTTCATACAGCACCATAGTTATTTTTTGACATCTACTTTATCAATAAGAGCAAGAAATACAAAGGCAATCTAAGAAGTGATGTTTCTTCCAAGGAGTTGACAATCTGAGGAAGAAAAACACATATATGCATAACCCATGGACACAGATAATACTGCAGTGAAGGTGGGGGCGGGTAGGGCAGGTGCAGAATGGAGGGGGTTATTGTAATACTTTAAACAATAAAGATAAATTAAAAAGAAGAAAAAAGGCAAGAAAAACACTTACGGTAGAAAATAATTCAAATGCTAAATTATCATGTTTCCAAATATAAAAGTAGTTCTAATGAGCATGGTTAATAAAGACAGAGGGTCTGAAGTGAGTTTGAGCAGACAAGGATTTGAGCAGGTAGTGGACAAGAGAGGAGAAAGGGAAGCCTACAAAAGAGAGGAAAAGTACTCAAAACATTTGTGTTCTGTAACCTGGAGTAAAATAGTATTTAAGATTTAGGAAGATTAATACAATTAAATGCTAGGAACCAAAATAAGAGTGAAAGTTTCTACTCACAAGAAAAAATTTTAATTCATAAAATTAACAATTATAATTGAATACTGATATACCCATGATTTTGTTACTGGACATATATACGGAGATGCTAAAAAAATAAGTAAATAAATAAAACACTATAGCCTCCCTATTTCAATTTCTAGAAATAAATTTAAGCAAAAAAAAAAACAACAACAACAACAAAAAAAACCTATAGTTTTTCTCCCAATGAGAAATGCTGCTTAGGGAGTGATTTGTATTATATTCTCAAGCTGGATATTAACTTAAAATGATAGGGAAGATTGAGGATTCAAGAGGCTAGATATATAATAGCTAAGATTTGGAAACAGTGAAAGTGCCTATCAGCAGAAGGATTTAAAAACTGTGGTACATCTATACAATGGAATACTATGCTGCTATAAATAAGAAGGAAATCTTATCATTTGCAACAGCATGGATGGTCCTGGAAAGCATTGTGCTAAGCAAAATAAGCCAGTTGGAGAAAAATCAGTATCACATAATCTCACTCATTTATGGAATGTAATGAATAACATAAACTGATGAAATAAAATAGAGTCAGAGACATAGAAGTATCAAACAGACCTTCCAACCTAAGAGGGAAGGTGGCGGGGGGGCAGGGAGGAGTAGTAGATCAACCAAAGGACTTGTATGCATGCCTATGAGCATAACCAATGGGCACAGACAGTAGAGATGAGGGCACGTGCTGGGGGGTGGGAGTGGCCAGGGAGAGGTCAATAGGGGAAAAAGAAGACATATGTACTACTTTAAATAATAAAGAATTTAAATTAAACAAAAAAAACCCAAGAGTCTGGATAAACTTATGATGCCATTTTACATAACTGAAAATTTCACTTCAGCTTCAAAATCAGAGATTTTCCCATTTATTGAAAATATGTAAAATGTCATACTAATTCTTTGCTTCTAAAAATAGTTTTTGCCCTAGCTGGTTTGGTTCAGTGGACTGAAAGGTCCTGGATTTGATTCCAGTCAAGGGCACATGCCTCGGTTTCAGGCTCGATCCCTAGTAGGGGGCATGCAATAGTTAGCCAATCAGTGATTCTCTCTCATCACTAATGTTTTCCTCTCTTCTTCTCCCTTCCTCTCTGAAATCAATGAAATGTATTTTTTAAATAAAAAGTTCATTCTAAAAGTTTAGATAGAATTACTGCAAAGATAAAATGAAATTCTTGTTATATCCCTATTATCTATAATAATAAAAGTGTAATATGCTAATTACACCGCCAAGCCGAACAACCTTCCAGACATCCTTCTGAATGAAGCCGCAGCGGCAGGTGTGGAGGCAGAGGCAGTTAAGAGCAATCAGGCAGGCAGACAGACGCAGTTAGGGATGATTAGGCAGGCAGGCAGAAGGATTAGGGGTGATGAGGCAGGCAGGTAGGCAAGCTGTTAGGGGCAATCAGGCAGGCAAGCAGGCAGAGGGGTTAGGGGTGATGAGGCAGGCAAGCAAAGTAGTTAGGGGTGCCCAGACAGGCAGGCAGGAGCCAGTGATCCTGGATTGCCAGAGGATGCAGGCCAGGCTGAAGGACACCCCTGCGCCTCTAGTAGTTTATATTAGTATGATGCATTTGTCATAAGCAGTAAACCAATATTAAAATGTTAAATTCCAGCCCTGGCCTGCATACAGAAGGGTCCTGGGTTGAATTCTAGTTAAGGTGTGTAGTTCAGTTCCCGGCCATGGTTGGGCATGTACAGGAGGTAACCAATGTGTCTGTCTTCCCCCCCTCCCTTCCACTCTCTAAAAATCAATGAAAAAAATATCCTCAGGTGAGGAGTAACAAAAATAATTGAACATTAAATTCCATATTTTATTCAATTTCCTGTTTTACCCTAAAGAGCTTTTTCTGTGCCAGAATCCCATATAATTTACATTACATTTAGTTGTCATGTTTCCGTAAGCTTCTCCTGCTGACAGCTGATTTGATTTTTCCTTGTTTTGCCTATTGACAGTTGAGTACTAGGTAGTTTAAAGAGGAAACCTCAATGGTGGAGGGGGAGCACCCTGGGGATCAAACCTGCAACCCAACCATTTGCTCAGATTGAGAATAGAACCAGACATTTTGGCTCATGTGAACTGAGCTGAAACCAACTGAGCTACACTGGCCAGAGAGTAGGTAGGTATTTTGTAGAATGTTCCTTAATTGGGTTTGTCTTATGTGTTTCTCATCATTCAACTGGGATTAAATGTTTTTAGGTGGAAGACCAGTTCCATTTTCATCACATCAAATCAAATCAAGGGTACTAACCAGAAAAAAAAAAAAAAAAAAGATCAGCATTCATGAATCATGCCTCCCTTTATACCTCTAAATATACAACAAATTCCTTTTTTGTCTTAAACAAAGGTAGGTATTTGTTCAATGTGGAAACTTTTAAAATTAACTGCCCTGATAAACAGACCCTTTAAGCCAGTGGTCGCCAATCTCTCGGATCCCAGACCACCAGTGGTCCGCAGACCATCGGTTGATGACTGCTGCTTTAAATAGCTTTGGAAATGTAACATGCTAGTTTTTGTTTTTCAAAATTTGCCAGTTTTACTATTGTAGGTGAAGAAGGCACAACATGAATCTTTTAGGCACTTTTTATTTTCCAAAAAAAATTGTCATTAATATATAAACATCTCATTCTCTCAAAAAATTCTACAACTATATAGCTGTTTGCTCCATTATTTGCATAGGAAATGACCACAATACAAAAATAAGAGGGAAAAAGAAGCAAAACAGCAACCGATTTTAGCTTTTTATGTAAGTATGTTCCACGTATAAACATTTTGAAGCCGCTTACAAAATATTTACACCACTTGTCATCTATTTACACGTTTTAAGAGCAACTTTTCTAACAAACAAAACTATAATTTATCAAGTTATGAAAATTTTCTAAAAAAACTTACTATATTACCACAAAATAAATAAAGATAAACAATATTTTAAAAACAAAATTAAAATTTCATTTCAATTAAGACCCCTTTTGGCATTTTGCTTATTTACTCTGCCCTTTGGTTAATAGCATCAGCATCACATTACTATTTTATATTGCATATTTGCAGCACTTGCTTCTTTAAGTTTTCAACATGTCATTTGTAATTAAAGGTAGACACTGAGTCAATATGAACAATAGATTAACTAAACTGCACTGTAATTTAGGTAAAATTACTGTGTCACTGTATATTACATGCAAAATCCACTTAAACTGGCATTTAAACAACAGTACTGCATGAATAACTCAGTATATGAAAACTGCATAAATTCAACATTTTCATACATGAAAACTGCATTATAAATTCAACATTGCCAAGTCCTTCTCCTGTAAAATGATACCGTTTAGCTTATTTCAAGAGGTTTAACTTTCATATATTGTAACTATCTTTAAGCTCTTGAGTTCAATTCATATAAAACTCTTTCATATTTAAAATAAATCCCATTTTAATCAGTGCATTAAATCTTCTTTTTAAGTTCATTTGAAGGATGATTATCTTTCCCCCTAAAGAAATGAATTTGATAAGGTTTTAAGAGTTATCTTACAAGAAAATTTTAACTGTAAATGTACTCATGGTTATTTTCAAATTACTTATGATTTCTCCCCCAAAGAATCTTAGAAAACTTGTAATAAACCTATAAAGTTGATTTGCATATTTACAAAATTTTGAATAGCAAATATAGGCAACTCATAAAAAAAAAACACAAACACTTATTTGTTCAATGGCTATTTGTGAATTGCCAAATACACTGTGTACCTCTAAGGAATTATTCTATTATTGAAAACAACTTGATGTCAAGTAAAATCTTGACATACAATCCAGCCTTCTTCCTGTGCCTGCCAATTGACTTGTTTACTACACACTGTCACATTAAATGATGGTGCTCAGGTAAAAACGCTGCAAACACATTGCACCCCCATCCCCCTACCCACGCTGAGATGCGCTGCCTGCCATGAGATGAAATCTGCTTGAGTAAAGCCACATACATTACAGCAAGCATTACAGACTCCTAAAAGGACCAAACACTTTGGCATTAATACAATGTACTCTGTTTTCTCAAATATACAAAATATACATTTCCAGTTTTTTTTGCTTTTTCTTTTTATATATATATATAGTTAAGGTTGTAGTTAAAATTTTGCCAAGTGAGCTGCAGACCATCAGTGATGGCATAGGCACGCAGGCCCTCGCAGCAGCTCAGTTCTGGTGCCTCTTCATGTGCAAGGCCAGGTGGTCGGAGCGGGAGAAGCTGCGGTTGCACACCCCGCACTGGAACGGCTTGGCCCCGGTATGTTTCCGGTAGTGGCGCGTCAGCTCATCAGAGCGTGCGAACCTCCAGTCACAGCCTTCCCAGGTGCATTTGTATGGCTTCTCACCTGTGGCAATGAACAAAGAGAATAGATGAGGTGCCTGCTTGTTAAGACAAAGAAATTAAAAAAAAAAAAAAATCATGGTCCAAAGAGAAGGAAAGTTCATGAATTTTGTTGTGGAATCATTTCCCTCAAAGTCATCTAGTGAATAATGTCAGTGTCTCATAGGAAGCTACTTCACCTGATTATATAAAGAAAAAGAAAAGAATGGAACACTTGCAATTTTAAATGTGCACGTTGAATCAGTGCTCTTGTATATGTAAACACATAAAAATAGCTAGATAGCTTGGGTGGCTTTATCATTACTATGGGAACACTATGTCTACAAACCCACATTAAGTAAGTATCGGACTAATGGCTATAAGTTGGCCAAGAGAGGAAAAAATTAAAGACGGTACTTAAGAGGGAGGGTACTTCTCAGATCACCAATAAAATGAATTTAAGGTCTCAACCCTTTACTTCACAGACTGGTCCTTGATGTTTCTCAATTAGCCAGACTAAAACTGCCAGCATATATGACAGTTCCCTTGAATACACAGCATTCAAAATGAGGTATTAGGGCACTTGCTCTTAGAAATCCACAGTGGCACATACACATTGAAGAGAACAGAGAGAAGTTTGAAATTCAATGGTTACAGCATTTGATATTTAATAACTCCTCAACCAGATCAGTCTTGTACTGACAATTTCACTTAGTCATGAAACAACCATAATAATTCTAATACTTGCTGATTCATGCATTCTTCTTTCTTTGTAAAGCACTGCCCATTCTTATATATGATTTGCCAAGTCCCTACTAGATGGCTGGCACTGCCTGAGTGCTTGGAATACCACAGCCAGCAAAACAAAAATGCCTGGCTTCATGGAGCTTACATGTGTTAATATATACTTTTAAAAGCCCCTAATCATTCAACCTACCTATATTTTCACAGCTCTCTTTAATTGATAAATGAGCCGCCGCCCCATGGCAATTTGTATTACTCTTAAAGTTATCTAAAGTTTGCTAATCTTTCAAAACTACTTAGTATTTAGAATTAATTCTATTTGAGATTATAGGCCCCTAAATAAATCCTAAAATCTAAGAATCTCCCACTGAACATTAACTAGTAGTTCCTATATGGTGTGCTTTATTATTATTATTTCCTATGAATGTTAGTTTGAGACAAGAGCTTGTGAGATAAATTTACATATTAAAGTATTGCTGGTTTACAGCGGAGTTATATATATGGATGCATTTTAAAATTCTGAAATTCCTTTTAAAATGTTTTCTTCTAAAAGAGAAGGACCTCAGAGTTGCCTTGAACACTGTCACCATGAAACTGAACCACCTTTCTGCCTGATTTAGCAGTATCATATTCAGGAAGTTGTAAGATTACTCAACTGTGTCCAAATTTTAAGAGACATTGCCCACATTAACTGAGATTTCTACTACAGCTTGTGCTTAATACGGTTTTGCTATTCTGATAACCAGCCTGGTTCTGTGAAATTTGTATCAATTATTTCCCATGAGATCTCTCTTTCAATTCCTTATGGTATGCATCCCCAAGCCACCTTTCCTGTCTCCTCTCCTCTGGCTCTGAACCAAGACACAATTTTTTATTTTTTTAAATTCTCTTTTTGGTTCCTATCACTCTATTTGTAAAATAGACATCACAGTTCCTGGATTGTTTTTGTTTCTCATAGTAAATTCTAAGATTTTAAGCTAATACACTCAAACCTTTTAAGTAACATGAGAAACTACTTTTCTTTTGCTTATAATCACATTTAATCTGTTTACTTCATGGATGCTTTAAAACTAGCAGTAAAGGGGGCTATCACTCTCAAAGATGTAAATCAAACACACACAAAAATTACTTCGTTGCACACGTTTTTGCTTTTCATGAAAAATAAAGTCACAAAAACAAGCATTCTTGTTAAATACTTTACTGTCATTTAATGGCAAATTATTGCTGCTGTCTAAGGCAATGAAAACAAAATTCCTCAAGTGCCCCAATTTTAAAAATCATTCTTGATTTTTCAGAGTTTAAGAAACAAGGGACACTAGGCTCTTTTTGTTCACTATTTTTATTGGCTATAAAGCAATAAACTGTACCAATATCTTTTAAAGTTTACTTTACTGATTGGTTAGAAAACGGTAGCTATTAAACTTCCTAAAATTGGGCTTTTGCTCCCAATTTATGCACATCTATAGGTTGTTCAGCCAAGAATACTACCAGTGTCTGGGACATTAGTTATAGGACCAAGTCTTGACTATAAAAGCAAGGACAACTGTTCCCCACTTTGGGCAGTTTCTATGGGATTTGTTCAAGTGTCAACACTGCTCAAGTAAAACACTGTAGAGGAAGCTAGTACCCAATTTCTGGCCAAATAGCCAATTTGTGCCTTTCTTCCTCAGCCAGAAACACTATGCACAGTACTTCTGGGAAACCAAACTGACTTCCTTTAAGTTATTTCAACAGGATAGAACATTCAAAAGTTTAATTGGATTTTTACAGAATCCTTTTCCAATACCACCAATTTAAAATATTTAGTTAAGCTCTTTCAACATCAACGTTATTTTTAAGTTCTCATGTTGTTAATGTGAAACTTTCCAAAGGCAAAGAGAAAAAAGTGACAAATTTGTACAGCCTGGAAAACAAGCTTCCACTTTATTTCAAATAAAGTATGCATTCTCTCATTCTATTTAAAAATTACTAGGACTATTTTTGTTAGGAATCCCTAATCTTTTTTTTAAAGTCTGAATTAAACATATACACTATCCATACTGATAAAGTCAAATTAATATATTTTATAAAAAATGTTAAGCAAAAACAATTCCAGGCACAGGCACAAACATCTGTTGGGCACATATTCTAGAGTTAGGCACTTCTCATAGTTTCACTTAGTCCTTGCAATAGCTCCAGAGTTAGAAACAAAAAATGATGAGCTCCACAATTAAGAAGAATCCTAGCCTGCACTTATCCCTAATGTCCTTCTTAAACCCTCCATTAGCAAACATTAATACTATCTATATGAATGCTTTAGAGAACACCTAGATAGTGTTCACATTTATTTAAAGATTTCAAAGCCACTCCTGAAGGTCAGTTAAGGAACAGGTTAGTTTAAGAGACTCAGAGTAGGCCTTAACCCAGACTATCTGAAGCACTGAGTCCAGAAAACTAACCTGTGCTGGCACTGACAATCCCAATATTATCTAACCAATAGAGGCCCATGCACAAAATTCATGCACGAGGGTCCCCTCAGCCCAGCCTGTACCCTCTCCAATCTGGGACCCCTCAGGAGATGTCCAATTGGGACTAAACCAGCAGTCGGACATCCCTCTCATAATTTGGGAATGCTGGCTCCTAAATGCTCACCTGCCTGCCTGCCTGATTGCCCCTAATTGCCCCCCCCCACCCCCCCTGCAGGCCTGATCACTCCCAACTGCCCCACTGCCGGCCTGGTCAGCTCACACAGCCTGTGTACAGTGGCCCTTGGCTTTTTATATATTAGGATGGTTCCCCCTTTATCCCAGTCTAAGTGAATTTCAGTGGTTAGCCACACAATATGTTTGTGAAGTATCTGAAAAATCTTTAGTGATGAACTAAAAACTCTTATTTTTTTCCCTCTGAACCTAGCATAATAGAATGGGAGATTTTTCTGCTTTGCTGAACATATTCAATAGACTCATACCAAAGCCTCTGCCTAGAACACTCTACATAGATTCTTCTCACAAAAGAAAAATATAATAGATGAAAATGTTTTTGGTTGGTGATTTTTTTAGTTTATTATATATAGCAGCCCAGCCTGCGTGGCTCAGTGGTTGACCCTTGACCTATGAATCAGGTGGTTAAGGTTAAAGATTCCCAGTCAGAGCAAGTATCTGGGTTGTGGGTTCCACCCCCAGTGTGGGGCATACAGGAGGGAATAGATCCATGATTATCTCTCATCATTGATGTTTCTATCTCTCCATCTCCCTTCCTCTCTGAAATCAATAGCATGTTGTTGTTTTTTTAAGTTTATTACAGCAAATCTACACATCTGGTTTTCTTTCTGAAAGCTTAAAGATTATCCAAATCAATGACATCTGATATAGGCTAAAACCATCAGAATTAAAGCCAATGTTTAGTAAATAAGAGTGTAACCTGTACTAAATGACTTGCAAAATACAACAAGTAAGACTTGGTCTCTGGCTTCAAGGAACTTAAAATCCGTATCCTATTTTGAGACTTAAAACAAAGCAAACTGCTCAAGTGGAATAAATCATTTTCATAATTAGTGCTTAAAATTTGAGTCTCAAAACAAGCTCATATTTCAGAAGAAAAATATTTTTATAGAATTTAGTAATTAAGATTTCTTCCCAATAATTAGAAACTTAAGGAATTTTAGAGTCTGGAATAGTCTCTATAGATTTAAATAAAAGGTAAAGAATAAAACAAATTAATCCCCAAATTAAAGAAATTCATAAATTTTAGATATTAGATATCTAAAAAAAGATAAAATAGGATGATTTAGGCTCATTAATTCCTAATTTTATATATCAATGCCAGTAATTTAAAAAATATCTTTATTAATGCTCAGTGTAATACCTCTATACCTCTATACTTGGAACAGAAGGGTAGGCAGTTCATTTTAAAAATTATTATTAGTCTTCATAAAATGCATCTAATATTTAATATAGTATCCCTATCAATAATGTGCACAACTTTAAACAAGCTGATTATTTTAAGAGATATATTAAGTAAGAAAATCCCTTCTTTTGGAGCACCAAGATGGCAGCATAGGTAAACACCTATTGTTCTGCCCCGCACAAGGATTTAAGAACTACAACATAACAGCAGAACAGACAGCACCCAGAATCGCCAGAAAGCTGGCTGAATGAAAACTCCACTAATAAGAGTAAAGGTGGGACGCTGAGACTCAGGAGCGGCGGGAGCGCAGCCTTTCAGACAGAAACAGGTTAGGAGCCACCCTGGTCGGGCGCGCGGGCTGGGGCTGGAGCAGCACCCCCCGCTGGATTTCTCCTACGGGGAGGGCGGAGACGTCCCACTACACAGACTCCCCAGCGCCAGGCGAGGTACGAGATCCAGGGTACGTGGAGCCGTCCCACTGCACAGATTCCCCAGTGCCAGGCGAGGTCTGAGGTCCGGGGGACGCACCCTGGAAGCGGGGCGCGGCAGAGGCTCCTAGTCGCAAGGGTCGCGCAAACCCACGACTTGCCCCTGGAAACTTGTCTCCTGGTTCCGGAAACCATCTATTTTACAACCCTGGGCTAGACTTTTGGTGTGCAGGCACATTTGGGGAAAGGCAGAGTTGACTGGCAAGCGGAAGAGACTAGCGGCTTTCTCTTGGAGGTGTCTGCAGCCATCCCCATCCAACAGAGACCCGCACGCGCGAGCGCCGCATAGGACGCAGCTGACACTGAGGCTGCCGCGCAGCTCAGAGACTCTGCCCATCCAACCTGAACACAGTCTCCCTTCACAGCCAATTGGCCTGGAGGTCAAACCCTCCTAGGGCTAACAACAACAAGCTGGGCTTAAATTCAAAAATACTGAATACAACCCATGAAGGATTGCAGTAAGAGTACCCACATCAGGTAACTGGGGAGGCTGAGCCACTGTCCCTTTGACGATATCTACCACATAAAGCAGCCACCATGCAGAGACATGGAAAGAAATCAGGTGTGAAAGAAATGGAGGAGAAAAGACGACAAGACATAGAGTTCAAAACCACAGGTTATAAGGCTTTTCAAGAGGCTCCTACAAAAGGCCGATCAACTTAATGAGAATTACCAGGAAATAAACAAGACCAACCAGCAAATGAATGAGAATTACAAGGAAATGAATGAGAACCTCAAGGAAATGAACAAGACCTCTGAGGATACGAACCAGACCCTCACGGATAAAAAAAAAGGACCAACTAGAAATCAAGCATACACAGACTGAAATAAAAAATATTACACAAAGTCCTAAAAGCAGTCCAGAGGGCCACAAGAACCAAGTCAAAGATTTGAAATACAAAGAACCAAAATCCACTCGGCTGGAAAAGCAAGAAACAAAAAGAATTCAGATAATTGAAGATAGCGTAAGGGGTCTCTGGGACAACCTCAAGCATGCCAACATCCGAATTACTGGGGTGCCAGAAAAAGAGAGCAAGTTAATGAAAACCTACTTGAAGAAATAGTGGGTGAAAACTTCCCCCACCTGGTGAAAGAAACTGACTTAAAAGCCCAAGAAGTACACAGAACCCCAAAATATAGGAATCTAAAGAGGACCACAGCAAGACATATCATAATTAAAATGCCAAGAGCAAAAGATAAAGAGAGAATATTAAAAGCAGCAAGAGAAAAACAGGTAGTTACCTATAAGGGAAGCACCCATACTATCGTCAGCAAATTTCTCAACAGAAACGATGCAGGCCAGACGGGAGTGGCAAGAAATATTCAAAATAATGAAGAGCAAGAATCTACAACCAAGATTACTCTATCCAGCAAAGCTATCATTCAGAATCGAGGATCAGATAAAGTGCTTCGCAGATAAGAAAAAGCTAAAGGAGTTCATCACCACCAAACCAGTATTATATGAAATGCTGAAAGATATTCTTTAAGAGGAAGAAGAAAAAGGTAAAAATATAAATTATGAACAACAAATACACATCTATCAACAAATGAACATAAAAATCAAGTGAACTGATAGGCTGATGAACAAGATAAACTGGTGACTATAACAGAAACATGGACATAGAGAGGGAATGGACTGACAATTCTTGGGGAGAAAAGGGTTGTGGGAAGTACAGCAAGAGACTGGACAAAAATCTTGCAACAATGGGAGAGGACAGTGGGAAGGGGGAGGTGAGGGTGGAGGGTGGGATAGGTACAGGGTGGAGGGGAGATATAGGGGGATAAAAAAGGGGAAACAATGTAATTAATAAACTGAACAATAAAGGAAGAGAAAAAAAGAAAATCCCTTCTTTCTCCCTGTTGGTCAATTTGTATTTACTTCTTTCTTTAAAATCTGACTCCCCTTTACCTCTTCAGAAAACCTCTGAACAGTCTAGGAAAGACCTCTTCTGGCCCCAAGCATCAGTTAAGTTCTCTCTGAATGACTGATTTCACTTGCATCTATACTGCTGCATGAAGGCTTCAAATAGCTATATTTTGCCTCAACTGGCTTTGAAAGTTCCTCAAGGACAAACACTGGCTTCTATTCCGGCTATCAATGCCACACTTCTCTTAATACTTCTTTAGAACCACATATTTATCTGAAGTCTGACCAACTCTGTTATTTTCATTAATGAAAAGAAGGGAAAGTGTAAGGGACAGGATAGCATCTAGTGTGAGTCTATTGGATTATCCTTTTTTTTATGGCCCCGCCTGCAATAGGGCTTTTTCTGTACTGCCCCAGACCACTGAGGATCATCTGACTAAATGTGTGTTTATGTGAGAATCGTGTTTTTTGCCTCTTCAGGAGGCCGTGTTCACAATCAGTTGTTATTCACACAACAGTTGTACAGGAATAAATAAACTCTACATAAACAAGTTTTCTTTTACAGTATTAGATACATTTGATGAAAACCAAGACATTCTGGAGGCCCTACTGCTGGTCAAAGGGAGTGAGGGGACTCCTCCTGGGAACAAAGAACAGTAATCTGCCAAACCTAAAGGGGGCTGGATATGGGGATATGTCAGTCTATTCCCCAGCAGAATGAATCTCTAGGCTCCTAAGCTACTGCTACTTCTGAGGGTTCTCAACAAAAACAATGGAAAACACCCTCTATCATTAACAGTGGAATTAAATACCAATTGTTGAGTCTAAAGACAACATTCAGATTCACTTTTTCATAATAAGGGTACAAACTAAAATTTTTTAAGTATCGAAATATTTTACCTTTACTTTTTTGACACAACAGAAAAATTCCATGTTTTCATTTTCCTAGCACTGAATGAGTACTAAATATCCTGTTTTCTTTTATTTTTTCTATCACCATTTATCCCCCCATACCCTCCCACCTCCATCTACCCCTTCCCCTGCCTAATCACATTGTTGTCCCTGTCCGTGAGTAATTTTTTTTCTTTTTTGTTCAATCTCTCTCCCTGCCCCCCTACCCCAACCAGCAGAGCTGTCTGCTTGCTCTCCATTTATGAATCTGTTTTTATTTTGCTTGTTAATTCCATTTGTTCATTAGATTCCACATTTGAGTGAAATCATATGGTACTTGTCTCTCTGATTTATTCCTTTCTCTCAATTTGAATTGACCAAGAGGATTGATTCCTCCCAACTCAAAGGTTTGCATTCATAAAGTTATTAAAAAAGAAATTTATTCTTTTGCCTAGATGTTTTTTAATGAATGTTAGTGACAGGGTACTTCTAAAACAATAAGCTACTCTTAATCAGAAGTGCTAGAGATCATTGAATATAAATAACACAGGCTGACAGAATTAGAATGCTGCTACAGAGATACTTTTACTAAAGTAGGACATTACTTTGTTTCTAAGCTTTCACCAGAAAATATGTAGGTCGTCAGGTAAACAGCTACTGCATTCTATAGAACTAAGAATATCTGGCAAAGTAAAAACCTTGGGTGATTAAACTATCTTTACAGCTGATTGTTTCTATCTCATCTTCAGCAATTCTATTTAATCTACTTAGAAATGACTTCTCCCAATAGTTTATAAAAGGAAAGAGGTTCACTGCAAGATTGGTTAAAAAAAATGCAGTCAAATTAAACTTCTTAACCTTTGACAAGCTTTATCATTGCAGAACAAAAATTTCCTATGTAAATGTTTCTCAGATGAAAGAACAAGTCCTAGAAGCAAGGTTTAATCTTCCCAGTGAGAGTCATTAAAAAGAAATTGTTTCTAAACTTTCAAACGCATAAATACCTTTCCCGAGGTCTGAGACCAGCAAGTCTCTTTAAAACACTTTTTTTTAAGATAAGATTAAAATTGTCAATATATAAAATAAAGCTACAAGTGAAAATAATTTATGAATATTTTAGTAACATCTAACACTATTAAGCTAAATATGATACTTTTTCCTGCATAGTTTTAAAATAGAGTCAAAAAAATAATTGGGCACTAAATTTCAATCTGCAAAACTTTTAACCTCTACCAGTAACACAATTTACACATTTAACCAATGTTGATCCCTAAATCCAAATTGAACCATTCATCTCCATTAAGTCCATACATACATACATACATATATATCTCCTTATGCTGATTCTAGTTCTAAATAATTTTCTAAGAAAGTGAAATCCTTTATATTTTTAAAAGCCATTCACTCTCTTCCACATTTCCACACCAAAAAAGCCAATTTTCATAACATTTTTAATATTTCTTTTAGCAGGAAAAATGGCAAAAATAAAAATGTCTATTGTTAACTGTCAATATTTTAAAATAAAAATTTACACCTAGCATGTTTAATAGGCAATAATGCAGAGCAAAGAACTGTACAGAAATTTATATCTAAGGATTTTTCAGTACCCAAACTAAGACTAAAATCAAGCTTAGCAACAAATCTCAAGCAGAGATTATATATTTTGAAAGACACACAGTAACATTCTAATATAAATTTTATTAGGAAATAAGTGTCCTACATAATCATAAAGTAAGGTAGAACGTGAGAATTTACCCTCTTCCCAACTAGGCTTGGGCTAAAAATCTTTCTAAGACTTTCTATGGAATTCCGAACACAGTTCACTGTGCAATACAGCACTGACAAGAGTCCATTTTGTGTTCCTATGTTATTTGTAGGTTTCCATTTTCTTTTGTGGGGTTGTTTCCAATTGTCCTTTCTTGTCAACCCTTAGCAAGCCATTTTGGGATCGGTGTACCTTAACGGCACGGCACGTGCATAGAGTGTGGGTCTAAGGGATACTAGAGCCAATGCGCATGCTTTTTCTGTACAAGCGCTCATTTTTCTGCCCTGTTCCAGAGCACCGAGACTGATAAGTGATCTAAAAATGTTACTAGACCCTAATTCCCCAACTGCTTTAGCATAGCCCCTAGGGTTAAGTGCATATTCACACATGGGACTAAAACCACTAGGTTTCAAACACCTGTATTCAGTTCACTATCTACTTTTTCAAAACTTTTTCTTTGGATAGTACTTTTTTACTAATGTGTGAGCACAAGTTTCAAAGAAATTTCTACATCCAATGTAAAAAAAAATATTTTAACTTACGGTACTTATAAGCATACAAAAAAAAAAAAAATAGCCCCAGTATGAGTGGTAAGAATAGCTTTTCAATTTCTTCCAAATTTTTCTTTGTACTTATACTCTGAGTTATTTTAAATCTTCATTATGAAATTAAAGATAGTCAGGTATATGAACAAAAACATCTATATCACCAGTTGCAATAGATTGTTCAATCTGATTCATGAATTGGTTTAACAGGCACAGTGATTTGCAAGGGTAAAATGGTACATTGCTTGGGAGCAACTTTCAAACAGTGGCAATGAGGACAGCCCCTTGAATATATCATGAGGTACATACAAATTTCAGCAATGATTTGGAAATTTACCACTTCTTGACACTTACCTAGAAGCAGCCAAGATTATGTCTAAACAGAGGCATGACATGGTGTTACAAGTGACAAACACAACTACCCACACATCTTTATACAAGGGGTACCTCTGTAGGTCTATAAGTAAGTCATCATGTACATAAAGACATAATATGTTTTCAAAAGTGAAATCATTATTTCCTAAAATAGAGTGATATTATTTTATATGGTTACCCATATAAAGATAGAACTTGGTATTTTTTGTCTATTCTTTCTGAATAAAAAATCCCAAATGGTATGAACTTAGAAGAAACTTGTATGCTATGAGACTTCTGGTTCAAGAAAATATCATATACTCTTTCATCCAAAATTGTTTTTGAAGTCTTGTCCTGAAAAGACTATTTCCTTATGTTCAATTTGCAAATTAAGTTAAGAAGCATTTACAATCTGAAAATTCAGAATAAGCAACAGAACTCAGATGTAGGTTGTTTTAATTGCTTAAATCATTTTTAAAGCATAAGGTAACTTGACATTTTAAAGCATTTACAATTTCATTCCAAAGAAATGCTGGGTGTTTCACATTCTGCCTGCAAAATGGCAGTCATTTAAAAAATAACTTTTATATTGTCAAATAGAAGATCAACATTTCCATATAGATTGGGCAGGGAGGACAGAGAGTAAGAAAAGCTATTAAATGAGAGAAGTACTTTAGAACTGCCTGAGCTTTCAAACGAAGGAGGAACAAAACAAAACAACCAAACCTTTCTGGCTCCAGATACATTCATTAAAAAACAACAGGCAGGGTAGGGAGGATGCAATGCGAGAGGTAATTTTAAAAGGCATTGTCTAGAAACTAGAAATGAGGAGAAAACAACCTCAATGCTCTATGATTACCCAAGAACGGGTTTAGCCAGATGAACAAGTCTGTTACAAACCCTCCCCAAGGCATCTGAAAGACTATCAAACAAAACTTTATTAAACTGGATTAAATGGTTTCACTCATTACATGTCCATGGCCACACTGTTTACGATCACGTGAAAAAAAAGTTGATGCAAGGGACTCAAACTAGGCTTCAGTCCTCTTTTCAGTTTGTTTTTATTAGTACAAGCTTTGTTAAGACAACCCACTATTAAATTTCCTTGCCAGCAGGTCAAGTTCCAGAATTGCAGGTATAAGCATTCAGAGCGTTAAACCCTGACTTGCAGGGGTTGCAAGGCCATTTAGATATGCTCGGACTACATCCCTGCAATAGCACTTGATTACATCGCTATATGAAATCGCACCCCTCTTTTATTAGGAGACTTTAACCTCATGAAAAACATGTTCCTCTCCTATCTCTCCTTTCAAGGACTTAAAAAAAAACCTCCACAACACAATAGTTAGAATGTTTCATACTTCTACTTCCTTAATAAAAATTCAGGTAAGAACCCGTTTTCAAGGTTTCCTTTCTTAACATATATTGCACACAAACGTATATTTTAGCATTTCTATATGGAATGTGTTCTTGGCCTTGTCATTTGTATTTTGAAAACTTTAGCTTGAGTTTATTCTACATTTAATGGGATTTTGTTCAACTATAAATGTAATTTTTACTTTAGGCTGATTACATAGGATCTTTTCCTTTATACAATCTAATTATCTGTATCTGAAAATGGCAGACCAAAACAATCCATTTCATTGATTCATAAAAGAGATGTCTTTTCTTTAAAAGCAGTTTCTCAGAAAGCCCTGGAATCTACCACGTTGTTGCCAACACTATGTAGGTTTTAATAAGTATCAAGCAATACCTAACAGAAATACAAAACGTCTGCACTCATATTCCTCTCAGTGCTAAGTCTCAGAACTGACCTTCATTCAAAGGCTTTTACTTTTTAATGCAGCAGTTAGAGATAACTACTTCATTTATCAAAACTCAATTTCCATAGTAACATCTAGCCTGGGGAGACTGAAGTCCTTACCCTAATCCAACAACCCATTCAAAGGAACTGTTGAATGCTTTGGTTTCCATAGCAATGATGGAATAAAACATTTTGCTAGGTCATTGCTTTTATTAACAAACTTATCTTCTGAACTTTAGGGTAGGCTTTATTTAATGAGAGAAAATAAAACATAATCACTTCACAGTAAGTTCTTCCCTTTAGTGCTATCCTTCCTTTTAACCAAAATCACAAATACGAACCACCTTTATGCTTGAAAATATTTTGGGTATTTGGAGGTTTGAAAGTATGCCACTGGTTTCATCCTAAAATGGGTTCTGATATAAAGTTTTAAAATTAAGAAGCATTTAAATGATTGTATACATCTGACAAAATATTTATAAAATTTAAAAGCACATTTTGAAAAAGGATGAAATATAAGATAGAATCAAGTCTCTCAAATGCATCACATGTGGGCTAGGGTAGGGTGTAAAAAACTTAAACCACGACCCACAACTCTGTTTGATTTTAATACTCTAATTTCAGCCCTTCCTTTCATCAAGCACATAAAACATGCTCAACACTGATATTTTAGGCTGATGGTAAAACTAAATATAATGTGTTAAGCAGTTATGCTTTACATGCTAAATGGGCAAGTTTTTAATGTTTAATATAGCTTTATAGAAGCCAACTGATTTGTTAAAGAAAAAAACTAGTTCCATTTTTTTGTTTTATGATAAGAAATAGCAGTGCCATTATAAGCTTTAAAATCCATTAGTAAACATCATTGTTTACATTTTTGGGTAATTAATTCTATGTGAGATGACAGGGCAAGGCCTTAGTGAGGGAACATCAGCCTTCCTGGAACCAGACTTTTTCACTGAACTGAATTTTGAGCCAAGCCAGGGCTGAAAAGGTAGGCCATTAAAAAATAAAAGTTGACAGAAGAAAGAAGAGATCAAACAAGTGTTGGCTTTTAAAGGGATGAATACCACTTACACTATTTACACAACTCACAGAATTAACAAGAAAATTACATACCAGTATGAGTCCTCAGGTGAGCTTTTAAATGAGAAGACTTCGTATAAACTTTTGTGCAGCCTAAAATAAAGCAGGAGAGGAACAGCTTGTCATTTTGGAGATCCTTTGAAATCTTTACATTTGATGATTCATTGTTTAAAATCTGGCTTTAAAGAAGAAATCTCTTATGCTAGATATATGAAGCTTCAGTTTTAAAAAGCACTCTCCTATTACCTTATTAAAGTGATTTGCTTTATTTTATGTATGTATCTCTTTAGCAGAAAGAGTGATAAGCCAAGCTACAAATGGGAAATGTGTTTATATTCCAGTAGGTGCTTTATAGTAAGTAATATACTTCAGTGATTTAAAAATTTTAATGGCTTCAGAGCTGACAATGTTAATCATTATCCAAGATGACTGCCATTTTCTGTTCCCCCAACATTTCTTGTTTTTCATTTAGTATGGCATGTCATATCATGTACCATAGCCAATAAATTATACCTTGCTTTATGTATAAACTAGCTTATACCAGCAACTTGCAAATATATTCATTACTATCATCAGTTCATATTTTGGGTCATGTAGGTCATTCAAGAATGAGTATATATGAACTACCCTTAAATCTGCATAGACAGTCTTCTTACAGCAGCCTTACTCAATCCCCACTTTATTACCACACCATATTTTCTCCTACTTTACTTAAGTAATTTTTTTTCAGGGTACTTAATTCAGAATCAAAAGCTCCAGCCCTAACTGGTTTGGCTCAGTGGATAGAGCGTCGGCCTATGGACTGAAGGGTCCCAGGTTCGATTCCAGTCAAGGGCATGTACTTTGGTTGTAAGCACATCCCCAAAAGAGGTGTGTAGGAGGCATCCGATCAATGATTCTCTCTCACTGATGTTTCTAACTCTCTATCCCTCTCCCTTCCTTTCCATTAAAAAAAAAAGTATATTAAAAAAAAAGGAATTAAAAGATCCAATTTATGATTGGAGATTGTTATGTTAAATAACTCTGGCATAACTAAAAATTCTAATTTTTATTTAATATTAAAGAAAAGTCTAAGTACTGTTTTTAAGAATTTAGCCTTTAAAAACAAACAAAAAAACCTCAAATAAGCAGTAGACAACTAAATGCTACATACCAGGGAAAGGCACAGAGACTGAATGTGAAAGGAATAAAGTACGTGATTTTTATTGTCAAGCACTACTGTCCTATGTAATTTTAAAATCTGAGTTTGGAAAAAAGCACATACACACAAACATTAAATAGGTGATGCTTGAACAGGGTAAGATCACATACCAGGGTAATCGCAGTAGTGGATGCGTCGTTTCTCCAAATCGGGGTTACTCCTTCTGTTGTATCTGACAGGTTGGATGTTTTGCGAATTAACTGGTAGGGTGGCAGGTAAATTTGGATTGTGAATTGCCAGTTTAGAAGCAATTGTAGCAGCATAGGATGGAGGTGGGGTTAAATTCTGGAGCATCTCTGCTTGTCTATCTGGACTTCCAGGCTCTGAGCTTGGTGGTGATGGGGGAAAGTAAGTGGCCTGTTGTGGAAGAAACTGACTTGGCATTGTGTATGTGCAAGGGGGCATGCCCTGGAATTGTTTCATCGTAGTCTGCGGAACAGCAGAGGTGTGTGTGTTAAGGCCTGCCATGGCGGCTGACATGGAAACATTAAGAGTGTCCATTACTGCTGTCTGGTTTGTAGAACTGGGCATATCTAGATCCGGTGTATTCAGTAGCTGGTACAGGTGGCCCTGCGGGGGGACAGAGAGATGAAGATCTGGTGTAGGAAGTTCTTGTTTGATGAAAATATTGTTCACCTCTGGAGCTGCGGTCTGGTGTGAGCTGAATATACTGGTGAACTCGGGGAGGGCCTGAGTTGGGGCCGGAGGAGGGGCAGTCGTTTCACTCTGGTGGCTGAAAATGGTAACAGGTTCTGTCTTGATGTGTGTTACGCACGGTCTCTGGGATTTGTAGAGGCCAGTTCTCAGGTGAGTGATGTCAGGGAGGAAGACGTTCATGTTGATACTGTAAGGTAACCCTTCACTGTCAGTGAAGAACTGGTCTACGACTGAGGCACTGTCTCGTCTATATTTTTTATGCTCTGGAATTATAGAAACTGGAGGAAGCTGAGGTGTCAGATACTTCTCCATTTCACATCTTGTCTGAAAAAAAAGATACAAAAATGCATAATCCACCTAATTCATCATCTCAGGAAGGACAAACGGTGCTTACTAAAATTCCCCAACAATCCTTGTGAAAAGTACTTGGGCAAACTCCTTCAAATGTTGCTTATAAACATATCAGGTTTGTCAATTGTGTAATAATTGGTTCATCAAAACCTTACGAAACTCTGTAAAACATATATTTGGTAAAATGGCTCCCACAATCAACTGTGGACAAAAAGTGAATGAGGCAAATCAAAAACAAAAAAGGAAGCAAACAGAACATACTCCTTTCTGATGCAAGAATATAGAGTACACCTTATCGCTCATATACAAGCAGGATTCCCTGCCCAATTACACAGTTAAGTTTGCAACTATAGTACAGTATTGTATGTAATATTGCCAAACTACCTCAATTATGTTCATATTATACAGGTCTTTAAAGTGTGTGTGCTTTTTAACTAAGGAAACCTTAAATATAATATTGTAAAGTTGTGAGGTTGTGTGGGGTTTTTTTGTTTGTTTGTTTGAATAGGTATTGCTTAAATATCTAATATAAAACGTATTTTTTAGCTATTTTTTTTCTTGGTTTACTATCAATAGAAACTTAAATACAATGTTTTGATCAAAACATAGTATCCACTGAAAGAACAAGTTCACATTCAACATTTGTTCTAAATGTTGATTTTAATCAGCAGATTCTGTAATTGGTTAATATGATAATGAAATGTTCCTATTCATATCCCTATCTGAAACAGATCTTTAATTACCCAGGGGAAAATCACTCCCTTGGTAGAGTGGTGCTAGGGCACCCGTGGGTGGGGAGAGGCTGCTGTATGGCCAACACAGTCATCAGCAAAACATTTATCATGTCCTCCTCGTGGGACAATGTTACATTCCCCCTTACTCTGTAAAAAGCTCACTCAGTCAAGCCTTATACTCTTGGGTGTCTCCTATACAAAACAAAAAACAAACAAACAAACAAAAAAACCACTGATAACCTGAAATAACCAAATCGTTTCCAAATGGTGCTTTTTAAAAAGTATATAATTCAACCTGTAACAAGTCTTAAGCCTTTTCACAGCTATCTTCTCTCTTAGTGTAACACATAAACTCAAGTCCTCTTTTAACGCCGAAAAGGAAATTTTAAAAATACATCCTAACTAGATGGGCTCACATTAGCCGTGACATCTTAATCGGTGAATAATAGTACAGTCATTTTTTGCTACTACTTAAGATCAAAAGCATTTCATATCGGACCTCGTATCATTTCGGTGAGGATGCAGACTCGGGTTTCCCGGAAAACACGATTTAAAAATAAAATTAACGCTCTAGTCATGTGAGTAATCTCTCTGACAAATGCCACTGCCCCATTCATAGCACAGCGACATTCGCAGACCCCCCCCCCCCCCACGCCCCAGGAGCCGAGTAGCAAATATACAATGTAGCAAGGGGCTATTACATGAAGCGCCTCGAAATAAACCCAAGTAAACCCTTTTGTGCACTCCGCTGCCGAGGTGGTTAGTGGTTTCTGATTTTAGCTCTTCCAGCTGTTTGAGTGTGGGTATGTTTCCAACTTTTTTTTTTCTTCTTTCCTTGGGACAGGCTAAAAGTCCCGGGAAGTTTTTTCTGGGCTATATGACTCCCCTTGCGTGGGCGAAAGAAACAGGCGGTTGCTCTAATTCGGCTGCCGGGCAAGTGTAAGAGCCAACTGCCAGCTTTCAGCGCGGCTCGGGGAGGAAATTTACGCGCACGCACATGAAGAAAACAACACCCCAGCTTTCTTTTTAGGTGAAAACAATAATAGTAATAACAAGCACTCCAATACAACCTTTGCTTTTCCGGCTTCCCAAAGGCAGCTCCGCGATCGCATCTAGAGCTGGGGGAGCCCACAGATAGGAAAATAGGACCCCCTCCCCGGGGAGAGCCCCTCCCAGCACCCCGATGTGCGTTTCCACTTAACACCCGGCGACGCGCGACAGGGGCGGGGGGGGGGGGCAACTTCCAGGGCCATTGAGCTGCAGGGAGAGGGGGGATGAAGGCGCAAGGCGGAATTCAATTTGGGCGTAAGGTACGAGGTCTGATCCTCCAAATGTAAGAAAAAACCAAAGGTGCCCGTCCGTGAGCACCCATTTCCCTTTGACCTTTCCCAAAGGCCAGGGCCGATTCATCTAAGGACCCCCCCCCCACACACACACACACACACCCCAACACACACACCTTCTTCAGATCGACTTTCTCCCTGCGAAATGGGGTGCCCTGGAAAGGAGGGCAGGGCGGGGCTGCCCACCCGGCTCTGGCTCCCGGGGAGCCCCGACTCACGTCCCAGCCTGGAGCGGCCCCTGTCGCCCGCGCGTCGCAGCGGCGGGACACGCCCGAACCGCGGGAGGGAGGGAAGTCGCTCTTCCTACCTGGACCAGCTCCTCGGGGGGCAGCCGCGGACCCGGCGCGGGCGGCGGCGCGGGCTGCGGAGGTTGGGGGTGCGCGGGCTGCGCCTGCGGGTGGTGGTGCGGGTGCTTCAGCTCCTCGCCAGGGAAGAGCGCCGCGTCGCGGGCCGTGTTCGGGGCGCCCAGCACGGGCTTGAGCTGCGCGAACACGGGCTCGTCCTGCGGGGCCGGTGGCTGAGGCACGGGTCCCAGGCGGGCGCTCAGGGATAGCACCCGCGTAGCCATGGGCACTCGGGGGGTGCGGCTCCGGTCGCTGGGCGCGGGTCGAGCGCGCTTCCCACTTTGCGCAGGCTGGCTCGGGCCGGCGAGCTCCGCGCGGGGCCGCGGGCGGAGGAGGGGAGGCTCCGGGCGGACCCCTCAGCCTACGGTAGGCACGGTTTTCGAAGGCGCGCACGAGAAGCAAAACTCTTCCGCTCCGCCACGCGTAAACGCCAACGTCCTCCGGGCGGCCACTTTCTCCCGCCCCGCCCCACCGCGTTCTCTCACTCGCCCGCTCCCGCCACCGCCACCGCCACCGCCGGTCTACGCGAGCGAGCGAGCGAGCTGCGAACGCGCGTACCTGCCCCGCGACTACTGACACTTGACGCCCGCGTCTATTTTACCCAACTCCCGGCGGGCGTGGCCCGCCAGCCAGACTGGCAGCGCGAAGGCGAATCCCGAGGCCCCGAGGCCGGCCTGGCCAGAACAGCTAGCCTATGAGGAGGAAGAAGTTCTCCCAGAGCCCCGCCTCCGCCGCGCTGACCGCACCCCTCGGGAGCCACGAGCTTCGCGCTCAGGGCGGCCGCGCAGTTTGTACACAAGTTCTCTGACAGAGGGGGCTGGCGGGGCCGGGGGCGGGGGAAGGGGGACGCCGGTGGAATCTAGGAAGAGAGGGAATTGGGGTGGAGACGCGCAGGGAGATCTCTCAGGACTGTGCTCTGCCAGGAGTGGGAAGAAAGAGAGTTTTGCACGTCTTAGGTGTTGTGCAAGGACCTGAAACTCTGAAGTGGTAGCCCAGGAGGCAGCGGGGAGGGGGCGCTAAGGTTTTGAAAGACTTGTTTAATGAGTGTATAGTTTTAAATATACAAAATGTACTTTTCTTTAGCGGAAAACGAGGAACGGCGTGATAAACAACTTAAAAAGCAGATCTTGTCTCTGGGTTTCTTTATCAGTGAGTGTATCCATTTAGCAAAGCAAATTAGAAATGTGCTCGATAAAAGGTTTAATGGCAGGTTTTTTTTTTTTTAAAGCCCATGCATAAAAGCTTGTTTTCTTTCTTACAGTATTTAAGTGGTAAGAAGAAGTTTCCACACGCATTTCTATCTCGTATCCGTGTAAGAAGGAGAAGATGGACCATATAAATTTTTGAGTTTTTAATACACTGTTGATTCCAGCTTAGCATGGAATCTAATTTAAGCACTAACGACTGGATTAAATGTATTTAGATAGACATTACATCTTTGACTTATTTTTGCTAGAACTGTATGTTTAAAAATTGGAGTTTAATATTTACAAAGAAGAAACGTAGCACATTTACCCAACACCGTGGCACCTTTTCCTACGAAAAAGGACAACCAAAGAAGCCACAGACATGAGACCTGCAGCAGCTCTGAAAACTGGGAATCCAAATTTGTAGGAAAGTAGTAGCCAATATGTTACTGTCCATTTACTGTTATAATGGGAAGGTGAATTTTTGCCAACAATCACCTGAGGAAACCACTTCCCTTAATCCTTAATGTTCTTGTACATGATTTTATCTGGCTTCTTTGGAAGCCCGAACAATAAACTGCAATAAAAATGCCTGGAATATTACTACGTATGCATATATGTTGACAGCACACTGTACCAGTAGACAATTTTATATATACAGTTTTACATATATTTCACTCCACAGTAAAACAGCTTTAAAAAAAAAAAAAGCCAAGTTGTAGAAAAACGTTAATTTCAAAGAGTAAATCTATCACAGGTATGGCTCTCACTAAAGTGTGTGGATTTTAAAAATTAATATAGACATTAAGTATTAGAGGTATTTATTACTGAATAACAAAATTATGCTGTGAATTTTTTCCCTTTTTATTCCCTTTTATTACAGCTGTGATCACTGCCTTTAGAGAATGCTGGACGACTATTTTCATGTTACCAAAGTATTATTTTATGTGTTTTTTGCAAACATTTTTCTAAGGAAACAATCCCATACTACTCACCTTCACCTCATAAAAGCTATCCTAATTTTCTCTAATATTGATTCCAATTATGTAATTACGTAATTTAGAAGTTTATAGAATTGGTATGGGATTTAATGTAACTTTTTAAAAAAGATCTTTGAAAGATTTTTAGTTATCTAATGCTGATGACATGATCAAGCCTGAGTGTGATATAGATAACTCTTAATAGAACTTCTGTATTCTTTTTAACTTTAATCTAACTTAGAATTAATACATTTCGGTATCCATTTATATTTTTAATTTGCATTTAAGCCTACCTAGACATTTCCTTTTGTCTTTCTTTTTACCAATGACAGTGGCCTGTTATTTCAACCTAAGTTTTCACTTCAATAAAATCCAGATATTAAACTAGAAATGTTTCTACATCTTACACCATTTTAAAACATGATTTTAGTTACAAAAGCTTTCCCAATGCAAACAAAAACAACAAAAAACCTCAGCTATTTGATAAATCTTTAATAAGGTATTTTTATAGTCCTGTTCATTTTTATTCCACATTTCCACTTTCATTAAAGAATATAGATATTTGAACCTAGCTATGGTTGAGCTTGTAGCACATTTACAATAGAAAAGCTAACTACAATTTTTTTTTTTCTCAAATACAGTAGCATTTATTTAAATTTCATTTCTGACATAAGGATTCATGAAATAGGGCTGCTACTTTTAAGTAATGGTTTCTCTGAAATTCTCAGCTCTGCAATCTCACAGAAAATAACTGGCTTACACTGTACAATACTACAGAAATTGGAAAGTAATCCTTTTTTTGTGATATTTGCCATGTGTTTCTGAACATATAAAGAACATGTTCAACCAAGCTTACTTGCTGTTGCTGTTAACACAAATGCTACAACTGCAAACCTTCTTCATCGACTAAGCAAAAAGGGTTAAAACTCGATAAATATTTTTCAAATGTTCCAGGTTCTACACTGGCCTGATGCCAGACAGTGTGAATGGACAGATCCTCAATTACTTTGAACTTTCTAGTTCTTTGCATTCCTTCCTGCTTAGTAGTGCTGTACCATTAAGGAAGATAGGAGAAAACAAAAAACAAATGTCAGGTTTCAGAAATCAATTAGTGGCCTGGCAGTGGTGTGTTAACTGAACTGTGCCAAAACAGAGAATGCTGAGGAAAAGAAATTTTAAAAAAAGTTGAGTAGTTAAGTTAGGTAGGAGGGTAAGCATAGAAGCAGCGTGCATACTTAAGTCCTTAGTCACTGGGCAACACAGATTTAGTCTTAGAATAAACCATAAGTGTCACTATCTTTACGGGAATAAGTAAGCCTGAATGTGTGGGGGCTGAACAGGCATTCAACGAGGGGGTGGGGGGAGTTTGAAGAAGGCTGTGGAAAAAAAAATGGGTAAATAGCTTCTGGATGATGAGACGAGAAAAATATGGAGCTATCACTAGGGCAATGTTCACAGGAGGACAAGGGCAAAGGAAATATCTGTGTTCAGTTGTTTGGCCAAATGCAGGGGGAGTTTGAAATTAAAGAATCTAGAGCATTTTAGATAACATTTTATTCACTTTGATTTGAAAATATTAATTGGCTATCCCAGTTATGTAATACCACAGTCAAATTACTGAGTGATTTGGGGCCACAGGAAAAACACAAGAATGGGTAAAAAAAATAAAATAAAATAAAATTATAATTTATAAGGGCATAGATTTTTTTCAATTTAAAGTGACTTTTTAACCAAAGTCACTCCAAAACATTTAGTTTTTTTAAAAAGGAAAAATAAAGTGACTTTTATGGTATTTATTACTTGTCTACCTAGTATCAATAAAAACATGAAATTATTGTTCACTAAAATATTTCACATTTTAATCTAGTTAATTTGTTATTAATGGCAACTGCTTTCAGTTATACATCCAAAAAAGTCATTGAGAAAAGAAAACAATAAGTAGAGGCTTCAATAAAATGAATAAAACTTTAAACCATTTTGAATCAGAAGATTGAGATATGAGAAAAGATGCTCTGCTCATTCCTTTTGTGATGAAAAATATGTAATTTAAATAGAATCATGTACTTCTTTTTTGTATACATTAAGTTAATATTTTAAGGAAAAAATATCTGTTTTTTCACTATCTTCCATCCCAGTTCTTACATTAAATTTTATATTTAAGTTTGGATTTAAATGTGTTCATGAACTATCTCATAAAACTCCCAATCTTTGCTTCTTCCTACATGTAATGGAATTTACCTAACTTTCTTTTATTTTTTTGACATATATTTTTATTGATTCAGAGAGGAAGGGAGAGGGAAAGAGAGAAACTTCAATGTTGAGAGAGAATCATTGATCATCTGCCTCCTGCACATCCCCTGCTGGGGATCAAGCCCAAAACGTGGGCATGTGCCCTTGACCTGAATCAAACCGGGATCCTTCAGTTCGCAGGCCGATGCTCATCCGCTGAGCCAAACCTGCTAAGGCCCTAACGTATTTTTAAAACTCTATTAATATACCCCCAAAAGTAGAGTTTTACCTTTCAGTGGAAGTTGGATTGCTTTTTTCCACCTTGCTGGTATAATAAGCAGACAAAAAATGATATGAATATAAATACCTTGAGCCAAGTTTATAGGTCAGACATACTGTAGCTTAAGCTGTACAGTATTTGAATTCTGACTCTAAACATCAAGGGAAAGGTTAAGAGAAAAATCCTGAACTTATTATACCAAACAATCTCTTAGAACATTAAGGTGTGCACATCAACAGCATCACAATGAGCTATGTCATCAGATGAAGAGGGGATTGCTGTTCGTATGATGGCAAAAGCACTAATGGTACTAGACTGTGGAGCAAGCACAGTGAATTCTCAAATGAAAAAGGATACCCTTCAGGAGGTTGACTTGTAAATGGAATGTGTGAAAAATAGTGCTAATACCGATGCTGGCTCTTTATGCCTTAATTTCTACCACTAGTGATGGTTGTGTCAAGTTGTATAACATTTGAGGAGGACAATTTGACAATAAGTATGAAGAAGGCTGAAAATGTAAACAACCTTTAAAGCAATAGATCATTTTCCCTCTAGGAAATATATATATATATATATATATATATATATATATATATTTCATATATATATACATATTTCATATATATATATAAATTGGAAATAACCCACGTGTCCAATAATAGAAAAGTAATTAAATAATACATCTATGCAATGGATACTGTTTCACCACCAAAAACCATATTATTAAAGAATATTTAGTCACATGGAAAAATACTTATTGTATGTTTTCTTTTTAAATATATTTTTATTGATTTCAGAGAGGAAGGGAGAGGTTCATTGGAATTGTAGATGATGATCAAATGATTTTCCATTTGAAACCAGCAAGTATAACCACACTTTGTCAATACCTGTTATGGGTAAATTTGTAAGTTTTCTTTTATTAATTTTTAAATTTTGTGTTAATTGATTTTTATTTTATTATATTTTTAAAATATTTTTATTGTTTCCAGAAAAGGGAGAAGGAGAGAAAGGGAAACATCATGATGAGAGTCACTGATTGGCTACATCCTGCACACTCCTTATTAAGGCTCAAACCTGCAACCCAGGCATGTGCCCTGACCTGGAATTGAACCCATTGACCTCCTGGTTCATAGGTTGATGCCACCGAGCAATGCCAGCTGAGCTACTTACTGAGTTTGAGAGAGAGACAGCGAAACATAGATTTGTTGTTTCATTTATGTATGCATCCATTAGCTGATTCCTGTATGTGCCCTGACTGGGGATCAATCTTAGCATATTGGGATGAGGCTCTCAACAACTGAGCTATCCTGCCAGGATGTATAAACTTCCTTAATCTAGCCACTAGATTTTCAGAATTTACTGCAGAGTAAACAAATTGAAGAGAGAATACAAAATTTAAATAAAGTTTGCAAAGACAATCTGGGGAATGTTTTCAGTATAAACATAAATATGCCTTAATTCATTTCCCAAATAATCAGTGAGATTTCTTTTACAATGATTTTTTTTTCTTAGTTATTTTGGGCACTTTGTTCCTTTGTTTCTCTCTACTAAGTGGCAGGTTATTTACAGTGTTTTTGACAAAATGCATAGACTTTAATACGTATATGTATATGGAAGGGAGGAAGGGAGAGGGAGAGAGAGATAGAAACATCAATGATGACACAGAATCATTGATAGGCTGCCTCTTGCTCATCCCTAAATGGGGATTGAGCCTGCAACCCAGGCATGTGCCCTTGACTGGAACTGAACTCGGGACCCTTCAGTCCACAGGCCAAAGCTCTATCCACCGAGCCAAAACAGCTAGGGCAATGCATAGACTTTTAAAGCTAGATAAAGTTTATATGCATCTCTAAAGAGCTATTTGCATTCTTTTTGTTGCTGTTGTTGTTTAATTCTAAAGTATTCACAGAGAAGATATACAATGAAATAGTTTCTAATGGGAGATGCACACTAGCTTCCTCCTATGAGCCTTGTTCTTCCGGCACCCAAAAATTGTTCAAAATTCCCAAACTTGCTTACTAGGGATTGAAAAGAAAGTTTGGAGTTGGGTTGGTCTAGGAACTTGATACTTAAAATGTTTTCTCTACGCCCCATCTTCACCCCATCTTGCCCAGCGCTCATGCACGCGCACACACAAACACACACACACACACACACACACACACACACACACACACACGTTAGTATTCTAAATCATCTGGTACATTGGTGGCTCCAAACATTTATGTGCTGAGCACTGTTGCCTTAAACATACCAAAAATGGTCCAGTTGGTATGGCTCAGTGGTTGAGCATTGACCTATGAGCCAGAAAGAAGGTCATGGTTTGATTCCCAGGTTGCAGGCTCTATCCCCAATGTGCGGTGTGCAAGAAGCAGCCCATCAATGATTCTCTCTCATCATTGATGTTTCTCTTTCTCCCTCCCTTTCCCTTCCTCTCGGAAATCAATAAAAATATACTTTATAAGAGAAATACAAAAATGAATAAAATATGGTTCCTGCCCTATGCATTGTCTGATATGTAGCCCACTCTTCAAATATGTTTGTTTCATTGCTTCCCTCAGTAAGTAGCTTGGAATCCAGTCTTTCACCTGGGACTTTGTCTGACTCCAACCAATCTTTCCAACTTGAAATCTCACCGTGCCTCCTGCCATTTCCCTCAGGAACCTTGGCTCTATCCATAGGGCTTATTTGTTATTTCCCAAATTCCCCTGCTGCTCCCTCTAAAATGGCCTTTCTCTGACCACACATACCATATGTCACAAGCACAACGAAAATTGTACCTCTCTCCCAAAGTCACTCCATATCTCCCAGTAAGAATTACCCTCTCCGTTTCTTCTCCTTCACATTAGCTTTGGATCCCCAGAAAAGCCCTTCTTACCATCTACTTTAAGCCCATCCTGGCACACAGTAGGCAATTGATGTTTGGTGAACTCAATTTTATTCATTATAGACATAAAGGTAAAATTAAGAATAAAAGTTTGATAGAATACCATCTAAAAATGTAATAGAAATAAGAGTTAGAAAAAAATCACCATTTTATAATCATCATAGTGTTACTTGATTCAGGTAAGATCCAATGGAAGCTAAAATGATGGGATAAAATTTAAATGCGAAACAGAATATTTACATAGTCTCAAAGTATTTCCCTAGAGTTGAGGTATTAATTATAATGGGAAAATGGTAACTTACCAATGAAAGAATTTGGCAGACAATATGCAAATGATCAAAATTTACATCATCATAAATGGGATAAACTGACATTGTATCCTCTTTTCTGATGCAATGAACTGAGGAAGAGTCAACATTATCATGTAGTCCTACCAAAAATGCATAACCTAAATCCAATCTTGAAGAAAGATCTGACCAATTCAACTTGAGGAAGTTTCTACAAACAACTAGCCTACACTCTTCAAAAATGTAAATGCCGCTAAGCAATTGTTTCTTTTTCAAGAAACAAATAATCCTAGCTAGATCTACAAGAGGGATGGGAGACAGGGGCTGGGGAGAAAAAATTGCTATTAATGAACATTAATTAAATTTAAGTATGGACTGTAAATTAGCAAAATATGAATATGGACTGGAAATAAAAATGTTCACACACTTTGAAATTCCACTTTTAGGAATTTATTTCTCAAAATCATTTAAATGTGCACAAAGATAGACAGATGTGCCAGAATGTTTATGGTAACATTGTAATGAACATTATTGGGGTAATTAGCAATATTTGAGTATGGACAATGCTACATTTCTGAATTTAATAATGTAGCTGTGGTTATGTAAGAAAATATCTTTGTTCCTAAGATATATACCCTAAATAATATTTATAGATAAAGGGTCACTATGTTTGCAACTAATTCTAGAATTAATCAAGGCCAAACAAGTGTGTGCTCGTGTGAACATGTGTGGAGAGAGAGACAGAGACAGAGAAAAAAGACCTGGCAAAATACTAATGATGGTGAATCTAGGTAAAAAGTGTATAGAGAAAATTGTTTTTTTGAGCTGGCCCAGGACAAGGAGACCAAAGATTTCCCCAACGTGGAAAAGAGATGGCTCCTGATGTCCCTAAGGTTGTGTAATTTTCAGCCCACACTCAACCCTCCTCCTCAACACACACACACACACACACACACACACACACACACACACACCAGATATGAAAGGGAAGCAGATTTGCCCATTTCGAACCCAGCAATTCTTCCAGACTTCTAGCCCTATAGAAATGCACACACAAGGTTTGAATGTTTGCTTCTAGAGGAACTCAAACACTAGCTCAGAACTACCAGAACAAATGAACTGTGAAAATGGGGTAGAAAACATTTCCAAATAAGTAATGTTTTTAAAATTCCAAGAAGATTGAGAGGATTCCCTGAGAACATAACAGTGTATGAAAATGACCTACACTTGAGGAGTTAATTATTTTCCCCCTGGTTCTCTCCCATGTGTATATGAAGTATACTTGTTAATAAACTGTGTGTTTTTAAAAAGTGTATGGAAATTCTGTACTTATTCTTCCTACTTTTTGTGTAAGTTTGAAATTATTATTTGGAAAAAAAGAATAAAAGCAAAAGTTGGGGACCATTTGATTTACTTTAAAAGACAAGATGCTAGCCCTGGCTGGGTAGCTCAGTTGGTTAGAGTGTCATCCCCATTTGCCAAGATTGAGGGTTCAGTCTTCCACAGGTTCAATCCCTGGTCAGGGTAGCTACAAGAATCAACCAATGAATGTAAACATAAGTAGAACAACAAATCAATGTTTCTCTCTGTCTCTAAAAATCAATATATTTTTTTAAAAAGGTGAATATTTGTCTAAGACAGAACTAATTTGAGGAGAACCCACCACAAACCCACAAAAGCAATTCCATCTCAACAAAAAGATTTCCCTTTCTTTAGCCTCATGAACCTATCATTTCTCTGCCATGATGGCCCCTGATGCCCTACCATTATTGCACTTATCACATTTATTTTTATTATATTCTATGTTGCATTCATCTTTGTTTTCCCAGCACCGTCTCCACTGCGCAGAATACTAAATGAAAATGTATGTTTAAATAAAGAACACACACACATATATTAAGGACCTCTAGACTCCAGAGCTTTAAACTAAATGTCAGAAAGAACATTATTTTAGCAATGTCTTTCAAAGGTATTAGGAAAATGTTTAAGTATAAAATGATGTTGTTGTTTTGAGATTTGCATCAAAATAACCCAGAGGTGATGAGCACTGAGTGAAGGTATAAACGCAATCACATTGCCATGATTTAATAGTGGTTGAAGCTGGATCATGAGTACATGAGGGTTCATTCTGACTATTTTTGCATCTTTTTTAAATGACCTATACTTGAAAAAAAATGTTTTGAGGAAAGGACAGTAGAAACAGAAGTAATAACAAGCACAACTTGAACAATCAATGATATCAGTTTTATTTTACTGTAGTTTAGATTAGGTTTTGACTTTAAACTCTGAAAAACAAATATATAACCAAAAAGCTGCTATAAAGTCACAGTCTATCTTCACTAGATCTTTGTTACACCACAACACCAAGCAGCACTGTGATTGTGTCTGAGAATACAGTTCAGGGAGCATGAAATAAAGACCTATGTCAAGGGACAAGTTGAAGTGTAGAGATGTGTCTTTCAAATTTGAAAAATACTAGATTCTTCTTTGAGTTGACAGGTGCTTTTGAGAAATAAGATCATTTACACCATTCACAACTTTATTTTTCAGGTTTAGAACCCCTATATTATTAGCAGGTGTGACCTAATGACAATTGGAAAAGGCAAATTACACAGAAAAGATGATTGAAGATACGCAAAGACAAACTGCCCATAGTGGGTATGTATTGGGGAAGGGGGAAGCTAAAAATTTCCCTATAAAAGTAATTTTTTAAACAACAAATATTTACTAGATTCCTATTGTGTGTAAAACACTGGGAGGTATGGCAAAAGCAAGGTTCTTCAGTGGAGTAGCTTCCCATCTGGTTGCAGTTATAATAGAGGCACACATAAAATGCTAACTAACTTAATCATATGCAAACGAACAAGAACAAGGAAGGGAGATCACTGTGGACTTTGATTCTTAAATTGACCCTTAAGAAAACACTGGTTTCTTCAAAACAGTAGATAGCAAGGAAAAGGAGGAAATTCCAGTCAAGAACTGGCATGGTGCTTAGTGATTTATCCAAATCACTCACTAATGAATGAATTGGTGGGAGCACTTGGTCCGTGGATTGATCAAATCCAATTTTCATGTGTGAATAAAGAATTTATATAACACAGTCCAGTCTAACACAATTGAGAGCCTCATAAATCAGTGCGACCATAAAGTTAAAAGGCAGGTGACCCCTCACCCCAGACACAACAAACGGGTAAGTAACTATCTGGGAGAAATATTTGCAACAAATTTTAATATCCACAATCATATCATCTCAATCGTAAGATCTTTAAAAAAAATTCGGTAAGACAAAGAGAAACCAACAGAAAACTAGGCAATGGCGGTAAATAGGCAACTCACAAAAGAAGATAAAGTGGCTGATAAACACATGAAAAGATTCTCCACCTCACTACTATCAGGGAAGTGCAAATCAAAACAGCAATGGAATACCGTTTGCTCAACTGATATACAAAAATGAAAAAGGTTCAGCAAAGCTGTGGGGAAACTAGAACTCTCATAACATTAGTAAATATATAACTTTGTATGGACTTTGAAAAATACGTATTTGTACAGAGGACAATCAATAGCAGCTATGAAAAAGTAAAATATTCATACACTTTGAAATTCCACTTTTAGGAATTCATTCCTCAAAATCACTTAATTGTGCACAAAGATAGATGTATCCGAATGTTTATTGCAGAATTGTTTGTAATAATGAAAAAATTAAAAACTCTAAATATCCATAAATAAATAATGTAATGATCAAGTAAATAATTAAATAGATTCTAGTATACCTACATCATGGAACATCATGGAACAGAATGAAGTACATCTGTACTAACATAAAATAATTTTGCAAGGCACAATAAGTGGAAAAAAAAAGTCACTGGTTAATGCATAAATATGTAAATAACTTATATGAAATAAACATAGTCTAAAACTGTTAATAGTTTACTCTGCAAAGGAAAGAGAGATGGGAGGGTTATGGATGGCAAGCAGGAATGGAGGTTGTTACTTAACCTCAAGAGTAATTAACCTATCAGCATTGCTATTTTTTTTTAATCCTTGCCCAAGGATATATTTTTATTGATTTTAGAGAGAGAAAGGGAGAAACATCGATTGGCTGCCTCCTGTATGTGCCCTGACAGAGGATCAAACCTGTAACCGTAGGTATATGTCCGGACCGGAAATTGAACCCACAACCTTTTGGTGTACAGGACGATGCTCCAACCAATTGAGCCACCAGGCCAGGGCATTAGCATTACTATTCTCAAGCTGGATGTTTAAGCTGGATTCAGAAAAGGAAAAGGCACTCGAGATCTAATTGTGAACACTTGTTGGGTACTGGAGAGTTCCAAAAAATTCCAGAATTTCTCCCTTACTTTAAAAAAAATAAATTCAGGAAAAGGTTAGTCTATGTTTTATATAATTTAGTAAAGCCTTTGACTATCCAGATTAGGAAAAGCTGTGGGTTGCTCTGGATTAAATGGGCATGCCTCTACACTTGATTGTCCTGATGTGTAACAGTACAGGGGACAGAAAGCCACTGTGAGGACAAAATAGAGAGAGACAATGGTTTCCTATAGGCTAGAGGTGTCAGGCAAGGGGGCATTTTATCTCTCTATTTCTTTATTCAATGCATAGAACATGACATGAAAAAAAATGGCTAGATTCAGGGGAAGGAGACATGAAAATTGGTGGAAGAAACATTAATAACTTAAGATTTGCTTCTTATTTGTGGGAAGTAGGAATGATTTTATTTTATTATTATTTTTTAATTTTTTTTATTTACAATATAACTTATATTTAATAGTAGTACATATGTTTTCCTCCCCCCCCCAAATATCCTCCCCCCAGCCTCCCTTACCCCCCAGCACATGTCCCCACCTGCCCCCCTCCCCGCCCCAGTGTCTTTCATTCATTGGTTATGCTCATATGTATGCATACAAGTCCTTCGGTTGATCTCCCCCAGCATCCGCCTCCCATCCACTCCAGCCTTCCCCCTGTAGCTTGACAGCCTGTTCAAGGCCACCCTGCCTCTATATCAATCACTTCCCCCTGTTTCTTTTCTTCAAAAATATCTTGCCTCTGCATACTAGAAACAAATGTATAAGAGCAAATAAAATGTTTGAGTGTCAGTTTCAATGTCCAACTGTTCTGAGTCGCAATTTCAATGTCAAATAGTTCTTCATGTGTACATGTCAGCAATGGTATCCAGATGGTGGACACATCGTGGCAATGCAAGATCCATCCTCTCTGGTATGGTCCTGGGCTGCCTGCAGCCATGCACAGCTGCCAACTGCTATCATGGCAAGATGTCGTCAGCGTCCCCCATCTCTGGACCGTCCTCATGGCTGGAACAGACCTGTCAGTTCCTCACTGTCGCAGGAACCCACATGGTCTTGGAGTTGTTCTCTGCAAACACACAAACACATTCTTGACCAAAAGTTAACAAAGGGATCCTCTCTGCAAAATAGACTTGGGATTCTTTTTATTTTTGCCTAAATGATTTTCCTTTGGCTTATTTTGACACCATGTGTGTTTTTTCATGGGTGTCCTGCAGTTGGTTTTACAAATGGAATTTACTTTTCTGGAGTAAGAATTTTCTACATGTATTTTACTTGTAGGATATTTTTCCTTACATGATATTACCCCACTGCCCCCCCTTTTTTGGTTAATGGGGGCTTTGGGAAATTTTTTCTTGCAGTCTTGGTAATTTTAAATTTTAATTTTTGCACACAAATATGACTGCTTTAGGTTCTTTGGATGTTAGGCAATTTTACAGTGAGATGAACTACTAATAGATTTTTTAGTTAATGTTTTAGGAATAGCTTTTTGTCCAGTACACTTAGATTTTTTTGAGTATTCACTTATTTCACTCGGCCAATTTAAATTTATTTGAAAATTTGATTACTATTTTACCGTCAATTTTAATACTCAAGCAGAAATCTTAGTTTACCCTGTAAATACTTGTGGAAAGGAATATTTGCATTTTTGAGTAGGTCCTCAGCATTCCTGGTAATAAATTGAATTTAGATATAGGGCAGCTATTGCTGTCTGAGTCTCTGTCTGCCACCTGGGTCCTGGTGTGAGTTGTGTGTGGGAGGCAAAGCAGCCATGGGGGTAGGAGACCTTCCTCAGGAGGGGTGAGAATTCAAGCCCCTGCAAGGTTTGTGGATGAGGGTCTGTGCCCCACTTCTGTTGACCTTTTAGTTCTCTCCTGTTGGCCCCTCTGCGACTGTGCCTGTCTTAGGTTGTTCCTTCCCTGAGGAATCTTACCTGTCTCTGGCTAACCAGCCATCCTCCAGGGCCAAACAGGGTGATGTGAAATTCAGTCCTGTCTCCTTTGTAGTCTATGCCCCTGTGGCCAGTAGGAATGATTTTAAATGACTTTTAAGGAAAGTGAAAGAAGAAAGTGTCAAAGCAGGATTGTATTTGAACATCAAGAAGACGACAATTATTACAGAAGAAATGCACACCTTAAACATAAACTGTAGAGACACTGAAATTGTTAACTACTTTGCTTACTTTGGTTCAGTCATCAAGTCAAATTGAAACACAGCCAAAAAAAAAAAAAATCAAGAGAAGGCTAAGACACAGAAGGACAGCGATTGAAGAAATGAAAAAAGATTATCAAGAGCAAAGACGTTTCATTACAGACTAAGGTTAAGATCACCCACACCCCCGAATTCCCAATTACTAGGTACAGATGAGAAAGCTGAGCAGTGAAGAAGGCTGATAGGAAAAAAAAGAAATTCATTTGAAATACGGACTTGGAGGAGAGTTCTGTTGATACTCTGGACCACCAGACAGATGGACAAATGGGCCATAGAGCAAATTAAGTTTGAAACATTGCTGGAGGCAAAAACAATAAGATTGAAGCTGTTCTATCTCGGGTACATCAGGAGAAGGCAGGGTTCTTTGGAAAACACAATGATACTGGGAAAAATAGAAGGCAACAGGAAAAGAAGAAGACCAAATATGAGATGGATTGACTTCAATACAGAAGTCATGCGTCAACAGGAGCTGAGCAGGACTGTTGAAGACAGGACTTTGTGGACATCACTCATTCATAGAGTCACCAGGAGTTGGAGTTGACTAAATGGCAACACATATATTCTTAAGTAACACACATATTCTTAAGCATTTTGCAATTCTATGCACAAAGTAGTCTAGTTTCACAAATGTCTGCTACCAGGGAGGGAAGCTGGCATTCATGGAATTTATTGGTCTGAAAAGAACCAAAGAATTTGTGTATTCTAATACCAGCCAGGGCAGTAAGAGGTAATTAAAAATAATCTCACATTCTTGGAGAGAAGTTATTCATAAAAAGAGAAGCCTTGTGTCCACTGGTTACAAGAAATACTAGAGGCTCAGTGCACAAAATTTATGCATGGGTGTGTGTGTGTTCCTCAGCCCAGCCTGCATCGTCTCCAATCTGGGAACCCTCGAGGGATGTTTAGGCCCCATCTTACTGGGATCAGGCCTAAATGGGCAGTCAAAATCCAGGACTGGTGATTCCCAACTGTTAGCCTGCCTGCCTGATTGCCCCTAACTGCTTCTGCCTACCAGCCTGATCAACCCCTAACTACTCCCTTGATGGCCTGATTATCCCTAACTGCCCTCCCCTGCCCCCAACTGTCCCCTGCAAGCCTGGTCACCCCCAACTGCCTCCCCTGACAGCTTGGTATCCCCCAACTGCCCTTCCCTACTGGCCTGGTCACCCCTAACTATCCTCCCCTGCAGGACTGGTCACTCCTAACTGCCCTCCCTGCAAGCCTGATTGTCCCAACTGCTCTCTTTTGCAAGCCTGGTCTCTCCCAAATGCTCTCCCCAGCTGGCCTGATTGCCCACAACTGCTCTCCCCTGCTGGCTATCTTGTGGTGGTCATCTTGTGTCCACATGGGGACAGCCATCTTTGACCACATGGAGGCAGCCATCTTGTGTGTTGGAGTGATGGTCAATTTATTAGATAGGATTAGAAACTGCCCTAGCCTGTTTGACTTAGTGGATACAGTGTTGGCCTGCAGATTGAAGGGTCCTGGGTTCTATTCCGGCCAAGGGCACATACCCAGGTTATGGGCTTGATCCCCAGTGTGGGGCATGTAAGAGGCAGCCAGTCAATGATTCTTTCTCATCATTAATGTTTCTATCTCTCCTTTCCTCTCTGAAATCAATAAAAATATATTAAAAACAATATTTGAAACTTAGAATGACTCAGTTTAATTTCTCAACGTACTGTAAGATATAATGCTATTTCTATCTCTTGCATAGAAATCAGCAGAATCATCAGTGCGGTGCTTGTTAGATAGTCTATTACTAAGACAGTTTAGGGGAACCGATCTTTCAATGTTCCTGCCCAATTATTTTAGGTTGGTTATATCCCTGGGAAATCTCTTTTCCCTCTTATTACAGATATTTGATCATGTATAATTGCTTTTTCCTTTTGTAAAGCATTCTATTTTACACTTGTCCTTGTTTATTTAATAAATTGGTTTAAAGTATTTATTTATATGTCTCTAGTAATATGTCATCATTGGGTTATAAATTAAGGAATTTACATAAAATGCAGAGGGAATAATGAATCCCAGTGCCACCTCAACCCTTACATTTAACATACAAACAGACCAGCTATCCTGACATATAGCAGCACACATATTGCACTTTATGGGATTTTAAGCCCAACTCCAGTATGTTTAAGGTGGCAAGTCACTTCTTAGGAGCTCACGTTTTGCAAAGATACAGCCATTTTTATGACAGCTTGGTAAATCCCTTAAAGAAAAGGGAGAGGTTTATGACAGAAACAGTGATAAAGCTTTAACTACGTGTATGTGGTTAACTCTGTTTCAGCCACTCAAGTTAACTTCTACTTATATTTATGGGCTTGATTGCATAATATACGAAGTTTGCAGGAAGTACCCGAAAGATAAGGTTACATAGACAAGTTATTTAAGTTTGAAAGTAAACCACAGCTCATGCTGAGAAACTAGTTTATAGTCAATTTTGTAACAAGTGAATACGTCATTCATTTTCTTTTAATTTTCCCCCCTTATCTCCTGGTTAACATTAGGCAATTAATCATTGTTTGAATGTGCAGCATAGTAAGTTCACAAAAGAATGCAGCTTTGGGGATTGATTAGCTGAAAAGCCAGTAAATCACATTATAAAAGTGAAGATAAACATTTGATGATATTCAAACCACCCTAAGCAAATGGATGATTTGCATGTATCAGGTTGTCCCACCAGACAAAGGTTTCCTTCACGAGCTTCACTCAGTAATGAGACTCATTTCATCTGACAAATGTTACTTGATCAATAGTCCTTGCATTTGCCACAAGAAATGGCCTCTCATGGTTAATGTGTAACTAATTATTGTTCTTCCTCTAATAGCCCACATTTTACAGTAGAGAAATACATTGTGTACACTAGGCACCCTAAAACACTAACGCATGTCACATGCTGGCAGCAGGCTTTCACAGTATTATTACATTTGGCATTGTACACTGGTTAGGACATGTTTGCATCGCGCTCACCTACCACTTCAGGTCCTGCTGAACCCAATAAAACGTTTATCACAATATTTAGGTACTTAGAAAAATCAAGTACAGTAAAAAATCTTATACAGTAAGAAAAAGAGGGAACAGCCCATAACAGTGACAACAGAGTTGTTGAATGATTAGGTATGTGGAAGTGAAACTGTTCCATTCTAACGAAGGCACATTACCCTAAAACCTTTGTTGTGGAAAATTAAAACTAATGACATGTTCATGTTGTAAAGCAGAATCATCTGTAAGCTCATTCCCCTGTGTGAGATGGTGTTTATTTTCAAACACAAATAACTTGTCCATTTCGTAGTTTGCTTTCCCCATTCCTGCAAAAGAGCCCTCCCAGCAGCCACCTCTCTATGCCAGTAGTTGTTACGAACAAGTTAGAGGAGTTCCATTATTTTCCCCTGATAATTTAACAGATTAAACAATTTAAGAAGTGTTCCTACATCTGAGGGCTCTTTCTTTGAAATAAATGTAGATAAAATGTGCCACTATGGGAAGTCTGAAATGGCCTGTTACCTGTTTTTTCCTTGACCTTGTAGAGGTTTCCAGTGACAACGGAGTTAACCAGTTGAGGGAGGTTGGTTGAGGGGGGTCCCATAGCACTCTATTGTGTGAGATGGCACCTAGCAGAGCCTTTAGATTAGGCTGTAGAGGGAACAAAGCTAGGTATACTCTCTCCAGCTCAGCGTAAACAAGATTATTGTTCTCCGTCCCTGCTGCTTGGAATGAATGCAATGCCACAAAGTTAATTGCCACCGTAATTAGGGTTGGGGGGGGGGGAGGAGGGGGAGGCACACAAAATGACTCAGAAGGTGCTAATTCAGTAACTTTTAATTTAAACCTCAGAGATATTTCCCCTGGATACAGGTGTGATGGGCTCTGTTTATACCTTCTAAGGGATACGTTCAAATGTTAACGTAACATTGAAAACCAGCCTTACAACTTGAAAGGTAGCAGCCAGTGCCAGGTATAAATGCTTAATGGTCACTAGCATTCTGGCAAGGGGAAGAGAAAGTCCCACTGGAAATTTAATGCAATGCAAAACAACATGCAGTCAATTGAAAGGTTCCCCTTCCGAGAGCAGGCCTTGCTTGGCACACCAGCTTTGCCCCACACCATTTCATAAAATGCGCAACTTCCAAACCACCTCCACAGAAGGAGGTTTCACTCTGCTGTTGAGAAAGTTCCTCGTATCTAACTAAATCACCCGATGTGCAGTTTAGCAATCCCATTTCCTCACGTTTTCAGCAACATCCAACATGCTACACTAACATAGTTTCTTACAACCTCAGCCGAATATCACACTATTAAAATAGGAGGAAATAAAAAGAGTTTCCTTCTTTCAATACTGTACTCATAAACTGTAATTGGATTAGTTAGTTGGTTTCAAATTTAGAAACAAGCTTTAGGACCCAACCGTTGTTTACGTTGTGGATTCCCAGTGGTGCTTCTAACAGGAAAGTGAGGGGAAAACAGATTTCTGAGCTGCCAGGAACTTTATGGTTAACAGATTAGCAGATACAGCTCAGTTAGGGCTTTACCTTTTGTCTCATGCTTTAGAGGGAAACGATGACATCTTAAAGATTGAAATCTTATTCCTCAATAAGATAGTTATTTGGACTCATGTGAACATTAATGAAAACACAAGTAATTATAGCTTTTTGCTGCTTGGCCTAAAGTAATTTTTCTACTGTAATTAGATTAAAAGAGGAACTAGAAAAGAGCTTCAATGAAATGCTGTCACAAATTCCCTCCAAAACCGCTTGCCTATAATTAAGGTGCATTTACAGATCTGATATTCCTTAAAAAGGGCATTAACATTACAAAGACCAATTACGCATGGTCAAACAAAGGTGATCCAGATTCTCTGATCAAAGCAGTAATCTCGTTTACAATTGTTATTTTTGAAGTATCTTCAAATAGAACAAACACACATTGACTATGTAAACAGGTATAGCTGTGGGCTAATTTGCTGTTTCCAGGATCCCATTATTTTCCCACAGGGTTCAAACTTAGTATGGCATACACTGGTTTCCATTCCAAACCCCAACCTGCTGATGCTTAGCAATAATATTTATGTATTTATTTATTTGTTTGTTTGTTTATTTATTTATTTAATTGATTGATTTTAGAGAGAGGGGAAGGGAGGAGGACAGAGAGAGAGAATATATTTATGTGAGAGAGAAACATCCATTGGTTGTCACCAGTTTGGAGTTTGAACCCACAACCTGGGTGTGTGCTCTGAACAAGAACTGAACCTGAGACCTTTCAGTGTACAGGCCGACCAACTGCACTACACTGGCCATGGCAAGAATAGAAACTTTTTTTAAAAGGGAAAAATTCCATGCCGAGACCGGTTTGGCTCAGTGGATAGAGCGTCGGACTGAGGGCATGTACCTTGGCTGCGGGCACATCGCCAGTAGGGGGCGTGCAAGAGGCAGCTGATCGATGTTTCTCTCTCATCTATGTTTCTGACTTTCTATCCCTCTCCCTTCTGCTCTGTAAAAAAAACAATAAAATATATATTAAAAAAATAAATAAATAAAATAAAGGGAAAAATTCCAAATATCATCTTTAGTATTAAAACGGTTACATTTTTAACATAACTTTATTCTTTTACCAAAGTTGCTTGCTTTTGAAAAGATCAACAAGTTTTTTGAATATCGCTTCTTGCCACTTCCTTCTATTTAAAGTGATAAATAGCAAGGAGCTCCAACCAAGATTATTCTAACCAGAAAAGCACTCATTTAGAATTAAAGGTCAGATAAAGAGCTTCACAAACAAGAAAAAGCTAAAGGAGCTCACACCACCAAACCAATATTACATGAAATGTTAAAGGGTCACAAATACATATCTATCAACAACTGAATCTAAAAATCAAAATAAGCAGACAAGAAATCTAATGAACAAAATCAACTGGTGAATAAAATCGAATCAGAGGCTTGGAAGCAAGGAACAGACTAATGAATCTTAAAGAGAAGGGGGAGGGGAGCAGGAAGAGATTAACTAAAGATCTTACTTACGGACACAGAAGGTAGGATGGTGAAGGCCTGGGGTGGGTTGGGAACTGGGTGGAGCGAGGCAAAGGGGGGAAAAAGGAGGACAGTTGTAATACTCTCAACAATAAAGATTTAAAAAAAAAAAAGAATCAGGTTATAAAAAGAATAAAGTAAATAAATTTTAAAAAGATAAACAAGCTTTTTAAATGATCAAAGGAAAAAACACACAAAGATATTAGTTAAGTGAAAGGGTACTAACTGAGTTTAAGAAAATCTGAATTTGAGAAAAAGACTTTTGGACAATAGTGTGGTGATTGTGATAGGAAGGGTGTGGGTGGAGGAAGGTATGGGGTGATAAAAAATATTTTAAAAAATAAAAGTGTAAAAAAGAAAACACAAGAAATGTCTGCATTTGAGTTTGACCTTCCTCTTACTGTAAGGCATTAAGCAAATTCCTTAAACATTCTAGACCTTTCTCTAAATATGTAAGATAAGAATAGCAGCACATCCCTAAACCAGGTGGTTTTGAGGCCAAATTCACCTCAGGACAGAAAACAATTATGAGGTATGTTCATTTAAATAAGAATATATTTATTTTTAAACCTCACTGTATCTCTGGTTAAGTGTCCTTGGTGGTCTCAGGAGTAAAAAGAAAAAACCTTATTGTAACATCCATAACAACAGCTTATGCCAAATGTGCCTTGTGAAACTAGTTCTGTGGTTGGAGAAAGTTAAATGAATTGTTTTGTTTTTTCCTAAAAGGCTCCTCTGATGCATTTGAATTTCCAAGAGAAGCATGGCAGTATAAAATCTATTTGACTGGAGAGCTGCTTTATTATGAGGCTGTTGGGGGACTAGTGTGAAAAAGTTGAGAATTATTACCCTCTGATGTGCTAGTGATTTGTTTGGGTAGAGAGCATTTAGATGAACAGTTATTGGCAGATGTGGTCTAAAATAAATAATTTGCAAAATTTGCTACTTAGAGACAATATCTTTAGCAGCTTCATCACTTATAACCTGAGTGACATTAGGTAAGTGCCAAGTCTCAGCAGTTCCATCTGTAAAACAGAGATAATATTTACTGCATAGATTATGGCCAAAATAAAATAAATGTAGTTAGCACAGTGAGCTTAATAAGTGGTAGATTCAATCTTATACTTTTTTTTTGGAAATTCTAGGCTAAAAGAGCGACCTTCTCTAGGTTACATGGCAACTCTGTGACATTGTTAGAAAGGGACCGGAATATTGGAAACTACTGTTGTTTGAATTCACATCTATCAAAATTCTAGAACAGATTATTATAGAGGATTTGTAGGAAGAAAAGTAACAATTACTATGGACCAATATTCCAAAATGAATAAATTTAGCTAAACTAAAACAAGCCTTCTCCACCCCCATGGTGCTAGAAGATTTGTAGCCAAGGGGCATGCCAGAAGCATGAGAAAAAGATGTCTTTAGTTGTTCTTGTGGATAAGATGGTTCTAGGTTAATTAGTTCATAATCCAGCAAGATTTATTTATAGCTTTTGGGGGGAAAGCTGTCTAGAGAGTGATAGGTTTCAACCTCCAAGGAAATGGTTAGCAGTTATCACAGAATTCTCTCATGAACAAGATTGTAATCAATGACTTGGAGGAAGGTATGGAGTCATAAAAGATCCAAGTTGGGAGAAAATGCTGGTTGCAAAGTCAGGTATCCAGCAGGCTACAATGATACACAGAAATTTGACATGATAATTGAGGGAGAAAAAAGGCTTTTTATTTATGTTGTGAAACTTCAACTTAAGACTTAAATTCCATCTCTTTCACTTAGATAAGTTCTTCTTTGAATCTGTTTTGTCATCTCAAAATGCAAATAATGACTAGCTCATGAAGGGGGGAGAATTATGTGATATAAAGGGCCCATCTAAGGAGGTGCTGAATGCGGAGAGTGGCACATGTAGTTGGTGAGGTCAATAAGCACTAGAACCAATAATAATTATATCACTACCACCAATAAAAACAGTTGTGCAGAAAAAGCTTCAGAAGTTTTCATTGGGCCTGGACAGCATGGCTCAGTGGCTGAACTATGAACCAGGAGGTCACAATGCCATTCCCGGTCAGGGCCTATGCCCAGGTTGCAGGCTTGATCCCTCGTGTGGAGCATGCAGGAGACAGCCAATCAATGATTCTCTCCCTCTCCGTTCCTCTCTGAAATCCATAGAAATATATTTAAAAATTAAAGTTTTAACTGACTACAAGTTCAATGTAGCTGAGGAGGCTGATAATTATTTAGTTGAGTTGTAAGTAGCTCTGGAACCCCATTTTTATTTTCATTTTTATTTTATTTATTGATTTTAGAAAGAGGAAGGGGGGAGAGAGAGAGAGAGAGAGAGAGAGAGAGAGAGAGAGAGAGAGAGAGAGAGAGAGAGAGAAAGAAAGAAAGAAAGAAAGAAAGAAAGAAAGAAAGAAAGAAAGAGGAAGACATGGATACATGGATTTGTTGTTCCACTTATTTATGCATTCATTGGTTGATTGTTGTTGTGTTTTTAGAAGTAAAAAGTAACTCTATTGACTGTTAATTTTACCATGCAATGCATTGGCTGATTCTTGTATGTGCCCTGACTGGGAAACAAGCCTGCAACCTTAGTGTACTGGACGACACTATAACCAAATGAGCAACTGGGCCAGGGCTGGAACTCCACTTTTACAAACACATGTGCAAACTAGAATGCATTTATGTAAGGTTGGCCAGATGGTGAAGAAGAGTTGAGAAACAAAATCATTTGAAAAGCAAATGACTGTGACACGTGTTGGGTAAATGCCCTTTTTTGTCCCTAAACACACACATACACAAACACACACACACTCACATACACTCACACACACACACCCCACTTCATTGAGGTGTAGCTGGCATACAAAATGCTGTGTATATTTAGTATACACAACTTGATGAATTTGGAGGGTAAATTCCTTTAAAATATATCACTTCTTTTAACCCTCTCTATAACTTCTTAGGTAGGTAAAATTATACTAATTTTAAAGATGAGGAACTAAGGCTGAGAGAGTTTAAGTGGTCACAGATTTAATAAGAAGTGGTGCTAGAATATGTAACTAGAATATGACATAGAATGAAAATGGATTGCTTCTATTCACTGTTGCTCTAAGGGACAAATGAATGCAGATGGAATATTTAACTAAAGTCTACAAAATAACTGACATATATTCTTCAAAAATATTAATGTCATAAAAGACACAATGATTGAGAAACTACTCTGGATTGAAGGAGGGTTAGTTAAAAGGTTCATTCCAACAGATTGGAATGAAGAATGTGGAGATTTTCTTGGCATGAAGGGAATTATGGAGACAATTGGTGAAATCTAAAAAGGAATTTTAGATTAGATAATAGTATTATGTCAAGGTTAATTTCCTGACTTTAATCGTTGTACTGTGCTTATGCAAGAGAATGTATTTTGTTCTTAGGAAATGCTCATTCAAGTTTGGTTGTAGAAGAAAATCATATCTTCAAACTACTCTCAAAAGGGTCAGAACAACATAACAAAAAGAGAGGCAGGGAATAGGATAAAGCAAATGTGATAAAATGTGAACATTTGGAGAATCTTGGTAAGAGCTAAATGAGAATTATCTGCATTAGCGTTGCCACTTCTCTGTAAGCGTGAAATTGTGTCGAAATAAAAAGTTTCAAATAATTTAAAAATATATGGAGCAATTAAAAATGAAATTTAAGAAAGAATATTCTGGAGGCAATTGGGAACATAGGATTGGATATAGAAAAGACTAGAGATTAAGGGTCACAGAGAAAGATTTGTCCTATGTGAAAATGAATAAGAGTAATTGTTTGACTCATTCCTTTTATTCATTTACTCAGAAAAAAATGTTTTTCATCACAGAGAACTTTAGAAAAATCTGGTTGTATTAACTATTAGATTTTACAACAGTTTTTCTCCCCAACGTGATAAAGACTTTCTGGTGAAATAAATCAGTATTTGTTTCTGACTCTTTTGTGTGGAACAAGTTCTGTATGTTTGAACAGAGATCAGAAGGTATCTCAAGAAGAGAAAGGGTAAAAAGGCATTATACACTATATCATGATATGAGTATCATATCTCTTAAAAAAAAATTCTTACTGCTCAAGAGATGTGAGGGGCTCAAATAAATAGTATCTTTCTTCCCAGGCAAGTTCTGAACAACTAGATCAGGAAGGCAAAAGTAGTGGGTAGAGTTTTAAAATACTGTCCTTCTTATTAGTCAATGCAATATTGAAAGACATCCTATCTAATAAAAGAGTAATATGCAAATTGACCATACCTCCAACCACACTCACAAGCCATACCCACCAGCCAATGAGGAGTGCATATGCAAATAAACCCCAACCAAGATTGCTGCAACCACTGAGAGCAGGAGGGAGGCTTGGGTTTCCCAGGCAATGGAGGAAGCCAAGTTTTCTGCCTGCCCTTGCCAGCCTAAGCTTCCACTAAATGCTACAAAGTTTCAATTATAGAAGATACATAAGTCCTAACAGCAATGGTGGCAGCCAGGGAGCTGGAGAGAACAGAGGCTAAGGTTGCCCCAGTGATGGAGGAAGCCAAGCTTCTGCAGCCCTGGCAGGCTTAGGCCTCCACTCCAGGCTACAAAGTTTCAATTATAGAAGGTAAATAAATTCCAACAGAAATGGCTGCCACCAATGAGCCAACAGAAGGCTTGACTCCACTCCAGGCTACAAAGTTTCAATTGTAGAAGATAAACAAATCCCAGATGCCAGGGCCTCCATTTGGGTTGTTGGGGGGCATGGCTGGCCTGTAAACCACCAAAGGCCCTTCATCCAGGCCGCCCCATGACCCAAAGGAACCCCCACCCTGATCTGGAACACGCTTCAGGGCAAACCAGCTGGCCCCCACCCATGCACCAGGCCTCTATCCTATCTAATAAAAAGGTAATTTGCAGATTGACCATTACTCCAGCACACAAGATGGCTGCCCCCTTGTGGTCAAAGATCTTTCCCCTGTGTGAACACAGATGGCCACCACAAGATGGCCAGCAGGGGAGGGCAAATGGGAGTGACCAGGCCTGCAAGGGAGGACAGTTGGGGGTGATCAAGCCTGCCCAAGAGGGCAGTTAGGGGTTACCAGGCCTGCAGAAGAGGGAAGTTGGGGGTGACCGGGCCTGCAGGGAAGAGCAGTTGGGAGGAATCCAAGCCTGCAGGGGAGAGCAGTTGGGGGGAACCAGGCCTATAGGGGAAGGATGTTGGAGGGAAGCAGACCTACAGGGGAGGGCAGTAAGGAAGGACCAAGCCTACAAGGGAGGGCAGTGTGGAGAGATCAAGCCTGTAGGGGAGGGCAATTAGGGGTGACCAGGCCTGCAGGGGAGGGCAATTAGGGGTGATCAGACCTGTAGAGGAGGGAAGTTGGGGCAAACAGGCTGGCAGGGGAGCAGTTAGACATCAATCAGGCTGGCAGGGGAGTGGTTAGGGGGTCATCAAGCTGACAGGCAGAAGTGGTTAGGGGCAATCAGGGAGGCAGGCAGGAGAGCAGTTGGGAGCCAGCAGTCCTGAATTGTGAGAAGGATATCTGACTGCCCTTTAAGGCCCGATCCTGGTGGAAATCCCTCGAGGGGTCCCAGATTGGAGAGGGTGCATGCTGGGGTGATGGACACCCCCACCCCGTCCCCTCATGCATGAATTTTGTACACCAGGCCTCTTATCTATAATAATAAAAGCATAATATGCTACTTAGATGGGATGTTCTGGATGACCTTCTGGACGAAGCTGGGGCTGTGAGGGAAGCCTGGGTCCCGGGTGCCAGAGGGAAGCAGTGCTGGCAGCCGGAGGAAGGAAGGCCTACTCTTGCACAAATATCATGCATCAGGCCTCTAGTACTTTAATATCAAGGCCAAGTGGCCCTTAATCCTGCTCCTCTCTCCATACTGTGCCTTAGACCTACCCTTTCAGTCAAAAGATGATGATTATGACTTGGAATAAACGCAGCAGGGAATTGTCCCAGGAATAGACTAGGCTGGTTCTTTTGTAGGGTGAAAAAAGGGGGAAAGGAAGAGGAAATACTATAGAAACACCGTTCCTAAACAAAGTGTATATCAATCAGATAGTCAAGAAGTAGAGGCACAAGTATTTGGGAAAATCCCTCTTTGTGGAAAATATGGAGAGAAATGTAGGGGGAGCCAAGGGGAATACATTTATTTCCCTGTAATATTTTCTATGCTTAATGAAAAATAGAGAGCCTAGCCGGTGTTGCTCACTGGTTGAGCGTCAACCTATAAAACAGGAGGTCACAGTTTGATTCCCAGTCAGGGCACAAACCTGGGTTATGGGCTTGATTCCCAATAGAAGGCATGCAGGGGGCAGCTGATCAATGAATGATTCTTATAATTGATTTTTCCATCTCTCTCTCTCTCTTCCTTTCTGAAATTAATAAAAATGTGTTTAAAAAAAAGAAAAAGAGGAAAACTAAACATGGGGCTTATGACTGAACACTGAGGAGTGACTTTTTGCAAGGGGCTAGAGAGAAGAGTATTTACAATAGGAAGTAGTGAGAAATGGAGGCTTAAATGTTCAGTACTAGAGGGTACAACAAGTGCCATTTGGGAGAAAAATTTTAATTTGGTGGTTTTAGGCACAAACCAGAATGGGATACATGATACAGAGGCTCTCCTTTATTTATTTATTTTTCTTCTTCTTCTTCCTTTGTCCTTTCCGTAAATGCTGGTATTTGTTGGGATTTTGGCTCTAGCCCCTTCATTTCTCACTCTCCACTCTTCCTGAATTGTCAGTTGTCCACCATGGATTTCAATATAACGATAAGGAGTACAAGTCTAATGAGATTAATGATGGAAGGGATAAATACCTCTTTTTTGAGATAAGGGGGAAGAATGATGTTAAGATGTAGAGATGAAAAATGACCTGTTTTTTTTCTGGGTAACATGGGAGAAAGGCTTATCTAATTAGTTATGAAAATGTTTTCTTTTATAGATTGAATGTTTCTCCCCAAATTTTATTTTTTAAAATTTATTTTAGAAAGAGAGAGAGGAAGGGACAGAGAGATGTATTGGTTAGTTGTTCCATTTATGTGTGCATGCATAGCTTGATTCTTGTATGTATGTGACTGGGATCAAACTTAAATCTTTGCAATATCTAAACAATGCTCTAATCAACTGAGCTATCCAGCCAAGGCAAAATCCAGGTATTCAAGAAATAGATTTGCCCTAGCTGGTTTGGCTCAGTGGATAAAGTGTTGGCCTGCAGACCAAAGGGTTCAATTCTGCTCAAGGGCATGTATCTCGGTTACAGGCTCCTACCTGGCCCAGACCCTGGTTGGGGTTCATGCAAGAGGCAACCAGTCTCTATGTTTCTTTTACATTGATATTTCTCTCTATCTCTCCCACTTTCTCTGAAAATCAATGGGAAATGTCCTCGGATGAAGAGTAACAAATAAATAAATAATAGTTTCAAGACTGTATACAAGTTGGGAGGAACCCAGGCCTGCAGGGGAGAGCAATTGCGGGGAACCAGGTTAAAAAAAATAATAATATAAAAATCTGTATAAATAATATTATTGAAAGACATTACTTATAAGGTAATTAAAATGTTTTTTTTTTTTTTACTACATTTTAACTGTATTGAAATGGCTTAGGTAAAATAAAGGTACAATCTTTTAAAGAGGGGTGTTAAAACATTGGAAGTCTGTTACATTATAGCAACATTAGAAACAAATAAAATATAATTTGTCTAGATGATAGGAATTGGGCATTGTGACATGAAAAAATAAAGTAGTCTTCTGCCAGTGAAACTAAAATTACCATATGCTGGATTAGAGCAGAGATGTGCAAAGTCACCTAAAAGGCAGGTTCACTGGTTTCCAGAATAGGACCAGAATGTAATCCTATAGAAACAATTACAGGATTTAGTTGATGTTTTCAGAGCCTTGCATCCAAAAGCAGCAGAATATACATTCTTTTCAAATGCACACGGAACATTTTCTAGGATGCACCTCATGATAGGAAACAAAACAAGTCTCAATAAATTTAAGAAGATTGAAATCATATCAAGCATCTTCTCCTACCCCAATGGTATGAAACTAGAAAACAAATACAAGAAAAAGAAAAACACAAACATAGAAGTTAATAAATAATGAATGGATCAACAATGAAATCAAGGAGAGAATCAAAATTTACCTTGAGACAAATGAAAATAGAACACAGGACAAACCCAAATCTATGGGACACAATGAAAGCACTCATAAGAGGAAATTCATAGCAGTACAGCCCTACCTCAAGAAGCAAGAAAAATTCAAATAAACAATCTACCCTTACACCTAAAGAAACTAGAAAAAGAACAATAAACAAAACTCAAAGTGAGTAGAAGGAAGGAAATAATAAAGATTAGAGCAGAAATAAAGGACATAGAGACTAAAAAAACAATACAAAGAAATCAATTAAACAAGGAGCTGCTCATTCTTTAAAAAGATAAACAAGTTTAATGAAACTTTACCCAGATTCATCTAGAAATAAAGAGGACTCAAATAAATAAAATCAGAAATGAAAGAGGAGAAGTAACAACCAACACCACAGAAATACAAAGAATTGTAAGAAAATATTATGAACAACTATATGCTAACAAATTGGACAATCTGGACAAACAGGATAAATTCCTAGAAACATACAATTTCCCAAAATTCAATCAGGAAAAATCAGAAAATCTAAACAGCCTGCTTATAACTAATTGAAATCTAAGTGGTAATCAAAAAGCTCTCAGCAAAAATAAGTCCTGGACCAGATGGTTTCACAAGTGAATTTTACCAACATTCAAAGAACTAACACCTACCATCCTCAAACTATACTAAAAATGTCAAGAGAAAGAAACACTCCCAAGCTCTTTTTATAAGGCCAGCATTACCCTAATTCCAAAATCAGATAAAGGCACACAAAGAAATCCACACTAATAAAAGAGAAATATGCAAATTGACTGGCACTTCACAATACCCACCAAACAAATTAGTGGAACAGGGCATATGCAAATTAGTGGGAAAAAGATGGAGGCAGCCATGGAGCCAGCCAGAGCGAGCAGGAGGCTTGTGGTGACTCTGGCAATGGAGAAAGCCAAGCTTCTCGACCGCCTGGGCCTGCTGCCAAAAGAGGGGCCTGTGGGTGGCAGCCACGGAGTCAGTCCAGGTGGGCACACTGAAGGCTTGGGTCACCCCTGGCAGCCACTGAAAAAGGGGCCTGTGGGCATCAGCCTGGGCATGCAGGAGGCTTGGGTTGCTGTCTTGTGGCCCTCAGCCCCTTACCTAGGCTGGCCAGGCACCCTGGTGGGAACCTCCACCCTGAAGGGGGTGTGGCCAGCCTGAAAACGGCCCTCAGCCCTTTAACCAAGTTGGCCATGCCCCCCCCCCAGCAGGGACTCTCACCCCATTGGGGCTTGGATGGTCTGCAAACTGCCCAGCCCCTCGCCCAGGCTAGCACCAATCCCAGTTGGACCCCCACCCCAATGGAGGTGTGGCTGGGCTGCAACAACACAGGCCCCTTGCCCAGGCCATCTCACCCACCAAGGAAAACCTCACCCTGATCCGGGACACCCTTCAGGGCAACCCAGCTGGCCCCCACCTATGCACCAGGCCCCTATACTAATAAGAGGGTAATTTGCTAATTAGACTGAGAGACCTTCCAGGAGACCTTCTGGACATTCTTCTGGACAAAGCCATGGTAGCGGGGCCGAGGTAGAAGTGGTTAGAGGCCAAGAGGGGAGGGCAGTTGTGAGTGATCAGGCTGGTGTGTGTGGGGGCGGTTGGGCATGATCAGCTGGCGGTGGGGGCAGTTGGGGGTGAGGCCATTGGGGGGCCAGCTGGGGGAGAGCAGGCCATCAAGGGGGATCAATTGGGGGGTAATCAAGCCAGCGGGTGGGACAGTTGGGAGTGAGCAGGTCAGCAGGTGGGCACTTGGGGTAAGCAGGCCAGGGGGGAGGGCAGTTGGTAGTGAGCAGGCTGGCGGGGGGACAGTTGACGATGAGCAGGCCATTGAGGAGGGCAGGTGGGGGCGAGCAGGCCAGCAAGCAGAGTGGTTAGGGGCAATCAGGCAGGCAGGCAGGTGAATGGTTAGGAGCCAATAGTCCCGGATTGGGAGAGGAATCCCAGATTGGAGAGGGTGCAGGCTGCGCTGAGGGACACCCCTCCCCCCATGCATAAATTTTGTGCACTGGACCACTAGTAAAAGTATAAGCCAATATCCCTTGGGAACATAGAAGCTAAAATCCTCAATAAAATATTAGCAAACCAGATTCAGCAATATGTTAAAAGATCAAGTGGGATTTATTCTGGGGATGCAAGGTTGGCACAATATTCTCAAATCAGTAAACATGATATTCCACATAAACAAAACGAAGATAAAAACCACATGATCAACCTGGCTGGTGTTGCTCAGTGGTCGAGCATTATTCATGAACTAAGAGGTCACCAATTTGAATCCTGGTCAGGGCATATGCAGAAAAAGCATTTGATAAAATCCAGCACCCATTAATAATAAAACTAGAGGGAAGCAGGACTAGAGGGAACATGCCTCAACATACAGTAATAAAGGCCATATAAGATAAATCCATAGCCAGCATCATACTCAATGAACAAAACTACAAGTGTTTTACTTAAGATCAGAAACAAGACAGGGATGTGTGCTTTCACCACTCTTATTCAACGTAGTACTGGAAGCCACAGTAATTAGACAAAAAGAAATAAAAGGCATTCAAATTATAAAGGAAGATATAAAACTCATTATTTGCAAATGACATAATAATGTATATACAGAACCCTAAAGATGTCACCAAAAAGCTGCTAGAACTGGTAAGTTCAATAAAGTACCAGGATGTAAAATTAATATTTAGAAATTGGCTGCATTTTTATATGTCAATAATAAACTATCAAAAAGGGAAACTAAGCCTTAGCTGGTTTGGCTCAGTGGATAGAGCATCGGCCTGCGGACTGAAGGGTCAAAGATTCGATTTCGGTCAAGGGCACATGCCTGGGTTGCTGGCTGGGGCATGCAGGAGGCAGCCGATCAATGATTCTCTCTCATCATTGATGTTTCTATCTCTCTCTCCCTCTCCCTTCCTCTCTGAAATCAATAAAAATATATTTTTAAAAAAGAGAAACTAAATAAACAATCCCATTTATAATAGCATCCCCAAAATAACTAGGCATAAATTTAATTAAGGATGTAAAAGACCTGTACTTAGAAAATTGTAAGACACTGCAGAAAGAAATTGAAGAGGATACAAAAAAAAATGGAATATTCCATGCTCATGAATAGGAAGAATTAATATAATTAAAATGTGCATACTACCCAAAGCAATCTATAGATCCTGTGGAATGCAATCCCTATCAAAATACCAATGGCATATTTTTGAGAATTAGAATAAATAATAAAAAAATTTATATCGAACCACAAAAAATCCCAAATAGCCTCAGCAATCTTGAGAAAGAAAAACAAAGTTGGAGATACCATGCTACATGATATCAAATTATGTATACTACAAGGCCATAGTAATCAAAACAGCATGGTACTGGTATAAAAACAGACATATAGACCAATGGAACAGAATAGAGAGCTCAGAAATAAAACCACATCTATGTGGTCAATATTTGACAAAGTAAACAAGAGCATACAATGTAGTAAAAACAGTCTCTGCAATAAATAGTGTTGGGAAATTTGGACAGGTGCATGCAAAAAAAAAAAAAATGCAACTAGACCACTTACTTGCACCATACATAAGAAAAAAACTGGAAATGGAGTAAAGACTTACAAATCTCAAAACCATAAAAACCCCAGAAAAAAATATAGGCAGTTAAATCACTAACATTTTGAGCCTCCTAGCTAATGGGGAAAGAGAGGCCTCAGTTTCTCCAGCCCTGCCCTTCCACGGAAAGCCCCTCCTCTTGGCTGCCTAAATACTGCCCCGAAGAGGGACCCTGCCTGCCCACATGGTTTTCACCACCTCGAGGTGGCCCTGGGGCTCCAGAGCTCTAATGCCAGTCCAGGTGGGTGCACCCCCCACCTCCACCGATAAATTTACCACACAGGGTGTTAACTGGCCTTGCCCATTATGGTGATCTGGCTACCAGTGCCTGCGACTGAGAAACCCACGCAGATCAGTCCTGTCCCATTTACTGCCACACTTCTTCACTGCCAAGATGTTGGTGTGTTTGGACATGTTATGTCTGCTGCTGGGTGAGCCTCCTCTCCCCTCCCCCCACCCCGCTTTGAGACACCCATGAGGCTGTGGAGGGGTCTGTCTGCCTGGCTTATCCAAGGGTGGCTAGACTGGAGACTGTGGTGTGTTTTCACATCTGTGTGTTCATCAGCCTTTTTCTGGGATGTCTGGGTCAACATGTGTTTGTGTGAAAGGGAGAGAAAAGGATTCTACGCAAAGTGACTTTTGTGTGTTTACCTGTCTTCCTGGGTCTGGATGCTGGGGTCAGTAGCTGGTGGTGCACTTTTTTTCTTTTTTTCAGTCTTTCATCATTTTATCTTCTCCCTTCAACTATTTTTTTTTGTCTTTCATACTGTTTTACTTATTGTATGTCTTTTTATATTGAATGTATTGGGGTGATATCTATAATAATAAGTGTAATATACTAATTAGACCAGACAGCCAAACGATCTTCTGGATGTCATTTCACATGTCCTTCTGGACTAAGTTGCGCAGCAGGGGCCAAGGCAGAGGTGATTATGGGTGACCAGGCAGGCAGGCAGAAGCGGTTAGGGGCAATCAGGCAGGTGAGTGGTTAGAGGCAATCAGGCAGGTGAAAGGTTAGGGGCAATCAGGCAGGCAGGGGAGCAGTTAGGAATGATCAGGCAGGCATGTAGAGTGGTTAGGGGTGATCAGACAGGCAGGTAGACGGGTTAGGGACAAGCAGTCAGGTAGACAGGTGAGCAGTTAGGAGCCAGTGGTCCCGGATTGCGAGAGAGTGCAGGCCAGGCTAGGGGACATCCCCCTCCCATGCACAAATTTCATGCACTGGGCCTCTAGTTGGTTAATAACATTATATAGGTTTCAGGTGTATAATTCTATAACACACACACACACACACACACACACACACACACACACATACACACCACTAACAATTCTCTTAGAACATTTTTTTTCTGATATACCTCCTCTGGTAAGGGAAACAAAGAAAAAATAAACAAATGAGACTATATTAAAGAAAAAAGGTTTTGCACAGCAAAGAAAACCATTAACAAAACAGAGTGACAACCTCCTAAATGGGAGAACATTTTCACCAATGATACATCTGATAAGGGATTACTATCCAAAACTTATAAAGAACTCATAATACTCAACACCAAAAAAACAAAACAATCCAACTTAAAAATGGGCAGAGAACCTGAATTGACACTTTTTTAAAGAGGACACACAGAAGGTCAATAGACTATAAGAAAATGCTCAAAATCACTAACTGTAAGAGAAATGCAAACTAAAACCACTGTGAGATATCACCTCACACCATCAGAATGGCTATCATCAATAAATCTACGAATGGCAAGTGTTGGTGAGGATGTGGTATAAAAGGAACCCTGGTACAGCTACTGTGGAAAACACTATGGAGTTTCCTCAAAAACTTAAAAATGAGTCTGCTTTATGATCCAGCAAATCCACTTCTAGAGGTTTACCTGAAGAAACCCAAAACACTAATTTGCAATGTTATTTACAACAGCCAAGCTGTCGAAGCAACTCAAACGCCCATCAGTAAATGAGTGGGAAGCTGTGGTACAAATATACAATAGAGTATCAGCCATAAAAAAAGAATGAAATATTACCATTTTCCACAGCATGACTGGACATAGATAATATTATGCTCAGTGAAATAAGTCAGTCAGAGAAAAACAGATATATTATTTCATTTATATGTGGAATCTAGAGAACAAAATAAACAAACAAACAATTAAAACAGACTAATAGACACAGAGAATGAACTGGTGGTTTCCAGAGGAGAGGGCAAGTTGGGGCACTGGGTGAAAGTGGTAGATACTACACAGTCATGGGAATGTAAGTACAGAACAGGAAAGATAGTCAGTAATATTGGGATAACTATGTTTGGTGCCAGTGTCTAACCACTAAGCTGTACACCTGAAACCAATACTAGGAAGATCTAAAGAAAATAATAAGAAGATATGGCACAGATAAAGATAATTGTAGTTAATGGCATGGATGGTGTCAAGACTGCCCATCTGAAACCTATAAAATAAGAGTCTGGATAGCAATGCCCATTCCAGTATTGTCTATGGCAGTAGTTCCCTTCACTTTAGTAAAAAGCAAGACTCATCTGTCTTTACTTCAAATGCTTGGATCACCCTGGCCAAGGAGCTCAGCTGGTTAGAGTGTCATCCCGATATGCCAAGGTTGTGGGATTGATCTCTGGTCAGGGCACATAAAAGAATCAACAAAGTCCTAGCCTGTGTCGCTTAGTTGGATGGGCATCATCCTGTGCAAGGAAAGGTTGCCGGTTTGATTCCCAGTTAGGGCACATGCCTGGGTTGTGGGCTTGATTCCTGGTGAGGGGCGTGCAAGAGACAGACGATTGATGTTGCACTCAAATTAATGTTTCTCTCTTCCTCTTCCTTCCTCTTTCTATAAATATGAATAAAATATTTTTAAAAGTATCAATAAATGCATGAAGAAGTGGAACAACAAATTGATGTTTCTCTCAAATCAATGTAAAATTTTTTAAAAAGTTTGAGTTAAGTTTGTTGAAACATAATATATTGGTATTCTTAGCTTAAATCTCAGCTAGAGGGTCCTCTCCTAACTGATAATAAAATATTCAGAGTTCTCAGTTTCTTTTCCCCCTTACATCCTTTTTCTGTTCTGTGTTTATTCTCTTGATGATTTCTACTCCCTGGCTTCAGTTACTATATGCCGATACTCCCAAGTTTATATTATATTAGTCCAAATTGTTCCTTTTAACACCTACCTACTTGACATCCAAACTTGGATGTCCCATGGTGAACTGAAAATGTAAGAGTTCATTCATCAACTTTCCTCTCCAGTGTTCTCAGTTTCAACAAGTGGTACTCCACCTACTTAGTGGCTCCTAGTACAAACCTAGGAGGCATCCCAAACCCTTCTCTCATTAATCCCCATGCATTCAAACATCAAGCCCTGTTGATGATTTTTCCAAAAGTTAAAATTTTTGGTTATGAAAAGTTCTAAATATATGAAAGGGCAGGATGTCTTGGGGTGAGAGGTTCACTATCTTGATGATGGTGATGTTCTCATGGGTACATACACACATCAATGTTTATCAAACTGGACATTTTTTAAATGTCTGGTGCATTGTATGGCAATTGTACCTCAATAAAGATGTTTAAAAGTAAGAAAGAGAAAATAATCCCTAATGAAATCAATGATCCCAGGCATGTATCACCAGTGAATGCCAAAGCAATTAGAGACAAGGAAAATAGGGAACTTTGTAACAGGACATAACTCCCTATATTTCCAGTCAACCTTAGCTCTCTATTAAGATCGGGACAACTAGCAATCAGGTGCCTCTTGACATGATGTAACTTGAAGTATAAAATAACATCTATATGATATCCTTGCCCCCCAAAATGTTAACTTTAATCAAATCAAGTTTTCAGATCTAACATGCAGTCTACAAGCAAAATATGAACTAGATTAAGCTGAATGACATTGTGGAGAAGGAATCAACTAAATCCAGAATGTAGAAAATTCTAATTTAAGATTTTAAAAAGATTTCTACTTCTTTGCTTTTATACTTTATATTTTATTCCCTGTATGTGAATTTCTATCTCCACCTTAGTTCAAGCCCTCAGATCCTTCTTCCCTAAGTTATGGCAATAATCTCTTCACTGATCTCCCTTCTAAATCATCTCATGCCTCTCTCCAAACCATTGTCCATAGCAAATAACAGTCTTTTCTTTTTTACACAGTAATTTTTAATCTCCAATTTATAGAAGGTAGTTATAAGACATGAACTTGCAAAACAGATCAAAATGCAATCCTATACAATAAAGAGCTAATATGCTAATTAGACTGGACAGCGGAACGACCTTCCTGAATGATCAGTGGGCTAGGCTGCAAGGCACTAGGGGAGGTTCGGGGATAATGAGGAGATATGGACACATATGTAATACCTTAATTAATAAAGAAATTTCAAAAATAAATAAATAAAACACATAGATGCCATTTAGCGGGTTCTGAAAAATCAACTGTATACCATTAACATAGGAAGAACTACTAGAGTCACAGAACACTTAAACTTTTTTTTTTTTTAGATTTCTTTATTGATTAAGGTATTACATATGTGTCCTTATCCCTCCATTGCCCCACTACCCCCAGTAACATGCCCTCACCCCCTGGTGTCTGTGTCCATTAATTAGGCTTATGTGCATGTATACAAGTCCTTTGGTTGAGCTCTTCTCCTTATCTCTACCCTCCCCTCTGAGGTTTGATGGTCTGATCAATGTTTCTCTGTCTCTGGATCTGTTTTTGCTCATCAGTTTATGTTGTTCATTATATTCCACAAATGAATGAGATCATGTGATACTTATCTTTCTCCAACTGGCTTATTTCACTTAGCATAATGCTCTCCAGTTCCATCCATGCTGCTGCAAATGGTAAGAATTCCTTCTTTTTTTACTGCAGCATAGTATTCCATTGTGAGAACTCTTTAACTTTATAATCTCTTATCATTGCAATATTAAAATCTTTAGGAATAGATTTGATATTTATGAACTTACGTTGAACAAAAATTAAACTGTGCTAAGTCCTCTCTCCCTACCCCCTTGCAAGAAAAGCTGATAGAGGATTTTTCCCTTCTTCTTTCCACCCCATGGAAGTGGGAGATATGGTGCACAGTTTGAGAAGCCTGTAATGTCCTGCAAAAAGCATGGCCATTGCAAATCAAACCACCTGAAGGATTCACATCCGTTTCTGCTATTTATCATGTGACTGATCTTGGGCCATTAAGTTACTCTTTGAGTTTTTAAAAATGAAGATAATGCTTAATTGGCAAAGTTACTGTGAAGGTTAATTAAGGAGTAGAAAGCATGCAAGAGCAACTGCAGAGAATTAGCTTGATAATCCTAGCTATTCCTCATTCATTTGGGCATTTTTATTTTTGACATTTAGCAAGAAAACAAAATATTATGTTAATTTTGTTTTTATTTACCTATTTTTAAATAAGAAAGGCCAGGAGAGGATTCAGGAAAAGATAAGAAGTAAGGCAATTCACAATAGCCAAGATGCCCTTTGAGGAATAAATGAATAAACAAAATATGGTCTATACCTAAAATGGACTATTATTCAACTTCAAAAAGGAAGGATATTCTGACACATGCTATAACATCAATGGACCTTGAGGACGTTTCATTTCATCATGCCAAGTGAAATAAGCTAATCACAAAAAGACAAATATTAATTAATATGAGCTAGAAACAGAAAGTTGGTTTGCAGGGGAAGGGAAGGAGAAAATAATTATTTAATGGGTATAGAGTTTCATATTTGAAAGATTACAAAGTTCTGGACATATGGTGCACAGCAATGTGAATACACTTTTGAACCGTAAACTTAAAAATGGGAAAGAAGATAAATTTTATTTTGTATTTTTTCAGTGTTCAAAAAAGAAAGGAGAAAATAAAAGTGAAAAAAGGAAGGTCTGAAATTTGAAGGAAAGGCAAGGGTTGTTTTGACATTAAGAAATGAGCTTGCCCTAGGTAGTTGGGCTCAGTGAGTAGAGTGTCAGCCTGAGGACCAAAGGGTCCCAGGTCCGATTCCAGGCTAAGGCACATGCCTGAGGTTGCAGGCTCCATCCCCAGTAGGGGGTGTACAGGAGGCAGACCATCTGATTCTCTCTCATCATTGATGTTTCTATTTCTCTCTCCCCCTCTCCCTTCCTCTCTGAAATCAATAAAAAAAAATTTTTTTTTAAATGAGCTAGAATAGCTTCTATGTGCTAGTAAGATACTAAAAAGCTCTTCTTTAATTTTGAAGACATAAGAAAAAGTGACATTGTAATAGCTTATCTGCCCAAATATATCAAATAAACACTTTTTTTTAAAGTTCAAGGCACGGTGCTAAAAAACCAAGGGCCAAAAAAAGGCATAAGAATTCTTTTCCTAGAGGAAAAGGAAAAGGAAAGTAAACAATTATTATAAAACTAGAGGCTCAGTGCATGAAATTTGTGCACGGGGGCGGGGTGGGGGGAGGAGGGAGAGAAGGTCCCTCAACCCAGCCTGCACCCTCTCCAATCTGGGACTCTTCGAGGGATGCCTGACTGCCAGGGCCTTGCCAAGGTCACTCAGTGAATCGGTGGCAGACCTGGAGTCAACCAGCGGAGAAGTCCCTATTCATTAGGCCATAGATGGAAACACCCTCATTATTTTGTCTGGGAGGGAGGGAGTGTGGACTCCAGTGGAGCAGGAGCAGGGACTGGAGAAGATAAAAGAAAGTGTGTGACCCTGTGAAGTTTTCTCTCTGCAATGCAGCAGCAGTTGGCACTGGTTAATTCCCGAAGAGTTTTTTTTTTTTAATGTTACCATATGTTCTAGATTAGAGAAGCGGGTGTGTGTGTGTGTGTGTGTGTGTGTGTGTGTGTGTGTGTGTGTGAATCTGAAGGCAATAGACACACAGGTAGGCAGATATTTGCCATCTTCTCTTGAAGACAACACAAAACCAAATGGTGTTGTATATTAACAAGAGAGAGAAAACTGCAACTTATATGGGTCTTCCCAGCTATTTGGACTCTGGAGTAAACTGCTGCCAAGTAGGTAGACAATCTTCCCCGGTAAAACCTGTCCCTGGGGCCTGGTGAGGGAAGGGCTCTCCTGGAGGCATGGGGGCTTTGAGGGCTGTTTTGGGGCCCTCTATAGCTGCCAAAGTGGGATCAATACTAAGCCCACAAAGGCTCTGAAAGTCATGGAAAGCAAGATCTGGGTTCTAACCAAATCCCAGAGAAATAATAATTTTTAAATCTCCATAGGAATCCAATAGACCATTTTCTAAAGACATGGCCCCAGGGCTGTACTGGGGAAGGCAGTGATGGTCTTTCCCTTCCCACCAAAGCCCTAGTCCACTGGTCTGCAAACTCATTAGTCAACAGAGCCAAACATCAACAGTACAATGATTGAAATTTCTTTTGAGAGCCAATTTTTTTAAACTTAAACTTCTTCTAACGCCACTTCTTCAAAATAGACTTGCCCAGCCACACTCAAGGGGCCAAAGAGCTGCATGTGGTTTGTGAGCTGCAGTTTGCCGACCACGGCGCTAGCCTTCTCCCCTGGCTTCATTCTAAAGTTCAGGGCTTGTCCCCTTCACCCCACCCTACCAGCTCTGGACTTTTGTCTTATCCAACACCAGCCTCCATTATTCCTTGACCCTTGGCTGAGGCCTCAGCAGCTTCCCTGTACCACTGCCTAGAAGCTAAGGGAGTACTGAGATGGGCAGAGGGCGGGAAACCTGAGCCAAGAGAGGTAGGTGCTGCTGTTTACCACCCTATGAACAGTCACAAAATTGTACACCTTAAAATGGCTAATCACACGTTAGGGGAATTTTACCTCAATTGAAAACAAGAACTGAGCTGCCTTCAGAGGGGAGAGAGAAGCTGGGCCTCTCGGACATCCTCCTCACAATCCAGCACTGCTAGCTCCAAATTGCTTGCCTGCCTGCCTCCCTGATTGCCCCTAACCACTTCTGCCTGCCAGCTTGATCACCTCCCTAATCACTACCCTGCCAGCCCAATTGATGTCTAACTGCTCCCCTGCCAGTCTGTTTGCCCCAAACTTCCCCCCTTTGCCAGCCTGCTCACCCCTAACTACCCTCCCTTGCAGGCCTGGTCCCACCCAACTGCCCTCCCCTGCTGGCCTGATGGCCCACAACTGCCCTCCCTTGCAGGCCTGGAACCTCCCACTGTCCTCCCTGCTGGCCATCTTGTAGTGGCCATATTGTATCTACATGGGAGAGGATCTTTGACCACATGGGGCAGCCCTCTTGTGTGTTGGAGTGATGGTCAATCTGCATATTACTCTTTTATTAGATAGGATAGAGGCCTGGTGCATGGGTGGGAGCTGGCTGGTTTGCCCTGAAAGGTGTCCTGAATCAGAGTGGGGGTTCCCTTGGGGTATAGGACAGCCTGGGTAAGGGGCCTGTGGTGATTTTCAGGCCAGCCACGCCCCCCATCGACCCAAGCAGAGGCCCTGGGATCTGAGATTAATTTATGTTCTACAATTGAAACTTTGTAGCCTAGATTGGAGGTCTAGGCTAGGGCTGCAGAAGTTTGGCTTCCTCCATCGCCCCAGCAACCCTAGCCTCCTCTCTCTCCAGCTCTGTGGCTGCTGCCATTTCTGTTGGGATTATGTATCTTCTATAATTGAAACTTTGTAGCACTGAGTGGAGGCGTAGGCCAGCAACAGCAGGCGGAAAGCTTGGCTTCCTCCATTGCCAGGGAAACCCAAGCCTCCCTCCTGCTCTCAGTGGCAGCAGCCATCTTAGTTGTGGTTTATTTGCATAATTTGCTCCTGATTGGCCAGTGGACATGGCTGCAGGTGTGGGCTGGTCAGCAGTATGGTCAATTTGCATATTACTCTCTTATTAGATAGGATACAGTATCAGAATTAAAGAGATAGAGAGTACAGAAAGCATGTAAAACTCAAAGGCTAACATGAGCTATATAAACAAGGTTTAAATTTATATGGCCCCCAAAAAACCCAAAAGCTTCAATTTTTATAGAAACATAGGTTTATTTCAATAAACATGCTGACTACAAAGGGCTGAAATAAATGAGTAATTATTAAAATAATAGAACATCTAAATTAAAATTAATATTTTTTTGAACATTAACTTACCAGACACTGAATAATTGCATACATTAATAAGTATAATGCAAATAAGCCTATTTTCTTTGTTCTCTGAAAGAGAAATATTTCCTGTTGCGCACACAAAACAAGTCAGTCCAAGACTAATGATGTGGTAATCAGTTGCGAAAATACTCACTGCTAGTATTAGTGGAGACAAATGGCACATAAGAGAAATGAATGCAGCACGATATAGTAATCAGTCATTAGTGAACATTGTAATTTGTCATTAATAATTATGTATAACAGCCTGGCTGGTTTGGCTCAGTGGATAGAGCATTGGCCTGGGGACTCTAGGATCCCAGGTTCTGTTTTGGTCAGGGGCGCATACCTGAATTGTAGACTTCATCACCAGTTGGGGGCATGAAGGAAGCAGCTGACCCATGACTCTCTCTCATCATTGATGTTTCTCTATCTCTCTCCCTCTCCCTTCTGAAAGAACAAAGCAGAACTGGCTATCCTCCATCTTGCGGGGCTGGTCAGCCTGACCCCCTCCTCCCCTGATGGGAGTGACCACAGGAGCACCAGGAATGTCCTAACTGCCCCAGCCACTGCCCGAGGGGACCAATGACGCTCCAGGGACGCAGCTTAGGTCCTGATAAGGTCATATCACAAAGGTGCTCCCTATGCGTCGCTACTGACCATTCAGGGGGCAGTAGGGGATGGCTTTGACCTTAGAATATGAAACCCTAACCAAAGTGACCAATCTCCGTAATCCACGCCACTCTCCTAGGCCCACCCAAATGACCAGTCCTTATAACCTTTGTCTCCCCAAGCTCTCTCTCTAGCCCCACCACTGCACTGGTAAAGGGGCTGTGAGAGCCGAGCCCGGGCTTGAATAAAGACTCTTTGCTTTTGTATCAGATGACGGCTCCCTGGTGGTCTCTGTGGATCTTGAAATCTGGGCATAACACTTTCTCTCTAACATCAATAAGTGTATTTTTTTAAAAATATGTATAACAAGATATTGTAAAAATTAAGTTACAAAATTTTTATTAAAACATCTTTTACATACTGTTATATTGGCTGGACCGCAAAAATAGTCGTTGTGGCCAAAACCGGTTTGGCTCAGTGGATAGAATGTTGGCCTGTGGACTGAAGGGTCCCGGGTTTGATTCTTGGTTGCAGGCACATCCCTGGTGGGGGGTGTGCAGGTGACAGCTGATTGATATTTCTCTCTCATCGATGTTTCTAACTGTCTATCCCTCTCCTTTCTTCTCTGTAAAAAATCAATAAAATATATTAAAAATATATATTCATTGTGGGCCAGGACAAGCTTGAGGTACAGAGTACATAGTTCGATTATTATGGTGGAACAGTGAAAACGTTTTGGAATGAGTGGCATCTGAATTGAAAATTCACAATGTCTTCTGAAAAGCTAGCTTTCTTTTTTTTTTTTTAAACAAAAAAATCTTTATCTTTGAAAATACTACATATGTCCTCTCAGCCCCTCTTCCCCATCCCCACTCCTTCTAGAGTCCCACCCCTTCCTCCAGGCCTTCATTACACAATTGTCTGTGTCCAAGGATTACGAATATATGCATACAAATTCTTTGGTTGATTTCTTCCCACCAACCCACTCCTGCCTTCCCGCTGAGATTCCAGACTGTTCCGTGCTTTTATTCTTTGGATCATGAAAAGCTTTCATATCATAATCTAACCCTGAGATTAATAGTTATTATGGTAAGAAATAATAAAATAAACTTTTTTGAAGAGTATTTCTAGAAGTAAAAGGAAAGAGGGGAAAAAATTAAGGATTTGGAGGAAGACTTCCTCAATTTCTTTATCATTGTTCTTTTTCTTAAATTAGCTCTATATTTTCCTGTATCTATGTCTCTACACACCATTATTCTAACCTGGATAATTAAATAGATGTGACAAAGGGGATTAATTGAATTAACTTATAAAATGCTTTTAGATTAGTAGAGTTGGAAAAATGTTTTTCTTCTAGCATCTTAGGAGAAAATAAATTATTTCTGCAAATGAGATTTTTTTAAAAAGATTTTTTTATTGCTTTTTAGAGAAAGAGGAAGGGAGAGGGAGAAACATTGACTGCTTCTAGCACAGAGGGATTGAGCCCGAAACCCAGGCGTGTGCCCTGACTAGGAATTGAACCAGCAACCTTTTGGTGCACAGGAGGATGCACAGCCAGCCAGGGCAAGTTAATTTAGTTCTAATGAAAGAATTGGGGTATCCTGGATTTAATATGCATGCTGGACAAAGGCCATTTTCACAAACCTATGTTTCAGAAAGTTATATTTAGTGTTAGAAGATGTACCCAAATTAACCACGGGGGAGGCAGGGGATGGAGAGAAGGAGATTTGGTTTTTCAGGCCACTAACAGATTTACAAGTATTATCAAAGGCTTTTTTTTTGTTCTCTCACATTCACTAATAGCCTATGCTAATGTGACTTTCAAAGAACACATTGAACAGATAGTATTCTCTATTCAAATCTACCAAGATTATCATTGATATGCATATCAGTGGTTCTTCATTAGATGGGGGTATTTTGTTCCCGGGGACAAAAGCCATTCTTAGTTATCACAACTGAGGAGGGGGTGCTACTGTCATCTAGTGGTGGAGGCAGAGATGCTGCTACATGTCCCACAATTCAAAGGACTGCCCCCCACCTCCCACCTGAATAAAGAATTATCCAGCCATTATGTCAGTAGAAATTGAGAAAATCCTGATAAATATCTCTCCCTCTTCCTATAACCCTCTTTTCCTTTAAATTGCATCTCTTGGATGAGAAATGGAGCATGTTTTATGACAAGAGAGAAAAATCATACTGAGATGTGAGAGAGAAACATCAATTGGTTGCCTTCTGTATGTGCCTTAACTAGGGATCTGACCGGCAACCTAGGATGTGCCCTGACTAGGAATCGAACCCACAACCTTTGGTGTACGGACAATGGTTCAAGCAACTGAGCCACCCAGCCAGGACCTTTCCACTGAATTTTTATTTGACCAATGAAATAACAAACTTTTTCTTTCTTTAAAACATTTTTAAAATTGATTTTAGAGGAAGAGAGGGAGCGAGACAGAGAAACATCAATTGAAAAAATATATATCTTATTGATTTTTTACAGAAAGGGAGAGGAATAGAGAGTTAGAAACATCGATGAGAAAGAAATAACGATCAGCTGCCTCCTGCACACCCCCTACTGGGTATGTGCCCGCAACCAAGGTACATGCCCTGGATCCAGAATCGAACCTGGGACCCTTCAGTCTGCAGGCCCAGCCTCTATCCACTGAGCCAAACCAGTTAGGGCAAAACATTGATTTTTTTTGGTTCCACTTATTTGTGCATTCATTGGTTGATTCTGTATGTGCCCTGACTGGAGATTGAATCGCAACCTTGGTGTATAGGGACATGCTCTAACCAGCTGAGCTACCTGACCTGGACAGGGGAAATAACAAAGTTTCTACCAGATTTTATTGGTGAATATAATATCAAATAAATGGAATCTGACCACCATTACTGAGCACTTGAAGTGTTTTCTAATAGATTTCATAAGTAAGTCTTAATAAAAAAAAAAAAAATGGAAGGTGTTTTGGTATTTGTGTTCTGATATTTAAACTTGAAATTTATATTGTTAGAAAATATATTCACCAATATAACAGCTGTATATTTATAAGCCACAGAATTAAAAAAAACCTTAAAAACGATGAAAGATACAAATTTTAATCAGTCTATAGTACATTTATTTTGTAACAAAATAGATAAAACCAAATATTAAAGTATACTACTATTTGCATTTTATAAATATTGATTATTATGCTGAAATCTGTTAATTTAACATTCGGTGAAAATAAATTTTATATTAATTATTTTAAAAATGCCAAGCACATGATTAAGATAAACTTCTTGTTCATCGGAAAAAGAACTTCGGAGTCAATAGCGATACAGCAAATCCATCCAAAACACTAGGTCTTCATCTTTTGTTTCTTAAACCACTCAGGTGCTTCCTTTTTAGTCTGTTAAAAAGAAAGAGAGAAAATTAAGTAAAATACTTGCTAGGAGGATAAGAAAGGCAATTCATAGAACTAAGTACCAATATGTATTGGGGCTTCTTATGTAAGATTACAGTAAATAATCACTTTTCCTAATTCAGAAACAAAGGTTTTATGTTTTGTGAGAAATAATCTCCCACCTGGTATGTCTGTAGAAAAAATACACATCTGTGTTTTCTGGCTCAAAGCCTGTATTTAACATATTTTCCGGAAGTGAGTATCACATGACTTGTTTCTATTTTCAAAGAGAATTATAAAAAATAAAATCAAGGACACAGCTTCTTTTTTTGTCAGTCTCATCTATCTATATAAGGCCATTCATTCATTCAATAAGTCTTTATTAAATAATGACTGGATCCAAATCACTGTGCTTTGGATCTCCTGAATTGCTAAGTATTTACCATAGTTCTTCTTGGGTTCACTGCTCAATCATTTCAGTGTACAAAGAGCTTGGCTGTACAGAGTAGTAACAAAAAGGCAAGGGAGGTAGACTTACAGAACAAAGTACTTAGAACTCCATAGGGCCCTATATAGGCAGTCAAAGCAGCCTATTTTATAAATGACAATATGTTAAATATGAAGCTTACTGCTTTTCCACTTCCTTCTGTTAAAATTATAAAGGACTACATTCCTAAATATATAGACATATATGTATATAGGCACATAGATAAGTATACTTATAAGTTTATGTTTTCCATAATTTTATACGCCATAGCTGATACATAAAATGTTGGAAGTGACATCAGTGGTCAGCTCCTCTTGACCTATCCACACCCTTCGCCAGCTTCAATGACCACCAAATGAGCTAGCTTCAGTTACCAAGTACCTCCCCTCCTTCCCGCATTGCCACCTTTATACCATATCTCTAACTTGAGCTACAAATGCTTTTACCTGGTGTTCCCCACAGCCAATTAAAATTCAGTATGTCAAAACGAACCCCCAATCATCCATATTCTCTTTCTTGGTAAAAGGTACTATACTTTGCTCAGTCACTTCAACCAGAAATGTTCTTTTCTTCTTCATCTTAGATTATTCCTTCTTTTCACTTCCTACATCTATTTTAAACAGTCCCTACCTTTTACTGAATATCTTTTAAACTCCTCATTCTGTTCCTATCTTGAGCCCATTGGCTTATCTTGGGCTCTTATCATTTCTGGCTTAATTCCTGCCAGAGTTTCCTAACTCTGATTTGGCTTTCTCTTCTATTCTGTTCAACTCATAGTCCGAGATCTGTTCAAGCTTATCTTTCTAAAATGCAAAACTGCATTAAAACACTTTAGAGTTCTTTCTTGGAAAGAAAAGTCCAAAGTCCTTAGTATTAAAGGAGAAATAAATTTCCAAGATAGGGAAAGGCCAGGTGCTTCTACCAAGAGAATTCAAAGGTGGCTGAGCTGAATGCTAGTTTATTAACTAGTGATGAGAAATGTAATTGTCCTTTGGCCAGGAATGCCTGTTACTTTTGCTAGTCTTATTTAAAAAAATTTAAGCTATGTCACAGACCATAAAGACAAATCAGAGCAAAAGTGGAGAGTTGCTTACTTGTCTTATAATCAGATCAAGAGGTTTTGGGGGCTTGAAGAAAGGTGAGTCAGCTGCAAATCTAAGATTCTCACCATCACAGTCACAGAAGAACCAGTGTTTGTGAAATTGTAGGTCTCTTGAATTATATCTCAATAAAGCTGGAAGGAAAGAAAACTGTAGCTTCTCAATCCATGGGTAAGGAAATAAATTTAAGACCAGATTTGAGAAAGAAAAAAAATCACACAGACTGGATACAAAATATGAGTACCTTGCCATTGTAGGGGTTAAGTTGTGCTCTGAGAAACTGTGATCTTCACTAAGTCATGTAAAATGCTTTTCTTAACTGTGGCTCCTGGACAAAAAAAAAATCTAAACATACCAAGTTACAGATTGTCCAGTTTATGGCAAAGGGTATAGAATTTGTACATCACTTTCTCAGTCAACTGATACTAAAAGTATTATTACTACTACGTGCTTTGGGAAGTAGCTAAATAAAAGTTTTGATATTAAAAAGGAACCTTAAGACTCCAAAAGGGCAGTACAAGAATTCAATGGCAGATAGTTATTCTGATTCCTTTTATCTGTGTTGATCTTTTGCAGACCACCCTCCCTCCATCCCTTCCCCTCCAGTACATTCTTTCTTCAGATGTGTTAATGAAGTAGATTTGCCACTATTGTACCTCTGTCCTGAGAATTAACTGCTTTTCTACTCTCTAAATGGACTTTCCAGATCTTTAATTAAAATAATTTTATGGCCTGCTCCCACAGGACTAATGCATGTTCCTATGCCTAGGTTACTGTGGGGTACCTCACTTTCACTGTCATGTTCTAGCTACTTCAACTTAGAATACAGGGCCCCTTAGCACCTGGCCCAGACTTACTTCTCTACTCTTGTCTCCTGTCACTCTTCCACATAAACTAAGTTATTTGTAGTTGAGATTAGCTTATTAGCACTTCAGTGAGCACCTACTATGTGCCAGTTCCTTGTTTTAGGTGATGGGGATATAAAAATGAATTAAGACCTTGTGACAAAACCTGCTGGCTGCCTGGCCTATATCTACTTTCCCCTTCTTAAGAGAACTCTAATTTTATTATGAGAGTAAAGAGCTCACCCAGGTGAAAACCATATTCATCAACCTCCTTTGCTACTAAGTATGGCCATGTGACTAAGTTCTGGCCAATAGGATGTGAGTAGATGTTGGTTAGAACTTATGGAAACACTTTTAGGAGGGAGATGGTATATTCCCCATTTTTGCTTCCTGCTTACAATGCGGATGTGATGGCCGAGGCTACAGCAAACATACTGTGAATCTCAGGACAGAAGCCACATAGCAAGGACGATTTAAGAGAAAGGCAGAAGCGCCGAGACCGGTTTGGCTCAGTGGATAGAGCGTCGGATTGGGGACTAAAGGGTCCTGGGTTCGATTCCGGCAAGGGCATGTACCTTGGCTGCGGGCACATCCCCAGTAGGGGGCGTGCAGGAGGCAGCTGATCGATGTCTCTCTCATCGATGTTTCTGACTTTCTATCCCTCTCCCTTCCACTCTGTAAAAAATCAATAAAATATATTTAAAAAAAAAAAAAAAAAAGAGAAAGGCAGAAGTAACTTAAGTTTCCTGATGACTCCAAAGGGCCAAATATTAGGCCTTTAATGCTTATCCAAGAGACTGAACAATTTGCTTAAGCCACTGAACTAGCAGTGAAAAGCAATTCCCGGATATTGATGTTTAACCTTTAAAAAGTTAGAGTTTATTTTGTTTCATCTTTATATTAGCACTCAGGAAAGTGTCTGGCCCTGGTAGGTACCCCGATGCCACAGTTCCTTTGATGTTTGTGGCTTGAGCACAGTTCAGCACAGTGGTTAAAGAACAAGTTCTGAGATGAACAGGCTCCATCCATTCATTTGCAAACCTGGGAAAGTTGATGACTTCTCAGTTATCACTTGTGTAATTTATAATAATAAAAGTGTAATATGCTAATTAGACCAGAAGTCCTTCTGGACTACCTTCTAGATGAAGCTGGGGCCATAGGGCAGCCCAGGTCCTGGGTGCCAGAGGGAAGCCGGTGCTGGCAGCCGAGGGAAGGAAGGCCTACTCTTGCACGAGTTCCGTGCACTGGGCCTTTAGTATGGAGATAATAAAGAGTAACTGTGCTGGATATTCTGGGTACCCTCAGGTCTATTCTCCATCCTTGTCCACCTACTCTGTGCCCAGGGAGCTGTCAGTGTCTTTTAGTTTATGAAGTAGGTTTAGTCAATGGGCTTGTAGGTAGGAAGAGAAAGAAATCGTGATATTTATTCCTGAGCTCCTTCTTTGCCTGGCCATGGTTTAGTAGTGGCTAAATTCTTCTATAGGAGACCAAAGTTCCCATATTCTTATCCCTCTGATCCCTCTCTTTGCGCCTTGAGACCTGGAGTGACAAAAGCGTCAGCTACTAGTCCTGAAATGTTCCTCATCACTTGGTTTCCACATGCTTGTAAACAGTCCCTTCAGAAAGTGACATCTATCTGGTACAAGGACCTTGTCTGATACAGTAACCTACATCAGAGGGTGCTGAGGGAATACAACGAGACAATGTCTGTAAAAAGCACTTAGTCCCTAATAAGTGCTAACTATACATAGTTTTCCCACTTGATGTTCTCTCTGCCTGAAGAGCTCACTCCTATTTGTTTTTCAGGACTCAGCTAAAAAATCACCTTCTCTAAGAAGTTTGCTCTGATACATCCAGGCTTCTTCTGGTGTTCCTTTTAAGAACTTAAAGCTTTCAATACTTAACCTGTTATATCGTTCTTACAATTGTTTATTTGAACCAATCACTCAATAAACCGTGTATTCCTTAAAGTCATAAATATTGCTCAATAAATGTTAAACGAATAGATTTATTTTTACTGTCATTTAAAAATCTAAATGCTTTATATATCAATGATATATAATAATAAAGTATTTAGTGGCGGATCCCTATATCATCCATAATTTTGGCACTGAATACAATTACATTTCTGAATATTCAGGAATTCTTAGGCTTACAAGAGTGTGAGAACGTGGCAGAAATCTTTATATCCTTAATGTCCAGAATAGTGCTTGGCACAAAGGAGGTGCTTGATAAACATTTTTTGAATAAATGAATGAATGCTGTTTGGTCTGCTATCACAGAAGCCTCTCAGTTCTATTTAAGTTTGGACATAAAGTCTCATGAGAGTCTACATTCAGCAGTTTCCCCTACATAATGTGAAAGAAAATGCCCCTACAGTAACACAACAATATGGTTCCAATAACTGGACAGCAACCACCCGGCATGGCGGGCAGTATTTATCATTCTTGGTAACATGGGGATCATTCAGTGGTAGTGACAATAACCAGTAAAACAGAGAAGTAGTATAGTCTGTTGAATGAATTAAAGTTCACCAATCTGTTCAATCGGTCTAGGTAAACTTCTGCCTTCAGTCATATAACTGTCTGAAATTCAGGTGACCTGTTCAAAGACTTTGTCATAGTGGTTTCTCATTTACATCAGTATCTATGTTTAATCACTAAGTTAAAATCAATTCTAATGCAGATAAGAGTGATTCTGGAAAGTTGATTTCTTATTCTCAGGAGATGTATATTCCTCATTTCCAGATATTTTTATCAGTAAGGTACTATCTCTCCTAAGTTTCAGATACCGGAAACTTCTAAGCCTTTACCAGCTCTTGATTAGTACTGAGCAAGGAGCGTAAGTGAGATCACTGATTGGCAAATTATGGCCCCTGGTCTGTCTGTGTTGGGATTGCCTGTTATGAATGGATTTGACATAAAAAAACAATAACAAAAAACACACACACACAACAAAAAAACAAAGAAACAAACAGGATATGCAACAGAGATTATATGTAGCTACAAGCCTAAATATTTACGGTCTAGACCAGTGGTCGGCAAACTCATTAGTCAACAGAGCCAAATATCAACAGTACAACGATTGACATTTCTTTTGAGAGACAAATTTTTTTAAAACTTAAACTTCTTCTAACGCCACTTCTTCAAAGTAGACTTGCCCAGGCCGTGGTGTTTTGTGGAAGAGCCACACTCAAGGGGCCAAAGAGCCACATGTAGCTTGCGAGCTGCAGTCTGCCCACCACTGGTCTAGATCTTTAAAGAAAAAATTGCCAACTCCTAATAGACAACTGTTTAATCAATTGGGCATAATAAATTAATTCATGTACACAATTAACTGGTTTTTATTTTGGTAACTCCACTCTTTAACCTATTAAACAAGTATTTCTTTATATTAGCATATTAAAAAGATTATTTATCCTTTACACCCACAAGCTGACACTTCATATAACAAATTTTGTTATTCCTCTTCAATTATATTTTTTTAGAGAGAGAAGGGAGAGGGATAGGAGAGATAGAAATATCAATGATGAGAGAGAATCATTCATCAGCTGCCTCCTGCAAGCCCCCTACTGGGGATTGAGCCGCAACCTGGGCATGTGCTCTGACTGGGGAATCAAACCTGTGACTTCTTGGTTTCTGGGTTGATGCACAATTGCTGGGCCATACTGACTGGGCTAATTTTGCATGATCACCACATAGTCTTGATTTGACAGTATTATCTCTGTTTTCATAAGGACATAGCTGCACTCATATCTCTTTTAAAACTTTTTCTCTTATAAAATAAAGTTTATTGTAGAAAAATATATAAGCACAAAGAAGGAAATAAAAACTACCCAATTAATACTTTATATTTTGATTCTTCTTCATTTCATTCTTACTGCATACACTTATGTCGAGGTACTGGCAAAATCTTACTACTACTTAATGTACAGGTTAGAGTCAGGATTTTAAGATAACAGAATCAAGTTACAAAGCTAAAGTCAGAAATGTGGGAGGTCAGGGTCAGAAGGAATAATAGTTCAGGACTTAAAACAGAGAAGGGTCAGTAAAACAGATCCCAGAGGGTGATAGGCTTTAGGACTCTGGCTGTATCTTGTGGTTTTCATCCAACCCTATGGTTCCCATTAACATCTATGTGGTCTGTCTGTTTTCTTCCTGTAGATTGTAATATAAGGGACACATCAGAGTATTGTCATAATCCCAGCCAACTTTCTAAGAAAAACTTGCTTGGCAATGATCCTTCTGAATAAACAGCCCTGGGCAGCTTTACTTGGTGCCATGTGACCCCTGCTCACTATAATGGCAGCCATTCAGTAGCCTGGCTAATACCTGTCACAAGTCTTGCCACAAGGGTATCACCCAACAAGGATGAGCTGTGCCAATTAGATTCTTTTTTTTTTTTTTACAGAGAGGAAGGGAGAGGGATAGAAAGTCAGAAACATCGATCAGCTGCCTCTTGCACACCCCCCACTGGGGATGTGCCCATAACTAAGGCATGTGCCCTTGACCAGAATCGAACCCGGGACCTTTCAGTCCACAGGCCGACGCTCTATCCACTGAGTCAAACTGGTTCTGGCGCCAATTAGATTCTTGCTCCAGGAAAATACAGGGAGGACTAGGTTTCAAGAGAGGTATCAGCAGAAGAAGCCTTGAGCAAGTTAATGAGGAAGTGGAAAATACGAATAACTAAAAATGGAGAGAGAAGCAAAGAGAAACTGATGTACCACCAGAGGAAAAGATCCACAGACGCAGCTGCAAAAATTCGTATAGTTGTCTTGTATCCAGGCTGGTAAACTGCGGCTTCCTGCTTTCTCCATCCTGTCAGCTTGGTCTCCATTATTGCCATATCGATTCTTACAACAGTTACCCTTGTTTACTGTAGACTGTAACTCTGTCACTTTTTAAATTTTTAATTAAAAAACATTTTTTATTGATTTCAGAGAGGAAGAGATAGATAGAAACATCAATGTTGAGAATCACTGATTGGCTACCTCCTGCATGCCCGCTACAGCAAGCATGTCAAACTCGAGGCCCATGGGCCGCATGTGGCCTACAATAAATATTTTTGTGGCCCAGCCAATATAATGGTATATAAGAAATGTTTTAATAAAAATTTCATAACTCAATTTTTACAATATCCTGTTATACATAACTAGAGGCCCAGTGCACAGATTCGTGCACCAGTGAGGTCCCTCAGCCTGGCCTGTGACATTGGGCTGAAACTGGCTCTCCAACATCCCCCGAGGGGTCCTGGATTGTGAGAGGGTGCAGGCCAGGCCAAGGGACCCCACCAGTGTACAATCAGGACTGGGGAGGGAGTGGGAGGTTGGCTAGCCGGGAAGGACTGAGGGAGGGCTCCAGGGCGTGTCCAGCCCATCTCACTCAGTCCTGATTGGCCTGACCCCAGCAGCAAGCTAACCTACCAGTCAGAGCATCTGCCTCCTGGTGGCCAGTGCATGTCATAGTGAACGGTTGAGTGGCCTTAGCATATCATTAGCATATTAGGCTTTTATTATACAGGATTATTAATAACGAAATACAATGTTCGTTAATGTCTGATTTCTATAATCATGTTGCATTTATTTCCCTTACGTGTTTTATTTGAAGTTGCACCATTTCTCTACACTAATATTTAGCAGCGAATATTTTAGCAGCCGATTGCGACATCATTAGTCTTGGACTGACTTGTTTGGTGTGCACAACAGGAAATATTTTGCTTTCAGAGAGCAAGAAAAATAGGTATATTTGCGTTATGCTTATTAATTTGTATAGCTATTCAATAATGTCTGGTAAGTTAATGTTCAAGAAAAAAATATCAATTTTTATCAAAATGTTCTATTATTTTATGTTAATAATTACTCATTTATTTCAGCCCTTTGTAGTCAGCATGTCTCTATCAAAATAAATCTATGCTTGTATGAAAATTGAAGCTTTTTTTTTGCAGCCCACATAAACTTAAACCTTGTTTATTGGCCCATGTTAGCTTGTGAGTTGGACATGCTCACTCTATAGGGATCAAACCCGCAACCCAGGCTTTTGCCCTGACCAGAAATCGAACCATGACCTCTTGGTTCATAGGTCTATGCTCAACTATTGAGCCACTGTGGCCGGCCACTTCTTTTTCACTTTAAAAGGTTGAACTCTGTAATCACCTCAATGATCTTGAGTAGTATTATCTGAATGTATAATGAAAGAGCTAAGATCAGAAGCTCCCATACTTGACTGATTATTATAATCATCTAGGGAGTTTAAAAATAATAAGATTCTGAGGACTCACTGAATCAGAATATCACAGTTAAAATCTGGTTTCAAGTTTCTATGTTCAGATGGTAAATATATTTCTTCTGAAAAATTAAAGCATGCATGGGAAACCATGTTGAAGTACAGTGAAATATTTAATAATGTTACTCCTATTTTGATTCTATTGCCTTTCTATTGCTATCCCTACTATTTGTTAAAACATCACCTTCACATTGTTCTAATTTCTTATTAATTTCTGTGCATACATATTTCTACCTAATATAAGCATTTCATTTAATGTTAATATGATTGATTTCTATTTTATGAGGAACAGCAAACTATACTGTTTTATAAATAAAAGGGGATGAATGATATTTTGTATCCCTTTTATTCTTTAAAAAATATGTATTTTTTAAAATTAATTTCAGAGAGTAAGGGAGAGGAGGAGAGACAGAAACATCAATGATGAGAGAGAATCATTGATTGACTGCCTCTTGCACACCCCACACTAGGGATGGAGTCCACACCCGGGCTATGTGCCCTGACAGGGATTGAACTCTGACCTTCTGGTTCATAGGTCAATGTTTAACCACTGATCCATATCGGCTGGGCAATTCTTATATAAAATAAACATTTATAAACATGTTTTCATGATTTCCCTAAAATTAGTCCCTGGAGACTTAAAGAGGTAAATTCGAGATTAAGGTTAATTTCTAAGCAAGTCCAACATATTAACTAGAAAAATAAAACCCAATTATCAGCTCTAAGATAGGATATATAAATATCCTACTGAAGCTTCCCTTTTCTGAATATGTATACAGGGTATGCAGATATTTCTAGGCCTTTTCATTAAACTACTAAAATTAGTTTATAACCAATATGAATAAGAGGCAAAGAGATTTAAGTAAAATGTATTTAATGAAAAACAGAGATTAAAATTTTAAGTTATTTTTTCTTTTTGTACTTACAAAGAGTGTTGGTTTGGGTATAAATATATTATCTTCATGTTCTCTAGGCACATTCAAAATCTTTGATTTTTGATTTTCTGTCACATTTTTTGATTCCATTTTAGTAAGAAGTAACCTGTCCTCAGAACGCTGACTGCGCATATTAGTGAGAATCTGCTTCATTACTGCTAATTCCTGTTGATATATGAAAATAGAAGAAAACAGCAAGTATGATTTCAGCACATCTATAATAATAAAAGTGTAATATGCTAATTAGAACAGATGTCCTTCCGGATGACCTTCTGGATGAAGCTGGGGCTGTGAAAGAAGCCCGGGTCCCAGGTGTCAGAGGAAAGCCAACAGTAGCCGGGGGAAGGAAGGTCTACTCTTGCACTAATTTCATGCATCAGGCCTCTCGTAGATTAATAAGATTGACATTAAAACTAATTTTTATTCTTGGAGTAGAAGAAACAGTTGAAGCAATTATACTATATAAAACAACATATTAATGAATAATAACAGACATGACACACATGGTCACAGGCAGTTTTAGTGTGATAAACAATAAATGTCATCCCATAGTCTAATGGTTCCTAAGTTTTTCTGCACATTGGAGTCACCCGTGGAACTTCAAAAACTATTGAAGCCTGTGTCTCACTCCCAGAGATTGTAAAATAATTGGGTTGGGGAGCAACCTCAGCATTGAACATTTTAAAAGACCTCTAGGTGATGCTCTGGTTTCTCTTCAGACCGCATAAATCTTTCGCCTTTTACTAAAAGAGCTCTAGGTGATTCTAAGGACAGACAAATTTGGAAACCATTGGCATAGTTACATTCCACTATAATTTTTCTACGTGTTTGTTGAGTAAATTATTTAGGCATTTAACTTTTCTACTCGTAAACTATACAATTTCCTCTGAAATCTTATGTAAAGATGGGAGGGAATAAAAGAGTTCAATTTTTTTTCTTGCTTACTAATCAGCAGCTCAAATAGGAAGTTGAAAACATCTTTAGAATGTAACCAAGTTATTCTCTATTGTTTTACAAATGAAAAATGGAGTTAGCTTTATCCAGTTGCTATTTGGAGTAAGAGTTATTATCTGAACTTGTTAAGGAACTCAGATAAAAATTTTCACTCATTCCCTCTTTCAAGTCTATTTTGTCCTTTATTTTTCTCTATAGTCTAACTTTTAGCACCTAACATTACTTAGTAGGTATTTATGATTAATCGCTACATTGATTCAATCAAACACAAGCATATGGACAGAGGACAGAAGAAACCTTCCTTTATTATATGTAGAACAGTGGGAAGCTGTTTATTTCATCTTCATGCCAAGACACAAACTTCCAGTGATAGAAAGATGTCCTGCTGCCTTTTACTAATCTGTTTATAGACATCAGCTCTGTGTCAGAGCAAGTTCCTACAGGCCTTTTCTTCTTTCTGGCTGTCATTAGTTCTATTTAGAACCATCTAGGTTGAGTGGGTATTTAAAAACAGAGTTGTTGAGTTTAAGCCACAGAGCTTAATAAAACCTTAGGGCCAAGTGAGGAGCTGGAAGAAGTGGCACTGGAATCTTTCCCCTTTTTCAGTACTGGGGTTGGCTAGGCCAATCCAAATGAGGATGGCTACATCTCAGACTTGGCCAATATTTGAGCCTTTTGAAGGTTCTTTCTGCTTTCAGGAGTATGTTATTTCATTTATTATGCTCCCCTAGAGTGAATTAAATGACCACTGATTTAAGGTTAAACATTCCTGTTATGGCGCTTTTAGCCCCTGTTCTACTTACTACAAGAAGTAGAAGGGAAAGGGAGATGACAGACTCTCAGCATATCCAAAGAAAAATTCTACCTGAAACCACCTCCCTTTAGTGGACATAACTTTTTTATCTTGGTATACAGGTTTAAGAAAAGGAAAAAAAGTTACCCCTCCCCCCCCACCACCACCTACCTCTAGTCTACAGATAAAGAAGGTAAAGGGGATCAAAGTTACAGGGGGGAGGGGGGAGGCAATGAGCATGAGGAGGAAGAAAAAGAAGTTGCATGTGTACTAGCAAAGGGTTTGGCCGATAAGTGCCCTAGAGGAGAACATCTTTTGTTTCTCTTTGGCTTCCCTCTGCTGCTGAAACAGGAGCAGTTATAGGAAACAGATGGTCCCTGAAGTAGGAGACAGAAGACAAATCAAATGTCTGCTTTATCCAGACAAGGATCACCCAAATGCAGGGTGCTGTCAAAGCACTGCTTTTTTTTGGATATATTTTTATTGATTTCAGAGAGGAAGGGAGAGGGAGAGATAGAAACACAAATGATGAGAGAGAATCATTGACTGGCTCCCTTCCACAGGCCACCCACTGGGGATCGAGCCAGCAACCTGGGCGTGTGCCCTGACTTCCTGGTTCATGGGTCTACGCTGAACCACCGAGACACCCTAGCCAGGTTCAAGGCACTACTTTTGTTCACTGATAGTATTAAACAGTGTTAGCGTGGTTTGTGAAACCCAGGTATGGAACATTTCAAAAGCAGCAAGTTTCTGTAAAATTCCTGTTAGAGTAATACAATGGGGGGCAGGAAAATAAAATGTAAAACAATTTTGTTCAGTTTAACTATGATCATATAGATGATCCCTTTCACATTACTGGTAAATTTGAGAATAGAAAATTCCACTTTAACATCAAACAGATCATCTAGTATCCAAAATACCATCATCCACAGAACACATAGAAAGCCAAAGACATGTAGTGGCAATATACACTGAGTGGCCAGATTATTATGATGCATAATAATCTGGCCACTCAGTATATATCCTATATAATAAAAGGCTAATATGCAAATTGTCCTTTCGACCAGGAGTTTGATCAGCAGGCAGGCTGGCCAACTGCCCATGTCCCCTCCCCCTGGCCTGGTTGGCTGGACCCAATCCATGCACAAATTCATGCACCAGGCCTCTAATACACACACACACACACACACACACACACACACACACACACACACACACTCTGAGTGGCCAGATTATTTTGTGTTCCGAGATCATAATCTGGCCACTCAGTGTTTAGTACTAGGTGAGAAGTCAAAGACACAGCCATTCCTGACTCTATTATTAATTGTGTAAATACAGGCAATCTACTCTGGTTCATGAGCTTCAGTTTCCTAATTGCTAAAATGTATGCTTGTATCACCATTTTGGATTTTTGCCAATCTGATAAGTTTTTGGGTATGTTTGTTTTGCATTTCTTCTATTGTGAGGTTGAACAGCTTTCCATATATATATAAAGATATTTCCTTTTCTACTGGGTGATTGGTCATTTTCTTATACTTTTCAAGGAGCTCTTTATATGTTAAGAGATATCAGCCCTTTTAACATGAATGGCACTTTTTTCAATTAATTTTTATTTGACTTTATTTACACTTTTTTTTTTGCTATGTACTTTCTGATTCTGATATAGCTGAATATGTCAGTTTTCAACTAATAGCATTCTCCATGGTTTTCCATTTTCCTCAAGTTACTTTTATGGTTTCTTTTTATTTTTCAAACATTTAGATCTTTGGTCTGTTTCAAGTTTATCCTGGGCTCTGGTGATAAGTGGCTTGAACATCTTTTTTTCCCATGGCTATTCTGTAATAACAACATTATGTACCGCTTAGACAAATTTTTCCTCATAGATTTGAGATGCTAACTTTACCATATACTAAACATCCATAAGTGTATGGTTTATTTTTGGACTTTTAAGCTCTATTTCAATGGTCTTTATTCACTCATATACCAATATTCTACTATTTTAAAATTTTATGATTGAAGTGTTTTCTGGCTATATTCTTAGAGATATGGTCTAAAAATCATATTATTTATTTTAGCTCCTATTTCAATCTTGACTTTCTTATAGTTATTTATCTTTCTTTTTCGAGTTCTGCCTTTTCCCCCTTAATAGGTGAAAAAATATATGCCCCTTTAAAAAATATTACCTAAGAATATCTAGCTTCTTAATCATAATGTTTGCAGAAATCAATTTTGACTGACTGTTTTTAAGACCGATGCACAGTTGTTATTCTGAAATTTATTTTTATTACACATCTTGGCAAGTTCCATTATTTTATGCACCTCTCTTTTTGTTATTTGATGGCATATAGTATGTTTTCAAGAGAGGGTACTGTGGAAGAAAGTATTATGCTTTCCTTCAGAACTTGGATGGGATTACTTCTCTGTTCCAAAGTCAAATTTCTGAGAACTCTGATGTCAATCTGACTCCTGTATCTTTCGACGTATTTTTTTTTTTCTCTTTGAAATCTTCTATATTGTTTAGCTATTCCTTAATTTCTATCTTTTTACCTTTTCTAAGTCTTAGGGAGAATTCACTGACTTTTGTTCACATCCTTCTACTGGCATTTTTACTTAATATAGTAAGTTCATGATTTTTATTTGATCTTATTTTATTTTATGATTTTAGCAAAAATGTAAAATATCACAAATTTTTACCTCCACTATTTGTTCATTTATTTACCAGAGGCCTGGTGCATGAAAATTCATCCACTGGAGGGGGGAAGGGGTCCCTTAGCTCAGGCTGCCCCCTCTCACAGTCCAGGAGCTCTCAGGAGTGGGAGGCAACCCGGCAATCAGGAGAAGGTGATGCTCCCGTCACACCTCTGCTGCTGCCACTGCTGAAGCGCAAGCCTCTGCTAGCCCTGGTAATCTGAGCCTCGGGCCGGCCCAGATAGGCAGCCACCATCTAAGGCTTGCCTGTGCCTCGGGCTGGCCCTGGGCACCTGGGAGACTGAGGGGACTGGGGGACTCTGGAGGCAGGCACGTGGAGTGGCCAGACCCACATGGGGGCAGGCCTGGCTGTGCTGCGCTCCTACTGCTCTGGCGGGGCTGAGGGGACTGGGCGCCACCATCTTGTGGCTGTGGACACCACCATCTTTGAGTGTGTGGCAGTTAATTAGCATATTACCTCCTTATTGGCTGTGGGTGCCACCATCTTTGTGAGGGTGTGATAGTCAGTTAGCATATTCCCTCTTTATTACATAGGCTTTCTTTTTTTTTTTTTTTTACATGAATTGTGTTTTAATCTTGTTTGGCTATCTTTTGGGGGCTGATAAAGCAGGCCTTTTTCTGACTTGACCTCGGGCTCTGAGTAATTCTCTACATAGGATTGAATGAAGACTGCAGCAACAGTTATGATCAGCATCTCCACGAATTGGAGGCTCGTCTGGGGTAAAGCAGACTCTCTATTTTCCCAAGGATTTGTAAAAGGGGAATCACCACTAGACTCTCCCCCAACTCTGTATCCCAGCCAAGCCTAAACCTCCTCAAGCCAGAGTGAGCATGATACAGCCACTAAACTAACCGTGAGGCTGCTCAAAAGGGAGGTTGGCCAACCCAACCCACACCCCTGTGGTGGTACATCAGGGCTGGGTCCTGAGATATAACACCTCACTCCATCCCCCCAGCTGGAACCCACAGTGCCTAGTGCCATTTGAGTCCCACACTGTTTCTTGTTTTATGAAAAGACTACTTTCTCAAATCTTTCTGAAGAAACTAATTACAATACTTTGTAAGTTCTTTCCTATTCCAGAATTTTCTTTTGTTTCCTTTGGGGAAGAGGTTCAAGTGTCTCTGTATATTCTGATTTTTTTCTTTTGTGCTATTAATTTTCTTGCATTTTCTGATGGTCTTTGGTTGTGTCTTCCAATTTATGAATGAATGAGCAGATTAAATGTTTTCTCTCTGCTGTTATGGGCCATTCATCTCAATGAAAGAGTACTACATCTGTACATGTGGACAAGAAAATCTGTCCAGCAGACTTTACTCTAGGGTCCGCAGGCAGAATATAGGTTCTCTTCTCCAAAAGGAAAAATGTGGCATGTCTTAATCTGGAGCCTCTTCATTTGGACAGTTCTAGCCTATCCCCAGCAAATCACTCATCAACTTTGAAGCCATTTCTCTAAATACATTTTAAAATTCCTGTATGTTTTTTTATTTTTTATTATGAAGCATTACTTGTTCATTATAAAATTCAGATACTGAAAAAGCACCATGGCCAATCCTCTTTTTTCTTTTTATCACTTGTTAGACACCTTTAAATACTATTCTGTAACACAGTCTGATTTACAATAATATTAATTCTTTTTTTCATACCATAATTGCCCTTTTACTTAAAAAAATTACAGGAAATAATTTTCAGAAAATCTTATTTTATAAACGTACTGCTTATATCAAACATTTTATATCAGTATCAATTCCATTGAAGAGCTGCCTTTTTTTTTTTTTTTTGAGGTACTAATTCTGATTGATGGGACACTTGCCCTTGAAACAGAAAGTTCCCATCACTTATTCAAATGTCAAAATTAAGATTATTGAGAAGTATATTGCTTTATGTCTGGCCAAAATGCTGCTAGCACATTTTAGGTAAATAATAACCTTTTTTAAAACTATGAGATCATTCTGTTTAAAACTTTTAGGATAACTCACAGAAAATAGATAATATTTATTCAAAACTACACTCTAAAGGGCTGGGCTATTATAGACACTTATATGTGAAGCAGCTCTTTAAAGAAATAAGATGCTATACAGGTCTGTCTGATGTAACACACATAATTGAAATTAATAAAATCTGGGAGACCAATAGTGTTATTCTATGTTCTGATTCCAATTAGACCTGAGAGACTCTGCCAGCTGCAAAGGAGAGTCTGGCTTTAGAAACGTCTATATGTATAAAACCCTAATATTCAAATAAACCAAGAGGCGGAACAACTGATTATATGATGTGTGCTGACCACCAGGGTGCGTGTGGAACATGGCGCGCATCGGCCGCGGCAGGAGAGTGGAGCAGGTGAGCAGGAGTGCCAGACCATGCTGGGGTGCTGGTCACTGTCATGGGGCAAGCCTCTGGTGGTTACTGAAAATTCTTTGCTCCCATGTGCTCATACCTGCTGCTGGTGCTGGTCCTGCTTGCACTTGCCGCTGGCATCCGGTTCTGGCCCTAATTGCTCAGCACCATCAGCAATTACGAGCAGTGGCTGCTGACCCCAATTGCCTGAGGGCTTCTCTATCTCCCCCTCCTCCTGAGGGGCGATTGGGGCCAGCAGCCACCTCTTGCACCAGTACTGGCGATGGCCCCATTTGTACCCACTGCTGGTGCCAACCCAAATTTATCTGCACTGTTAGTGAGTGCAAGAGGGGCTGATGCTATCAGCATGTGGGAGTGGCGGTGGCGGGTATGGGGCTCCCAACAGACAAGAAACTGGGGCCATGCGGGAGGAGCTGGGCAGTGGCATGGAGGATGGGCTGTGATTCATCCCTGTGCCCACTGCAGCCTCATGGTCCACAGTTTGTTTCAAGGTGCACAAATTCATGCACTGGGCCCCTAGTTGACTTAAATAAGAGTGAAATTTCAAAAAAAAAATTCATTACTTCCTTTTCATCATCATGTACATAGGTGTTTTATTTTTTAAGCTTCTCATGCATATGAATAGTTTAAGCACAAATGGTCTACTAAATGTTTGATTTAAAAAACAAACAATAATATTAATTCTGCATGCTTTTATACTCATTTTGAAAAAGCTAACAGTAGATGTGTTATAATTCTAGCATATCAAATACAGAGAAAAATTATAGTAACTTCAATAATTAATGAAGCACTCATTAAAATAAATGTAGACTTACTTTTAATCATATGATTGAAACTTAGGCTAAAATTAAAACAAAACGAATCACACTGTAGTAAAATACTCTTCACAATTGAAGAAGTCAAGGGCAAGAACTTTCTTATGAAACGTCCAGATGATGATAATGATGATGATGATTGTTATTGTACAAATAATCTCCATGAAAGAGATATATTACTGTCTTGAATCCAAAAGCACATAGCTTGGCCATTTATATAAACTATTTGCATAGAGTGGTGCTTATTAAAACAGCTCAACTGCAGAGCAGCTGCTTAATAGTATTGCATAGTTCATGCCAATAAATTGCTGAAAGTTGTAAACTCTGCAAAGATGTTGGCAAGGGGACACATAGATGGCATTTCTTGATGAAAATAGCTCTGACAAGTATAATGCAAACTATGTGCTCCACTGCAGATTAAATGTAAGTGTTTTTATTTTGCAATACCAAAGTTTCATGACTAACAAGTCTAGTGATTCTGTGTAACACTTCTACTTGAGGCAACACGAGATGAAAACTTACCATATTTAATTATTTTTATTTTAAAATATATATTTTTATTGATTTCAGAGAGGAAGGGAAAGGGAGAGATAGAAACATCAACGACAAGAGTGAATCATTGATAGGCTGCCTACGGCATGGCCCACACTGGGGGTCAAGCCTACAACCTGGGCATGTGCCCTGACCGGGAATCAAACCATGACCTCCTGGTTCATAGGTCAAGGAATGCTCAACCATTGAGCCATATTTAAAACAATATATACAACATTTAAACTTCACTTAAAAGGGTATTTGATAAACATTTTATTATGAACATTTTTTAAGAATCAAAAATAAAAGAGCCTAGCATGTTGAATCTTTAGTTCTATTGTTCAACTTTGACAATTAAAAACATTTTTCTATTTTTTTAAATAGCTTTATTGAGATATAATTAATATACCATATAGCCATCCATTTAAAGTATATCAATCCATGTTTTTTAGTAATGTGTAACCATTACTGTAGTCAATTTTTAAATATTTTATCTCCTCAAAAAAAAATCCTGATTTCTTGAGCTATCACTCCTCTATGCCACCTTGCCCCCAACTTCCATGCCCTAAGTAACCACTAATCTACTTTCTGTCTCTGTAGACTTCCCTGTTGCAGTCACCTCATATGAATGGAATCATATAATATGTGGTCTTTTGTGACTGGCTTTATTCACTTTGCATAATATTTTCCCAAAGTTCATCCATGTTGTAACATATATCTGTATTTCATCTATCTTTATAGTCGAGTACCATTCTAGTGTATGGCTATACACATTTTGTTTTTCATTCATCATGATCAATTTGGGTTATATCTACCTTTTGGCTACTGTGAATTTTGCTGCTTTAAACACTGGTGCACAAATTTTTGTGTGGATGTTGTCATTTCTCTCGGGTGTACACTTCAAAGTGGAATTGCTCGGTCACATGGCAACTCCATATTTAATTGTTTGAGGAATTGCCAGATTGTTTTGTCAACATTGTTTAATGTTTCCTTACCAGTATTTTGGAAAATATTTTAAAGCAAATTTCAGACCTCAGATCACTTCACTTATAAACCCTTTAGTAGATATTTTTAAGACATAAATATTTAAAATAACATTAAGATAGCATTATCATATCTAACACAACGCACAGTTTAAAAGAAAATGTAAATTCAATCATCTATCCTATAGAGTGCTCAATAAGAATTTTATATTATCAAGCAAAATTCAGCAGTGCTTATAAATGATTTTTGATGAAATTAAAATTATACCCTGAATGCCAATGTACTATACTCTAAATACTAGCAAAATAGATTTTGCATGGCAAAACTGTTAGAGAATAGGCTGAGTACCTACAACTGCACACTGCTTTCCACAGTCCCTCAATATTTTCATCTAAATACCTGCTCCCATTTGTAGGCTAATCTCATCCTAGGATGTCTCTTTGCCTTAAGGATAGGATATAAAGTTTTTAGGTGTGGAGAGAGGAATAGAAAGGATAAGAATGAACATTCACTGAGTATCTACTATGTTCCAGGCTTTGAGGTATTTTACATACCAACTTAAAACTCTCCTAAACACCCAGGAGGTAGATATTAATTCAAGTTTGAAGATGAGAAAACTAAAGTTTAGACGATTTTTAGAAATTTATCCAAGTTCATTAGCTTAGGTGAAACTAGGATACAAATGCAGGTCTCTGTGGGTTCAGATCTGTTATTTATACAATGCAGATACCTTCTATCAAGGCTTTTGATATACACAATTTCAGGTTTAAAAGGGATCTTCAAGTTATTTAACCTAGAATCTATAAAAAAACAAGGCAATGTAACAACAGTGACAATAATAACAAAACAGAGCAAAATAAAACAAACAAAACAGGTCTCCTTATAATGTTTAACATTAGTTGGCGTGGTTTTTTGTTTGTTGTTGTTGTTGTTGCGGGGGGAGGGCCTAAAGAATTATAAATTTATTAAGTCATTTGGAAAACCAAATGGCTGAGCCCCAAAATGGTGCCAGCCTACCAATAGGTTTTAATTCCAACCTTTGGAGACATGGATACCAAGTCTATTATTGCCTCATTCATATGCTTATTTTGAATTTATTATATCTAAGTCTTCTCTCAACATCCCCAGTTCATCCATCTCTCTTGTGACTGAAAAGAATTCTTTTATCATCTTAATTGTTTTCCTCAGATTACCTGCTAGTGATAAAAAATTTGGGCCTAGAACAGAATAAAGAAAGAAGTCTTGGGTAGAGCAAAGTGGAATAAGGCTAATGTACTCCTTAGTCTGAAACATTTCCGATGACATCAACATTTTTGGAGACATACCCTATGACTGAAAGCTTAGCAAGAGCTCAAGTGTTTAAACAAATAAGAAATAATTGTGCTGTCATAGCTTAGGAGACTTAATTAATCACCTGAGACATTCTTCCCTGAACTTGGATATTATCTTAAGGTCATTCTCAATAGTGACCCAGGTAAAGGAAGCTAGTATAAACATGCTGAAGTAGGCCCCTGAGTTGAAATCTACTGCCATTGCAGATTAAAACAGAAGTGTGGGCACCTTGGTTCTGTTCTGATTGGTTTGTGTGGACCCTTTAGGTCACCTACTTACTGAACAGTGCCTTACACTCCTGACTGCTTTGTCTGCTGGTATTCATGCCCTTTTAGTGCCTGGCTTTTCCTCCTGTAACAGAATTAATCTAATTGCTCTCTATTTTCTGGCCTTCACTATTTCAGTATAATCTGGTAGGTTTTGAATTCTAACCTCTGTTTTGAGTACTGGTTTCAAGAGTGTGACTCACTCCAGGGCCTATACTTTCTCCACGTTATTCCCAGGTCTTCTCTCAGTGACATTTCCTTGATATGTGATCAGTGCCTTGTTAAGTTTATATCGAAACATGCCAATATGGTACCCAACAGAATAATGACCGTAATTATCTCATATCATTGTCAACATTCTCTCCTGGCCACCACAAGTTCCAGAGACTCATTTTATAGCTCTGCAGTTTGTTTGGTGTCTCCTTATGTGCTAGAATTGTTTGGTTTGTTATAAACTGCTACTATACTAAGAATCATAAAAACACAGGGTTAGAAATGATAGCAAGAGGTCATTTACTTGCTAGTTACTGATAAAAAAAAAAAAGAGAAGTGTATTTAACTTTGTAAAAGAAAACATACTAAACTTCTAAAATGTAGTGGGAAAAATACACATTTCATTCTTTTAAAAAAAGAAAAGAAAATGACAGGTCTATACAATACGTAATAGATGTGAAAGAAGTTAAAAGGAATACATACACAGATAAAATATTTTTATGATGAGACATTATATTACTTCACACAACACAGAGTATTACTTACAGGATACAACAAAGATATTTGCAAAGATGATGATGAAAAGATTAAAGAAGAGCCAAGATACTTATGAAACTCAAAAAATAATGTGACCTAGTTTTACTAAGTTCTCTGTACAAGTCCATACAAACATAAAGGTCCACAGAGTACAAGCTAAAAGAAATTCAAGAGTTTTGTTTTCTTGCAACTCAAAATTGAGGAGTTATGGCCTGCTGGCATGGCTCAGTGGTTGAGCGTTGACCTATGAGCCAGGAGGTTATGGTTCGATTCCCAGTCAGGGCACATGCCTGGGTTGCAGGCTTGATCCCCAATATGGGGCATGTAGGAGGCAGCTGATCAATAATTCTCTCTAATCATTAATGTTTCTCTCTCTCTCCTTCTCTCTTCCTCTCTGAAATAAATACAAATGTATTTTTTAAAAATTGAGGAATTAACATTCCACAGAATGGGCAACTGAGATTCAGTTGCTGCTTCTGTGAAATGAGTATAGGACTATCACAAGGTTCTTGTGAGGTTTTGAATAAATGAATATAAAAAGAACTATAAAATACATAAATAGTAAATATTCTTATTATGAACTGAACAATACCTATGTTGGGGAAAAGCTTAATGTGCTCTTGACTTCTGGAAGGCATAAGCCAAGTGTCACCTCTCTCATTACAAAAGATAACGTAAAATTTTCCTTTCTCTGTCTGCTTATTCCCAGACATATTTGATAGAAAGCAATCTATAACGGATCCTTAAGTGTGTATGGTAGCATAACACACAGATCTAAAAGTGTTTTAAACATTTTGGTAGAAAGAAGTTACATAATAGGTTTGGTTCTGTCTTAAAGTACTACAGGTCTGGTGCACAAAATTCATGCAGGAGTGTGTGTGAGCCTCAGCCCAGCCTGCACTCTCTCCAATATGGGACATCACACTCACAATCCAGGACTGCTGGCTCCCAACCACTCGCCTGCCTGCCTTCCTGATTGTCCCTAACTGCTTCTGCCTGCCAGCCTGATCACCCCCTAACCACTCCCCTGTCAGCCTGATTGATGCCTAACTACTCCCCTGATAGCCTTATTGCCCCTATCTGTCCTCCCCTCGCCCCTGTAGGCCTAGTCACACCTAACTGCCCTCCCCTGGAGGCCTGGTCACCCCTAACTGCCCTCCCCTGCAAGCCTGGTCACCCCTAATTGCCCTCCCCTGCAGGCCTGGCCACCCCTAACTGCCCTCCCTGCAGGTGTGATCGCCCCCAACTTCCCTCCTCTGCTGGCCTGGTCACCCCTAAACGCCCTCCCTGCATGCTCGATCGCCCCCAACTGCCCTCCCTTGCAGTCCTGGGTCCCTCCCAACTGCCTCCCCTGCTGGCCTGATTGCCCACAACTGCCCCCTTCTCCCCCACTGGCTTGGTCCCTCACAACTGCCCTCCCCTGTTGGCTATCTTGTGGTGGCCATCTTGTGTTCACATGGGGGCAAGATCTTTGACCACATAGGGCCAGCTGTCTTGTGTGTTGGAGTGATGGTCAATCTATGTATTACTCTTTTATTAGATAGGATAGAGGCCTGGTACATGGGTGGGGGTCCCTTGGGGCATAGGATGGCCTGGGTGAGGGGCCTGTGGTGGTTTGTAGGCCAGACCAACCCCCTGGAGACCCAAGCGGAGGCCCTGGTATCTGGGATTTATTTATCTTCTATAATTGAAACTTTGTGGCCTTGAGCAGAGCCAAGCCTCTTGCTCGCTTTGTGGCTGCAGCCATTTTTGTTGGGATTTATTTATCTTCTATAATTGAAACTTTCTACCCTTAAGCGGAGGCCAAGGCATGCCAAGGCTGGGGAAGCTTGGCTTCCTCCATTGCCGGGGACAACTCAAGCCTCCTGCTCTCTCCAACTCCATGGCTGCTGCCATTTTTGTTAGGATTTATTTATCTTCTATAATTAAAACTTTCTAGCTTTGAGTGGTGGCCTGGGCCGGCCAGGGTGTGTGGAAAGGTTAGCTTCCTCTATTGCTAGAGAAACCCAAGCCTCCTGCTATCTCTGTAGCCACAGCCATCTTGGTTGGAGTTAATTTACATACTTGCTCCTGATTGGCTGGTGAGTGTGGCTTGTGAGTGTAGTAGAGTGATGGTTAATTTGCATTTTATTTTTTTATTAGATAGGATATATAAAGTCAACATTTGCAAAGAGTATTTTCTGCAATAGTTTTCTTCCTTACTCTCCTCAGACCTGAATACATACACCCTTGGATAAAAAAAAAAAAAGCATTCTAAAGCAATATAGGGAAAATATGACTTATACTGTATGTGTGCTTTGGGTTTCACTATAATTACTGTCTTTATTTTAAATACTCATTTATTTTCAAATAGAAATAAATTTTAACTTAAAGAGCACCATTATGATGAGAAATATATGAATCTGAAAATAATTATATCCTCATTTAAAAAAAATTAACTTACTTACTTAGTGGAGTTCCCCCCTCCCCCGAGTTTCATAGGTGTATGACAAAAACATGCAAAAAGGTATTTTTAAGAAGATCTCAGAACTGTTAAGTATGAATCAAAAAGAATGACACACATGTGGAAAAATGTAATTTGTTTGAACCATTTATGAAGTGCATTGCCTAAGGACACTTGTGATTCTGAAATGTTCTTGAAACTTTCCGAGAAATCACAAAGAACATGTCAGTTAGAATGCTGGAACATAAACATACCATTAAAGAATGATAATTATACTGTGACTTCACTTTCAAGAAACCTGGCTAACTGCAGGTTTTTTTTTTTTTTTTTTTTTTTTGTTAAGAGACACACACTGCAGTAGGAGGTAAGTCATCTGGAATAATGAGAGTAAGTCCAACATTCAGGTAAGTGTGGGGTCTTGCCCATTCTAGGCACTTAGTAAGCAGTGGTTGGTTATTACGCTTGCATGGACCCTGAGAGATGTTTTTGGAGGAAGTATTGAATGAAAGGGTAGAAGAGTCCTGGGACTTAGAAACATCTTTTATATTTATTTTTAAAAATATATTTTTATTGATTTCAGAGAGAAAGGGAGAGGGAGAGAAATATCACTGATGAGAATCATTGATCAGCTGCCTCTTGCACACCCCTTACTGAGGATCGAGCCCACAACCTGGGAATATGCCCTGAGAGGGAATCAAACCATGACATAGGTCGATGTTCAACCACCAGGCCACACCAGCTGGGCTAGAAACTTATTATATTCCACAAATACATATTATTCCTTAGAGGCTTGATACCCAGGTTGCTACGGCTACAACTACCATGTCCAGGGTTTTAGGAACAGCTGTATTCTAGGTAAACTTTTCTGATATGACTTCCTATTACTGCTTTCAGATAATTCTCCAAAATTATTCTTTGGGGTAAAAGAACTTCTATACTTTGTCAGTTAAAATATCAGTTATCAGAGTGAAGTTTAATTTTTGAGGGGAAGTGATAAGGATATATTAAAGGCTAATTTCTAAAGCTTTGTTTGACTATTCTACTTGACAGTTTCAGTATATATATATTTTATTGATTTTTTTTACAGAGAGGAAGGGAGAGTGGTAGGGATAGAGAGTTAGAAACACTGATGAGAGAGAAACATTGATTCAGCTAACCCTCCCACAAACTCCCCACTGGGGATGTGCCTGCAACCCAGGTACATGCCCTTGACTGGAATTGAACCTGGGATTCTCCAGTCTGCAGGCAGACACTCTATCCACTGAGCCAAACTAGTCAGGGCTACTTGACAGTTTCTAGTGCACTTATTATTGAAGACTGGAAAGGACCACAATTAGTTTAACAAGCATTCTTTGGACAATTTTCCTCAAAACTTTGATCCTATCATCTCTTGCCATTAGAAAAACAGCCATTGGATGAGACCCCCCAAATACGTACCATCAAATCACAAACTTACTTGTATTGTTGTGATGTATCCCCATCTTACAAAGGATGCCTCAAAAGTCAAATTATGGAGTCATTTATTAAAAAAGCCGGCAGCATACGCGATCTGGAGCAAAAGAGCTCCAGACTTCGCAGCCCGAATAGCTCAACACATCTAGCTTATATTGGCAGACTATCACAAAGGTATTGATTTCATCTTTGGGTCTGGAATGAGAAACCTGCTTTGCAAAAAGGCGTTTTTACAGGAGTAAAGATAAAGCAAGTTAGTAATTACTAAATCAACAAAAACACATTATCTGGGACCACCTAGGCAATTTGGAACAATTGAGCCGCCCTGGTTATCAGAAGAGTGTCCTTCAGTAACTAGTGAGGTCACAATCAAGGGGATATTCAAACCATAGTATTCAATCATATAAAAGTTCAGAAAATCAAAATAACTTTCTATTGTTTTAGCAAACATAAGTACAGAACCCAAACAGCAGTTTCCACCTGAGATGATTGCTACCATACTTCAGTATTTTAACTTATTTCTCCTTTTCAAAACGAAAAAGGTGTCCCTCATATCTAAAGTTAAATCCCATTGTTTTGCTCTGGATTTCTCCTTTTCCTCACACTTTTGCTCAACTGATTATTTTCTCTCTTTTGTACTGTCAGTGCCTCTCTCTGTTTTCTTCCTATCACCTTTTCAACTGGATACTCTCCAACTTTGAGAGAAAAAAGCTTTGGCTAATCCACCCTCCCTGATCATCATATATTCTCTTATTTAAATACCTTAAAGGCTATCTGTTTTTCCTATGACTTCTTTTCAATTTTTATTCATTCATCAATTCATTGCATTCTGTCTTTTAGCTCCACTGAAACTGCTTCAGCATCTTGTTAAGTCCAAATCGCACTTTCTTTTTAGTCTTTGACCTCTAACTCCGACCCTTCTGAATGGGTCTTTTTGGGTTTCCCTGACTCTGCTCTCATCCTGACATGCCTGCCATCCATACTTTTAACCCAGTTATTTAAGTTTTATATTTTTAATATTTTATACTTTTACTCCTAAGTGGTCTTAGTATAAGTGAAGATATTCAAGGATAAAGAAAATTATGACTCACTTGAATAACACAGAAAAAGTTATTCTGAGGTATCAAAAGTAAAAGAGAAAAAAAAAGATTTTAAACACCTGGATAAGATATTCAACTCTGAGTTTTCTGGCAACTAAGTAATAAGGAAATACATTAAATTACATGGTTTTTCATTTTCTGACATAAAGGGGGAAAAAAAAGGATATAACTTCATCTATTCAGGCAAAAATTTTCCTGGAACTAGAGTAAGCAGTTTATCATGAGATTTTTGTCTAAATGGGACTAAGAAGAAAAATCACAAGCTTTTGTTTCAGGTAAAAAAAAAGTGTTTCTCCTGGTTTTGACTGTAAGTATGGTGGTTGAGTCACTTAACTCTTCCCAGCTTCAGTTTCATCAGTAAAAGTGGAGACAATATTTATCTCAGTGGGCTGTGGTAAAGACCAAATTATGTAACATAAATAGAAGTGCTTAGTAGACTCACTTAGTTTCACAAAACAAAGGGAGATGACACCAGATCTTGTTTTGAACTTTTAAAGGTAGAGGGCATGACATAAACTTGTACTTTAATGGGAGAAAGTTTGTCAGGAGAGCTATTTTGCTTCCTTCCCCTCTGCTTAATGGAGGTTTCATTGAATTCAGGGACAGAACTTAGTACATTTAACATGGAGAGATGTAAACCGGTAGGAGATCTCAAATTAATTCATGATCACATCTTTTAGTTAGCATTTGCTGTGTAGATCCTTTAAACTAATAAATTTATATATCACAGTTAAGCTTTGCGTCTGAAAAGACAATCTAAAAAATGCTATTTTTCTCCATTTTCTTCCCAATTTATTTTTTATTATTATTTTTTAATCCTCACACAAGGATATTTTTCCATTGATTTTTTTCAATTTAATATATTTTTTATTGATTTTTTTGCAATATAACTTATATTTAATAGTAGTACATGTTTTCCTTTCCCTCTCCCCATTATCCTCCCTCTAGCCTCCCCTACCCCCCAGCACATGTCCCCACCCATCCCCCCCCCCCGCCCCAGTGTCTTTCATTCATTGGTTATGCTCATATGCATGCATACAAGTCCTTCGGTTGATCTCCCCCAGCATCCACCTCCCATCTACCCAAGCCTTCCCCCTGTAGCTTGACAGCCTGTTCAATGCCTCCCTGCCTCTATATCAATCATTCTCCCCTGTTTCTTTTCTTCAAAAATATCTTGCCTCTGCATACTAGAAATATTTTTCCATTGACTTTTAGAGAGAGTGGAAGAGAGTGGGAAAGACAGAGAGAAATATTGATGTGAGAAAAACAGATCGATTGGTTGCCTTCTGCACAAGCCCCCCACCTTGGGTCCTAGGCTGGGGAGGAGCCTGCAACCTAGGTTTGTGCCCTTGACCGAAATTGAACCTAGGACCCTTCAGTCTGCAGGCTGACGGTCTATCCACTGAGCCAAATTGGCTGGAACTATTCTCTGCCCATATCACCTAATAATAGACAAACATGTAAATTGACCATACCTCCGCTATTGGCTGGTGAGCCAATCAGGAATGCTATGCAAATTAACTCAACAAAGATGGTGGTTAATTTGCATACAAAGTTGCCGAGTGATGGGGTGGGATGCAGGCATTCTGTCCCCCCCCTCTTCTCTCAGGGTTTCCGGGCAGTGTGGGAAGGTGGGGCTGGAGTGGAAAGACGTGGCTCCGGGGCCTGAGTGGAAAGGGGTTGGACCGAATTGGAAAGGTGATAATTGGCAGCCAGGGAAAGGAAAGCCCATTCTAGCATGAATCTTTGTGCTTTGAGCTTCTAGTTTTAACATATTTTGTTATTAACTGGGATCCCTTGGCCTGGCCTGTGCCCTCTTGCAATCTGGTACCCATCAGGAGATGTTGGACTGTGGGTTTTGACCCTATCCCTGCAGGCCAGGCTGAGAGACCCCACTAGTGCACGAATCTGTGCACCAGGACTCCAATACGCATATAAGATCTCTGGTTAATCTCTTCCCACCCTTCCTACTACCTCTTCCCTCAGAGACTCATTAGTCTGTTCCATGTTTCCATGCCTGTGCATTCAGCTTCTGCCCCCTGGTGGTCAGCGTGTGTCATAGCTACCGGTGGAATGGTTGCTTAGGCTTATATATATATTAGAGACCCGGTGCACGGAATTTGAGGTGGGGGATGTCCCTCAGCCCAGCATGCACCCTCTCCAATCTGGGACCCCACAATCCAGGACTGCTGGCTCCAAACTGCTCACCTGCCTGCCTGCCTGATTGCCCCTAACCACTTCTGCCTAATCACCCCCTAACCACTACCCTGCCAGCCTAATTGATGTCTAACTACTCCCCTGCCAGCCTGTTTGCCCCCAACTTCTCTCCTCTGCCAGCCTGGTCACCCCTAACTGCCCTTCCCTGCAGGCTTGATTATCCCCAACTGTCCTCCCTTGCAGGCCTGGTCCCTCCCAACTGCCCCCCCCCCCCTTGATGACTTGATCACCTAACTGTCCTCCCTTGCAGGGCCTGGAACCTCCCAACGCTGGCCATCTTGTGGTGGCCATCTTATGTCTATTTTGGGGCAGGATCTTTGACCACATGGGGGCAGCCCTCTTGTGTGTTGGAGTGATGGTCAATCTGCAAATTACTCTTTTATTGGCTAGCATAGAGGCCTGGTGCATGTGTGGGGGTCAGCTGGTTTGCCCTGAAGAGTATCCCGGATCAGGGTGGGGTTCCTTTGGGGTATGGGGTAGCCTGGGCGAGGGCCTGGCCACGCCCTCCCCACCCAAGCAGAGGCCCTGGGATCTGGGATTAATTTATGTTCTACAAATGAAACTTTGTAGCTTGAAGTAGAGCCATGCCTTCTGCTCGCTCCATGGCGACAACCATTTCTGTAGGGGCATTTACCTCCTATAACTGAAACTTTGTAGCCTAGAGTGGAGGCCTAGGTGCTAGGGCTGCAGAAGCTATGCTTCCTCCATCGCCCAGGCAATCCTAGCCTCTGCTCTCTCCAGCTCCCTGGCTATTGCCATTTCTGTTGGGATATGTATTCTATAATTGAAACTTTGTAGCATTGAGTGGAGGCCTAGGCCAGGAAGGACAGGCGGAGAGCTTGGCTTCCTCCATTGCCGGGGAAACCCAAGCCTCCCTCCTGCTCTCAGTGGCCACAGTCATCTTGGTTGGGGTTTATTTGCTCCTGATTGGCTTGTGGGTATGGCTTGTGGGTATGGTTTGATTGGAGGTATGGTCAATTTGCATATTACTCTTTTATTAGATAGGATAGATACATTTTCTCTAAGGAAAAATTGAGAACAAAGATCACCTACTATGCTAATCATAATTCCAAATATCCTCAACCATTGTTTGAATGAATAAATGCTAAGTAATTTGTAGAATAGGAGGCCAATGATAATTTTATCATTTTTAGAAGTCTTTAAATCACAAGTGAACCTAAATGAGAGGAGTTACATTGGAACTAATAATTTTGAGCTAACACTACAATATATAAAATAAAACCCCTCTGTGGCCATGTTCCAAATGTCCTAATATTGTCAACCTAGAATTATCCCACCAGTTTTCTTTTTTAATACATACTTAATAGCTATGTAAATGAGCTGGTGATCATATTATGTGACCACATATAATCTTGTAAGAACTAAGGTTTAAAAGTTAGAGTTGTCCAATGCAAAAGAGAACAACAATTTTAAAATGTTCAGTTGGTCCCTTTTTGAACCATTTATTTAAACGGAGAAAATTTAGCTGATTAAAACAATAACTGAGATAATTTTCCCAGGATCTTGACTAGGGTAAGTACGTCAAACTCAAAGGCTAACATGGGTCAAATAAATAAGGTTTAAGTTTATGTGGGATGCAAAAAAACCTCCAAGAAATGAAACACAAAAGCTTCAATTTTGATAGAAACTTAGGTATATGTTGATAGGCATGCTAAACACAAATGGCTGAAATAAATGAGTAAACCTATATAATAAAGTGGTAATATGCAAATTGACCATCACTCCAACACACAAGATGGCTGCCCCTGTGTAGACACAAGATGGCCAGCAGGGGAGGGAAGTTGTGGGCAATCAGGCCAGCAGGAGAGCGCAGTTGGGAGGGACCAGGCCTGCAAGGGAGGGCAGTTGGGAGGGGCGTGGGGTCCAGACTTGCAGGGGAGGGCAGTTGGGGGAGAACAGGTTTTCAAGGGAGGGCAGTTGGAGCAACCAGGCCAGCAGGGGAAGGCAGTTGGGGGTGATCGGGCTGGCAGAAGGCAGTTAGGGGCAACCAGGCTGGAAGGGAGAGAAGTTGGGGGCAACCAGGCCTGCAGGGGTGGGGGATTTGGGGAGACCAGGCATGGAGGGGAGGGCAGTTGGGGGTGACCAGGCCAGCAGGGGAGGGCAGTTGAGGGCTGCCAGGCCTGCAAAGGTGGGAAACTGGGGGTAACCAGGCCTGTAGGGAAGGGCAGTTGGGGGTGACCAGGCCTGCAGTGGAGGGCAGTTTGGGGGACCAGGTCTGCAGGGGAGGGTAGTTGGGGGCAACCATGCTTGCAGGGCAGGGCAGTTGGGGGCTACTAGGCCTGCAGGGGAGGGCAGTTAGGGGTAACCAGGCCAGAAGGGGAAGACAGTTGGGGGCTACTAGGCCTGCAGGGGAGGGGAAGTTAGGAGTGACAGGCTGGCAGAGGAGGACAGTTGTGGGCGACCAGGTCTGCAATGAAGGGCAATTGGGGGGGACCAGGCCTGCAGGGGAGGCAGTTGGGGAGACCAGGCCTAAAGGGGAGGGCAGATGGGGGTAACGAGGCCTAAAGTGGTGGACAGTTAGGGACAACCAGGCTTGCAGGACAGGGCAGTTAGGGGTGACCAGGCTGGCAAGGGCAGTTTGAGGTGACCAAGCCTGCAAGGGAGGCAACCAGGCTGGCAGGGGAGCAGTTAGGCGTCGATCAGGCTGGCAGGAGAGTTGTTAGGTGGTGATCAGGCTAGCAGGCAGAAGTGATTAGGAGCAATCAGGCAGGCAGGTGAGTGGTTGGGAGCCAGAGTCCTGGATTGTGAGAGGGTCTCCCAAATTGGAGAGGGTGCAGGCTGGGCTGAGGGACACCCCCCACCCTATGCACAAATTTCGTGCACTGGGCCTCTAGTTGTTAACATAATAGAACATTTTAATTAAAAATTGATATTTTTTCTCGAACATTAATTTTCCAGAGACTGAATAACTGCACAAATTAATAAGCATAATGCAAATAAATCTATTTTTCTTGTTTCTGAAAGTGAAATATTTCCTGTTGCGCACACCAAACAAGTCAGTCCAAGACTAATGATGTGGCAATCAGTGCTAAAATATTCGCTGCTAGTATTATTAGTGGAGAGAAATGGTGTGCCTGAGCATAAGGCACATAAGGGAAATGAATGCAACACCATTATAGTTATTAGTCATTAGCCAAAGTTATAGGTCATTACTAATAATTATGCATAACAGAATATTGTAAAATTTAAGTTAGAAATTTTTATTAAAATGTTTCTGCATAGTGTTATATTGGCTCGGCCAAAAACATATTTGTTGTCGGCCGCATGCAGCCCATAGGCCTCGAGTTTGCCATGCTTGGAATAAGGTAAAGCAAGCTGTCAGGTGCCAACTCTACATCGTGCACACCTCTGAGATTGGACATCTCCTCTCTCTGGGGCCCTATTTCCCCTGCTTGTCTTACTTTAATCTCAGCCCTGCTTTTCACTTGCAAATATTATCTTTATCAGAGTTCTTATTTTTAAATTTTATTTACTTTATTTTAAATTTCTGCATTTTAATTTGTAATATGGTTAACATCAATAACATCAATTGAGTACTCTTTAGGGTACTCAATAATTTTTAAGACTGTAACAAGATCCAGAAACAAACACTGATTTAGAAGAATACTTAATGACAAGACATAATTACCGGAAAGACAACATGAAGGTATCGGAGTTATTCTTATTCAACTGTACCTACTGGCTATTCTGAGCACTTGACCCTCAAGAACTATGTGATGAATAAATCAATCCTGTAGGCTCTGTTTCAAGTAAATGGTCAAGTGAATGGTCAAGCACTTCCCTGGGTCAATGGATGTTCCACTTCCATAGAAGCAATTTGCACTTGTTTTTGCATCTGCACACACTATGCACGCTGGTAGTTAAACTGTTTCTCAGAAAAAAAAAGACTGAAAACTTGTCTCAGACTGTTTTTTTAAACTTTTATTTGCTTTATAAAGAAAAAAAGCACCCTGACTGGTTTGGCTCGGTGGATAGATCGTTGGCCTGCCCTCTGAAGGGTCTCGGGTTCAATTCCAGACAAGGGCATGGACCTTGGTTGTGAGCACATCCCCAGTAGGGGGTGTGCAGGAGGCAGCTGATTAATATTTCTCTCTCATCGATGTTTCTAACTCTCTATCCTTCTCCTTTCCTCTCTGTAAAAAATCAATAAAATATATTTTTTTAAAAAGGAAAGAAAAAAAAGATGTTTGGCATTAAGAAAAATCATAAAGTTGGATTATTAAAATATAATTGCCAAAATGAAGATATTACTAAATGCATGAATATTAACTGACAATTATTAATTAGATATGTGTTCATGTGAATTTCACTGCTTTCATGCCATAGTAGGCAGTTTATGTGAGTAGTTTCATTTTGCTATTATTTAATTTTCATGTTAAAACATTTTATTCTATACCTACTCAATTTTCAACCCAGTGACTTGTTGAGGAGCATAGGAGACTTGGTTGGAAAGTTGTAAAGAGGGCATTTTGATAAAAGGGAAGTGTGTAGAAGGCAGCTTGCCCTGTTTATCAGAATTCTGACTTAGGGGAGTCTTAAGGGAGTGTCAAAGGCAGTGCCCCTGATTATTTCTTGACCTTTTCAAACAAGTCTGTGTACATGCAGACCCCCGGGTATTTACTGGAATCCCTATGCTTAATCCCTGGATGCCCTTGCCTGGAGGACAATGTAAACACATGTGTCCTCCCAAGATTACTCATCCTACAGATTGTATCTAAAGATAAAAATTACAACAGAGACCAATTGAAGCTGCCTGGCTTCTTCAGCTAGACTGTCCCTTAGCCCTCTCCTTCACAGAGAAACTGTGTTGGAGTAATCTGTTCATCCATTGTTTAGGGGCTGCTGGTCAGCCCCAGGCAGTGAGTAAAACTTAAGTTTTTGTTTGGGCTCATGAATAATGTGACTTCAAGTGTGATGTACAAAATTTATAAATTAAAGCTGCTCATCTATTCTTTAGATAATTCTCTAAAAATCACATGAGAATTGCCATTCTGAAAAACATACTCCTTATGCAAACTTTATGAAAAAAAAAAAGATGGTATGACTGAATGAAACCTATAGTTGTTATCTCTTAAATATTCAATTTAAACACATTTGTGCAAATCCTCATAGTGAATGAATCAGGTTTCCACAATGAAGACACCATTATTTGAAGGCAGAATTCTAGGACATAAGTGACGGTAGATAAGGCCTGGTATGCTGGAGTCAGAAAAAATATAAATACCTTCAAAGAAACTTTTTCCTAATCTGTGACCTGTATTCAGATCTACTTATCTACCTAAAAGTCATCTCTAAAATCTACTCCAGAAACACCTTTTCAAAAATAATATATTTTATTGCTATCAGAGAGGAAGGGAGAGGGAGAGTATCACTGACCGACTGCCTCCTGCATGCCCCCTACCAGGAATGAGCCTGCAACCCAGGCATGAGTTCTGACCTGGAATTGAACCATGACCTCCTGATTCATAGGCTGATGCTTAACCCCTGAGCCACACTGGCCAGACTATGGACACCTTCTTATCTCTTTTACCCATCATATAGAATAGAATATACCTCTAAGAGAGCTCCCCTCTAAGGCCATCATATCTAATAAAAGAGTAATATGCAAATTGGCCATCCCTCCAACACACAAGATGTCTGCCCCCCATGTGGTCAAAGATGGTTGCCACCCATGTGGACATAAGATGGCCAGCAGGGAAGGGCAGTTGTGGGCGATCAGACCAATAGGGGAGGAAAGTTGAGAGGAACCAGGCCTGCAAGGGAGGACAATGGGTGGGAAGGACCAGGCCTCAGATGAGGGCAGTTAAGGCAACCAAGCCAGCAGGAGAGGGAAGCTGGGGGGAGCCAGGCCATCAGGGGAGGGCAGTTAGGGTTGACCAGGCCTATAGGGGAGGGTTGCTGGGGGTGACCAGGCCTGCAAGGGAGGACATTTAGGGGCAACCAGGCCTGCAAGGGAGGGAAGTTAGGGGTGACCAGGTCTGCAGGGGAGGGAAGTTGGGGGAGACCAGGCCTGCATGGGAGGGCAATTGGGGGGACCAGGCTGGCAGGGGAGGGTAGTTAGGGGCAATCGGGTTGGCAGGGAAGCAGTTAGCTATTGATCAGGCTGGCAGGGGAATGGCTAGGGGGTGATCAGGCTGTCAGGCAGAAGCAGTTATGGGCAATCAGGCAAGCAGTTAAGGCAACCAAGCCAGCGAGTGGTTGGAAGCCAACCGTCCTGGATTGTTAGAGGGATGTTGAACTGCCTGTTTAGGCCCAATCCTACTGGGATCGGGCCTAAATGGGCAATCAGACATTCCTCGAAGGGGTGCCAGATTGGAGAAGGTGAAGGCTGGGTTGAGGTACTCTCCTCCCTCCTCCCACCATGTGTACACATTTTGTGCACCAGGCCTCTAGTTTCTAACATAGGGACAATCCCCCAATTCCCTGACACAGTTTCTAAGATATGCATCTTTGAAGTGCTTTCAGTAATATTTACAACTTCATTTCTCTCAATAATATCCTTCCAATAATTTTTTCTCAAATATCTGGTATATCTTTCCCAGAATGGAAAAATGTCTTCTGGATACTCATGCACCAATGATCTGTTTTGAGCATTTCTCTATTAGGATAACAAAATGGTAAAACAAAAACAAAAACAAAAAAAAATGGCTAAAACAAGGCAGTGATAGCTCAGTGGAAAAAATACATTGGATTAAAGCATTCGGTTTCTCAATACTAACTGCTGAGGAGAATGCTGAGAAACTGGAACTTTCATTCACTGCTGGTAGGAATGCAAAAGGTACAGTCACTTTGGAAAATAGTTTGGCATTTCCTTATAAATATAAATATACAGTTTCCATATGACTGTAATTCTGTTCCTGGGTGTTTACCAAGAGAAATAAACATTTATTTTTACACAAACCCACACAACATTGTTTACAGCAGCATTATTTATAGATGCCCTCAAATGTCCATCAATTGGTAAATGATTTAAAAACTTTGGTACATCCATACATTAGAATATTACTCAGTAAGGAAAAGGAACACATGACTAAAACCGAGCAGTGGTTACTAGGATTCTATTTGGGAAAAGGGTAACTACAAAGGAGCATAAGGGAACTTTCTGGGGCGATGGAATTATTTTAAATACCAATTGTTATAATGGTTGCAGAACAACTGTGGGAGTTAGTAAAAAATGATAGAAATGCATGCTTAAAAGAGTAAATTTTATTGTATGTATATTATTCCGCAATAAATGTGACTTAAAAAACTGGTGTTATCTCTTAGTTACTAACTGGCTTTGAGCAAGCCACCTAAAACTCATTTCTCCTTTTATAAAATTTGGATTATATTAACTCTAAAAGATTTTTGGTGAGGAACATATGAAAGAAAAAAACTTTATAAAATTTAAAGTTCACACAAATATTGTGCACTAGGTTCCAGACATACAAGGATGAATAAGACAGAGGTAAAGTAAAAAAAAATTACAATTTAGTGAGAGAAATGATTATTAAATAATATGGAAATTTAATAACATCTAAATAAGGCAATAATGGGTTAAGAAGAAGGGGCATTTCAGGAATAAGACAACACACACACACACACACACACACACACACACATAAACACACACACACACACACACACACACACACAAATACAAATTAAATCATAAAGAACTACCCCAAGTTAAATATAAAGGGCCAGATCACAGTGAGATGCAAATGTGAGAATTCATTAATGAATATGGAAAACTGGGATTCAATACTCTTTACCCAACATGGGCTTTAAAAAATCCTAAAGTGGTAAAGATTATAACAAAATGGAAAACGTACCTCACGATGATTTAGAAGTTGCTCTAAATCTAGTGCCATTTGATTTTTCATTTGTAGTAAAGCTGACTTTTCTTTACTTAAATTGCTGAAAAAAAACACATACCAAGGTTTAAAATCAGAGTATTTGTTTACATTTAATTATCAAATAGTAAATAACAAAAGACTAAACAATAATCTGATGTTTTGAATTAAAAAAGTTTTAATTAAAAATATATGTACTTAAAATTATTTATTTTATCCTTTTTATTGAATTTATTGGGGTGATACTGGTTTACAAAATTATACAGATTTCAGGTGCTCAATTTCACAACACATCATCTGTACACTGCCCAAGTCAAATCTCCTTCCAATAACATACCCTGCTTTACTCCCCCCTGCCCCAATCACCACACTGTTATCTGTGACCATGAATTTTTTTCTCTCTCTCTTTTTTCTTTTTGGTCAATCCCTGTATCCATTCCTTAAAGATAAATTTATAGCCCATAAAGATATCAGACCAGCCACTGTAATATTTGACCTAATCGAATACCTAGTAATTTTGTATGAAGACTTTTTCTTTTATAAATAAATATAAATATATAAATATATAAACACACACACACACACACACACACACACACACACACACACACACACACACACTCTAGAGGCCTGGTGCATGAAATTTATGCAAGTGGGGGGGGGGGTTGTCACTCAGCCCGGCCTGTACCCTCTCCAATCTGGGACCCCTCAAAGGATTTCCTACTGCTGGTTTACAGGGATAGTGCCTAAACTGGCAGTCGGACATCCCTCTTGCAATCCGGGACTGCTGGCTCCTAACTGCTCACCTGCCTGCCTGACTGCTCCTAACCACTTGGCCTGCAAGCCTGCTTGCCCCAACTGCCTCCCACCACCAGCCTGCTTCTCCCCAAATGCCCCCCCCCACCAGACTGGTCACCCGAACTGTCGCCCCCCGTGCCAGTGTGCTCATCCCCAACTGACCCCCCTTGCTGGTCTGCTCACTCCCTTCTTCCCTCCCTACTGGCCTGCTTGCTCCCAACTGCCACCCTCCTGACCTGCTCACTCCAAACTTCCGCCCCCGCTGCCGTCCTGAGCACCTCCAACTGATCCCCACTGACAGCCTGCTTGCCCCAAACTGGTCCCCTTGCTGGTCTACTTACCCCCAATGGCCCTGCCCCCCACCAGCCTGATTATCCACAGCTGTGTCCCATCCTAACCTGATCACCCATAACTGCCCTCCCCTCTTGGCCTCTAACTGCCTCTATCTTGGCCCTGCCACCATGGATTTTTCCAGAAGAACGTCCAGGAGCCCTCCTGGAAGGTCTCCCAGTCTAATTATCATATTATCCTTTGATTAGTATAAATAGAGGCCTGGTGCACAGGTGAAGGCCAGCTGGGTTGCCCTGAAGGGTGTCCCAGATCAGAGTGGGGGTTCCCTTGGAGGGTGAGGTGGCCTAGGCGAGGGGCTTGTGGTGGTTTGCAGGCTGGTCATGCCCCCATAGGGTGACAGACCTCACTGGGGGTGTGTGTGTGTGTGTGTGTGTGGCCAGCCTGGGTGTGGAGATGAGGGATGTTTTCAAGCTGGCCTTAGCCCCTTTAGAGAGGGGGGTGCCACTGGGGTGCCTGGCCAGCCTGGGTGAGGGACTGAGGGCTGTTTTCAGCCTGGCCACACCCGCTTCAGGGTGGGGGAGTCCTGCTGGGGTGCCTGGCCAGCCTGAGTAAGGAGCTGTTGGCTGTTTGCAGGCTGATCAAGCTCCCCAGTGGGGCCTTTCATCCCATGGGAGTGTGGCTAGCCTGGGTGAGAAGCAGAGGACTGTTTTCAGGCTGGACACACTACTTGGCGATCCAGGCTGCCAGCCCATCCTTTTTTTTTCTTTTTCTTTTTTCTTTTTTTCAGCACCTCCTTGAGTAGAGGCCAAGGCTGGCTGGAAGCAGGTATCTGGGATTTATTTATCTTCCATAATTGAAACTTTGTAGCCTTGAGTGGAGGCCAGGGGTGGTCAGGACAAGTGGGAAGCTTGGCTTCCTCCATTGCTAGGGGCAACCCAAGCCTCCTGCTCACTCCAGCTCTATGGCCCTTGCCATCTTTGTTGGGTTAATTTGCATATTCACTCCTGATTGGCTGGTGGGTATAGCGAAGTGATAGTCAATTTGCATGTTTCTCTTTTATTAGTGTAGACTAGAGGCCTGGTGCATAAAATTCGTTCATGGAAGGGTGTGTCCCTCAGCCCAGCCTGGACCATCTCCAATCTGGGACCCCTCAAGGGATGTCTGTCTGCCTGTTTAGGCCTGATCCTGGTAGGATAGGGCCTAAATGGGCAATTGCACATCTCTCACAATCCAGGACTGCTGGCTCTCAACTGCTCGCCTGCCTGCCTTCCTGATTGCTCCTAACTGCTTCTGCCTGCCAGCCTGATCACCCCCTAACCACTCTCCTGCCAGTCTGATTGATGCTGAACTGCTCCCCTACCAGTCCAATTGCCCCTAACTGCCCTCCCCTGACAACCTGGTCACCCCTAACTGCCCTCCCCTGCTGTCCTGGTCAACCCCAACTGCTCTCCCCCTGTTGACCGAGTCACCCCTAACTGCCCTCCACTGCCAGCCTCATCACCCCTAGTTGCTCTCCCCTGCTGGTCTTTTCCCCCCCAAGACCCCCCCGCCCTTCCAACTGCCCTCCCCTGCAGGCCTGGTCACCCCCAACTGCCCTTCCCTGCAGGCCTTGTCAATTCTAACTGCTCTGTCCTGCAGGTCTAGTCCCTCCCAATTCCCCTCCCCTGCCGGCCATCCTGTGGCAGCCATCGTGAGTCCACATGGGGGCAGCCATCTTGTGTGTTGGAGTGACAGTCAATTTGCATATTACTCTTTTATTAGATAGATTTTATTGATTTTAGAGAGGAAGGGAGAAAGAGATAGAAACAACGATGAGAATCATTGACTGGCTGCCTCCTGCCCACACCCTACTGAGGACTGAGCCTGCAACCTGGACACGTTGCCCCGAATGGAAATCCAACTATGACCTCCTGGTTCATAGGTAAGTGCTCAACCACTGAGCTACACTGGTAGAATATGAAACTAATATTTTCAAAGATGACTACTCACAAAATGTAAAAAGATGAAGTATGACTTATAGAAAAGATAAAAAGAAAGTATGTATGGACAAATAGTAACACTCTATATGCCCAGCTGGAGTGGCTCAGTGGTTCATTATCGACCTCTAAACCAGGAGGTCATGGTTTGATTCCCAGTTAGCGCACGTGCCCAGGTTACAGGTGCGATGCTCAGTAGGGGGTGGGAGACAGCCCATCAATGATTTTTATCACTGACGTTTATATTTTATAACTCTCTCTTCCTCTCTGAAATAAAAAAATACATATTTTAAAATATAAAAAACTCTATAGACAATGGAAATCAAATTAAAACATTAATCCTTAAAACAGAAGTAGTATATATTTTATAATTTACCACATACTAAACTATTAAGTATATAATTGAGTTAGAGAATTGAATCAGATATTTGGTCTGTGGTAAACTTGAGAAAACAATTTTTGTCTCCAAATTCTTAATTCAAACTTTAATTGCTAAGTCTGCACTGTGCATTTCCATTTGATGTGGCCTATTTTCTGATAGGAAAGGGTGAGAAGCCTAATTGTTAAGGATATACTATTTTAAAAGATAAATATTTGGGGCTTTTAATTACCTAACATAAAAAATTTTTAGAATCATTAAATAAAACATTATTTGAAAGTCACGGGAATGAATCTATTCAGCCAGCAATATGAAAGAATTAAGAAAAGCAATAATGAATATAGCTACATAAGAGTAATTCCTTAACTGTCAAAACAATTCCATGAAGGTAAAATTAATGAAAATTGTTTTGCTGAACAGGTTAGATGTTTTAAGTTTAAGAAAATGAATAGCTACAAATTTTTACAATGCCAGGCAGGAAGTTCTTAAAATCCAAGGCATTAGAGTAGATATTCGGGAAAAACTGGTAATTCTCATATTCTCCTCCTTCCCAGTAATTGAGAACTTCTCCTTTGAGAAGACAGACTAGATACAATTATGTCTCCAACTGTGTATGACACTGACTCAACTGTGTGCTATATATAAAGCACAGTCCAATTCCCACCGAACCTCAGAATTAACATCTGTAAACGTGGAAAATAATACTGGTGTGCGTCAAAGGGATATGTAAACTATCTAATGAATCCTATCTAATAAAAGAATAATATGCAAACTGACCATACCTCTGATCAAGCTACGCCAACAGCCATGCCCACTAGCCAATCAGGAGCAAATTATGCAAATAAACCCAACCAAGATGGCTGCTGCCATTGAGAGCAGGAGGGAGGCTTGGCTTTCCCCAGGAACTAGGGAAGCCAAGCTTTCGGCCTGCCCTTGACAGCCTAGGCCTCCACTCAATGTTACAAAGTTCCAATTATAGAAGATACATAATCCCAACAGAAATGGCAGCAGCCATGGAGCTGGAGCGAGAAGAGGCTAGGGTTGCCTAGGCAATAGAGGAAGCAGCATAGCTTCTGAAGCCCTAGCACCTAGGCCTCCACTCTAGGCTACAAAGTTTCAAACAGAAATGGCTGTCGCCAGGGAGCGAGCAGAAGGCTTGGTTCCGCTCTAGGCTAAAAAGTTTCAATTATAGAATATAAATTAATCCTAGATCCCAGCGCCTCCACTTGGATTGCTGGGGGTCGTGGCCTGCCTGCAAACCATCACAGGCCCCTCGCCCAGGCTGCCCCAGAACCCAAGGGAACCCCCACCCTGATCCAGGACACCCTTCAGGGCAAACCAGCCGGTCCCCACCCATGCACCAGGCTTCTATCCTATCTAATAAAAGAGTAATATGCAGATTGACCATCACTCCAACACACTAGAGGGCTGCCCCCAGGTGGTCAAAGATCCTGCCCCCATGTGGACACGAGATGACCACCACAAGATGGCCAGCAGGGGAGGGCCGTTGGGAGGTTCCAGGCCTGCAAGGGAGGGCAGTTGTGGGCCACAGGCCAGCAGGGGAGGGCAGAAAGGAGGGACCAGGCCTGTAAGGGAGGGCAGTTGGGGGCGATCAAGCCTGCAGGGAAGAGCATTTAGGGGTGACCAGGCTGGCAGAGGAGGGAAGTTGGAGGTAAACAGGTTGGCAGCGGAGCAGTTAGACATCAATTAGGCTGACATGGTAGTGGGTAGGGGGTAATCAGGCTGGCAGGCAGAAGCGGTTAGGGGCAATCAGGGAGGTAGGCAAGCAAGCAGTTTGGAGCTAGAAGTCCTGGATTGTGAGAAGGATGTCTGACTGCCTGTTTAGGCCCGATCCTACATCCTACCGGGATCGGGCCTAAACGGGCAGTTTGGACATTCCTTGAGGGGTCCCAGATTGGAGAGGGTGCAGGCTGGGCTGAGCAACACATCCTTGCCCCCTATGCATGAATTTCATGCACTGGGCCTCTAGTAATTATATAAAGCATTAGTCACATAAAACTCTATATAAATGCTATATAATATTACTAGTTTAGATAAAAAAAAAAACAGGCATCAGAGGAAAACAGTAATTAAATGCCAATAAAAGTAAATGTAGCTCAGAGGAAAAACAAACTGACTTAGAGTTAGGCATCAGAAATCCTAGTGAGCCACAGAACTGAAAATAACTAAATGATATAAAGGAAACTAAGTAGCATATTCTGGAGAGTCCTCCAAAGCATGGTAAAGATCAGATATTTCTATAAATCTGGATTTCTAATCTATTTTTAGCTATAATCACTTAATATATATATATTTTTATTAATTTCAGACAGAAAGGGAGAGGGATAGAAATATCAATAATGAGAGAGAGAGAGAATCACTGATCTGCTGCCTCCTGTACACCCCACACTGGGGATTGAGCCCACAACTCTGTCATGTTCCCTGACTGGAAATCGAACCATGACTTCCTGGTTTATAGGTCAATACAGGCTGGGCTAGAATCACTTAAATTTTTTGTTGTTGTTAATCCTCTCCTAAGGATATTTTTCCATTGATTTTTTGAGAGAGTGGAAGGGAGGGGGAGAGACACAGAGAGAAAAACATTGATATGAGAGAGACACATCAATTGGTTGCCTCCTATATGCTTCCTGACCACTGCCAGGGACTGAGCCTGTAACCTTTATGTGCCCTTGACCAGAATCAAACCTGGTACCTTTCAGTCCACAGGCTGCCACTCTATCCAGTGAGCCAAAGTGACTAGGGCTAGAATCACTTTTTTATGGCCTAGTAATTATTTTTCATGGCTAAGTAAAACATTATTTTTCCTCTAGAAAATATTTTTCATAATTAAAATAATCCAGGAAATAGAAATAGGATTTTTCAAGGAACAGATATATGTTAATGTTCATATACATGTACACACACATACACACACACACACAGTACATGTGTATATACTAGTACACTCACATGCAGTTCATATACACATACACACATGCACACACTTCCAACAACTCCATTAAATAAAATGTAGTGTAACAGGAATGGAATGTTGATGTAATTAAAGATATTAACTGGATAATTCATTAGAAATGCTTTATAGGTAGACTTTATTTTTTTCCAGAATATTCATTGTTTAAATAGCAAAATAACCATGTAACATGGAACAAAAGGTGGGTGGATAAATTGACTTACAGAGTAACTGGGACCTATCTGCAAGACGCCAGTTTTAGCACAAATAGTATGAACTGCACAGACAATACTTAAATATGTATTTTTAAAGTCAGCCTTCTCTATACGAAATATGCCCTTGAACCACAAGGGAGATCACTTTCCACATGTAGGTTTCTAAAACTAAATATGATGATTATTATATTGTGTTCTTTCAGTATGTATGTAATTACACAAATAGAAGTTCAGTCTCTGTAAGATACATTTTGTAACAGTGGCAACTAACCTTTACAAATATAAAGCTTCTATGCGTGACTCATAAAGCAACTACAAAACAAATATCCTTGTAAGCACATCTATCATGAATAGTATATTGCACCCATAATTGTTCAATTCACTGTTAATTATTACTCAGGAATTCATGTTTATGGCTCTATTTCACCTGCTATATGAAAACATATTCCTGCTATCTTGTTCCTTAACTTCCTGAATCAATATACTCTGGCTTAGCCATACAAAAGAAGTTGACAATGTACTCTTTTCTTCCTTAAAACTGCTAGCTATGAATAAACCAAAAACTGACAACAGGAACAACATTTATGCTAATTTTTGTTTCCACGCTTTCTTCAGTTTTGAACTACAAATCAAACCACATAATGCAGACTGTTTCTTGTAGCTTGGTGGAGGAGAATTAATAGTGTTACCTTTAGAACAAATTATTATGTTAGCAATGGGGAATTTAAAGTAGTTAAATGTTAGCTTTTGACATGCTTATAATGATTCATTTTAGTGTGTATTTACTCAAACCTTCCTGGACGTTGAATATATTATATAATTAGCTAAATTTGCAAGTTGTGATGTGGTATAGTGATATTGTTTCATTTTCTACAAAAATGATAAAATTATTCATTTCTTTAAAGAGTTTTATTAACCTAGAGAAACATTTTTAAAAACAATCAATTAATATAAATAGCCTTTATTATCACAATCAACACCCAACAAAAGAGGAACAGGAATTTTCGAGAAACATCATCTCTTAGTAGTCTTTTTATTTTTTTTTTGGATGGGCCATCTAATGTTTAAATTTTGAATTAATGAAGGACAAATGGAAGTAATATTTACTGAGTTTCTTTCACATGCCACATGATTTATATTTGTTGCTTCATTTAATTTTTACAACTATCTCTTTATGTTCACATTAATAATCTATATTTTACAAACAATTTACCCTGAAAAAAGAAACCAGGTTGATGTATATTGAAAGCCCAGAATAATTCCACTACATTTGAAATGTCACCAGCTCAGAGAAGGGATGATTAGATAGCACTAGGACCTATTTTGCTGTATCTGACTTGTTGACTGGGCTTTTTAATGGCATGACATCATTTCACATTCATGTCATCCGGGTGCGTATACAGCATCTCAAAGGTCATAACTGAACTATCAAAAACCAACTTAATTTTTCACTTCAGAAGATAGCTGCTTTGGTTAAGAGCAAGCTTTCACATCCTGTAAAATATTAGTTCAGAATGTACTAAAATATTATACAATACTAGAGGCCTGGTGCACAAAATTCATACACGAGGGGGTGTCCTCAGCCCAGCCTGCAACATCTCCAATCCGGGACCCTTTGGGGGATGTCTGATTGCCGGTTTAGGCTCGATCCCAGGCGTAAACTGGCAGTCAGACATCCCCCTTACAATCCTGTACCGCTGGCTCCTAATCCTTACCTGCCTGCTTGCCTGGTCACCTATAACTGCCCCTCCTGCTGGCCTGATCACCCCCAACTGCCCAACCCCGACCAACATAGTCACTCTTTCACTGCCCCCGCCCCCCCCCCCCCGCCAGCCTAATCGCACCAAACTTTCCCCCTTGCCAGCCTGGTTGCCCCCAACTGCATCCTCTCTGCTGACCTGGTTGCCACCACCTGGCCCCCCTGCTGGCCTGGTCACCCCCAACTTCACCCCCCCGCCCCCGCCAGCCTGGTTGCCCCTCACAGCCCCTCCGCCATTCTGGTCACTCACATAGCCTGCTGTTCAGTCGCTTGGCTGTCCCTCACTAACACCCCTGCTGGCCTGGTTGCCCCATGCAGCCTGCTTGTTCAGTCCTTTGGTCGTCCCTCACTAATGCCCCTGACAGCCTGGTTGTAGGCAGCCATCTTGTGAGGATGTGAGGGTTAATTTGCATATTATCTTTTTATTACATAGGAAGCTTATGAAACACAGATAGCTTTAAAGGAATCAGATGTTTAGCACAATTTTTTTTGTAGTAGTAAATTCCATAATTGGCATAGATTTTATGATTACTCTTGCTGGTATTAAAGGAGTCTTAACATATTTTGAGAAATGTTAACTCTCCCTTTGGTTTTTTAATTTATTGATTTCAGAGAGAGAGGAAGGGAGAGGGAGAGAGAGAGAAATATCAATGATGAGAGGGAATCATCAATTGGTTTCTTCCTGCATGCCTCCTACTGAGAATCGAGCCCGCACCACGGGATGTGCTCTGATTGGAAACTGAACCATGACCTCCTGGTTCATGGGTCAATGCTCAACCACTGAGTCACAAAATCTGGGTTATTTTTCAATTTTAAGATAATTTCAACATGAAAATTTCAAAATAAGCCAGTCAGAGCAAGACAAATATCACATTACCTTGCTTGTATGTGGAATCTAATGAACACAATAAAATGATGAGTAAAATATAAACGGAGGCCAGACAAGGGAAAAGTGGGGAGGACATCTGTAATACTCTCAACAATAAAGACTTTAAAAGAAATAAAAAAGTGGGTAATGCACATATAAAAATTTGTTAAATATAAGATAAATACTAATATCATACATTTGTGAGTGTATATGTACAGTGCTATTACAAACATTACATCATTTAATCTTCAGAATCATGTAAGTTAGGTGCTTTCATTTTACAAATGAAAAAAAAAATGGTGTACTGCCCAATACCATAGCTATTAACTACACATGGAAATTAAAATAAATTTAATTTAAATAAAATAAAAAATTTAGTTTCTGAGTAACACTAGCTACATTTCAAATAAAAAATTTAGTTTCTGAGTAACATTAGCCACATTTCAAATGTTCAAGAGCTAGTGGATATCATACTGCATGGCACAGATGTGATATGTTTTTATCATTACACAAAGTTCTACTGAATAACGGTTAAGAGTTCAGTTTACTTGTTCCAATTTAAAACTAAGTACTAGACTTGAGATCATGTAATTTATTTCCCTTTTAAAATCTGTTTTCTTTTAACTTCACTATGAAATATTTTGAGATAAGAGAGAAAATATAACCCAACATATCCATCACGCTACAACAATTATCAATTCACTTAAGCCCTACTTTTAACCATTTTTCTATACTATTTTTTGGCTTCTCTTCTTTAATTATACTAGTCAATGAAGAATTATCCCTTATTCAGAATAGAACATAAGGAGGCAGTATAACATAATGATTAAGACTATAGAATTAGAAAGCAGACAGATCTGGATTCAAATTTGGCTCTACAACAAAATTGTTATGTTCTTGGAAGAAAAGTTGCTTCATTTCCCTAGAACTGAACTTGCTCATCTTTATAATTTTCACCTACAATCATCTATTATTTTTCTCTATAGTCAACATTTTCAGGTATATTAATACTTAAATGTTTATCTAAGATAAAAATTCAAACAAAATTATTTGAATGTAATTGTGAAAGAGGCAATATTTTTTCCACAGGCCTTTTATATATCCTCCTCCAAGATTACAAAGGTAAAATGACTCAATAAAAAATTTCAACTATAACAGAAACATATTATATAGGAAGAAAAAGTTTTATTAGTTGTTCTTTTCTCAATTCCCCTCAGATAACTAGGTACTCTGTAAATGATAAAACAAAATCTATCACTCCCAGTAACTATTTATAGAATAATTGTTTAATTCATTTGATTAATTTATTAATGTTGGCTTATATATATCTAAATATAATTTTTAACTAAGTTTAATCTAGAAAGAAATGATTATTTATGTTGATGTTTAAAGCATAAATGTGATTTTAAATTATTTTATCGAATCATCAAAAATTATATCAGGAGTAAAGTTCTGGACCAATTATTTTGGTTGGGGTAGGAATGAGAGAAGATAATTATGTGATTCAACAACAACAAAAACACTCATACTTTGGAGTTAACCCAGAGTTTTATATTTTTGGTTATATAAAACCAAACTTAGGAAACCTCGATTTAAAAACTGTTTTCTCCTTACTGTTTTCCAATACTTTAACAATTTCCATTTCTATCTTATTCTCTGCTTTAATATTTATTAATAGGTTAACAATTTGTATATTAGAATAATTTATTCTAATAAGCATAAAATCTAACAACAGGTCAATTAGCCAACCATTTACAAATTAAAACCTCTTAATTTATGTATTGCATCATTCTTTTACTGCAACTTAAAAAGTCTAAAATGATCTATAGATGAACATGTAAAGAATTTGGGTAATTATTAAATGGAGCAAGTCTTTTGGATAAGGTGTTATATAAGAAAACAACTTCAATCTAAGGAAGTGAAACAATTTTATTTACATTTAGATAATTCATGGGTTACCTAAAGATTCAGAGGAAAAAAAGTCTAAAAATTCCTTGGCAAAGTCAAAAGGAATCTAAGTAATTGCATACATTTTATGTTTAAAAAGTAATTTTGACTCTATAAATGGCATCTGGTTGTGCTCCCCTTCTCTCCTTGGTCAATCCACTAGAGGTATCTAGGGATGGAAGATATAGAGGATAGTTGGCATGCTAGTAGAGTGCTTTGTTAAAAGTGTAGCATTGTTATGTCCAGGTTAAAACTTCCAACCACAAAGTGGAATATGAACACCTAATGTGATATGACCTAGTTTTTCTAATAGAAATTCAATACTCATTACATTTAAAACCACTATCATTACTTAATTTTTTCCCATAATATGCAAACCAAATTCCTCTATAGCGGTATTATGTTATTATTCAAATAAGAGATTTGTAGATGGTTTACCTGACATCTTTCTCAAGCCGTGTAATACACTCCTTTAATGAATCAATCTTAGAATCTCTCTGACGAACTGATTCAATTAAATATCTGTAAGGTTGTTGAGCTTGATTTAACAGGGAATTGGCCCTGTCAAGCTAAAGAAAAATAGATTTCATTAATACCTAGAACATTTTACAAGAAACTAAAAGTATTTAAAATGCTCTAGCACAAATACAGTGTACCTATTCTCCCTTACAAGAATTACTCTGAAAAGTTTTCCCTGAATAAATAGGAAAGTTTTTAAAAAAATTATTAATCAATATAGCTATTCTCAACAACAACAATAATGACTGTAAAAGGAAAGAAAAATTTAAATAAAATATTATTTCCAATTTTGGGGTTGGATTGACTATATTTTCTTACCACTTGTCAGTCTGAGGAGCTATGTGATGCAAAATTTCTCTTCTTTTAATGAATATCCATTAGCTAAAAAGGAAAATCTTTTATTTGAGCTTTATTTTTATTCAAAATAATGTAATCATAAAATTCAGTAATTTTTCCAAACCTTTATTTTTCCTTCTATTTTTATTTGTAAAATAGATAATTTATGTACCTAATTACTATGTATAATTAAGATTTAAAAAAACTATGGTTAAAATATTAACAAAATTTACCATTTTAACCATTACATCAAGCATATTCACACTGTGTAACCATTGTTAGTATCTACATTGCATGTAGATACTTCCAGAAGATTTTCATCAGCCCCAAAAGAAACCTTGTTCCCATTAAGACAGAAACCTCTATCCTATTTTGTGTCTTTGTGAACTTGCCTACTCTAGGTACCTCCTATAAGTGAAATCACCTAATATTTGACATTTTATATCTCCTTATTTCATTTAATGTAATGTTTTCAAGATTCATCTATAATGTACCAATGTATCAGAACTGTATTACCTTTTATGGTTAAACTAGAGGCCCGGCACACAAAATTTGTGCATGGGTACAGTCCCTAAGCCTGGTGTGTGATCAGAACCATCTTCCCTGGCTGCTGGCAGCTGGCCCCATCCCCTGCCACCACCCACCCCTGGTTCCCTGATCGCCATTGGGTGATCAAGGCTGCTGGCCAGGGTGAGGGACCAAGAGGTTGGCCATTCCTGCCCGCTTGCAGACCCTGCCCCCACCGCCAGTCACCCTCTGTGTGTGGGATGACCTGTGGGGCAGGGGCCTTCACCTGATGCTGCCCACGTCTGTCATCACCCACCCCCATTTCCCCGTTCCCCATTGGGTGACCAGGTCTGTGGGCTGGGGGCAGTGCCTGTGTTGTGTGTCTGACCCCTGGTGGTCAATGTGTGTCATAGTGACCGGTCATTCTGCCGATTGGTCAATTTGCATATTACCTTTTATTATCCTACTAGAGGCCCAGTGCATGAAAATTCATGCATGGAGGGGGGGTTCCTCAGCCTGGCCTGCCCCCTCTCATAGTCTGGGAGCCCTCAGGGGCAGGAGGGGACCCAGCAATCAGGGGAAAGCAATGCCCCATCACACCTCTGCTGCTGCCACTGCCAGCAGCGCAAGCCTCGGCTGGCCCTGGGCAGTTGGCATCGAAGGCTTGCTTGAGCCTCGAGCCGGCCCTGGGTGTCAGCTGGGCAGCTGCCAATCGAAGGCTTGCCTGTGCCTTGAGCTGGTCCTGGGCAGCTGGACAGCCGCCATACAAGGCTTGCCTGTGCCTTGGGCCAGCTGGGGGCTGAGGGGATTGGGGGACTCCAGAGGCAGATGTGCAGGGCAGCCAGGCCCACCTGGGGGTGGGCCTGAGGGGACTGGGCGCCACCATCTTGTGGCTATGGGTGCCGCCATCTTTGAGGGTGGGATAGTCAATTAGCATATTCCCTCCTTATTGGTTGTGGGTGCCACCATCTTTGCAATAGTGTGTAAGGATCAATTAGCATATTCCCTCTTTATTAGATAGGATATAATAAAATGATAATATGCAAATTGATCAAACAGCAAAACAACCAGTCACTTAGGCTGTCTAAGCCGGTAGTCGGACATTCCCCAAGGGCTCCTGGACTGTGAGAAGGCACAGACTGGGCCGAGGGACTCCCACGAGTGTACAAATTTCATGCACTGGGCCTCTAGTATAGGATAATATTTCATTGCATGTTTATAGCATATTTTCTTTATTCATTTATCTATTGATGGATATTTCAGTTGTTTCCAATTTCTGGATATTGTGTAAGGCTGCTATGGACAATGATTTATAAGTATCTGTTTGAGTAGTACCTATCTTCAATTCCTTTGGATCTAGATAGGAGTGAAGTGGAATTGCTCGGTTATAGGGTGATTCTATATTTAACTTTTTCAGGAACTGCCAATTGTTTTCTACAGTGGATGCATCCTACCAACAATGTACCTGTTCCAATTTCTTGACTTCTTTTGCTGAAATTGCTAGTTCATGTGCTTATTGGCTATTTGTATGTCCTCTTTGGAGAAATGTCTTTTGCTCATATTTTAAGTAGGTTGTTTTTGTTTTTTGAGTTGTAGGTTTTCTTTATATATTCTGGATATTAAGCCCTTATTAGATATATTATTTCCAAATATTTCTCTGTTCCTGCAATCTCTTTTTCACTGTTTTTCTTTAGGTGATTGTACTTTTGGTGTCATTTAAAAGAAACAATTGCCAAATCCAAGGTCATGAAGATTTTCTCCTATGTCTTCTTGTATGGGTTTTATATCCTTAGCTATGATATTTAGGTCGTCAGTGCATTAATTTTTATATACAGTATGCAATATGCTTCCAATTTCATTCTTTTACATGTAGATATGCAGTTTTACCTGTGTCATTTGTTGAGAAGACTATTTTTTCTCCATGGAATGGTTTTAACAACCTTGTGGAGAAACCACTGACCATGTGTAAGGGTTTATTTCTAGGCTTTCTTTGTTATTCCATCAGTCTACATCTATCCTATGACAGTACAACATTGTTTTAATCACTGTAGCTTTGTAGTAAATTTTATAATCAGACTAGAGGCCTTGTGCATGATATTTGTGTATTGGTGGAGGGAGCCCTTCAGCCTGGCCTGCACCCTTTTGCAACCTGGGACCCCTCAGGGGATGTCCGAATGCCAACTTAGGCAGTCAAACACTCTCTCGTAATCTAGGACCACTGGGTCCTAAACTACTCACCCAATTGCCCTAACCACTTGCCTACCTGCCTGATCACTCCTAACTGCTCACCTGCCTGCCTGATCCACCCTAAACACTCGCTTGCTTGCCTGATCAACCCTAATTGCTCATCTGCCTGCCTGATCCACCCTAAACACTCGCTTGCCTGATCAACCCTAATTGCTCACTTGCCTGCCTGATCACTCCTAACCACTATGCCTGCCTGCCTGATCGCCCCTAACTGCCTCCGCTGTGGCCCCTGCCACAGTGGCTTCCTCCGGAAGGATGTCCGGAAGGTCATTCAGCTGTCTAGTCTAATTAGCATATTACACTTTTATTATTATAGTTTGAGTTGCCCAACTTTGTTTTTTCTTTTCAAGATTGTTTTGGTCATTCAGGGTCCCTTGAAATTCCATATGAATTTTAGAATAGATTTTCTACTTCTGTTAACAGTGTCATTGGGATTTTGAACTGAATTTATAAATCACTTTGGGTAGTATTATCATCTTAACAATATTGTCTTCCATGAAAATAGGATGTCTATCCATTTATCAGGTCTTCTTCACTGTATTAATGTTTTGTAGTTTTCCATGTACAAATCTTTCTTCTGTTTGATTAAATACACTTAAGTATTTTTATTCTTTTTGAGGCTTTTGCAAAGGAAATTGTTTTCTTAATTTCCTTGTTGGATTATTCATTTTTATCTATCTATCTATCTATCTATCTATCTATCTATCTATATATCATCTACCTATTTTTTAAATATATTTTATTGATTTTTTTTTTTTTTACAGAGAAGAAGGGAGAGGGAGAGAGAGTTAGAAACATAGATGAGAGAAAAACATCAATCATCTGCCTCCTGCACACCCCCTACTGGGGATGTGCCTGCAACCACATGCCCTTGACTGGAATCGAACCTGGGACCCATGAGTCCGCAGGCCGATGCTCTATTCACTGAGCCAAACCGATTAGGGCCTACCTATTTTTTTTTTTAAAAAATCTTTATTGTTGAAAGTATTACATATGTCCTTCCTTTCCTCCCACCGACCTCTTCTAATGGCTGCAAAATGGTCTAGTAAACTAATGTGCCATAATTTAGTTACACTACTTATAGTAATATTTAGGATGTTATCAAATTTTGACTAGTATAAAAAATGCTACAACAAAGTTTTTTATATTATAGGTATTTTCTCTTAAATTAATATTTTCTTTGTTCATTTTTTTTCTCAGAATATAAGATGTACTAGGTTAAGGGGTACAACTATTTAATGATCTTGACATATAGACTAACATTCTTTTCTAAAGGATCTTATCAAATTTTATACCCAAATCAACCTTAGTTTTTCTCCTAATTTGTATTTGCTCTTTTTTCCTAAGCAAATGTAAAGTATATGTCAGCATAGGGCTAAACATAGCACTGTCAGTATTAGCAGGACCCTACTTTGGTACATAATGAGTCTCAAAAACTGTATTCGAATGTTGGATATGCAAAAACTGAACAATCACAACAAAATTGGTAGGTATAGGAAAGGAAGTATTTTATTATACAGAAAAAAAGATTCCAAACTACTATGACCATAAAATGTTATTTGATAATAAAACTCTAGCATTTCATATGTTTAAACATTTCTTTCTTCTTTCCTTAATAACCCTTAAGAAGTTCAATTGAGGCAAGAGATTTGGTGCCTTTCTGAAATAAGAAATGATTTATATATTTTTCTCAAATGAAGTACATTTATAAGATCGACATTTTAAAAATTAATATCTAAACATATTTATTTCAACATTGCAACTTTTTTTGTTTTCTGCTCACTCCCTCCTCCCTACCCCCCCCCCCCCCCAAAAAAAAAAAGACTAGCAGCCTAGGACCAAAAAATGTAGAGAACAGCAGGATGGGCAGAGTGGAAGGTACAGTACAAAGCAGAGAGAATGAGGGGTGGAGGTGGGAAGGGGCAGAAATAACTATTTAAAAATGATCAGTAATGAGGTCCAGCAGAAAAGTGAAGCCACGAGGGACAGACCAACTGCTAAGAGGAAATGTGCTTGCAGAACTACTTTGTAAGTTATTTAAATTATTCATCTGCATTATATTAGCATATTTACTCTTGGTTACATTAAGTATAGGCCAAGAAGAGATACCTCAAGAAAAGGAAATGAATAGTGAAAGAAAAGACCTTTTTTGGACACAATTCATTATACTGAAAGCAGAGCCATAAAGAAAAAAATACCATGAATATTTTCTACAGTTTGGGATTTAGTGTCTTTTTACTTGCTTTGATAATCATTCCTTAAAATCTATTACAATGTCACTGGAATTTTTTTACTCTACTAAGTTACTTTATGAACATTCAAATATGCAGCTGGACAAAAATAAAACTAAGTTCCACTTTCCTGCATAACCAGTTTCACTAGTCAATTAAATCAAACAATTGCCTTGACGTTTTCACAGAACTGACCCTAACTGAATAAACTGAACTGACAAGTTGCTTTGTATTTTAAAGGGCAGAAAGGTGGTGTGTGTGTGTGTATGTGTATGGGGCAGAGGGAGGTGGGGGAAGAAGAGAAGACAGGTAGGGAAGGGCTAGGGCATTTACAGACTGTAGTTAGCTGTGGTCTAGAATAAGATATGATTAAAGTTTATCAAGTCTAATTTCAATTGCATAAAAATAAAAAGCAGTTGTTAGCCTTAATTATTTTAGTTCCATATTTTTCGTTATAGCAATTACATATATTAGTTGTATATTTTAAAAGGTATCTTTAATATACAACCTGCAAACATCTCCCTCTCTAAATAACAGAAACTACTGAAGTGCTGTCAGTTTTAGGGCTATGTTTCTTTATAAACTTGTTTGTAGGCTTCTAAATCCCCAAAATTTATCTTAATTCCTCAGGAAATTAAAAATATGTTTATGTTGCTCAATAAAAAGTGATAATTTCTATTTTTGAAATAAATAAAATTGAATAATTTAATTCCTCAAATATTGTTTTATTTTTATTTATTTTTTAAAAATATATTTTATTGATTTTTTACAGAGAGGAAGGGAGAGGGATAGAAAGTCAGAAACATCGATGAGAGAGAGACATCGATCAGTTGCCTCCTGCGCGCCCCCTACTGGGGATGTGCCTGCAGCCAAGGTACATGCCCTTGCCGGAATCGAACCCGGGACCCCGCAGTCCGCAGTCCGACGCTCTATCCACTGAGCCAAACCAGTCTCAGCCTCAAATATTGTTTTAAAGTCTTCTTCAAGACTGAAGACTTTCAGATTGAAGGGCACAATCCTCACCCGACAATTAATTAAAATGGAAATGGCCGTTTAAAGTGCTTTTAAAGGAGTTGTTTGAAGGATACTTTCTTTAGGGGTTGGAATAGATGCTTAGGTGAATATTCTTTTTGTTCTAAAAAAGAACTAGGTCAAAAATCAGTTGGTGTCAGTTATTACTAACTTTAAGACTATTACTACTGGCAAATGTAACTGTGCTGACTCTTAGTAATAAAAGGCCGTAACTGAATGAAGATGTATGAAAATACTGACATGAATAAAGTGAAGAGAGTAAAAATGTAAAAAAAAAAAAAAAAAAAGTCTTTCTGTAACTATAATTAGTATTAAAAAAGTTTTATAATCACTCACTTTGCTTATTATTAGTAATCTTTCTTTATAGGAAAGTTTTAGTAATCAGTGACTCAAGAATCATATACGTCATAAGTGACTCTTAACACATTTTATAGAATTGTTATTCCTCCTTCGTCTCAACAAACTGTACCTATGACTCAGAGAAAACCAATGCCCTATTATAACAAAACTAGAGGCTCGATGCATGAAATTCATGAAAGGGGCTCGGCCCTTGCTACCCTGGCTGCTTTGTGGCCCCACAACCCTGTCCATTGGTTCCGGAAGGTTGTTCACTATCTGGTCTAATTAGCATATTAGCTCTTTATTATATCAAATTATGCATTTTGATTCAAATACTAATTTAACTTATCTATATACATAAAAGCCTAAGTGACCATTTCGACTAGTCGACCAAACAACTGGTTGCTATGATGCACACTGACCACCAGGGGACAGATGCTAAATACAGAAGCTACCCCCTGGTGGTTAGTGCACTCCCACAGCCAACCAATCCCACGAACCTTCCCCCCAGCTGCCCTGATTGGCTGGGATTGGGACTGGGTAGAAATGGCCCTGATAGCTGGCTAGGCCGAGGGACCCCACGTGTGCACAAATTTGTGCACTGGGCCTCTACTTCTTATATACTTTCTCTTAAAAATCTAAAAAACATAATGGTGACGATATTTTGTTGTAACATTTTTTTTCTGCTGGAGTTTATTTTGAAAGAAACTCCTAGAAATAGAACTCTTTCTTGCCAGAGATAAAATACATTCTCTAGAATGGAATTTAACACTGAGATGCTTTCTGTGTATAAATATATGCATGTGACATTTTCTAGTAGTGGTGGTAGTTTGTGTTGCAAAATCCACATATCCTTGCCTAATCTTTGTGATTGTGCTGTAGTCTAGAATGAGCTATGTTTAAAGTTTATCAAGTCTAATTTCAATTGCATAAAAATAAAAAAGCAGTTGTTATGAAATGTCAAACACCTACTGAGATCCAATATGGGGCAACACTTTGGTGCTACTTCTCTGTTCTCAATCTAAAGCACTAGTTCTCAGACCTAGCTAATCATCAGAATCACTGTATGTTAAAAAAACAACAACAGTGATTCTGGGATACCATCCCAGTCCTACTGAAATAAAATTTCTCAGCTTTCTTAGGTCCTAATGACCAATCACACTTGGAAAACACAGCTTTTGTGATCTTGGACTTGCTGCAGGCCACTTCAACTATTTTATTAAGTTTGACAGGATTGCACATAAACCATCTTATATCCTGAGGTGACCATCCTCTACTTTGAAACTGGTTTCTTTCCTAGAGTCCTGTAATGGTTAATAATATCATTATCTTCAACAGGGATAATATTTAACTGATACAATTTAACCAATTAGGATGGCAGTCTTTGCACTGGAGCAAGATCCCGAGAAACTGTGGTGTCAGGTATTAACTTCTTTGTTGCTGGTTGGTGGGGAGGTCCAGAGATTTTCAGAAGAAGGGCCAGGACAGACAGGACTGTGGTGGGATGATGACACTTAGGGGCTTAGAGCACCAGCTATTTACCAATATTTTTGCAAATATTTTATTATTTTAATTACCAGAAGCAAGTGCATAGTATGTTATTATCAGCCCTGCTCTGGGCCTCAGATTCTCACAGTCAGGTCTAGATAATGAGAAATTAATGAAACTAGTATGTTAAGATAATTAAAAGGAATCAGCATGGCAGTGATGTGTAGATAGATCTGTAGAACATAATTTTCTTTTTTAAATGTAGCTCTAGGAGAAACCAAGATGGTGGCATAGGTAAACACCTATACTGCTGCCTCACACAACAATTTCAAAATTACAGCTAAAAGACAAAAATGGACATCATCCAGAACCACTGGAAAGCTGGCTGAGTGAAAATCCTACAACTAGAAGGAAAGAGAAAAGGACACTGAGACTCAGAGGAGGTTCGGAGGGCAGAGGTGCGGGGATGTGGAGACGTGCATGCATGAGAGGAAAAGCAAGGCGGCTGAATATGTGGCTTGCTTCCTCAAAGAAAAGGAAAAAAAAAGGCTCCCCACTGCGCTGAAATCCAGCTTTGGGCGACAATCAGGGAACCGAGACTCATTCGAGGAGAAACTGGACTGTCTGGCACTGGGCAAAACCTGAGAGTAGCTTCCTCTCAGAGGTGCATGCAGCCAATGCTGCGGGGCACTGAGACCCAGGGAAGACAGAGGTGAGGAGGCACACGTGCAGAAAGGACTTGGGCTGGCTGACAGCATAGCCGGTTTTCTCGTTCTGGAGAGAAACAAAACCTCCTGAGTCGACTGTACTCCAGTTCTGGGTGAGACTCTGGGTACCCACATTCATTCAGGGAGAAACCGGACTGACTGGCAGCAGGCAAAACTCGAGAGCAGCTTTCTCTTAGAGGTGTGTTCAGCCATTGCTGCGAGATACTGAGATCCATGGACCTCTTAGGGCAGGGCTAGCGGGAAACCAAGGCTGTCTGCTCCACCTGAGACTCTGCCCCTTCCAAGCTCAGCACAGAAGCTCTCCCAGAATAGACATAACTGATCCTCACAGCCAATTGGCCTGGAGGTCAAGCCCTCCCAGTGATACCAACAATGATCTAGGCTTAACTACAACAAGACTGTGCAGCCCATAAAGGGGTGCACCAAGAGTGTCCACCTCAGGTAACTGGGGAGGCTGACCCTCTGTCCCCTAGAGGACACCTAGCACACAAAGCCATTCTATCCACTCAGAGGAGCAGCCAAAATACAGAGACAAAGAAACAGGTCACAAATGAAAGAAATGGAGGAGAGCAAACGACTGGATATAGAGTTCAAAACTATGGTTATAAGGCTTTTCAAGAATTTCCTAGAAACCGCCAATAAATTTTATGAGACCCTGGAGGATACGAAAAAGGACCAACTAGAAATTAAGCATACACTGACTGAAATAAAAAATATTATACAGAGATCTAACAGCAGACTAGAGGACCGCAAGAATCAAGTCAAAGATTTGAAACACAAAGAAGCAAAAAACACTCAGCTGGAAAAGCAAAAAGAAAAAAGAATCCCCAAAATTGAATATAGTGTAAGGAGCCTCTGGGCAACCTCAAGCATACCAACACCTGAATTATGGGGGTGCCAGAAAAAGAGAGAGAAGAAGATACCAAAAACCTATTTGAAGAAATAATGACAGAAAACTTTCCCCACCTGGTGAAAAAAATAGACTTAAAAGTCCAGGAAGTGCACAGGACCCCAAACAAAAGGAATCCAAGGAGGACCATACCAAGACACATCATAATTAAAATGCTAAGAGAAAAATACAAAGAGAGAATTCTAAAAGCAGCAAGAGAAAACAGTTACCTACAAGGGAGCACCCATTCGACTGTCAGCTGATTTCTCAACAGAAACTATGCAGGCAGACGGGAGTGGCAAGAAATAGTCAAAGCGATGAATAGCAAGAATCTACAACCAAGATTACTGTACCCAGAAAAGCTATCGTTCAAAATTGAAGGTCAGATAAAGAGCTAAGAAGAAGGTAAAGGAGTTCACCACCACCAAACCAGTGTTATATGAAATCCTGAAAGGTATTCTTTAAGAGGAAGAAGAAAAAGGTAAAAATAAAAATTATGAACAACAAATACATATCTATAAACAAGTGAATCTAAAAATTAAGTGAATTAAAAATCTGGTGAACAGAATAAACAGGTTAATATAATAGAATCAGGGGTGTAGAAAGGAAGTGGATTGACAGTTCTGGGATGGGGGGAGGGAAGTGGTGTGGGAGGTGTAGGAAGAGACTGGACAAAAATCGTACACCTATGGATGAGGACAGTGGGCGGGGAAGTAAGGGCAGAGGGTGGGGTGGGGACTAGGGTGGAGGGGACCTATGGGGGAGGAAAGAGGAACAATTGTAATAATCTGAACAATAAAGATTTATTAAATTTTAAAAAGTGGCTCTTTTAATAGAGCTTGATAAAAATGCAGATTCTTTTAGACCTCCTTAATTGCAATCTCTCAAGTGAACTACATCTTGTGGGCTGGATCTAGTGATACATCTTCTAGGAACTTAAAAGAATCTTAGGTAATTCTCATACTAACATTTGAGAATTACTACTGAGGTCTAAAGAGTAGACATGAGAGAGATATCTACTTTTGAGGGTTAAAGAGACATCTGAGAGAGAATGGGGGTCATAAAGCAAAGAGAAGAAAGCATTTCTAGAATATCTTTAAGGTCATGCCATAGATGGATTAGGGGACTATGAAGAGAATACTGGCAATTAGGAAGTCATCAGTGACCACTGAGAGGGGAACAGTGGACAAATGAAAGGGAAGAGAACAGAAGGAATTAAGTAAAAAGAGAGGGCTTACCTTCTGAAAAGTTACTTACGTCAATACACACACAGACTTTTAAAATTGAATTTACTGGGTGACACAGGTTATAACATTACACAGGTTTCAAGTGTACAAATTCCGTAATACATCATCTGTATGATGTGCCATGTGTTCACCACCCAAAGTCGAGTCTCCTTCCCTTACCATTTATCCCGCCTATACCGTTCCCCACTTTCCCTCTGGAAATCCCCATACTGTTGTTTGTGTCTGTTGAGTTTTTGTTTTTCTTAATCCTTTCACCGTTTCAACCAGTCCCCCAATTCCCTCTCCCTTCTGACAGCTGTCAGTATCTTCTTGAGATCTATGATCCTGTTTCTGTTTTGTTAGTTTATTTTGTTCATTAGATTCCACATATATGAGAGAGCATATGGTTTAGTTCACTGGAAGTGAACTAAATTTCTGACTGGCTTAGTTCACTTAGCCTAAGTCCAGGTCCATCCATGCTGTCCCAAAAGGTATGATTTCTTTCTTCTCTCCTTTTCCTTCTCCTCTCTCTCTCTCGCTCTCTCTCTCTCGCTCTCTCTCTTTCTCGTTTACAGCTGAGTAGTATTCCATTGTATAAATGTACCACAGCTTTTTTATCCACTCATCTACTAATGTGCACATGATCTGTTCCCAGATTTTGTTATTATGAATAATGCTGCAATGAACATAGGAATACATATATTATTTTGAATCAGTGTTTTTGGTTTCTTTGGATATATTCCCAGAAATGGAATTGCTGGTCATAAGGCAGTTCCATTTTAAAGTTTTTGAGGGAATGCCATACTGTTTTCCATAGTGGCTGCACCAATCTGCATTCCCACCAACAACAGTGCATGAGGGGTCCTTTTATCTACATCTTCACCAATACACACACACACACCACTTTTTTTTTTTTTTTACGAGGAACCAAAAAGTGGGGAGTGGGAGGGTGAAGATTCTAAAAAAAAAATCCTTGAGTAAAAAGGATTAAGGGAAATATATTTAGATGACATAATAAAGACAAGATATAGATGATGGACTGATGATTTTTGGGTGTGGAAGCATTCTGCAATATAAAAATGGGAAATATAATAAGCATAGGAAAATAAAAACACCGGGCAAGAGGAATGAGCAACTTGTTAATGTTCAACCACAACATGGATCTATAATGCTTCCAACCAGCAAAAGTAGCAGATTTCCATAGAATTTTTAGCACATTACCAGAAAACTCAAGATTTTTCTCTCCCTCTTTCCTTCCGTCCATTAAATATTTATAGAGTAACTACCAGGCTGTAACATGCTATGCTAAAAGTGGGGATTGTCAAAAAAAGCCTGCTGGATGAATCTGGTAACAAGCAATCTAGAGTGCTAGTGACAGTGCTCAGACAGATAAGGCTCAGACCGCAGGAAGAAGAGGGGCTTGACAGAGGAGAAAAATACGAAGAGTTTATGAGTCTAGGGCTTGTGATAAGCCCCAATAAACCAAAAGTTTAGTGGGAATGAAAGAAGTGGGAGAGATGGAAGGACTGAGAAAGCTGGAAGGACAAGAGATAAAGAATCAAGAATGTAATTTTTGAGTTCTAGTGTTTTAAATTTCTCTCCCCCTCAAAGATACCCTTGAGAAATTCATCTTAATGTAACTCAATTGTATAACAATGTTGATGGGATGGGGAGTGGGATTTGCAGTATGATTTATACTATCTCCTACATGAAAAAAATTTAGACACTGATGCATTAAGGCACAATCAATTAGGTAAAAAGTTTAAAAATGATTTTATTTGTTTGGCATGTACACAAGATATGATTTATAAATAAGTCATGGTTGTACCTACTTCAATGGTGGTTGGCATTTGGGGGACACACACACAACTATATATATTAAAACAAAATAGAGAAACACAATATATATTTCTATAACTTTCCTTTTTTTGAAAAATTATTAGTATGTTATGAATTCCTTTTAAAGTTAGCACATATAGATGTACTTTTTTGTAATTATGCATCTTGAAGTCTTTCTTAAATTTAGCAACTTAACATTTGTAACAAATCACCTGGATTCAATTAAGTGTCTTCTATGTTAAAAATTCCGGGCAACTAAACCTTGCCATTTGGTCAGTTGAGATTGTGCACATGACGTTTTCTAGATAAGTTTTTGAAGTAAGTTAGCTGTAACAGATAAATCTGCAAGTGCTTACACTACAAGACAAGGCCTTTGTGAACAAAGCTGTACACGTTAAGAGGGCAAATCCATGCCTATTTTGCTATCAGTGGTTGAATATAGTGGGAGTTTGATAAATGTTTACTAAATGACTGGAAAGAAGAAAAGTAAAAATCAAGGTTTAATAAAGCTAAGGAAGACTAATTCATGCTCCCAGTAATGTGGCATGCTTTGTGATTTAGTCTAGATTTTCTGCTGTCTACTGGTAATAAAACCCACATCAACATTCTTTTTTTACAAAACAAACAAATAAAAAACCCACAAAAAACTATCTCCAGCATCCTTAGCCTATACAAAGAAACTCTTTTTTAAAAAAAATTTTTTTACTGATTTCAGAGAGGAAGGGAGAGGGAGAAAGAGAGATAGGAACATCAATGATGAGAATCAATGATTGCTGCCTCCTGCAGGCCCCCAACTAGGGATCGAGCCTACAACCTGGGCATGTTCCCTTGACTGGAATCGAACCCAGGACCCTTCAGTTTGCAGGCCAATGCTCTATCCACTGAGCCAAACAAACTAGGGCCACATCAACATTCTTAACTAATTTAGTGGCTTCTTGCAAATAAGGTGGGTACACACACAAAAAAAGTCAATTCATTTTTTTCTCTTTTATACTGGACCAACTAATGAAGCAATGATCTGAAGACACTGGATATAAAGCAATGAAGGACAATGACCCCTAAGACACAGTTCATGTGGCAGAGTGCTGAAGAAAAGAGAGCTTAAAGGAGAGAAAACTCTGAAATTTACAGACAACCCCTTGAGTATTCACATAGGCACTGAACAGTATGTATGTGTAAAGAAACTGCCAGAGGATGAGATAGAACCACTGAACAATCCCCAATGATCACATAGGCCAGGAATAGTACCTATTCCCACTAGACAATGTATAAAAACCTACTAATTCATATGACATGAGATAAATACTTAAAGGGCTTTGGAAAAATTAGCTTTATGATAAACCCTTCTTTGCTTATATAAGCTTAAAAGCAAGACTTGAAATGACCAAACTTTTCCCAAGAAACTTAGCCATGCTTGAAAACAAAACTGACACAGATGTATAAAAATACAAAATTTATTTAGTTCCAAGATAAAATTCACAATGTCTGGCACCCAGTAAAAAAATTAGTAGGCATGCAAAGAAGCAGGACAATATGATACATAATGAAGTCAATTTAATAGAAAGCAATTATAAAATCCTTACTAATAAAAGAGTAATATGCAAATTTGAACATACCATCGCTATAGCCACAAGCCACGCCCACAGCCACACCCACCAGCCAATCAGAAGCAGATTATGCAAATAATCCCCAACCAAGATGGCTGTGGCCACTAAGAGCAGGAGAGAGGCCTGGGTTTCCCCAGCAATGGAGGAAGCCAAGCTTTCTGCCTGCCTTTGCTGGCCTAGGCCTCCACTCAATGCTACAAAGTTTCAATTATAAAATACAGAAATGGCGGCAGCCACTGAGCTGGAGAGAACAGAGGCTTGGGTTTCCCCAGCAATGGAGGAAGCCAAGCTTTCTGCCTGCCATTGCTGGCCCAGGCCTCCACTCAATGCTACAAAGTTTCAAACAGAAATGGCTGCCGCCACTGAGCGAGCAGAAGGCTTGGCTCCGTGCCAGGCTATAAAGTTTCAATTGTAAACATAAATTAATCCCAGATCCCAGGGCCTCTGCTTGAGTCACTGGGGGGCGTGGCCAGCCTGCAAACGTTCATAGGCCCCTCAAACAGGCCGCCCCTTGCCCCAAGGGAACCCCCACCCTGATCTGAGACACTCATCAGGGCAAGCTAGCTGGCCCCCCACCCATGCACCCGGCCTCTATCCTGTCTAATAAAAGAGTAATTTGCAGATTGACCATCACTCTAACACACAAGAGGGCTGCCCTCATGTGGACACAAGATAGCCTCCACAAGTTGGCTAGCAGGAGAGGGCCGTTGGGAGGTTCCAGGCCCTGCAAGGGAGGACAGTTGTGGGTGATCAGGCCAGCAGGGGAGGGCAGTAGGGAGGGACCAGGCCTGCAAGGGAGGGCAGTTGGGAGCAATCAAGCTTGCAAGGGAGGGCAGTTAGGGGTGACCAGGCCGGCAGAGGAGCGAAGTTGGGGGCAAACAGGCTGGCAGGGTAGTAGTTAGGGATGATCAGGCTGGGAGGCAGAAGCGGTTAGGGGCAATCAGGGAGGCAGGCTGGTGAGCAGTTTGGAGCCAGCAGTCCTGGATTGTGAGAAGGATGTCCTACTGCCCGTTTAGGCCCGATTCCGGGCAGTTGGGCATCCCTTGAGAGGTCTCAGATTGGAGAGGGTGCAGGCTGGGCTAAGAGACATCCCCCACCCCCCATGCATGAATTTTGTACACCGGGCCTCTAGTGACAAAATAATATAATCCGTAGACAAGAATATCAAAGTAGTTGTTGAAACTCTATTTCACATGCTCAAGTAAAGCAAGTTTGAAAAGATTAAGTAGAGATCTGAAGATATCAAAGAGACCCAAAATGAACTTCTAGAAATGAAAATTATATCTGAGATGAAAAACATACTGAATTGAATTAACATTATATTATACACTAGAGGCCCCGTTCATGAAATTCGTGCATGGGGGTAGGGGAGGTTCTCTGCACCCTCTCTAATCTGAGAACCCTTGGGGGACATCCCTATCACAATCCTGGACCACTGGCTGCTAACCGCTTGCCTGCCTGCCTGGTCACCCCTAACTGCCCGAACCCTGCCGGCCCGATCGTCCCTCACTGTCTCTGTGTGCCGGCCTGATCGCCCCTAACTGCCTCCCGCTGCCAGACAGGTTGCCCCCAACTGCCCCCTCCCTGCTGGCCTGGTCACCCCTTACTGCCTCCCCCCCTCCCCCCACCCCCGCCAGACTGGTTGCCCTTAACTGTCCCCTGCTGCTGGCCTGGTTGTCCCCAACTGCACTTCCCTTGCTGGTCTGGTCGCCCCATGCAGTCTGCTGTTCAGTCGTTTGTTCGTCCCTCACTAACCCCCCTGCCGGCCTGGTCATAGGCAGTCATCTTATGAGGGCATGAGGGTTAATTTGCATATTACATCTTTATTATATAGGAGGATTGAAAAAGAAAAGGTTAGTGGACTTGAAAAATTAGTAAAAGAATTTATACGAGAGAGAGAGAGAGAGAGAGAGAGAGAGAGAGAGAGAGAGAGAGAGAGAGAGGCTTAAAAAAATCCAAACATTTTAAGACACAATGGATAAAAAAATTCCAAATTTGATGATATCACATATACAATAAGTTTGACAAAAATGAAGCACAGGAAACATCAAGAAAACCACACCAAGTCACATCATAATCAAACTGCTTAAAGCTAGTGAAAAAAAATCTTAAAAGCAGCTAGAGAAATAGACATTACTTATAGAGGAAAAAAGAAAGATGACAGCATATTTCTTATCAGAAACAATGAGAACTCAAAGCAAAGTAACATATTTCAAATACTAAAGAATTCTTTACACAGGGAAAATATGTTTCAAAAACAAAGGTGAGCCCTGGCCAGTGTCACTCAGTGGTTAAGAGCATCAGCCCCAGAGGGTCAGGGAGGAGCTCAATTCCCAGTCAAGGGCACATACTTGGGTTGTAGGTTCAATTTCCACCTGGGTTAGGGCACTTGTGGGAGGCAACTGATTGATATGTCTCACATAAATGTTTCTCTCTCTCTCTCCCTCCCTCCCTCCCTTTCACTCTCTCTACAAATCAATGGAAAAAATATTCTCCGGTGAAGATTACCAAAAAACAACAAGAAAGGTTAACTCAGCCTCCAGATGAATATTTAAAAGTATGAAAATAGGTAGTCAAACATATCCTGAACTTGAATGTTCACAGCAGCGCTATCACAACAGCCAAAAGATGGAAATAACCTAACTGTCCATCAGTGAATGCATGAGCTAAAGGTAATATATCTGGAAATCTGCCAAGTGAATAGATTTCAGGTGCTCTCACGACACATACACAAAAGGTTAAATACTATGTGAGGCGACAGATATGTTGATTAGCTTGACTGCAGCAATCATTTCACTGTGATAAATATATATCAAATCATGTTATCACCTTATATACACTTGTCATTAACAAATAAATAAAATAAAATAAAAAAATTCAAGCTATAAAACAAAGGCCCTCAAAGGCAAAGCACAAGAAACATAAGAAAAAGACATATAACTTGAACTTCATCAAAATAAACTTTTGTGATCAAAGGACATTAACAAGAAAGCAAAAGTCAACCCATAGAATGGGAAAAATTTTTTGCATATCATATATCTGATAAAGGTCTATATTCAGAATAAAGAAAGAACTCCTACAATTCAACAACAAAAAGACAGACACCCCAATTAAAAAACGAACAAATGACAAGAATAGACATTTCTCCAAAGATAAACAAATGGCCAATAAGCACACAAAGCAATGTTCAACATCATCAGTTACAAATCAAAATTACAATGAGATACTACTTCAAACCTACTAGAGTGGCTGGAATGAAAAAAACAAAAACAAAAACAGCCCTGGCTGGTGTTAGTTGGAGCATCGTCCTCGTACACAAAGAGGTGTTGGGTCCGATTCCCAATAAGGGCATATACTCTGGTTGTGGGTTTGACACTAGTTTGGAGCATGTTTGGAAAGACAACTAATGGATGTTTCTCTCTCTCTTCCTTACTCTAAATGTCAGAGAAAGAGAAGTATCATATGATTTCACTCATATGTAGAATTTAATGAACAAACTGATCTAACAAGCAAAACAGAGACAGACTTATGGAGACCAGGCAGACAAGTCTGGTGCAGGAGTCGAGGAGAGAAGGTTATAGGATGGGGTGGAGGGGTTAAACAAAAGAGAAAAAAAAAATAGAAAGAACTCCATAGTGTAGTTACTGTGGAGAAGGGTTGGGGGAAGTGAAGGCAGAAGAGGGTATAGGATTGATAAATGGTGAAGGGCAAAATAAATTAATTAAATACATTAAAAAACAAACAAAAATAAGCATTGGTGAGGATATAAGAAATTGAAACCCTTAACATTGCTGGTGGGAATGTAAAATGATGATGTTGCTGTGGAAAACAGTTTTGTGGTTCCACAAAAAGTTAAATACTGAATTACCATGTTACTTAGCAATTCTATTTCTTAGGTACACACCTGTAAGAATTGAAAATAGGTGTTCAGATAAAAAACTTGTACACAAGTGTTCATAGCAGCACTATTCACAATACCTAAATGATGGAAATAACCTAAACATCTATTAGCTGATGAGTAGATAAACACAATGTGATATATCTGTACAATGGAATACTATTCAGTTATAAAAAGGAAATAAATACTGATAGATGGTGGAACATGAATGAACTTAGAAAATATTATGTTAAGTGAAAAAGGCAAGGGACAAAAGTTCACATACTGCATAATTCCATTTATATGAAAAATGCATAGAGACAGACAGCACATTAGTGGTTGCCAAGGGCTAGAAGTAGGAGAGAATGAGAAGTGAATTCTTAATGGGAATAGGGTTTCCTTATGGGTGATTAAAATGTTCTATAACTTGATAGTGATAATGATTGTACATTATAAACATACCAAAGGCCACTGAATTAAATATTAAAAACATTTTTTAAAAAATGGTAAACCTTCAAACACATACAACTTATTTGGCCTTATGGATATAAATGAGAAATACATTATAATCTTGACTTTTGTTAAGAATATTCAGAAATATAGCAATAAAAAAACACAAAAAAAGGTGAACTTTTTGTAACATACTGAAGTGAAAAGAATGTATCACCAGCAGACTTGCTCCATAAGGATTGTTAAAAGAAGTACATCGACCAGAAGCAATATGATGCCATATGGACATCTGTATCTATATAAAGGAATTAAGAGCACCAGGGATGGTAACTATTTGTTTAAATATAATAGTTTTACCTCATATTACTATATCTTTTAAAAATATTATCAACTGAAGTCCCCATTAATCAAAAAAGGGGAGGGGACAGCGGGGTAACATCATGTAAGGGAAAAAAAAATATTGAGTAAGTAAAATACATCTAGAAAATTTCTTACTCCAGTAAAGTAAATTCCATTTGTCAAAACAATTGCAGGACACCCATGAAAAAACACACATGGTGTCAAAATAAGCCAAAGGAATATCATTTAGGCAAAAATTAAAAAGAATCCCAAGTCTATTTTGCATAGAGGATCCCTTTGTTAACTTTTGGTCGAGAATGTGTTTGTGTGTTTTCAGAGAACAACTCCAAGACCATGTGGGTTCCTGCGACTGTGAGGAACTGACGGATCTGTTCCAGTCACGAGGATGCCTCAGAGATGGGGGACACTGACGACACCTTGCCATGCTAGCAGTCAGCAGCTGTGCATGTCTGCAGGCAGCCCAGGACCAAACCAGAGAGGATGGATCTTGCATTGACACGATATGTCCACCATCTGGATACCATTGCTGACTTACACACATAATGAATTATTTGACACTGAAACTGGGACTCAGAAAAGTTGGACATTGAAACCGAGACTGAAACACTTTTTGTTCTTATACATTTATTTCTAGTATGCAGAGGCAAGATATTTTTGAAGAAAAGAAACAGGGGAGAGTGATTGATATAGAGGCAGGATGGCCTTGAACAGGCTGTCAAGCTACAGGGGGAGGCTTGGGTGGATGGGAGGCAGATGCGGGGGGAGATCAACTGAAGGACTTGTACGCATGCATATGAACATAACCAATGAATGAAAGACACTGGGGCGGGGAGGGGGGGAAGCTGGGGATATGTGCTGGGGGGTGGGGGAGGCTGGGGGGAGGATAAGGGGGAGAGGGAAAGGAAAACATGTACTACTATTATACTGCAAAAAATCAATAAAAAATATTATCAACTGTTTAAAGTAAAAATAATGACAATGCAGTGTGAGTTTTATTCATGTGTAAGTAAAATATATGGTAACAGGAGCACGAATTCTGGGAGAAGTAAACAGGATACTACTGTAAGTAGTATGCTATATAGTATACATATAATATATAGTATATATATATAGTATATAGTAAAAAGTTACATAAATAGGTAGTCAAACATTTCCTGTACTTGAATGTTCACAAAATATATCTAATCTAATCTATATCTCTATAATTTAAAATAATCACTGTATAAAGGATTATAGCCAATTAGTCAACAGTGAGATAAAATAAATGGTAAAAAATACTCAATTATTCCAAAAGAAGGCAGGAAAAAGGAAAAAAAAGGAGAGAGAGGATAAGTATAAAACAAATAGCAAGATAGATTTAAAAATAATCATATCAATGAATACATTAAAATGTAAATTTTCTGAAAACCCAAAAAGTAAAAGTCCCATTTTGTCAGAAGAAATAAAAAAGCAAGATTTAAGTGTTTATGTTATCTATAAGACAATTTAGCATAAACAGGTTAAAAGAAGAAAGGCTGGAAAAACATAGCATGTAACATTAGTCAAAAGATGTGAAGCCTCTACATTAAAAACTAAAAATTAAATAAACAAATAAATAACACTGCTAAGATGAATTAACATCTAAATAAATGGAAAGATATACTGGGTTTATGGGTCAGAATATTCAATATTATTAAGATGTTAATTATCCTCATTTCATCAAAAAATTCAGTGTAACTGCAATAAAATCACAGCTAGTTCTTTTTTAGTAGAAATAATTATAGAATTTGGAGATGTAATAAAGACACAGAATAGCCTCAGAGCTTTGAACTTGAACAGAGATGGATAACCAATACTATCTAATTTCAGGACATTATGAAATATTGACATAAAGACAGAAATAACTGGGGAAGAACCAAGATGGTGGCATAGGTAAAACACCTATCTTGTTGTCATACACAACAATTTTAAAACTACAACTTAACGAAAGAACAAACACCTTCCAGAATCACCAGAAAGCTGGCCGAGTGAAAACTCCACAAATAAAAGTGAAGACAAGACACTGTGACTCGGAGGAGCGGCGGCGGACAGTGTTGAAGATATGCGCAGAGAGAGGTTTGGAGCGCATGCGCCAGCGGATAGGGCGGGCGGCTGAAAACCGGCCAGTTTTCTCAAATGGGGAGACAAAGACGTCCCACTGGACTGATTCTCCAGCTCTGGGCGAAGTCCAGGGAACCCACTATCATATGGGGTAAAAACTGGACAGTGGGAGGGCATGCTGAAGCTCGGGTGCTGCAGGGGTCTGCCAGCTTGTGGAGAAGGTGAGCTTGTGCGGATTTCGCGTGAGCTTGGGAACAGCGCAGCTGCGTGACTGCATAGAGAGCGCTCACGACTGGCTCTCTCATTCGGGAAACTGTCAGACTGCTTTGTTTTACGACCCTGGGTGAGACCTTGGGTGTGCAGACTCATTTAGGGAGAGTCTGAACTCCCCGGCAGCTGGTGGAGCTCCGCAGCAGCTCTCTCTCAGAGGTGCTGGCGGCCACTGCCCCCGGCACAGAGTCCCTGGGGCCGCATAGGGCGGAGCTGACTCTGTCTGCTTGGCCCGGAGACTCCGCCCATCCAACCTGAGCACAGCTGAACGTCACAGACAATTGGCCTGGAGGTCAACCTCTCCAAGTGCTAACAACGATTAACCTGAGCTTAACTTCAGCAAGACTGTGCAACCTATATCCACCTCAGGTAACTGGGGAGGCTAACCCATTGTCCCTTGTAGGAAGTCTACCACACAAAGCTAATTGACCAACTCAGGGAAGCAGGCACCATGCAGAGACATGGAAAGAAATCAGATGTGAAATAAATGGAGGAAAAAAAAAACGACTGGACATGGAATTCAAAACCACGTTTATAGGGCTTCACAAGAGGCTCCTACAAAAGGTCGAGACCTATAAGGAAATAAGCAAGACCGCAAAGGAAATGAATGAGACCCTCAAGAATATGAAGGAGACCTGCAAGGAAATGATCAAGACCAATGTGGAAATGAATGAGTCCTACAAGGAAATGAACGAGACCCTCAAGAATATGAAGGAGACTCTCAAGGATATGAAAAAGGACCAACCAGAAATTAAGCATACACTGACTGAAATAAAAAATATTATACAAAGACCTAAGAGTGCTCTGGAGCACCCTAAGAGCCAAGTTAAAGATTTGAAATACAAAGAGGTAAAATCCACTCAGCTGAAAAAGCAAGAAACCAAAAGAATAAAAAAAACTGAAGAGAGTGTAAGGGGCCTCTGGGACAACCTCAAGCATACCAACATCCGAAGTATAAGGGTGCAAGAAAAAAAGAGAGAGCAAGACAATGAAAACCTATTTGAAGAAATAGTGACCGAAAACTTCGCACACCTGGTGAAAGAAATTGACTTAGGAGTCCAAGAAGCACACCGAACCCCAATATATAGGAACCCTAAGAGGACCACACCAAGGCACATCATAATTAAAATGCCAAGAGCAAAAGACAAAGAGAGAATATTAAAAGCAGCAAGAGAAAAACAGTTAGTTACCTATAAGGGAGCACCCATACGATTGTCAGCGGATTTCTCAACAGAAACGATGCAGGCCAGACGGGAGTGGCAAGAAATATTCAAAGTGATGAACAGCAAGAATCTACAACCAAGATTACTCTATCCAGCAAAGCTATCATTCAGAATTGAAGGTCAGATAAAGTGCTTCGCAGATAAGAAAAAGCTAAAGGAGTTCATCACTGCCAAACCAATATTATATGAAATGCTGAAAGATATTCTTTAAGAAGAGGAAGAAGAAAAAGATAAAAGTGTAAATTAGGAACAACAAATACACATCTATCAACAAATGAATCTAAAAATCAAGTGAATTAATAAGCTGATGGACAGGATAAACTGGTGAATGTAACAGAACCACGGACATAGAGGGAATGGACTGACAACTCTTGGGGAGAAAAGGGGAGTGAGAAGTGCAGCAAGAGACTGGACAAAAATCATGCAACTATGGGAGAGGACAGTGGAGGGGGGTGAGGGCCGAGGGTGGGATGGGTACCATGTGGAGGGGAACTATAGGGGGAGAAAAAAGGGAACAATGTAATTAATAAACTAAACGATAAAAAAAAAAGACAGAGATAATTGGTATAGAACAGAATTTAGAAATAGCCTTTCACATGCATCTATATATATAAAACCCTAATATGCAAATAGACCAAACAGTGGAACAACTGGTTGCTATGACATGTGCTGACCACCAAGGGGTATGCACAGAACATGGCGGGCGTCAGCCATGGCTGGATGGTGGAAGCAGATAAGTGGGCACTCCAGACCAAGATTTGACGCTGGTCACTGTCATCAGGGTGAGCCTCTGATGGTTACTGAAAATTCTTTGCTCCCACGTGCCATGGTCCCGCCCAGTGCTCACACCTGCTACTGGCGCCGGCCCTGCTTGTACCTGAAGTCAGAGCCGATCACTCGGTGCCATCAGCAGGTGTGAGTAGCGGCTGCTGGTCCCAAAAACCCCTGAGGGTTTCTTCACCTTCCCCTGCTACAGAGGGGCAATCAGGGCAGCAGCCACCGATTGCACCTGCTGCTGGCGCCGGCCCCAATCGCTCCATGCTGTCAGCAGGTGCAAGGAAGGACAGTGCTGTCAGTGCATGAGAGCTGCAGAGGTGGGAGTGGGGCTGCCGGCAGACAGGGGATTGGAGGCTGTGCCAGGAGGTGCCAGGCAGGGGTGCAGAGGATGGGATGAGACTCACCCCAGTACCCACCACAGCCTTGCCCCACAGTTCCTTTCAAGGTGCATGAATTCATGCACTGGGCCCCTAGTAACTAACATTCAAAAAGGGTCTTTCCAGCAAATGATCCTAGAATAATTTGGTTTCAATATGCAAATAAACAAATTTCAATCAATATCTTGCACAGTATAGAGAAATTAACTAAAAATGAATCAAAGGCTTAAACCTATGAGATTTACAGGAAAACATAGACAAAAACCTTGCAATCCCAAATTAAAAAAGATATTTTAAATACAACACTCAAAACACAAGCCACAGAGAACAAACTGATAAGTGGGAGAAAATATTTACAAATCATGTATCTAATAGAGACTTGTATCTAACATTTTATCTAATAAAGGATAATATACAAGTTAACCATCACTCCCTTACAAAGATGGTGGAGCCCAGCCTTCCCAGCCCTGCCAGAGTCCACCAGTACCGGGGCCTGGGGAGGGGGCAGCCTCTGAGGGCAGGCAGTGTGAGTGGCCTGGTGGAATGCTTGTCTCGTTGCCATGGCAATGAGGCAGTGTTCCGCACCCGGCTGCGGAGAGTCTCTGGACAGTAGGCGTGGAACAGCCAGGTCCCACAGAAAGCTAGTGGCATACGAATTCATGCTACTAGTGCATAAATAATGCTCAAAACTAAAAAAATAAGAAAACTGATAAAAATGTGCAAAAAAAGTGAACATTTCTGTCAATAAGAATGGAGGGCAAATAAAACGTTGAAAAAATTCTCAATATCATGAGCCATTATGGAAAATCATGAGATACCCGTACACCCCCATCAGAATGGCTAAAATGGAAAAGCCTGACCAGATCAAGTCTTTGTGATGATGTAGAGCAGAGGTGGAAAGCTTTTTTTTTTGACAGGGGCCATTTGGATAACACCATTTTCAGACCATGCAAAATTATGACCTTAATAATTAGCCTGCTATTTGGTCAAACATTAAATTAACTCACCCCTAATGCCTTTGCAGAGCCAGCCCAAATGATTTTGTGGGCCTTATATGGCCCTTGGGCCAGACATTCCCCACACATGATGTAGAAGAAAGAACTTTCATACACTGATGCTGGAAATGTAAAATGCTACAAACATTTTGTTAAACAGTTTGGAAATTTCTTAAAACATTAAACATACATTTACTATATAACCCAGCTATTCTACTCACAGATTATTTATCCAAGAGAAACAAAAGCATATGTTCATACAAAGACTTGTACATGGATGATCATAACAGCTTTATCTTATACTAGAGGCCCGATGCACAAATTCATGCAAGAGTAGGCTTTCCTTCCCCTGGCCACAGGCAGGTACCTGGGACTGGGGCTTCCCTCTGACCACTGGCAGACATCCAGGACCCAGGCTGCCTTCGCAGCCCTGGCTTCGTCTGGATGAAAGTCCAGTCTAATTAGCATATTAGGCTTTTAGTATTATCTATACTAGTAAAAGGGTAATATGCTAACTAGAATGGACATCTTCTGGACGTCCTTCTAGACAAAGCCATGGTGACAGGGGCTGAGGCAGAGGTGGTTAGGAGTGATCAGGCCAGCAGGGGAGGGCAGTAGGGGGCGATCAGGCCAGCCCGGCAGGGCAGTGAGAGGGCAATCAGGCCAGTAGGAGAGGGCAATTAGGAGGGTGATTAGGCTGACAGGGGAGGGCAGTTGGGGGGAATCAGGCTGGCAGGGGAGGGAAGTTAGGGGGCAATCAGGCCAGCTGGCAGAGGTGGTTAGGGGTGATTAGGCAAGCTGGCAGAGGTGATTTGGGGCGATCACGCAGGCAGGTAGGAGAGCAATTAGGAGCCAGCAGTCCTGTACTGCGAGGGGTATGTCTGACTGCTGTTTAGGCCCGATCCCTGCAGGCCAGGCTGAGAGACCCACTGGTGCATGAATTCCTGCACCGGGCCTCTAGTTAATAATAAGCAAATACTGGAAATATCCCAAATGTCTATCAACAGGCGAATGGATGAAAAACAATGGTATATCTACACAATGGAATGTTACTCAGCAATGTAAAAGGATAAACTATGAACAAATCTTGAATTATTATACAGAATAAAAGAAGACATAATAGAGGTGTGTGTGTGTGTGTGTGTGTGTGTGTGTAAAAAGTATTCAGTGATACCATTTATATAAAAGTTTAAGAAATGTAAACAAATCTTCAATGACAGAATGAAAATCAGAGGTTACTTGGAGATCAGGATGTGGGTGGTCAGTTGGAAGAGGGATAGTCCAAAGGTGTACCAGAAAAAACTTTGGGTAGATGTGTATGTTTATTATCTTCATTTTGGTGATGGTTTCATAGGAATACATGTGTCAAATGTTAGCCTATATAATTTAAATATGTGTAGTTTAGTGTACGCCCATTATGCCTCAATAAAGCTATTATAAAGGGAATATTTGTTTTCATTTTGAGTACTTTTTAACATTTTCATTTTGGCTAGTCAACTATTTATAATCTCAGACATATTTTGAATAGCAAATAAGTTAATGGTAATCCTAACAAAAGTTAAGTTTTACCTCTATTTTATTCTTAAAAACTCTACACTGATTTAAATATTAATATGCTCTAAAGAATACAGATCCTAAGAGCATTCCCTTGATTTTTTTTTTACCATGTATCATGAATAGCCTATTGTTATGGAAGCAATCTAATACAGGCATATCTCAGAGATATTTTGAGTTTGGTTCCAGATCACCACAATACAGCATTTATTGCAATAAAGCAAGTTACACAATTTTTTGTTTCTAGTGGACATAAAAGTTATGCTTACACTATATTGTACTTTATTAAGTGACAGCAATATGTCTAAAAAAAAGGACACACAAAACTTAATTAAAAATACTTTATTGTGCCGAAACTGGTTTGGCTCATTGGACAGAACATCAGCCTGCGGGCTGAAAGGTCCCAGGTTCGATTCCGGTCAAGGGCCTGTACCTTGGCTGTGGGCACATCTCTAGTAGGGGGTGTTCAAGAGGCAGCTGATTGATGTTTCTCTCTCATTGATATTTCTGACTTTCTATCCCTCTCCCTTCTTCTCTGTAAAAAATCAATAAAATATATTTTAAAAATATACTTTATTGTGATCAGCCAGCCGGCATAGCTCAGTGGTTGAGTGTCACCCTATGAACTAGGTCATGGTTCAATTCCCAATTGGGGCACATGTTCAGGTTGTGAGCTCGATCCCCATTATGGGGCATTCAGGAGGCAGGCAATCAATGATTCTCTCATCATTGATGTTTCTATCCCTCCTTTCCTTCCCTCTCTGAAATCAATAAAAATATATTTTAAAACACACTTTATTGCTAAAAAATGCTAACTATGCCTGGCCAGTGTGGCTTAGTGGTTGAACATCAACCCATAGACCAGGAAGTCAGGGTTGGATTCACAGGGCACACGCCTGGGTTGCAAGCTTGATCCCCAGTAAAGGGTCTACACGAGGCAGCTGATCGACAATTCTCTCTTAATACTGATATTTCTCTCTCTCTCCTTCTCCCTTTTTCTCTCTGAAATAAATAAAAACATATTTTTGAAAAATGCTAACCATCATCTGAGTCATAATCCTTTTGTTGGTGGAGGGTCGTGCTTCAACTTTGGTGGCTGCTCACTCCTCCAAGTGGTGGCTGCTGTAGATTAGGTAACTATGATGATTTCTTAAAATAAGACACCAGTGAAGGTTGCAATATCAATGGACTCTTCCTTTCACAAATAATTTCTCTATAGCATGTGATGCTGTTTGATAGCCTTTTTCCCACAGCAGAACTTTTAAAATTGGAGTCAATTCTTTCAAACCCTGTCACTTCTTTTATCAATAAAGTTTATATAATATTTTAACTTCCTTTGTCATTTCAATAATCTTTGCAGCACCTTCATCAGAAGTAGATTCCATCTCAAGAAACCACTTTTCTTTCTTATCCCCAAAAGCAACTCTTCATCTTTTCAAGTTTGATCATTCAGCCATATCTTCAGGTTCTACTTCTAATTCTAGTTCTCTTCTAATTTCCCCCACATCTGCAGTTACTTCCTCCAATGAATTCTTGAAACCCATCAAAGTGATCCATGAGAGGTGGAATCAATTTCCTAAAATTGCTATTATGGTTGATATTTTGACCTCTTCCCAAGAATCACCAGTCTTCTTAATGGCATCTAGAAAGTGACTCCTTTCCAGAAGGTTTTCAGTTTACTTTGGTTAGATCCATCATAGGAATCACTACCTATGGCAGTTATAGCCTTATGAGATGTATTCCTAAAATATTAAGACTTGAAAGTCGAAATTATTCTGTGTTTCACAGGCTGCAGAAGGAATGTTGTGTTTGCAGGCATGAAAAACACATTGATCTACTTGTACATCTCCATCAGAGCACTTGGCTGTCTAGGTGCACTGTAAATTGCAGTAATAGTTTGAACGGAATCTTTTTTCTGAGCAGTCAGTCTCAACAATGGGCTTAAAATAGTCAGTCAACCATGTTGTAAACAGATATACTGTTATCTAGGCTTTGATGTTCTATTTATAGAACACAGACTGAGGAGATTCAGCATAATTCCTAAGGGCCCTAGGATTTCTGGAATGGTAAATGAGCACTGGCTTCAACCTAAAGTCACCAGCTACATTAGCTACTGACAAGAGAGTCAGCTTGTCCTTTGAATCCAGGCAATGACTTCTTTCTAGCTATAAAAAGTCCCAGATGGTATCTTGTATTGCTGTTTCATCTACATTGAAAATCTGTTGTTTAGTGTAGTCACCTTCATTAGTGACCTTCGCTAGATCTTCTAGATAACTTGCTGTAATTTCTACATCAGCACTTGCTGCTTCACCTTGCACTTATATGTCATGGAGATGGCTTCTTTTATTACACCTAATGAAGCAACCTTTTCTTCAGAAGCTTCCTCACCTCTCTTAGCCTTCAGAGAACTGAAGAGAATTAGGGCCTTGCTCTTCATTAGGCTTTGGTTTAAGGGCATGTTGTGGCTGCTGTGTCTATCCAGATTACTAAAACTTTATCCATATCAACAAAATGGCTGTTGCACTTTCTTATCATTTGTGTGTTCACTGAGTGGCACTTTTAATTTCCTTCAAGAACTTTTCCTTTGAATTCACAATCTGGCAAACTTTGAAAACTGAGGCCTAGCTTCCAATCTAGCTTTCTGTGCTTATGACATGCCTTTTTGACTAAGCTTAATCACTGTTTTTTAAAAAATTTTATTTAAAGTAAGAGACATGCGGCGACTCCTTTCACTTGAACATTTAGAGGCAATTATGGGGTTATTAATTAGCCTTAATTTCAACACTGGAGTGAATTGGGAGGCTCGGGGATATGGGGGAACTGCCATTAAGTGGAGCAGTCAGAATATAAAAATTTATCATTTAAGTTCATTGTCTCACATGAGCATGGTTTATGGAGGTCCAAAACAGTTACAGTAGTAACATCAAAGATCACTGATCACAGATTACAATAACAGATATAACAATTAAAAAGTTTGAAATATTTCAGGCCTTAACTGGTTTGGCTCAGTGGATAGAGCATCAGCCTGTGGACTGAAGGATCCTGGTTTCGATTCCAGTTACGGGCACATGCCCAGGTTGTGGGCTCGATGCCCGGTAGGGGTGCAGGTGGCAGCCAATCAAAGATTCTCTATCATCTTTGATGTTTCTATCTCTCTCTCCCTCTCCCTTCCTCTCTGAAATCAGTAAAAATACATTTTAAAAAAGGACTATTTCAAAATTGCCAAAATGTCACAAACATAAAGTGAGCAATGCTGGAAAAATGGTGCCAAGAAACTTGCTCAATGCAGGGTTGTTACAAACCTTTTATTTATAAAAATAAGGGATTTTGGTATCTGTGTATGTGTGTGTGTGTGCACATTCTGGACCAATCCCTAGCAGCTACAGAGGGACAACTATCTATAGAAAAGTTCTAGGGGAGTCCAAAGTTACACGGGAATTTTCAACTGGGGTGTCTGTGCCTCTAACCTCTGCGCTGCTCAAGGTTCAACTATTTCAACTATGTATTCTTTAAATGACACAATATAAGGCTAAGGAAAATAAAAATCTGATTTTAAAAATAAAGAAATTGGGAACTATCATATACCGAAAAATTTGAGACCTTAAGGTTATACCAAGTATGTTTTTTTTACATAAGTGATTTTTTAAAATCAATTAAAGAAGCAAAAGAGCAAAACTATTTTAAAAATGAGGCTTTAGTTAAAATTTTTAAATGCCACTAAAATTTGTGAAACTTGTTTTGCCAGTTGATATTCCCAGAAATCAGAGCTCTGTCTGTCTAGCCTGCATTTATATTTAGTCTGGGTATTTAATCTCTCTTTTGATCTTAATTTTACCATATACTGTAAGTTGTTTTCTAAGGCTTTCACATTGAGAGTTAGTTTCATAAACTGCAAAACCATTTTGTACTATCAGACAACTTTTTTTTTAAACTTCTCAGAAAATACACAAAGGAATAACAAGGACTTAAAATGAACACTGTGATTCTTTATATATGTGTTTCTTTTAAGTTACTTACCTCTTGTGAAAGCTGTGTTACTTGGTCCTTTTGATGTTCCAGGTCTTTTAAAACCAGTGAGTTTTGTTTTTCTAACTGAAGTACTCTTCTTGCCAAGTGGACACTAGGCAAATGGAAAAAAAAAAAAAAAAAAACTTAGAAAAGGGAATGCTGTCTAAAATATTCACAAAGTGTGTGCTTGAAAACTGACTTACCATTTCCTAATAATCCTATCTAATAAAAGAGTAATAAGCAAACTGACCATATCCCCTACACCCACAAGCCACGCTAACCAGCCAATTAGGAGCGAGTATGCAAATTAACCCAACCAAGATGGCTGTGGCCACGGAGAGAGCAGTACGCTTGGGTTTCCCAGGCAATGGAGGAAGTGTAGGCCTCTGCTCAAGGCTACAAAGTTTCAATTATAGAAGAAAAATAAATCCCAGATACCAAAGCTTCTGCTTGGGTCGCCGGGGGGCGTGGCCAGCCTGCAAACCACCACAGGCCCTTCCCCCATGCCACCCTATACCCCAAGGGAACCCCCACCCTGATCTGGGACACCCTTCAGGGCAAACCAGCTGGCCCCTACCTGTGCAACACGACCCTTTACTAGCTAATCCTATCTAACAAAATAATAATATGCAAATTGACTATGACTCCAACACAGAAGATGGATGCCCCCATGTGGACACCAGATGGCCACCACAAGATGACCAGCAGGGGAAGGTTGTTAGGGGCCAGGCCTGCAAGGGAGGGAAGCTGGGGGGGGGGACCAGGACAGCAGGGGAGGGCAGTTAGGGGTGACCAGGCCTGCAGGTGAAGGTAGTTAGGGGCAAACAGGCTGGCAGGGGAGCAGTTAGGCATCAATCAGGGTGGCAGGGAGTGGTTAAGGGGTGATCGGGCTGGCAGGCAGAAGCAGTTAGGAGCAATCAGGAAGGCAGGCAGGTGAGCAGAGCCAGCAATCCCAGATTGGAGAAGGTGCAGACTGCCCTTTCCCCTCATGCATGAATTTCATGCACCAGGCCTGTAGTACTAAAATATTCACAGAATAAAATACGTAGTCAAATATTTTCAGATGTCAACAATAGAGACCAATATTCCCATGCAGAATTTTGAAAGTAACATTAAACTTTCCTTAATAACAAAACTTTGATATAAAGATAGCAATTTACAACTTTTCTCAATTTTTATAAAAATTTCCCATTTATAAACAAATTAGGCAATTAGTTGAAACAATAAGCTTGCAATTTGAAAAAAGTCAGTTTTTACCTCAGACAACATGATGCATTTTATAATACAAAACACAACTAAATAGATTTTCTATTGAAAGTAGAGATGGAAAATATGTATAAAAAGATCTATTGTATTGAGTGTAACCTTTAAAGTTAGGTTACCTTTAGAATTTAAAATCACATTACATGTGAAATGTTCCAATTCCACTTTTCAAGACAAATTTTTTTTAAAAGTTCAGCTATAAATCCTTTCTCCTAACTACTGGGGAGAAAAAGTGGCATAATTCTTTTCAGAATAACTAATTATGTTGAGAAGACATATTGCTCCAAAGATCCTCTCTATAGTTCCAAACACATAAAAATTTAGTATTTGTCACATATTCATTTTCTGAGTTGACCTACTAATGCAAAACCTCTTGGAATCCAAGACAGAATGTTTGATCATAATAAGGAATAAAACATTTTCTTTCTAAATAAAATTATAAAACAAAAACAATTCCATTGTGTTTTCATTTTATTTTATTATTATTTTTTTAAAAATATATTTTAATCTTTATTGTTCAGTTTAATTACATTGTTCCCCCTTTGTACCCCCTAGGGCTCCCCTCCACCCAGTACCCATCCCACCCTCTGCCCTCACCTCCCCCACATTGTCTTCTCCCATAGTTGCATGATTTTTGTCCAGTTTTTTGTTGTGCCTCCCACACCCCTTTTCTCCCCAAGAATTGTCATTCCATTCCCTCTCTATGTCCATGATTCTGTTATATTCACCAGTTTATCCTGTTCATAAGATTTTTAATTCACTTGATTTTTATATTCATTTACTGATAGATGTGTATTTGTTGTGCATAATTTTTATTTTTACCTTTTTCTTCTTCCTCTTCTTAAAGAGTATCTTTCAGCATTTCATATAATATTGGTTTGGCAGTGATGAACTCCTTTAGCTTTTTCTTATCTGCAAAAGCACTTTATCTGACCTTCAATTCTGAATGATAGCTTTGCTGGGTAGAGTAATCTTGGTTGTAGATTCTTGCTATTCATCACTTTGAATATTTCTTGCCACTCCCATCTGCTCTGCATCGTTTCCGTTGAGAAATCCAGTGACAATCGTATGGGTGCTCCCTTATAGGTAACCATCTGTTTTTCTCTTGCTGCTTTTAATATTCTCTCTTTGTCTTTTGCTCTTGGCATTTTAATTATGATGTGCCTTGGTGTGGTCCTCTTTGGATTCCTATAGTTTGGGGTTCTGTGAGCTTCTTGGACTTTTAAGTCAATTTCTTTCACCAGGTATTGGAAGTTTTCAGTCACTATTTCTTCAAATAGGTTTCATTGTCTTGCTCTCTCTCTTTTTCTGGCACCCCTATATTTTGGATGTTGGTATGCTTGAAGTTGTCCCAGAGGCCCCTTACACTATCTTCAATTTTTTGGATTCTTTTTGCAAATTGACCATACCTCCAATCAAGCCATGCCCACAACCATGCCCATCAATCAATCAGGAGCAAATTATGCAAATAAACCCTAACCAAGATGGCTGTGGCCACCAAGAGCAGGAGGGAGGCTTGGGTTTCCCCGGCATGGAGGAAGCCAAGCTTTCCGACTGCCATTGCTGGGCTAGGCCTTCACTCAATGCTACAAAGTTTCAATTATAGGAGATATATCCCAACAGAAATGGCAGCAGCCATGGAGCTGGAGAGGCTAGGGTTGCCCAGGTGATGGAGGAAGCCAAGCTTCTGCAGCCCTAGCACCTACGCCTCCACTCCAGGCTACAATGTTTCAATTATAGAATGCAAATGTCCCAAACAGAAATGGCTGTTGCCATAGAGCGAGCAGGAGGCTTGGCTCCGCTCCAGGCTACAAAGTTTCAATGGTAGAACATAAATTAATCCCAGATCCCAGGGCCTCCACTTGTGTCGCTGGGGTCGTGGCCAGGCCTGCAAACCTCCACAGGCCCCTCACCCAGGCCGCCCCTCACCCGAAGGGAACCCCCACCCTTATCCAGGACACTCTTCAGGGCAAACCAGCCAGCTCCCACCCATGAACCAGGCCTCTATTCTATCTAATAAAAGAGTAATAAGCAGATTGACTATCACTCCAACACACAAGAAGGCTGCCCCCCATGTGGACACAAGATGGCCACCACAAGATGGCCAGCAGGGGAGGGTCGTTGGAAGGTTTCAGTCCTGCAAGGGAGCAGTTGGGGGTGATCAAGCCTGCAGGGGAGGTCAGTTAGGGGTGACCTGGCCAGCAGAAGAGGGAGGTTAGGGGTAAACAGGCTGGCAGGGGAGCAGTTAGACATCAATTAGGCTGGCAGGGTAGTGGTTAGGGGGTGATCAGGCTGGCAGGCAGAAGCGGTTAGGGGCAATCAGGGAGGCAGGCAGGTGAGCAGTTTGGAGTCAGCTGTCCTGGATTGTGAGAAGGATGTCTGACTGCCCGTTTAGGCCCGATCCTACTGGAATCGAGCCTAAATGGACAGTCAGACATCCCTTGAGGGGTCCCAGATTGGAGAGGGTGCAGGCTGGGCTGAGGGACATCCTCCGCCTCCTGTGCATGAATTTCGTGTACCAGGCCTCTAGTAAAGCATAGTATGCTAATTAGACCAGATGTCCTTCCCAATGAAACAGGCTGGGAGGGAAGCTTGGGTCCTGGGTTCCAGAGTAAAAGCTTGTGCCAGTAGCTGGGGGAAGAAAGGTCTACTCTTGCACAAATTTTGTGCATCGAGCTTCTCGTATGCATATAATTCTTTGGTTAATCCCTCTCCACCTCCTATACCTATCCCCTTTGAGATGTCAGTCTAATATTTTCTAACATCAGATAAAGAAATGCAGACAAAACTCTAAAATAATGCTAAGTGTGATCTTATACACCTCTTTCTAAGAACTTGTTCTTGTTTTTCCAAATAAAAAAGATGAGGTCTGGTAAAAATTTATATAGTAAATTAGGTACATATTTAAATATGCTCACATCTAAGTTTCTATCTTTTCAACTGGCATAAGATTTTGCCTTAGTAATTAGCTGAATTTAGCGATGAAAAAGAAATAGTCCCTGTTTTAAAAAATCATTTTTTATAAAAAACAGCTTTAGTGATATAAAATTTTATTGATATGTAATTTATATACCATGAAGTTAAACCATTTAAAGTGTACTGTTCAATGGTATTTAGTGTATTTAGAATTGTTCAACTATCACTATAACCTAACTTTAGAACATTTTTATTAGCCCCCGAGAAAATCTGTATCCATTAAAGTCACTCCCCATCCTCCCTGCCCAGACCTAGGGAACCACTAATCTAATTTCTTCCTTTACAGATTTTTAAGGTCTTTACAGTTTCTGGATAACCCATTTCTTGTCCCCCAATCTAAAATATACCAAGTTCTGACCTCACTGGTTTGGCTCAGTGGTTAGAGCGTCGACCTGCCGACTGAAAGGTCTTGGGTGCAATTCTGGTCAACAGGATGTACCTCGGTTGCAGGCTTGCTCCGCGGCCCCAGGTAGGGGCGAGTGCGGGAGGCAACCAATCAATGTGTCTGTCTCACATCAAAGTTTCTCTCTCTTTGTCTCTCTCCTTCCACTTTCTCTAAAAATCAATGGAAAAATATCCTCGGGTGAGGATTAATGAAAAAATATATATTGTCTATACCTTCAAGATAACTTCACTGAGAAATTACTATGTACAAAAAGACCTAATGCTGAGCTTTGTGGGAGACAAAGATGAAAAGATTTATTCCTAACACTTGTGAAGGATGAGAGTTAATAAAAATATGAATAAGATACTGTCAAGGTTTTAAATTAGCCAAAAAACCCCACAAAGCTTATGATAGAAAATACAGATATTTGCAAACATATAATCTAAACAATAGATTTAAAATGATGTGATATAAAATTAGTATTAAGACTAATTTTGCCTGTAGAGATCTTATTTTAGATCAAATTTTAGAGAAATTGGTATATTTTTTGTTGGTGGTAATGTTGTTAATCCTCACCCAAGGTTATTTTCCTTTGACTTTTAGAGAGAGTGGAAGGGACGGGGAGAGATATAAAGAGAGAAA